>OX422208.1:143276779-144476779 GCA_949130495.1 Sambucus nigra
AGTTTCCTGACCACTGGATTATTGTCCATATGGGGGTGAGATTTTTTAACTTTTTTTGAAAATAATTTTGTATATCGGACAATATATATAGTATGTGCGTGTGTGTGGCGGGCAGGGGTGGGTGGTGGTGGGGTGTGTGTGTGGTGGGGGAATCTTAACAATTGTATAGCTTTAATTAATAAATTGTATAGCTTTAATTGTAATTTTAATTGTATAGTTTTAGATGAAAGTAATTTAACAATTAGTGCCCATTTCATATGAAAGTAGGATTGACCCTCATTTTAAATTAGTAAATTAGTAATTCTATACTTTAATTGTTTGTTTAATTGATGAAATGAATTAATTGAGTAGATGAATTAAAAGGAGTACGGGATACACATTTGTTGTTGACATTGCTGTTGGATTATTTTGTTTAGTAAATGTTCGGTTGGTTAGTTTTATACGTGGCCTAACCACTGGATTATTGTCCATATGGGGGTGGTATTCTTTCACTTTTTTTTAAAATTATTTTGTACATCGAACAATATATATATATATATATATATATATATATATATATATATATATATATATATATATATATATATATATATATATATATATATATATATATATATTATGTTTGTGTGTGTGGCGGGGGGAGGGGGGGCAGGGGGTGGGGTGGTTGCCGTGGGGGTGTGGTGTGTGTGTGTGTATGTATGGTGGGGCAATCTTAACAATTGTATAACTTTAGTTAATAAATTGTATTGCTTTAATTGTTATTTTAATTGTATAGTTTAAGATGAAAGTAAATTAATAATTAGTGCCCATTTCATAGGAAAATAGGATTGCCCCTTATTGTATATTAGTAAATTAATAATTGTATACTTTAATTGTTAGTTTAATTGATGAAATGAATTAATTGGGTAGAAGAATTAGGAGGAGTACGGGATACACATTTGTTGTTGACATTACTGTTGGATTATTTTGTTTAGTAAATGTTGGGTTGGTTATTTTTAAAAGTGGCCTGACCACTGGATTATTGATCATATGAGGGTGGGATTTTTCAACTTTTTTTGAAAATTACTTTATATATCGAACAATATATATATAGTATGTTCACGTGTGTGGCGGGAGGGAGGCGGCAGGGGGTGGGGTGGTAAGGGTGGGGGTGTGGTGTGTGTGTGTGTGCGTGGTGGGTCAATCTTAACAATTGTATAGGTTTAATTAATAAATTGTATATCTTTAATTGTAATTTTAATTGTACAGTTTTGGATGAAAGAAAATTAATAATTTGAGCCCATTTCATATGAAAGTAGGATTGCCCCTCATTGTAAATTCGTAAATTAATAATTTTATACTTTAATTGTTAGTTCAATTGATGAAATGAATTAATTGAGTATATGAATTAGAAGGAGTATGGGATACACATTTGTTATTGACGTTGCTGTTGGATTATTTTGTTTAGTAAATGATGGGTTGGTTAGTTTTCAAAGTGGCCTGACCACTGGATTATTGTCCATATAAGGGTGGGATTTTTCAACTTTTTTTAAAAAAAATTACTTTGTATATCGAACAATATATATATAGTATGTGCGTGTGTGTGTGGCGGGGGGAGGGGGCAAGGGATGGGGTGGTGGTGGTAGGGGTGGTGTGTGTGTGTGTGGTGGGTCAATCTTAACAATTGTTTAGCTTTAATTAATAAATTGTATAGATTTAATTGTAATTTTAATTGTACAGTTTTAGATGAAAGTAAATTAATAATTAGTGCCCATTTCATATGAAACTAGGATTACCCCTCATTATAAATTAGTAAATTAATAATTGTATACTTTAATTGTTTGTTTAATTGATGAAATGAATTAAATGAGTAGATTAATTAGAAGGAGTACGGAATACACATTTGTTGTTGACATTGCGATTGGATTATTTTGCTTAGTAAATGTTGGGTTGGTTAGTTTTAAAAGTGGCCTGACCACTAGATTATTGTCCATATGGGGTTGGAATTTTTCAACTTCTTTTGTAAATTATTTGTATATCGAACAATATATATGTATTCTATGTGCATGTGTGTGGCTGGGGGGGGGGGGGGGGGGGGTAAGGGTGGGGGTGTGGTGGGTCAATCTTAACAATTGTATAGCTTTAATTAACAAATTGTATAGCTTTAATTTTAATTTTAATTGTATAGGTTTAGATGAAAGGAAATTAATAATTAGTGCCCATTTCATATGAAAGTAGGATTTCCCCTCATTATAAATTTGTAAATTAATAATTTTATACTATAATTATTAGTTTAATTGATGAAATGAATTAATTGAGTAGATGAATTAGAAGGAGTATGGGATACACATATGTTGTTGACATTGGTGTTGGATTATTTTGTTTAGTAAATGTTCGGTTGGTTAGTTTTAAAAGTGGCCTGAACACTGGATTATTGTCCAAATGGGGGTGGGATTTTCAAACTTTTTTTGAAAATTACTTTGTATATCGAACAATATATATATCGTATGTGCATGTGTGTGGCGGGGAGAGGGGGAAGGGGGTGTGGTGGTGGGGGTGGGGGTGTGGTGGGGGGTGGGTGTGTTTGGTGGGGCAATCTTAACAATTGTATAGCTTTAATTAATAAATTATATAGCTTTAATTGTAATTTTAATTGTATAGTTTTAGATGAAAGTAAATTAATAATTAGTGCCCATTTCATATGAAAGTAGGATGGCCCCTCATTGTTAATTAGTAAATTAATAATTGATTACTTTAGTTGTTAGTTTAATTGATGAAATGAAGTAATTGAGTAGATGAATTACAAGGAGTACGAGATACACATTTGTTGTTCACATTGCTGTTGGATTATTTTGTTTAGTAAATGTTGGGTTGGTTAGTTTTAAAAGTGGTTTGACCACTGGATTATTGTCCATATGGGAGGGTATTTTTCAACTTTGTTTTAAAATTACTTTGTATATCGAACAATATATATATATATATATATATATATATATATAGTATGTACGTGTGTGTGTGGCGGGGGGAGGGGAGGGGGGGCAGGGGGTGTGGGTGGGGGTGTGGTGTCTGTGTGTGTGTGTGTGTGTGGTGGGGAAATCTTAACAATTGCATAGCTTTAATTAATAAATTGTATAACTTTAATTGTAATTTTAATTGTATAGTTTTTGATGAAAGTAAATTAATAATTAGTGCCCATTTCTTATGAAAGTAGGATTGCCCCTCATAGTAAATTAGTAAATTAATAATTGTATACTTTAATTGTTAGTTTAATTGATGAATTGAATTAATTGAGTAGATGAATTTGAAAGAGTACGGGATACAAATTTGTTGTTGACATTGGTGTTGTATTATTTTGTTTACTAAATGTTGGGTTGGTTAGTTTTAAAAGTGGCCTGACCACTGGATTATTATCCATATGGGGGTGGGATTTTTTAACTTTTTTTGAAAATTATTTTGTATATCGAACAATATATATATATAGTTTGTGCGTGTGTGTGTGGCGGTGGGAGGGGGGCCGGGGGTGGTGTGGTGGGGGTGTGTGGGGGGGGGGGGTGTTTGTGTGTGTGATGGGCATTCTTAACAATTTTATAGATTTAATTAATAAATTGTGTAGCTTTAATTTTAATTTTAATTGTATAGTTTTAAATGAAAGTAAATTAATAATTAGTGCCCATTTCATATGAAAGTAGGATTGCCCCTCATTGTAAATTAATAATTATATACTTTAATTGTTATTTTAATTGATGAAATGAATTAATTGAGTAGATGAATTAGAAGGAGTACGGGATACACATTTGTTGTTGACATTGTTGTTGGATTATTTTTTTTAGTAAATGTTGGGTTGGTTAGTTTAAAAAGTGGCCTGACCACTGGATTATTGTCCATATGGGGGTGAGATTTTTCAATTTTTTTAAAAATTACTTTGTATATCGAACAATATATATATAGTATGTGCGTGTGTGTGTGTGTGGCGGGGGTAGGGGTGGGGTGGTGGTGGTGGGTGTGTGGTGGGTGTGTGTGTGTGGTGGGGAATCTTAACAATTGTATAGCTTTAATTAATAAATTGTATAACATTAATTGTAATTTTAATTCTATAGTTTTAGATGAAAGTAAATTAATAATTTGTGCCAATTTCATATGAAAGTAGGATTGTCCCTCTTTGTAAATTAGGAAATTAATAATTGTATACTTTAATTGTTATTTTAATTGATGTAATGAATTAATTTAGTAGATGAATTGGAAGGAGTACGGGACACACATTTGCTGTTAAAATTGTTGTTGGATTATTTTGTTTAGTAAATGTTTGATTGGTTAGTTTTAAAAGTTGCGTTACCACTGGATTATTGTCCATATGGGGTGGGATTTTTCAACATTTTTTAAAAATTACTTTGTATATCGAACAATATATATATAGTATGTGCGTGTGTGTGTGGCGGGGGTTGGGGGCAGGGGGTGGTGGTGTGGTGGATGTGTGTGTGTGTGGTGGGGCAATCTTAACAATTGTATAGCTTTAATTAATAAATTGTATAGCTTTAATTGTAATTTTAATTGTATAGTTTTAGATGAAAGTAAATTAATAATTAGTGCCCATTTCATATGAAAGTAGGATTTCCCCTCATTGTAAAATAGTAAATTAATAATTGTATACTTTAATTGTTAATTTAATTGATGAAATGAATTAATTGAGTAGATGAATTAGAAGGAGTACGGGATACATATTTGTTGTTGACATTGTTGTTGGATTATTTTGTTTAGTAAATGTTGGGTTGGTTAGTTTTAGAAGTGGCATGACCACTGGATTTTTATCCATATGGGGGTGGGATTTTTCAACTTTTTTTGAAAATTACTTTTTATATCGAACAATATATATGTAGTATGTGCGTGTGTGCGTGGCGGGGGCAGGGGGTGGGGTGGTGGGGTGGTGGGGGTGGGGATGTGGGGTGTGTGTGCGTGTGTGGTGGGGCAATCTTAACAATTGTATAGCTTTAAATATTAAATTGTATAACTTTAATTGTAATTTTAATTGTATCGTCCAGGGTGGAATAGTTCATGGACTTGAGCTTCAAGAGATCGAGTCCAAAGTGCTCGTCACACATGTGATACCCGGGAAGGAGAACTCTCTATTGTGGCTACGCGAATAATGCGACACTATGTATATTAGTGGGTGTGTCAATTCGTATATTGTGTGTCTTACTCACCTCCTCACATTTACCCCAGACATGTAGTGCCATTATTTTTAAGTTGGTACATTTGAATTATATTATGGATTATATCGTCATGTATATTGTTTCTATTTTGAATATATATTTGCATTATCTTTAGTTTATTTGGATGAAGGATGTTGCTATAACAGGTACAACTATACTGCTAGGCAGTGGCAGTGGCCATACTGCCCAGCAGATTTTTTTTAAATTCCGCCTAGATTTGTCACGGTCATTGATCGTGACAAGTCCGTGACAAGAGTTGTCACGAACTTGTCACGGTCATTGACCGTGACAATTTTTATAAAAAGGGTCAAGGCTTTGTCACGGTTATTACCCGTGACTAAACGTGTCACAGTCATGGCCCATGACATGACCGTGACAATTCTAACGAACTTGTCACGGTCAATGACCATGACACGTCCGTGACAAAAAAGTTGTCTCACCCCGAATTGTCACGGTCATTGACCTTGACAAGTTGAACTGGTCAAAGTCAATGACCGTGACAATTAGGCAGATTTGGTGTAGTGATTTAAGAGAGTTAAGTTTAAAGAATATAGAAAAAATAGGAAAAAAGTAGGAAAAGGACATGAGTCTCGGGTTTTATCCCGAGACGCCTACGTAGCCTATAGAGCCATAAAAGTCCACGTAGTTCGTATGCAAAACGAGGGGTAGGATTTATCCCATAAATCCAATCGGGAACTTCTCTTATATGGGTGTGTGTGTAAAAAAGTGTTTTAGTTGTGAGAAAAGTGTGAGACTTCCCGTTTGGAATTTATGAGCAAATCCTCTTTTTCTTGTTTTTCTTGGGTTTTATTTATATGAAAATAAGAGATGTACGATAATACTAGATACAAAGTATATTAGGATATGTGAGATAAGAGAATAAAAGTACTAAGTAATAAAACAAACTAATGAGAATTTAGGCGGATTTAAGGAGAGAGTGGAGAAAGTTGGACCTTCATGAAGATCTTGAGCTTGATCTTGGATGTTGGAGAGCAACCCTTGCACTTGGATGATGATGGAGAGTACTTAATTCATCAAGTTTGATGAAAAGGTGATGAAAGGTGAAGGTTGAAAAGGGAATTGGATGTGGAAATCACGCTGACTTCAAGAGGGGTTTTATGAGCTTTCTGAGAGTGATGTATCTCTGATTTTTTTTCTTTGAATGAGGTTTAGCCCTCCTTTTTATAGGCCCAGGGCATTGCCGATTGGCATAGCCCTGGTCCTGCCAATCGGCAGGGTTTGGAACCTGCCGTTTGGCAGTGTCTTTAAGGTTCCTTCGAAAAATTGGTCGTAGAGCACGAACCATTGATTTGAATCGTGCACGGGGTGAACCGTTTGAAAGGTATTTTAGAGACCTTAGAAAGTCCTTAGACTTCTCCCGAGTTTGGGAGTTGACTTTGGGTCAAATATGGCTCGGAAGCGCTCGTTGGTCCTTTGGACGAGGAAACTTCCGACGCAAAGGGATCTTTCGTCCGTATGGTAAGTCAGAATCATGCACGGGGTGGACCGTTAGAAAGGTTAGGAGATGTAATTAGACATTCCAAAGAGTTTGACCTAGTTCGGGGAGCTGACTTTGGTCAACCGGGGCCTAGAAGCGTTATGTGATCTTTCGGAATAAAACGGATCGTTTGTCCGTACCATAAGTCAGAATCACGCACGGTGCAGACTGTTGGAAAGGGGTTTTAGTTCCCTTTGAAGATTCATTCAGTCTCGATCAATCTGAAGAGTTGAATTTGGCCAAATAGAGCCTGGGAGCGTTCGGTGACCTCCTGATCGAGTTTTGGGGAAAAAAGGGTCTTTCGTCCACACGGTAAGTCAGAATAGTGCACGGGATGGATCGTTGGAAAGGGGTTTCAGTTCCCTTAGAATATTCATTCAGTTTGAGTCGAGCTAAAGAGTTTTACTTTTGGTCAAACAGAGCCTGGGAGTGCCCGATGGCCTTTAGGTGAGTACCTGGGGTATGACTTGGGTTTCTAATGATGAAGGGAGGTGCTAGGGACATAAGGAGAGGTTAGGAGGTATTCGAGTGGGGTGTCTACAGAGCCCCTCGATGGGTGAGTTTGGAACAAATGATAGCCATCAAATAGACACCACATGATCCCTTTGAAAGAGGATGACCAGAGGGTCAAGGTCGATTATGAGGACCTAAGGAAGACGATGACCGATTCTGTGGGGGGCCGAAGTCAATTCTAAGGGCTTGGAGATGGGGGTGACCGATTTTGCGGGTCGAAGTCTATTCTGAGGGCTTAGGTTGTGATGATCGATTATGTAGGTCAAAGACAATTCTGCGGGCTTAAGGATAAGATGACCAATTCTGCAGGTTGAAGCCAATTCTTCGGGCTTAAGGATAAGATGACCAATTATGTAGGTCAAATCCAATTCTGCTAGCTTAAGGATGAGATGACCAATTCTGCGGGTCGAAGCCAATTCCGCGGGCTTGAGGTGAGATGACCAATTCTGCGGGTCGAAGCCAATTCTGCGGGCTTAAGGTGACATGACCAATTTTTTGAGTCGAAGCCAATTCTGCGAGCTTAAGGTGAGATGACCAATTCTGTGGGTCGAAGCCAATTCTGCAGGCTTAAGGTGAAATGACCAATTTTACGGTCGAAGCCAATTCTACGGGCTTTAGTTGAGATGACCAATTCTATGGGTCGAAGCCAATTCTTCGAGCTTAAGGTGAGATGACCAATTCTGATGGTCGAAGACAATTTTGCGAACATTAGGTGAGAAGTTCTTGGGGAACTCTGTCGGGAAAATTACCTCGTGATTTTTATTTGAGATGGGGAGCCGACTGTTGGGGAAATCCTTGTGTCTTTTGGAGACTTTTCTTGGGTAACATCTAATCTGATTCTGGGGAAGTGATTAGGTGGTCTAGGGTTTGTACATAATTCTCGAGAAGATTTGGGACCTTTGGGAAATAGGATATGATCATGAAGTTTTGGATATTTTGAAGGTCCTCTTGGGACGTCACCGGGGAGAGATTCTCTTGGCTTTTGAGAGTTCCTCTGGGGAAATAGGGGTTTTGCTTGAGGAAGTGCGAAATTGTCTAGGTGATAATGGTCTAAATCATTTCTGGGATTTTTAGAAAATTTCTGAGGATTTTTTGGGGTTTTCTGGTATTTTTTAGGAATTTTGTTACGAAAATTTAAGGGAGGTTCCAATCTGCATGGTGTGGAGGGTGCCATTCGGTAGTGGTACGAACTTTTAAACTTCTTCGAGAAGGCAAAGGGTCAGTGCCGATCGGTAGGTGGGGGTCAATGCTAATCGGCATGACCCTTGGCATCCTATATAAAGGAGCGAATTCCCCTCATTTTTTACAGCTTCTTGCTTTCTCTCTTTTTGCGATTTTCTTTTGCGAATCGTTCTAGCATTCCGATCTCTAAAGAATGGCCGCTTTTGTGAGCACTGCAGTACACAGGGAATGGTTAGCTGCTGATGACTGGGAAAACATGGAGTGGAGGGACAGGGCACCTGTTGCCTTGGGGAGCGAGAATTCTTTTGATGCACCCGAGCCGGTTGCGGATGAGCAGACCTTACTGCGGGAGCCGTTGCATCATCATTCTTTGAGGTTGGTGAACCCTAGCAGTTATGTAAGTAAAATTAATTTTGGCATTCTTTTTTTTGTGGTTTTCCTTTTTTTCTTGGATTCTGAGAAGGTTTATCTTTTGGCAGTCTGATGTTTCACTGTCGAATATGCGTGCCCGTGGGACGACGGGGCTTATGGATGTCGAGGAGAATCTTCCACCTGTGGTGCATTGGGTGGTATCCTCAGCAGGCTTTGGGAGGTTGGCATCCGTGCTAGATGAGACGCCTCGCTCGGCTGCAGTCTTATGTTCTCTAGGGGAGAGGTGGTGGGACACTACCCACACCTTTCATTTGGCTTTGGGGAGATGACTGTGACTGCCATATATGTGCAGTAGATACTGGGGCTGTATTACGATGGGGAGCAAATAGTGGTGGATCGCTCTTTGCCGGTGAGGTCGAAGGTGGTTCGCGCGGTGCTTGGTGATGCGGGGAGGATAGTGTCTGGGGACTCCATCCGTCTGTCACTGCTGAAGGATGTTTCTTGGGCAGAGTGATCGATGTGGAGGATGGTATGCAGGTGCAACAGATGGCCCGATTGTTCATTTTGCTGGTGTTAGGGGGATTTCTGGTGGCGTCGAGCGGTGACGTTATCCACTTATGGGTTTTACAATACCTGAGGATGTTTTCGAACATCCCTTTCTATGATTGGGGGAACCTAGCTTTGGCGACCCTTTATTTTTCCTTGGATGCATTCAGACGGTGCTACCAGCAGTCTTTTACTGGAGCCATGTATCTTATTGAGGTATTCTTTAATTTTGTGCATTTTCCTTTCATGCCTTCGCATTTTCCTTATGTGTATCTTTTTAATTGCTAATTTTTTTATCTTTGGCAGACATAGTTCTATGAGGTGATCGGGTGTAATACCCAGCTGATTGCTTTGAAGTACAAGACTGTTAGGTATTTTTGCCGGTTGCATCGATGGCGCAAGGCCAATCGACAGTCGAGGAGGTCTCTCTCTCTAGAGGCGGTGTGTCAGGTCTTGAATGAACTGACCATTGACAGAGTAAGACTTATTTCTTCTTTAGTATAAGACCTTTGGGTGCTCTGATTTTGTATTTGACTCATATCTATTAAGGATTTTTCAGGTGACCTTTTACCCTTGGGGGACAACCGTTCAGGACACGGGGTTGACTGGAGTAAATGCACAGATGAGGAGTTTGCCGGCGCATGAGTTTAGACTTACTTGGTATCTTGGGGAGAGGGTGGTCCGATAGATTGCTGAGGGAGAGGTGGTGGTGCCACCTGCGAGGCCCCCTATATCTATGGTGTGGGAGCGGCTGTTGTCGGAGTATGCAAGGATTGCAGCGATGATTGGCGAGTCCTACCCGATGTACACCAATACAGTTGTGTCGTATGATTATATGGACTTTGTGACGAGTTGGATGATGGAACCCAGCATATATGATGCACTTCCTTTCCCTCATGCGGGTTCGAGTCGACTAGTGGGGTCCTCCCACACCGGTGGAGGTCCTTCGACATCTGCGGCAGCGGCGACTTTAGAGGTTCCCTTTATGCGGTTGCATACTCCTTCATATAGGATTCGGCAGGCTGATGGAGGGATGGTCCTATGCTGCATTGTCCTCATGCGATGGACTCGAAGGAGTTGGGTTTGACAGAGGAGGTTCTTCTCCCTGAGGTATATATTTTATGTTCTTCTCCTTCTCCTTCCCTTTGGTTTCTTTTGATCTTTTCTGCTTGATACTGATTTTACCTTTTCTTACAGCATGTTTGGGTGTCCACCACTTGGCTGAGGGATATTAGGGACTGGATATCTTCGGCGACTGCCCATATTTTGGACACAGTTCCTGTTCCTTCTTGCTTGGTGTCATCTGCCTTATCCAGGGAGGAGTCTGGTTCAGGTAGCGGTGGTGCATCATCTCATCATTGGGGAAAGAGAGCGCGTCGTATGGGTGGAAGATCTGAGGAGAGAGAGGGGAAAGGGAACGTGAGAGAGGGGGAGACAGAGAGATAGATAGAGATAGAGAGAGAGAGAGAGAATGTGGGTTCGGGCTGAGTCCTATTTGTTTTTTTACTTTTCTTTATTTTCCTGCAAAATGATGTAACACAGAAACATATCTATGAAATGCAATGATGTTTTTCAATTATCTTCTGTTAATGATGAATGAATGCATGCATGCACATGAGCTTTTTACTTTGCTTCTGAGACCGTAGAAAGAAATATTTTGGGAATTTGTCTTCAAAATGAGAATTTATATAAAGATGAAAAGGGGATTTTTCAAATTCTGTTGAGACTATCAATTTATTTTGAGTTTTCAGAATTTTGACAAAAGAGAAAAAAGGAAAATTTTCGAAAGTAGGGGGGTTGCCAATCGACAAGCACCTTGTCCTGCCCATCGACAGTCCAGTCCAGTCCCATCAATTCTAAGCTTTTATTGGTACCCTCTTAAGCCTTTGGTACCTTGTGGGGCAGTATTTCCTTCGATTTCTACAGGGGTTATGTCTTTTGTGGGAGTTTTTAAGTATAAAAGAGGGGTAAGAGTGGAGTTTTTTTTCTTCACATCCTCACATTCCTACTTTCTTAATCAATGAGATGGCCCTCCCTGGTAGCATTGAGTTTGCCAACTACATCGAGACTTTGGAGGTGATGTGCTCCTATAACGTCGACTACGATGCTTACAACATGCGTCGAGTTTCTTTATGGCATAATCAACCCGTAGAGTGGAACATGCTGATGGCGGAGGTATAATTCTGGTACCCTGAAGACCATGTATTCCGCTTTGGCTTGGAAGAAGTCTGTCCTACTTATGAGGAATTTTCTGCCATATTAGGAATAAATCCCGGTATTACTGCGGCTCTGCCTGAGTTTTCTCGTTCTCCCCGGGAGTTGTTGGTTGGGCTTCTTTGTATTTCATCCTCGGCGGCTAGATTACTGGTGGATGGAGGTATGATTTCTCTTCTGGAGGTGTTGCAGTCCATGCATTTATAGGAGGTTGGTGATGTTGGATATGTCGGAGCTATCATTCTAGGCATGGTTTCAAAATTACTGCTGGTGATTGGGGAGCTGCTGGTGGACCCACAACTTGCAGCTATTACCTTATGGATGTCCTACCGTCGCAATCCTGCGACGGTGATACTAGCGGAGACTCTAAATGTCCTGGATGCCTAGAGAGAAGGTCATTCTGAATTTTTTTAGGGGTAGCCCTGTGATGTTGTTCATGTGGTTGTCAGATAGATTCCGCCTGGTGACTCCTCCAGAATACCCGTTGTTGGCTGCACCTAATTTCTTTTCTCGTCGTTTTATTAGTGTTGGCCTGGATATTAAGAGCTAGGAGAACTATTTCGTGGATCATGGGGATCTAAATATCTACTGCTCAGTAACTTGGTAGGGACAGCTGCTGCCTATTCTGGAATTGGGAGAATACCCATATGTCCGGCTGGTTGGTCTCAGACAGACCTCTTTTTATTTCCCTTGGTGGCTTGTTCGCCAATTTGGTGGGAGAAGATCGTGCCACCTCGGAAACTAAACTTCTTTTTGGTAGAAGATTTGACAGAGCGTCTGTACATGCGACTTGGATTTTTGTGGGAGAGTCTGTGACACCCCAACTAATTAAATACCGGGTAGCTACTCCTTTATTAAAATTAATACAAAATTCCAAGTTGGTTCAGTTAATAGCATCACTGTCGAAAACATTTTAATGATTACTAACCACCTAGTATTTAAAAAGCGAGTTGCCAATTTTAAATTAAATCTGATTAACATGAAGTAAGTGAAGAATAAAAATAACATAACCATACACAATAAAGTCCCAATAGTGTAATCAACAAGAAATAAAGAGTCTGGAGGAAATACTCCTCACAACAATCCCACAACTGAAATAAATAAAACAGTATATCTTGGATTAATTACATGCCAAAAGTCTGAATAACTGATATGAAATGTCTCTAAAAGAAATGGGCGACATGCCCTACAAGTGATGGAACGGAATATGGATTCAAAACCAAAAGAAGAGTATACTAGTAAGGCCCTGTAACTTCCATAAACAGCTACAACTCATCACCTGAATGGAAATACTATGCATGGTGTCCTTATGGCTGGGCACCTAAAAGGTTTTTACAAAAAAATAGATTTGAAAGCAAACGGGTCAGAGACCGAAAGTGGAGAGTATTTTAAAATAGCAAGTGCTTTAATAACATTAAAACAATGAATGCAAAATACATGTTAGGACGTGCACTCACATGAAATACTCACCTCTCGACTAATTGTGCATCCTAACGTACCGTACCCATCTAAGTGACATTTATATCTAACTAAACGGACATAAGTTCTAACCCATCTACTCGACTCACAATATGAATTCCCAATGTTATCCCTTGAATAGATATCTTTACTTAAACTTGGATTCTCAATTATTAGCATTACCATTTACTGGAGGTTATCCCCTTATTTATCTTCTCAAGGAGTTACTATAAATTATTCTCATAATTAAACATGGAAAGTGTGTTCATTTAACCGTATATCATTCACATCATAAATATACAATACAAGCACCACGAGACTAAGCTGCGGTGCAAACATACTCTACTATCCATCCCGGTACATCACGTACATAAGGATCACGCATTCCAAATCTCTCAGGAATCGTTCTCAGATAACAATAATCACAAACAATGGAGGCGAACACAGTCACATCACATAGGTTACGCACATACCTACGCTCCCATGATCAGCAGACTTATTAACTTCACAATAAGTCCTTCTCTGACCTATTCCCTCGAGGTACCAATCTATATACCCCCGTAGGCACACAAAGAATAGATGGCCCTAAGCGAACGCAAACCTCCTGTGATAGCAAGCATGGTAGGTATGTCATACACATAAAATCATATACATATACTAAGCATACACACATCTTAGTAATTACCATATTTTATTAGTGGTATACTTCTCATTCTTATACCAACTTTTAATGTCACGCAAGTAATATGTCCCCGGTTAAAACGTATTCAAGTCATTTATTATCCTCGCATCGTGATTAGTCACTCGCGTCCTAATCTACCAATATCATTTGGTTCAAATCATTCTTATATATTTTACTCCTCAATATATATCCCAAATATCCCAACTATATCAATTAGTCATCAAGGAAATGTTATCTCTACAATTACACAAGGTTACGGGACACTAGAAATCAAATCAGGCCAAAAAGGCCAATCTGTCAACTCGTTAGAAGTCTCGTTCGAACGAGGTCGTTCGAACGAGAGTTCGTTCGAACGAAGTGGGCATCTAATAAACATCCAAATCGTTAGAAGGAAAACTATCACCTCGTTAGAAGCTCGTTCGAACGACCTGTGCAGGTCTTCTAACGAGATGACAGTTTCGAGCCCAGAATTTCCTATCTCGTTTTTCCAAATTCTCTTCTTCTTAAAACTCATCCAAAAATCATCCCAACAGTGTTTTAATGTTCCTAATCATTCCTAAACGTACTTAGGTCGTACCTCAACATATTTATAGCGTCAAATCTTCCTAAACAACATGAAATTATCATCAATCCCCAATTTTACCCAACCCTCATGAGTATGAACCCTAGAAATTTAAAGTCATCAATTTCCCTTAATAAATTCGTTTTTGTATCATCAAAGTCGTATTTCTATTAGTATAATCACCCAATAACAATTCTACATGCAATCCCTATATCACAACCTGAATTTACAACTCCAATTTCATGGGTTTTTATAAATCTCCCAATACAATGCAATTATATAAATTTCTAAGCATGGAAGAAACATTCGCTTGAAATTAACGTAATTAAACCACTTGCCTTGGATTATTCTCTGAATTTGGTGTTGAATTGATAAGGGTTGCTCTCTCTCCTTTTTCTCCCAAGGTTGAAGGTTGAAGATGATGGTTAAGGTTTTCTCTTTTGGGAACCTCTCCTAACTTCTCATGAAACTCCCGTTGACCTCTAATCAGTTAATTGCTGGTAATGGGTTAGTGGGTCATTAATATCCTAATATTTAATTCCCAAAATTCGTTGGTTAATAATCCTAAAATTTCAAAATTACCAAAATACCCTTTTAAGTTGCCGGTATGGCCCAAAAATGCCCCGAGACCCAAACTAAACCCCCGACTAGTGTTTTCTGACTATTTCAACCCTTCCGGACACGTTGGCGCACTCAAAATGACCATACAATTGATTAAAATAAAATTCCCTTTTTTAATTAAATAATGTTCCTGGCGCGACTGTCACACGCGTCCCAACAAAATTTTCAAATTGCCGTATTTCTATCTCGCGACAATTTTAATATTCTCAATATTCATATATTGCCATATATACGCATTATAATCAAATACCAACTCACATCTCGTTAGTTTTTTATCCGGATTAATTCTCAATTAATACACATTTAATTCAATTAATCCCATAAATAAATATCACAAAAATACGGGGTATTACATACTTCCCCCCTAATAATAGAATTTCGTCCCGAAATTCGGAACTAGAAAGTACCTGGTACAAATAACTCTGGATAACGTTCACGCATCTCATCCTCGCGCTCCTATGTGGACTCGTCGACATTATGATGCCGCCACTGAACACGTACTAACGGAACTATCTTTGACCACAGTTTTCGCTCACTTCGGTCCAAAATAGAAATCGGCCCCTCCTCGTAGGAGCTATCAGGCTGGAGATCGATGTCCTCCAAAGCAATGTGAGAATGAGCCAAATCGTCCCTAAGATATTTCCTTAGCAAGGAAATATGAAACACATCATGTATCCTGTGCAAATGCTCTGGTAACCCAAGTCTATATGCAACAGACCCAACCCGCTCGATGATAGGGAATGGCCCCACATATCTCGGTGCCAACTTCCCCTTCTTCCCAAATCGCATAATTCCCTTCATAGGAGATACTCTGAGTAAAACTTGGTCCCCCACTTGGAACTCCCTGAAGAACCTCTTCGAATCAGCATAGCTCTTCTGCCGATCTTGAGCTACCCGAATGCGACTCCGTATCAATTCAATCCTTGCCGAAGTATCTTGAATCACTTCCGGCCCAATTATTTTTGTTGTCCCCCACCTCCAACCAACATGCTGGGGAACGACAAGGTCTACCGTACAACGCCTCAAATGGAGCCATGCCAATGGTGAACTGGAAGGAGTTGTTGTAAGCAAACTCCACCAGTGGAAGATACTTCTCCCATCCACCCCTAAAATCAATGATGCACATACGCAACATGTCCTCCAACATCTAGTTTGTACGCTCGATTTGCCCGTCGGTCTGCGGGTGATACGCCGTACTCAACCATAATTCCGTGCCCATGGCCTCCTGAAAACTCTCCCAAAACCGTGAAACAAATATCTTGTCTTTGTCAGAAACGATATTTAGGGGCACACCGTGAAGTCTCACTATTTCTGCAATAAAGAGCTGGGCATACTGTCCCGTAGTGTAGTCGGTCCTTATGGGTAGAAAATGAGCGACTTTGGTTAACCTGTCCACAATTACCCAAATGGAGTCGTGACCCCTCTGTGACGTAGGTAATGAAGCACCTTATACCTTTGACTTGCTTAAGTCTATACTGTATAAGTGTTCATCTAGTTTGGAAATAGTAACAAAATTTGTTGTCTATCCTAGAATCCAAAAAGCCTCAGAACTTATCTCTCTAATCATCTTCAATGATCCATGAAGGTATAAATTGAATCACACTACACACATTTGGAAGTGCATACATGTGTATATATTGCTTAAAATTGATTGTGTGATTAATTTCCCTTAAAATGTGGTTTTAATTATTTTTGGGAATTTTTAAACATTTTTAAAACATTTTTTAAATAAATGTTTTCATTAATAAAATGTGGTTATAAAATTTGTGGGGTTAATATTCTATTTTGGAAACTTCAGTTTTCATTAAATTGTTTGGTTGGGTAGAATATAAAAGCGCTAGAGACTTCAGGGTGATGCTTTGTAATTCAGTTGACGCGCGTTTGAACACCTATCACACGCCTACACTTGTCATCCTCCTGATGCTTCAATTTGTGTTTCTTATGTGAGAGGATTGCCTGGTGCATTGCTGAACGTTGGATCATTCCTAATCGATGGCCTGCATGTGTTTTTAGTTAATCCTGGTGCTATATCTATGAACCAATCACAACCATCTTAACCACCGCTATTTCATAACCCTTGGATCAAGTCAATGTTTGAAAGACTTGATCTCAGCCCTTGATTGCCTTCGTCATTCCAGAATCTTCCCTCACCCCTATATAAACCCCCCACTTCTCAGACTTTCAAGACTTATGGGCATTCGTCATTTCTAAGAAAAAAAAATAGAGAGAAGAGAGAAGTGAGAGAGAAGAGAGAAAAGAAAAGAGAGAAGAGAGAGAAAGGGAAAAACTGTTAGCCAAAAACCAAACCCTAACCCTAAACACTTCATTTTCTGAATCAAACCTTCGTATACACCTAACCCCAAACACAACCTTGAGTGTTTGAGAGAGAGTGGTTTGTTCATTTGAAGCTGTAACCTCTTTGTCCTTGATCTTGTTTACAACTTAAACATTCGTGTGAAGATCTGTGTTTCTTTTTCATAGAAACTTTAGATCTACATTCAGCATGTTACATTTTCACTAGATCTGCATATTTCTTACTTGATTTAAGAAAATCTTTACTGATTTGGTTTTGAAAAATGTTTTATGGTTTCTGTTCTTACAAAACTTACCCTTGACCTAGTTGGATTCACACTTGAAGATTTTCAATCTCAAAAATATTTTTAAAACCGAGATTGATTAAGATCTTGACCGATTTTGAAGCGAGATATCCGTGGAATTTGGGTTATATTAAAGGTCAAAAAGGTTTTTAGTTCTGTAAGAAAGAAAGAAAACAAAATCACAACATATAGACTTTATATGTAATTTTTATAGGACTGTTTGTAAATCTAAGTGTGTGTGAGTTCATGCATGTGAATAGGAATCACTTCACAAACACTTAACACACTACTACACTGAAAGTGTTGTGTATAAGATCAAAGATCATTGAGTCGACATAAGGAAGCTAAAGCAAAGGAAGTTATCAAACTGGAAGAACATCATCAACAATCAGATCTATGAGAAGTTAGAAGGACACCAAGTGGGGTATATTCCTAAACTTAGAATAGGTTGATTTGTGTGCATGTATGTTGTATTGTTTGTAACTATTATTTGTTATTAGTGGATTTTTGTTTTTGTGACTTAGAAGTCACCGTGGATGTTTCCTCTGTTGGGAGAGGTTTTACCATGTTAAAAACTGTGTGTTGATTATCTTCATCTACTCATCTCATTCTATAAGTGTGATGAATTTTTGAAACTGTCTTAGTTTTAAAAAAACTGATTAAAAAGTCTTAATTACTCTCGTACATAAGTTTTTTTGTAAACACATCTTGTTGTTTATAATCTTTATTTTCAAAAGAAAAGGGTTTCTTCAACAAACATCTCGGAGTTGCTTATACAGTTTAATCTTGTATTAAACGGCATTAGCAACGTTTTTCAATTGCTATCAAAGCCCTGTTAACTTTTATTTCAAAAAGATCTTGTGTTTCTGAAATCGTTTTCTGAAAAACCTAACTATGGACGAGAAGAATGAAAGGTTTGGTAATTTGTCCAGACCTCCACTCTTTGATGGAAACAACTTTGCTTACTGGAAAGTAAGAATGGTTGCCTTCATCCAAGGGACTTTAGGAGATGATGTCTGGGACATTATTGAAAATGGATACACTTATCCTACTAAACCAGCCACTGAAGGAAGCGATGAGAGGGTAAAGAAAATCTTAAGTGAGTTTACACAAGAAGAGAAAACTATTTCTCGAAATAACAATAAAGGCAAGAATGCCATTTTTATGTCTATTAATGAGTATGAGTTCAAAAGAATCTCATCTTGTGCCACTTCTAAGGAAGCTTGGGACACATTAATCACTGCCCATGAAGGAGACTCAAGAGTTTAAGCTGCTAAAACTCAAATGCTTACCCAGCAGTACAACTCTTTGATTATGTCTGACTCTGAGTCTTTTGATGACTTTTACATGAACTTAACTGATATAGTTACTAAGTTGCATGCTAATGGTATAACTTATGATAGGAATGAAATTGTCTCTAAAATTCTAAGAACATTACCACAAAAGTTTGACAGCAAGAGGTATGCTATTGAGGAAATGAGTGATCAAAACCTTACCCCTGAGTTACTCAGTAGCAAACTTAGGACTGTGGAAATGAAATTAGACTTTAAGAAACAATTAAATCATTCTCAAAGAAAACAACCCAACTCTAACTTGAGTTTTGCCTCTAAGATATCTAAACTTGGGTTTAATTTGATCAACTCTGACTCTGATGAGGAGTGTGATATAGACAAACTAGATAATCAGATTGCCTTAATGTCTAAACAATTTAAGAAAATTGTCAAATTTCGAAACAAACAGGCAACTAAACAAGGCAAGCCTAATTATCCTACTCTGTCTAATCCCAAACCTCATGAGAGAGGTCTTGACTAACATGATAAGGACAACAATTCCAAACCCACTAGAGACCTTAGAAAGAATGAATGTTATAGATGTGGGAAACTAGGTCACATTGCTCACGATTGCAGAGTTAATCTGAATAAAGCCAACACACACAATAGAGCCAATGTCTGTAAAACTTGGAATGATTCAAATGACTCTGATGAAGATGAACTTGAGTCATCTTGACCCTTGCATGTCCTTTTATGCTAAGATCATTTACAATGATGATATACCTGTGTGTGATAATGATGCTCCTACTTCTGCTTGTGTGAATACTACTTTGACTGGTCTAGATGCTTTATTATCTGAAAATGTTGCTAGTTCTAATTCCGTGTGTGTGAGTCAAAGTGATCTCGATAACGACGATGTAAATGGGTACGTGAGTACTAAAACTGAATCGTTAGGGGTCACTACACACACTTCACTTAGCGACTCAGACACAGATGACCTCCCTGATATCCATACTTTGTATGCTAAAACTCTTAAAAAAGGCACTAGATTGGAGAAGACTGTTAGAGACCTGACTAAGAAATTAGATGATCTATGTCTTATTGTGAAGTTGAATGCTGAAGAGTACACTAACCAGTGTCTGACTCATCAATCTGAAATTGAAACTTTTGATCAAAAATTAAAAGAGTTGACTAAAACTAATGAAACCCTGGAAATGAAATACAAGGGAACATTATTAGAACTGGAGGAAGCAAAAACAAAGACAGCTACTGTTTTCAAAAAAATTTCTAAGTTTGAAAACAATTCAAATTGTTTTACTGACTTTGTTGTTGACTCCAAGACCAATTCTGATGATAGAACCGGTATTGGATTTTGCCCTAAGAACAAACCACAAACTTCAAATATTGAACCTATTAAGTTTGTGTCTGGGGGAAAAAGACCAATTGAAACATGTCCAGACTTTCATTTTATTAAAGAGGAATTTGATCAAAAGCAACAACAAAAAGACATTGGAGAGTCTAGTAATTCTAAGGCTGACACTCCACTTAAGACTAAATACATCTGTCCTTTGATCAGAAAGGCTGATTCTACCTATAAGACCATACCTCCTAGGAATAGGACTTCTAAACAGAATGCTGTTAAACCCATTTTTAGAAGTTTTCCTAAGAAAGTTCATCCCTCAAGCAATCAATATTGCTCCTACTGTGACATTTATGGTCATTCCTTTGAAGGATGTTATGCTAAGCGTCTAAAGACCCCTGTGTACAACTCTTCTGTCTACAAGAACTTTAACTATTCTAGGCAAAATCGTAACCATTATGTCTTTCCAAGACAACCTGATAAGAACTCTAACTACAGGAATAGAAAGACCAAAACTAAGAGTTCATTTAAAAGAAAGGCTCCTAGAAACTTTCCTAAACCAAAAGCTCAAATTTTCCACAATAATCAGTTTGCTGCTACAAATGTTTTTCGACAAAAATCTGTTTCACGAAAATTTTATCAAATGAGGGCAAACTTGCGCAAAATTAAAACTAGAGCTATTTGGGTTAGAAAAGATGATCTTTTACCCCAAATGAAGTGTAACATTGTTATCACTGCCTTAAAAGCTGAACACACTTCATCTGGTTGGTATTTAGATTCAGGATGCTCTAACCATATGACAGGAGATGAAACCAAACTTTTAAACAAAACCAGATTTGCTGGTGGGAAAGTAGTTTTTGGTGATGGAGTTTCATCCCAGATCATAGGTAAAGGAACCCTAAAAGAAGAAGGAATGCCTGTTCTCGAAAATGTTCTATTAGTTAAAGGCCTTAAAGCCAACCTCCTAAGTATATCACAATTTTGTGACTCTGACCATATTGTTACCTTTTCAAAGAACAATTGTAAAATTCTAAATGATAAAGGTAAATGCATTATTACCGGATTTAGAACACCTGACAATTGTTATACTGTCAAGACTGGTTCTGAAACCTGTAACATTGTCAGAATGGATGACAATGAAATATGGCATAATCGTATGGGTCACCTAAGTTATGATATCCTTGGTAGATTGTCTAGTCAAGAGATTGTTAGAGTAATTCCTAAAATTAAACCTATTTCAAGTGTTGTCTGTGGTCATTGCCAGGAAGGAAAAATAGTTAAGACTTCGCATAAAAAGGTTAAAGACATTCTCACCTCTAGACCTCTAGATCTCATCCATATGGACCTTATTGGTCCCTCTAGAACTGTTAGTCTTTGTGGACACAGTTATATCCTTATCATGGTTGATGATTTCACACGATTCACTTGGGTTGCCTTGTTGAAACAAAAATCTGACACGTTTCAGAATTTTTTGAAAATTTTACTAAGAATTGAAAATGTAAAGGACACACAAGTCAATCGCATTCGTAGTGATAGAGGGGGAGAGTTCATAAACACAGGAATAGTTGAATATTGTGACTACAATGGTTACAAACATGAATTTAGTACCCCTAAGACTCCTCAGCAGAATGGTATTGCTGAAAGGAAAAACCGAACTCTTCAAGAGATGGCACGTGTCATGTTGCATGCCAAATCTCTACCTAAATACTTCTGGGTAGAATCTATTAGAACTGCATGTCATATCATAAATAGGGTTTACCTTAGGAAAAACTCTAAACAAACTCCTTATGAGTTGTGGTACGGTAAGAAGCCTAATATGAAATATCTAAGAAATTTCAGAAGTCAGTGTTATGTCTGTAAAGACAGAGAACATCTGTCTAAATTCGAAACTCGTGGTGATAAAGCAATTTTCTTAAGATACTCCCCAAACAGTCGTGCGTATCGTATATACAATTTTCCTACTAAGGCCCTTATGGAATCGATAAATGTAATTGTAAGCGACACTATTGTCGAAAATAAGATATCTGAATCACCTATTGTGGTTGAATCTGAAAATGATTTCAAAACTGATTCACCAAAAATAGATGACTCATTACCTAGTGAGAGTCTTGAAGTACCTAGCTGGGTCTCTAAAGATCATCCCATTGACAACGTGGTCGGTAATCCAAATGAGCCAGTTCGTACTAGATCCCAGTTAAGAAATTATGCTAATTATGCATGTTTCGTCTCTCTTGTGGAACCGAAAAATGTTAATGAAGCATTGAATGACACACACTGGATTTCTGCTATACAGGAAGAACTTTTACAATTTGTCATTCATGATGTCTAGTATCTTGTACCGCGGCCTCAAAACAAAAATGTTATTGGGACACGTTGGATTTTTAAAAACAAATCTGATGAAAATGGGGTAATCCTTAGAAACAAAGCTAGACTAGTTGCTCAAGGATACTCACAAATAGAAGGAATAGATTTTAGCGAGACTTTTTCCCCTGTCACTCGTCTTGAATCTGTTCGACTTCTTTTCGCCATAGCGTGTCACTTAAAATTTACACTTTATCAAATGGATGTCAAATCTGCTTTTCTCAATGGAATTCTGTCCGAAGAGCCATATGTAGAACAACCCAAAGGGTTCATTGACCCTAAATACCCTAACCATGTCTTTCGTCTAAAAAAGGCTTTGTATGGCTTAAAACAAGCTCCTAGAGCTTGGTATGAACGCCTTTCCAACTTTTTGTTGGATAAGAGTTTTAAGAGAGGAGGAAATGACCAGACTCTCTTTGTCAAACATTTTGACAAAAACATTATTATTGCCCAAGTCTATGTATACGACATCATTTTCGAGTCAACTTCAAACTCTGAAGTTAAATCTTTTTCTGCTATTATGCATAAGGAATTTCACATGTCCCTTATGGGGGAGCTACAACTTTTCTTAGGATTTCAAGTGAAACAGAATTATGATGGACTATTTGTCTCTCAAACTAAGTATGCCTTAGATCTTGTTAAGAAATTTGGTTTAGATAATGCTAAAGTTGCCAAAACGCCTATGAGTACTACTGTTAAATTATGTAAAGATGAAAATGGTAAGTCAGTTGATTCCACACTCTATCGTAGTATGATTGGTATCCTACTCTATCTAACTGCCTCGCGACCAGACATAATGTATGCTGTATGTCTGTGTGCTCGTTACCAGAATAACCCTAAAGAGAGCCATTTATTGTGTGTAAACCCTATAATAAAGTACATAAAAGGCACTTTTAATCTTGGACTTAGGTACACTAATGATACCTGCAGCACCATCATAGGGTATACTAATGCTGATTGGGCCAGTTGTACTGATGATAGTAAAAGTACATCAGGTGCCTGTTATTATGTCAGCACTAATTTAGTTGGTTGGTGTTGATACCAAAATTAATATGCTGATATGGAAGAATGATATGAAGACACATGTCAATCTACTTGGCACAATAGCAATGAGGAAGTTCGTTTCCCCGACCAACTCATGAACTCCCGAGCAATGAGGATACACCGAGGAACTTCAGCACTCCGAGGTACTCTAGCGCTTCGAGGAACTTCAGCACTCCGAGGTACTCTAGCGCTTCGAGGAACTCCTGAGAAAAGAGCAACTAAGGCGGTCCGATCTGTACCTCGGCCGTAGCATTAATTGCCAGATAATCAATAGTTCAATTATTCATTGAATGTTTATCATCTTGATGCACACGCTGCATTAAATATATTACCATTTCATATGTATATCATTCAATGTATCAACCCTTTCATGTACAACCTAAGGGTTATAAATACCTTGTATCACCCTCATTCAAAGGGACCGGAATTTCTTGAGAAAACATATAATCGAGAATTCCCAAAATACTCAGCAATAACATAACAGTGGGCGTAGGCCATTCTTATAAGGCTGAACCACTTTAAAGTCTTTGTCTCATTTTATTTATCTGTGATTGAATAATTAGAGCTATCTAATTTTTTACATCAACAGATTGGCGCCGTCTGTGGGAAACGATTGTTACTATCGTATTTCACCAAAAATCGTCCATCATCAATGGCGGATAATCCAGAATCTAGCAATCGAAACGCTGGAAATATTGGAAATCCTCATAATCCCTCTGCACCTCCAGATCTAGCCGGGATTATGACGAATCTGGCTCAAGGATAAACCGCCATGCAAGAAACAATGAGGCAACTCATACAAACCCTTCATGGTGGTGCACCAGCACGTTCAGGACAACAAAGTGGTCAGAGGAAAACTTATTTACTTTATTCACGATCCAGGCGTACTGAGTCACGTCGTAAGGAGGAGTCTGATGATTTCTCTTATCAACCTGGGCGAACTTCGTCAATAAGGGCTACAGATACTGATCAACATATCACTCTCTCTCCAGAAAGACCCAGTGCTTTAGAAAGACTGAGTAGGATGTCTCCTTTCAGTCAATTAGGCCCTAGGAGGAATAGGAGTCCACCAAAGACCATGTCAAGGAGTTTTCGACAACCATCAGATCTAAGAGAAGGATTAGCACAATCACGACCGACTGCTCGTCAAGATAGATCTCAAGAAGCTACCTCAGAACGATCAATTGCTCGAACCAACAGGCCCGAGGAAGGAAATGATGCGTGGAAAGGATCTCTCCAACGATTGGAGGATAAATTGGGAGAAATGGCCAAAGCAAAGAACCCCCTACAACGAACTTTTGTTCGAGGAACACCTTTTGTACAGGGCATTGTGAATTTTCCTACACCGTCAAAGTTCAAAGCACCTGTAGTGACCCCCAAATATGATGGAAAGACAGATCCTATTATTCACATAGAGCAATATCAAGCTGCTGCCGACATCTATGTCGTCCCCGACGAGATGAGATGTAGAGCGTTCTCAGGAACTCTTACTGGAGCTGCCCAGATATGGTACAACAATCTTCCTAGGGGTAAGATTTCAACTTTCTTTCAGTTGGCCGAGTTGTTTATTGGCAATTTCTGTTTTGGAGCAAAGCCAGTAAAACGAGTAGCACATTTATTAAGTGTTAGACAAAAGTCTGGTGAGAGTACTAGAGATTACATAACTCGTTTCAATAACGAGAAGCTGGAGGTCATAGATTACGAAGAGAAGACAACAATCACCGCTTTGATGAGTGGGTTATTGCCTAATAAGTTGTATTATACTTTGGCGAAAGATCCACCTAAAACTATGTCAGAACTGATGGCAAAAGCGGCCAAAATTATGAATGCCGATGAAGCTATGGCTGCAAAGAAGAATATAGATAAAGACACCAAGGTGGAAGTCGACAAGTCTAAAATAAAGAGCATAAGGGGCAATGGCGGTGATAAACGCTCCAGAAATAATAAATCATCATGGTAAGTCTTGAAGAAATATGACAATTATACTCCTTTGAAAATGGGTATTCATCATGTCTTGGAAGAAATCAAGAACAACGAGGAGGTAAAATGGCCAAAGAAACTGAGGCCAGACCCTGATTCGAGGAGTAAGGATAAATATTGCGAGTTTCATAAAGATTATGGTCACATGACCAAAAATTGCATAGCTCTTCAGAACGAGATTGAAACACTCATCCGAAGAGGAAAGCTAGAAAAATATGTTGATCGGGGAGGTGAAAGAAAAAATAATGACCGAGCTAGAGAGAGGTCTAGATCTCCTCGTCGAGCAGAGGAGAAAAAGAAGAGAAACCATGAAGATGGTCCAGATGATGACCCCGATTTTCCCAAGAAACCAAGGCAGCCAGAATGAGAGGTATTTTCCATACGTTTTGGATCATTTGATTGTAATGTTATTACAGGAGGAGGAGACCATACTGTAGAAAGAAAAGCTTACCTCGGAGAGGCTCAAGCTTGTTCATATATTCAGCGAATAAATCTGGCCGAGGACGATCGTTCGAGGAAGGTAAACAAAGAGAAGCTGGTCATTGGATTTTCAAAAAACGATCTGGCAGGTGTTCTTTATCCTCATGACGATCCTCTGGTGATCAAAATGAGGATGAAGGAAGTAGTGATTTCAAGGGTGTTGGTAGATAATGGAAGCTTGGCAGACATCATGTACTATTCATGCTTTGATAGCTTGAATCTGAAATTATCTCAATTGGAACCTTATCATAGACCCCTCCTGGGTTTTGCTGGCGAGAAAGTTTTTCCACTTGGGACGATCAAGTTATATATATTCATTGGAACTTGGCCTGCTTATCGAACAGAAAGAATAAGCTTCTTTGTGATGGATAAGAATGTGCAGTCAGCCTACAACATCATCATGGGAAGAGTTGGTTTGAAGAAGTTCGAAGCAGTTCCATCTACAGTGCATCAATGCTTAAAATTCCCAACAAATTTTGGAGTAGGAGTTGTGAAAGATGATCAGAAAGTAGCTCGGGAATGCTATTATTCATCTGCCGAACAAGAGGAACTTGAAGATTCAAGAAAAAAGACTACTACCTACCAGGTGGATGAAGGTACAGAAATTGAAACACTAGATCCTCGAGATGAATCCCAACTTGTAAAAGGACAGGTGGTGGAATCTACAGAAAATATTATTCTGGAGGACGAGCACCCTGAACGAGTAACCCAGATAGGTTCTACGTTGGATGCTTCAATAAAACAGGAGTTGATAACTTTCTTGAGAAATAGGAAGAAAACTTTTGCGTGGAGTCATGAAGACATGCCAGGAATAGATACAAAATTCTTATGTCATGAGCTCAATGTGAATAAAGAGATCAAGCCTGTAAAGCAGAGAAGAAGGGTATTTAGCCCCGAGAAGAATCAGGCTATATAAGAGGAGGTCGAGAAGCTCCAGAAAGCCCAATTCATTGAAGACGTAAAGTATCCAGACTGGTTGGCAAACGTGGTGATGGTAAAAAAGAAAAACAATAAATGGAGAATGTGTGTTGATTTCACCGATCTTAACAAGGCATGCCCAAAGGATCACTTTCCATTGCCCAGAATCGATCAACTAGTGGATGCTACCTCGGTACATGAGCTGCTCAGCTTCATGGATGCTTACTCTGGCTACAACCAGATCAAAATGAAACCTGAAGACAGGGAAAGTACTTCTTTTATTACCCCTAGAGGAACTTATTGCTATAATGTTATGCCTTTTGGTTTGAAAATGCAGGAGCGACATACCAGCGGCTGATGAACAAGGTTTTCACCGAACAAATCAGTTGCAACATGGAAGTCTATGTCGATGATATGCTGACAAAAAGCAAGAAAGCTGCAGATCATCTAGTTGACTTAGCTCAGACATTTGATCAACTGGATAAATACCAGATGAAGCTCAACCCGACGAAGTGCACATTTGGAGTACGAGAAGGAATGTTTCTCAGGTACATTGTCAACCAGCGAGGCATTGAAGCAAATCCAGATAAGATCAAAGCTCTTTTAGGGTTGCGATCTCCAACAACAAAGAAAGAAGTGCAGAGTCTTACAGGACGAGTTGCAGTGCTCAACATATTTGTGTCCCGAGCAACTGATAAATGCCTCCCATTCTTCAAAACACTTTGAAAAACTTTTGAGTGGACTGATGAATGTGAGAAGGCCTTTCAAGACTTGAAAAAGTATTTGGGAGAACCTCCATTATTGTCCAGGCCAATAATATGAGAGAAGTTGTACGTGTATCTGGCAGTATCAGAGAATGCAGTCAGTTCAACATTGATCAGATTGGAGAATGGAGTCCAGAAACCAATCTATTACACAAGTAAGGCTTTCCGAGGTGCAGAAATCAGGTACCCAAAGTTGGAGATATTGGCATTGGCATTAATTGAAGCAAGTAGAAGAGTGAGGCCATATTTCCAGGCTCATACCATCGTCGTTTATATCGACATGCCACTGAGGCAAGCCCTTCATAAGCCAGAAAAGTCAGGGAGATTGATGTACTGGGCAATAGAGCTCGGTGAATATGATATTGTGTATGAGCCCAGATCATCATTGAAAGGGCAAGTTGTAGCAGATTTTATAGCAGAGTTTACATAGCCTGTTACCCCCGAGGAACAAAAATTGCTCGCTGACCAACCTGTGGATGTTACAGGATCAATAGACATAAATCTAGACCAACTCCGGTTGGTAAAAGGGCTTATGGATGAAGAAAGATCATCAACTTCGAGCTCAGACCAGCTCCGGTTGGTAAAAGAGCGAGAAGAGATGGTCGACGAGGAGCGAAAAGTGTCAGGGGAGGATGAAAAGAAGCAGCAAATATTTCACCGAGGAACTCTGTCAGACAAGAAATTTGAAGACGGGTTGCCCATATGGAGATTGTATGTAGATGGCTCATCTTGCACAGCAGGTTGCGGGGCAGGAATTGTTTTGAACACCCCAGACGAGATTGACATGGAATATGCTTTGCGATTCCAATTCAAAGCCTCCAATAATGAGGCTGAGTATGAGGCCATGATAGCAGGTATTAATTTATCAAAGATTATGGAAGCGCAACAAGTGATGGTATTCAGTGATTCTCAATTGATTGTGAATCAGATGATGGGAATATATGAGGTTAAAGGAGAACTAATGGTCAAGTATCATGCAAAGGTGATGGAATTTTTGGCAGAATTTGATGCCATTCAGTTGATGAGAATACCCAGAATAAAAAATGCACAAGCAGACGCACTGGCCCGACTAGCATCAGCTACTCGTACCGAGCTGCGAAGAACAATACCAATTGAAGTACTGGAAAGTCGGAGCATAGATGAAAACCTGACGATGAATGTTATTACCCTTGATTTAGGACCATCTTAGATGGATCCCATCAGGGTATATATTGAAGAGGGAGAATTTCCAGAGGATGAGCTCGTTGCTAAGAAATTGAAGTATAAAGCTGCTCGGTATGTATTAACTAATGGTATTTTGTATAGACGAGGAATTTTGGCAGGTTTGCAGAGATGTGTCCGAAGTGAAAGAATTGATTGAAGAGATCCATGAAGGGTCTTGTGGAGCTCATGTAGCAGGTCGAACACTTTTGCAAAGGGTAATGACTCAAGGATACTACTGGCCGACGATGAGGGCTGATTGTATAGCCTATGCTAAGAAATGTGACAAGTGCCAACGCCTTTCCTCCATCCGACGAACTCCACAAGAATTGTTGACACCAATAACTTCCCCTTGGCCATTTTCCATGTGGGGAATTGATTTGGTTGGACCACTACCGACCACCCGAGGAAGATTCAAATACCTCGTCGTTGAGTGGATAGAAGCTGAGCCGCTTATCGATATGACATATGAGAAGGTATACCAGTTTGTTTGGAAGAATATCATCTGTCGATATGGTCTCCCTCATTCCTTCATCACAGATCATGGAACACAATTTGACAACGGGGAGTTTGCTGCCTATTGTCAATAATCAAACATCTTGAAGACCCATTCAGCACCAGGTCATCCTCAAAGCAATGGGCAGACTGAGGTGACAAACAGAACACTACTAAATGGTTTGAAGAAGAGGCTAAGTGAAGTTAAATCTAATTGGATTAATGAGCTACAATCAGTATTGTGGGCTTACCGAACAACTCCTAGAGCAGCGACTGGAGAATCACCATACATGCTGGCATTTGGAAGTGAGGCTGTAATACCTGCTGAGTTGGGTCTCCCAACACACAGAGTGATAAATTTCAATTCCCCAGTCAGTGACTTGATGAGAAGATTAGATTTGGACATACTCGAGGAGGTTATAGAAGAGGCAGCCATTAGGAATGCTTCTTACCAATAATGCACAGCTCTGTTCTACAACAAAAGGGTGAAGAAATGCGACTTAAAAGAAGGGGATTATGTGCTAAATAAGGTCATTCAGAAGCACAATAAATTGGAAGCAAATTGGCATGGACCTTACCGAGTTACAGAAGTTGTCCGACCAGGAACTTACCGAATAGCAACTCTAGAAGGAGAGGAATTCAAGAATGCTTGGAATGCTGAACACCTTCGCAAGTATTATCAATGATGTAAAATGTACAACAGTTCCATCAATATGAATAAAACAATGATGTTTTCACCATTTTTCTCTCCTTTGTTTGAAAGTTTTTCGGGGAATACTAGTGTTGTACACTACGCTGCTCGACAGCAAAAAGAAGACGATAGTTCAGACCCACGACCAACTCCGGTTGGTAAAAGGGCGAGAACAAATGATATAATCCTTTGGTTAGGAGGCGTACACTTGCGTGATCAACTTCGGTTGGTAAAAGAGCTTGTGGACAAGATAGTTTGAAAGAACCTGATATACTCCTTTAGTTAGGAGGCGTACACTTGCGTGATCAACTTCGGTTGGTAAAAGAGCTTGTGGACAAGATAGTTCGAAAAAACCTGATATACTCCTTTGGTTAGGAGGCGTACACTTGCGTGATCAACTTCGGTTGGTAAAAGAGCTTGTGGACAAGATAGTTCGAAAGAACCTGATAGTTCGAGCGTGATCAACTTCGGTTGGTAAAATAGCGAGAACAAATTATACTCCTTTGGTTAGGAGGCGTACACTTGCGTGATCAACTTCGGTTGGTAAAAGAGCTTGTGGACAAGATAGTTCAAAAGAACCCGATAGTTCAAACTCATGACCTACTCCGGTTGGTAAGAGGGCAAGAACAACATTCTTAAAAATGCCAATTTTGGCTGGTTAAGAAACAAAATATGTCAATTTATGTTGGTCGGAGAGTAAAATCATTCCAGAAAATACAAGAATTCCAAACTGAACCAAGTATAGTTGGTCGGTGATCAAAACTGTAATTGGTCGACGAGGATAAATTATCAACCTTGGTTGGTCGGACACATTTTATGAAAAAAATTTACCAAGTATGGCTGATTGGAGATAAAAACCCATCAACTGTAGTTGGTCGACAAGCACAATTTAACAACCTTGGTTGGTTGGAAATATTTTAAACATTTTATAATCATTACTTTATTATTAAGTGATTGAGCAACATTGATACTTGTAATTTTGATTACTAAGTTGGTTGATGAACAACACCATATTGTTATCTTTTTAACAGATACATATGCACAAATGTAAAAATGTTTGATAAACACAAAACAATAGCAATACAGATTTACAAACAGAAAATGAAAGTCTTTCATTAAAATCAAAATAAACTACAAGCTACATATATGTGCTCACTGTTACATTGAAAAACCTATTCTATTGGTCTCTTTCCTTTAGCTTTTGAAACAGGCTCCTCGCCAGCAAGAGGATCCTCCAGGCAAAGAGGAGAATTAATGAAATTAACATCTCTGAGCATTCTGACGTTCATCACAGAAGGTGTATCCAGGAGATGCTCGGGACGAGATAATTCAATCTGAGAATGAAGACTATAGTCACCAAGGTATTTTGAAATTAAGCTATGAGGAATGGAACGAGCTGGGATCCATTCCATGTCTAGTTTATAAGGCGGTACATGCAAGTCTAGTAGCCCAGGAGCATGATAATCCCATAAAAAATGGCCCTGCTCTAGCTTTAACACACCCAGGGCGTTCAACCATCCTTGTTTATAACCTTCGTTATGGGCATTTTCAAGATGAGCATCCAAGTGATAAAGGGCTTCATTGTATCCTGCCATCCAAAACTCCCGAGGTTGTTTGTGGAATTGGAAAGTTATTCTCTCCAGTTGCTCGTGAAGGCTCCTAGCAAAAACATCTTTATCATTCAAAGCAGACTTCATCGCAGTAAGTTGATCTTCCAAAGATAGGTTTTTCTTTGACATTTCAGACAAATCCCGATCTTTGGCGTTCAGTTGGTACGCTTGGGTTTCTAATGTTGATAGAGTACGAGATTCTTCAACATTACGGCTGAGAACTCTTGATCAACTCCGAGCAGGTTGAGAATTTTGCTCCTCGACAACATTTTGAACAGATCTTCCTCGCCCACGAAACAATCTTCCTCGTCCCCGAGCAGTAGTAGAGATACCAGACCTTCTCAGAGTATCCAATTCTTGCCTTAATTTGGCGTTTTCAACCTCTAAGAATGACAATCCTTCATCAGTGAACGGTACCAAGGCAGTAGACGATGAAGCTGCAGACTCATATTGTGCCAACTTTTTCTGCAAATTGTTGTTCTCATGTTCCAGCAGCTCGACGATCTGTCTATAGGCCTCAACTTCACCTTTTAGGGTTCTCTCCCTAACATCGTGCCCAGCGATGATCTTTTTGTGACCTGTCTCAGAGGAAAGCTGTTGATACCTATTCTCATATTCCTTATGCAACAAAGCAGTTGATTCATTATGCTGACTCTGAAGATCTTCTAAGGAATAATGAAGCTCATCAATCAAGTCATAGTAGGCCACGTTGTTGGCCACAGCTCGGTCAAGTAAATCCTTCAAGTACCACTAAGCCTCAATTGCTTGTTCTGAGGCATCATGGCCAAGGATGTCAGCAATTTCTGATATACTCAAATTTGTATGACCAGCTTTATATTATTCATGGCATTGCTGCATCAGCTTTGTATCATGTGCAGATATCAGTTCCATTCTAGCCACAAACTAATAATGAAAAGAAGACAACAGTCAACAAAAACAAATCATCAACAACAGAGATGAACAAAGATGTATTTTATTAGATCACAAAAAGATTACATTATTTGATTACAAATAATGAAAGATAGAAATGATATCGAACAACTTCACACCTTTTCCTTGTCTCCCAAGACTTTCTCGGGAGGCTGGGACGAGGAGCTTGGTTGCTCGGTGGTAACAGCAGCTTGATCAGCAGGAGTTGAAATTTTCTCAGGAGGAGGAATCATGGAAGAAATGTCCTCGTTGGCAGAAGGTAGAGAGGCAGGGACTTGATCACCTATGGCTATGGAAGATTCATCAGAGATAGGCTCATCTTCTTCTTCTTCTTCTACAATTGGTGGGGGAGGACCAGGGAGGTGTAGCTGAAATAGCTCAAAGTCGTCTTTGATCTTCAATTCCTGCAGGGCAGCTACCCAGCCATCTCAGAAGTATTTCAACTTCCCGTATTGTACTTGGGATGTCATCGCAGCAATCCCTTTGTCCCATCCTTTATCCCAGCCAGCGCTGAAGGATTTTTAACTGCGAGCTTTCTTTTCAGTTTCTCCGAGGAGAGCTTCTCGGATAGAAGATCCTCGGCAGTCTTTAAATTCACATCCAATTCTTCTTTTTGGCGCTTTACATCTCGCAGGACGGACAACTCTTCCTCTGCCTTTTTTAGCTTATCTTCAAGCTCTCCAAAGTTCTTGAGCTTATCGTCATATTTTTTATGCTCAATCTCTAAAGTTTTCACCTTATTATCCAAATTCTTGGAGGTCTCAGCCAACTTCACCTTCTCAGCTTCAACTATAGACAACTTTGTCTCCCAGACAGCTTTTTCCTCACTATACTGCTGACGAGAATCTTTCAAGGATTGGGTCAAACCCAGCAGAGCATCCTCTACCCCCAAAGAGGAGCTGGAAGCTTTAATTGCTTCATCTTTCTTCACGATGTTGTTAAAACAATTCACCAGATAAACAAAGGAAAAAGTGATCGGTCAGTACAAAAATACAAGTATTCAAAGAAAGAAAGGAAGTTCAGAGTGTGAGAAATTTACTGAAGCAAGGTGACGGGTAGCTAGGGATGTCAGCATATCCCTAGAAATCTTTTCATCAATTCCTTGGACCTCGGGTATGATCCAAGTTTTTACCGAGCTCATGGCAGAGCTCGGAGGAATGATGGTTGGAACACCAACACCACCAACTGGTAGAGAAGAGATGGTTTCAGTCAGATTGGAAGTTTCAGCCAAATTGACTGAGGACGATTTCCTCAATCTCCTCCAAGGAACTTCAATAATTTTAACCAAGGAAGAGCTCTTGGTCAGAGAGATAGCAATCATCTCCACAGGAGCAACCTTCTTGCTCGGAGCCACTAGGGGCTTCTCGATAGCTTTGGAAGGTGCAACATCCACCTTCTTAGTCCCCTCTGGGACATCAATTTTGCTTTTCTTGGCTTCAGCAGCAGAAGTAGTGTCATCAAATAGAGTAGGGGGAGCTCTTTTCCTGCCCATTCTTTGACTTAAAGGGATGTGAGAATCTGAAGAAGAATCCTCTGGAGTTGAGGCTGTCTCAACAGATCTAATCACAGGACGAGCAGTATAAGAAGTCGTATAGCTCCTATACTGCAACAAATATGATGCAGTCCTGATGTGCTCGTCTGCAACATTCTTATGCAAACCCCAGATAAGTTTCAGATGCTTAATATTAACCTCTGATTCTTTTGGAGTTTTTCTTTTACTATCAACTGCAAATAAATACATAATGAAATATCAGTCATACATTTTGTCAAATATGATAAAAGCATAATTTCATAAGTAAAGGAAAATGAGAATAAACCTATCCCATTGCCATATGGGTGGCATTTAGGACCCTGGTATACTGCATCTCAAACCAAGGGGGCATATTGCCAATTTTTAATAACCACCCCATGTTCAAAATAATCTCTATTTGCATCAGGGAGGTTAACTACAAGAGCCCTATTTAAAAACCTAGTTTTTAAGTAATAAACATTATCTAAAATAGCTCATTTATAGCAATACATAATCTCAGGAATCCCTATACGAGTTCCATGAGTTAGATTTAATTTATACACCCCATTAATTATTCTCCATGAATTGGGGGCTATTTTTGCAGGAACAACGTCAAAGTACTGACAGAACTCTAAGCATAAGGGGTTTGGGGGAAAAAAAAATCCACATTCAGCAATGAATAGACTGGGGAACCAATGTCCCTCAGCCAATCGAAAATAATCTAAAGGCTCAGAAAGAACCTCCAGAGTTACCCAGGAAGGAATGGAAAAATCGAAACGAAATTTTTCAACAGACTCCACAATATAAACCATAGTGAATAAAAGAAATACAGAAGAAAAGAAGAGAATCTTACAGGAAAAAGGAAGAGCTGACAACTAGCGAAGGAAAAGATGAACGCACAAGGGAGAGAGAGAACAGAAAGCTTGAATGCAGAAAATTGGAAAAGGTAGAAGACGGTATGGTTACCTAAGAAGTTTAAATACTTTACCTTGGGAAGCTGCGAAGGAAATGATTACACAAAAGAAACTAATACGCCACCGACGGCTAAAAGGACAAAAATGCACGAAGATCGAAGCACTCATAAAAATTCGAAAAAGGCAAATTCTGTGAATTTGAAAGAAATTCAAATATGAAGAAAAGGCTCCTAAAACCCAAGAAAGTCATTTAATATCGCCTTATACCGAGAAAGAATGTTCCATACTCCTCAAAGTTCGAAATATGAAACATTGGGGGCTTCTGTTGATACCAAAATTAATATGCTGATATGGACGAATGATATCAAGACATGTATCAATCTACTTGGAACAATAGCAACGAGGAAGTTCGTTTCCCCGACCAACTCATGAACTCCCGAGCGACGAGGATATACCGAGGAACTTCAGCACTCCGAGGTACTCTAGTGCTCCGAGGAACTCCTGAGCAACGAGCAACTAAGGCGGTCCGATCTGCACCTCGGCCGTAACATTAATTGCCAGATAATCAACAGTTTAATTATTCATTGAATGTTTATCATCTTGACGCACACGCTGCATTAAATGTATTACCATTTCATATGTATATCATTTAATGTATCAACCCTTTCATGTATAGCCTAAGGGCTATAAATACCTTGTATCACCCTCATTCAAAGGGACCGGAATTTCTTGAGAAAACATATAATCGAGAATTCCCAAAATACTCAGCAATAACATAACAGTGGACGTAGTCCATTCTTATAAGGCTGAACCACTTTAAAGTCTTTGTCTCATTTTATTTATCTGTGATTGAATAATTAGAGCTATCTAATTTTTTACATCAACAGTTGGAGTAGTAAAAAACAGAATTGCACATCTTTATCTACGGCTGAGTCTGAATATATAGCAGCAGGAAGTTGCTGTGCTCAGTTGTTATGGATAAAACAAATGTTAAGTGATTATGGGATCAAAGAAGATCAGTTACAATTGTATTGTGACAATCAAAGCGCCATTAACATATCTAAAAACCCGGTTCAACACTTGCGAACTAAGCATATTAAAATAAGGCATCATTTTATACGCGAACTTGTTGAAACTAAGGAATTAGAAATTCATTACCTGCCTACTGATCTGCAACTTCCAGACATGTTCACTAAACCTCTAGACTATAACAAATTTCTGTATTTGCGAAATTCTATAGGTATGGTATGCGCTGATTAAACTCTTAAGACTTTAAGTTTTACCCTTTGTCCATTTGAGACAAAATGGGGGAGAAATTTGAGTTTTATGAGTTCAATGATTTGCTCACATTTCATCTAAACTGCTTGATCTTAGTGTATATATTTGCAGGGATCTCTTCTACTGATTGTCTACCTTTTCTAGTGTAAAATTTTGTAAATAGTTGAGTTATGTAATTTTTGACTTTCTAGGAGATGGGTAGATAGTATCTTTTGAATAGGACTAGGTTTTATTTTTTTTGGTTCCCTACGAGTTTTAAGCTAACTCAAAGGAGATTTTGTCTCATATTTCCAAAGTGGGAGATTGAATCACCTTATACCTTTGACTTGCTTAAGTCTATACTGTATAAGTGTTCATCTAGTTTGGAAATAGTGACAAAATTGGTTGACTATCCTAGAATCCAAAAAGCCTCAGAACTTATCTCTCTAATCATCTTCAATGATCCATGAAGGTATAAATTGAATCACACTACACACATTTAGAAGTGCATACATGTGTATATATTGCTTAAAATTGATTGTGTGATTAATTTCCCTTAAAATGTGGTTTTAATTATTTTTGGGAATTTTTAAACATTTTTAAAACATTTTTTAAATAAATGTTTTCATTAATAAAATGTGGTTATAAAATTTGTGGGGTTAATATTCTATTTTGGAAACTTCAGTTTTCATTAAATTGTTTGGTTGGGTGGAATATAAAAGCGCTAGAGACTTCAGGGTGATGCTTTGTAATTCAGTTGACGCGCGTTTGAACACCTATCACATGCCTACACTTGTCATCCTCCTGATGCTTCAATTTGTGTTTCTTATGTGAGAGGATTGCCTGGTGCATTGTTGAACGTTGGATCATTCCTAATCGATGGCCTACATGTGTTTTTAGTTAATCCTGGTGCTATATCTATGAACCAATCACAACCATCTTAACCACCGCTATTTCATAACCCTTGGATCAAGTTAATGTTTGAAAGACTTGATCTCAGCCCTTGATTGCCTTCGTCGTTCCAGAATCTTCCCTCACCCCTATATAAACCTCCACTTCTCAGACTTTCAAGACTTTTTGGCATTCGTCATTTCTGAGAAAAAAAAATAGAGAGAAGAGAGAAGAGAGAAAAGAAAAGAGAGAAGAGAGAGAAAGGGAAAAACTGTTAGCCAAAAACCAAACCCTAACCCTAAACACTTCATTTTCTGAATCAAACCTTAGTATACACCTAACCCCAAACACAACCTTGAGTGTTTGAGAGAGAGTGGTTTGTTCATTTGAAGCTGTAACCTCTTTGTCCTTGATCTTGTTTACAACTTAAACATTCGTGTGAAGATCTGTGTTTCTTTTTCATAGAAACTTTAGATCTACATTCAGCATGTTACATTTTCACTAGATCTGGATATTTCTTACTTGATTTAAGAAAATCTTTACTGATTTGGTTTTGAAAAATGTTTTATGGTTTCTGTTCTTACGAAACTTAACCTTGACCTAGTTGGATTCACACTTGGAGATTTTCAATCTCAAAAATATTTTTAAAACAGAGATTGATTAAGATCTTGACCGATTTTGAAGCGAGATATCCGTGGAATCTGGGTTATATTAAAGGTCAAAAAGGTTTTTAGTTCTGTAAGAAAGAAATAAAACAAAATCACAGCATATAGACTTTATATGTAATTTTTATAGGACTGTCTGTAAATCTAAGTGTGTGTGAGTTCATGCATGTGAATAGGAATCACTTCACAAACACTTAACACACTACTACACTGAAAGTGTTGTGTATAAGATCAAAGATCATTGAGTCGACATAAGGAAGCTAAAGCAAAGGAAGTTATCAAACTGGAAGAACATCATTAACAATCAGATCTATGAGAAGTTAGAAGGACACCAAGTGGGGTATATTCCTAAACTTAGAATAGGTTGATTTGTGTGCATGTATGTTGTATTATTTGTAACTATTATTTGTTATTAGTGGATTTTTGTTTTTGTGACTTAGAAGTCACTGTGGATGTTTCCTCTATTGGGAGAGGTTTTACCACGTTAAAAACTGTGTGTTGATTATCTTCATCTACTCATCTCATTCTATAAGTGTGCTGAATTTTTAAAACTGTCTTAGTTTTAAAAAAAACTGATTCCAAAGTCTTAATTACTCTCGTACATAAGTTTTTTTGTAAACACATCTTGTTGTTTATAATCTTTATTTTCAAAAGAAAAGGGTTTCTTCAACAAACATCTCGGAGTTGCTTATACAGTTTAATCTTGTATTAAACGGCATTAGCAACGTTTTTCAGGTAACCCCGTGATAAAGTCCATGGATATGCTCTCCCACATCCACATCGGGACCTCTAATGGCTGTAGAAGTCCTGTCGGTCTCTGATGATCCACTTTTACTAGCTGACAAGTGGCGCATTTAGAAACAAACACGACAATATCTTTCTTCATCCCGCTCCACCAATACTGTCGTCTCATGTCTTAGTACATTTTGTCCCCACCGGGATGTACCACAAACTGTGAGCCGTGCGACTCTACCATCACCTCGTGTCGCAATTCCTCCCTTTCCGGAACTACCAGTCTTCCATTGAAGCGTAATCCCCCTTCTGAGCTAACGGTATAGGACTCGGCTCCCTCTGCTAATAATCGAACTATCTGCTCCTGACAGAACGAGTCATATGCTTGTGCCTTTACCACTCTTGTGACAATCTGCAGTGTAACAGTCATCACCGACATGAATGATCGGGCCACTGCATCCTGGTGTCCCAACTCCTTCCACTTTGCCTTCCACACCCCTGCCACCTCATCTACTGGCCTACGGCTCAACGCGTCTGCTACCACGTTAGCCTTCCCCGGGTGATATTGGATATCAAACTGATAGTCCTTCACAAACTCAAGCCACCTCCGTTACCGCATATTCAACTCCTTCTGCGTGAATAGGTACTGTAGGGACTTGTGGTCCGTGAACAATCGAAACTTCTCCCCCAAAAGTTAATATCTCCAAATCCAAAGGGCAAACACCACTGCCGCTAACTCCAAGTCGTGGGTGGGGTAATTCTTCTCGGGAGGCTTAAGCTTACGGGAAGCATAAGCTATGGCCTGACTCTCCTGCTGCAATACACCTCCAAGTCCTTGTAAGGACGCGTCGGTGTAAACTAGATACTCAACTCCCGATCTTGGCAATTCTAACACAGGTGTTGAGGTCAGCTTGTCCTTCAACTCATCAAATGCCAACTGACAGGCATCACTCCAAATGAACGACACACCTTTACGAGTCAGATGTGTCAAAAGATCCGCTATCTTAGAGAAACCCCGAATGAACCTCCTGTAGTATCCTGCTAGTCCCACAAAACTACGGATCTCAGTCGGTGTCATGGGCTGTCCCCACTCCCTTACCGCGGATACCTTCCCCAGATCAACAGATATCCCCCGGTCGGAAATAATATGCCCCAAAAACTGAACCTCCTTCAGCCAGAATCCGCACTTCTCATATTTTGCATACATCTCGTTCTGACGTAGCGTCTGCAAAACCTGCCTCAAATGCTCGACGTGCTCCTCCTCTATCTGGGAGTAAACCAGAATATCATCAATGAAGACAATGACAAACTGATCTAGGAACTCTCTGAACACCATATTCATCAAGTCCATAAACACGTCTAAAGCATTGGTCAAACCAAAAGGCATAACCTGAAACTCGTAGGAACCATATCTCGTTAAGAAAGCAGTCTTCGAGGCATCCTCCCTGATACGCAACTGATGGTATCCTGATCGCAAATCAATCTTTGAGAAGAAAGAAGCTCCTCTCAGCTGGTCGAATAAGTCATCCATTCGGGGCAACGGATACTTATTCCGTATAGTGACCTTATTCAACTCCCGGTAATCTACACAAAACCTCAACGATCCATCCCTCTTCTTTACGAACAACAAAGTGTCACCCCACAACGAAGTACTCCTCCGTATAAACCCCTGAACCAACAACTGCTCAATCTGATCCCGTAACTCTCTCATTTCAACTGGAGCCATATGGTAAGGTGCGCGGGCAATAGGCCGAGTGCCTGACATCAAATCGATCACAAACTCTATCTCCCTACTCGGAGGTAATCCAGGTATATCCTGAAATACATCGGCAAACTCTCGAACAACCGGAATCGAATCAAGCGGTATCACCACTTCCTTAGAGGTCTCCTCCTCTATATAGTACAAATGAGTGGACGATCCTCTGTCAGAATGAGGCATCGCCACTAAAAACATCTCCTGCCCGGGAATGGCAAAGATAATACTCCTACTAAAATAGTCAATCATGGCTCGGTACGCAACTAGCCAATCCATACCAATAATGGCATCATACTCGGTCATCTCTAACACTAACATATCCGCGGGTAGAGTAAGCCTCCCGATCTCTATACCCACGCCCCTACATATAAGGGAAATCATGGAACCCCTACTCAGCGGTGAATCTACACAGGTAACCATACTCTCGGCGGTGTCTAACAACCCAATGGTGCATGCAAATCTCATAGCAATGAAACAATGTGTAGCCCCCATGTCAAATAAAATACTCCCCAGAGTCCCCTGAATAGAGAACATACCCTCAATGGCTGGTGGATCCTGTGGGGCTGCGACCTGCTGGAGCTGATACACTCTCCCATACTGAAGCTGTCCCTGCTAAACTAGGAATGCTGGAATGGGTGATAATGCTGCCATCTGTGGTGGTGCCGGGAGGGCGGCGGGAAACATAGGCCTCTACGGATCCTATCGAGCACCCTGCTGCTGCTGCTACGGGGCCCTACCCCTATCCGGACAATCTTGGCGTTTATGGACAGTCTTTCCATAAACGTAACACTTCCCCGAGAAGTTCCCCCCTCTCTGTCCCTGCTGCCCTCGGCCCTGGTGGCCGTTTCCATTCTTCCCCTGGCCATGCTGGCCCTGCTGAAACTACTATTGACCATTCTGCCCCTGCTGGCCCTGATGGCCGTTCGGACGCTGATGGCCCCGCCTAAAACCTCCCTGTTCGTGCCTGAAATTTCCCGATCTGAACCTCTTATGATCCCCTTGCTGGGAACCCTGGTCACCCTGCCTCTGCCCCTGAGTAGATTGTGCCCCACTGGCACCATTTCCTCCAGTCCTGCCCTGATGGCTGGACTCTCTCGATCTCTTGCTCTCAGCCATGTGAAAGCGGTGATCCTGGCAGTGTAACAGTGCAGCGTTAACCACGTTAGAATAAGTGGCCAACGATAGGTTCCCCAATAAATGCTGACGGATCCTCCGTGTCAATCCATCTGTAAACTTCTGGATCTTCTTCTCCTCTGTCGGTATTTCATCCGGAACAATATTCAGTAGATTAGTGAATTCGGCCTCATACTTGGCCACAGTCCTTCCCTCCTGTCTGAGATTCATTAGCTTCCTCCTCATTTCCGTGTGAACAACTGACGGAAAATACTTGCGGTCGAACCACACCCAGAACTCCTGTATCGTGAGAGTATCTCTCTCCTCCACGGTGGTAATAGACTCCCACCACTGCAGTGCAGATCCCACTAGCTTGAAAGTATCTAGTACCTGCTTCTAAACATCGGTGCACTCATACATCCTCAAGTGCCTCTGAATGTCTTTCCTCCACTGACTTGAAACCACAACATCGGAGCTACCTACAAACTCTGGTGGGTGTGCTTTCTGAAAAGCATCACGTATGCGTTCCCAAGCAGACGGGAATGCATGTGCCTGAACCAGCGCGGCTACTGGCACCTGAGGTGGTGCCTGCTGTACAACTGCTAGAGCGGCATTTACCGCTTGGGCTACAATGGCTGCAACCTCAGCGGCATTCATGGTGCCCTGTACTGGTGCTGGCTGAGGCTCTGGCTGTGCATTCCTAGGAACCCGTGGTGCACGTCGTGGAGGCATCTGGAATAAGAGTAAGGTCTATAAGTTCTCCGTTATAAACCCAAAATAGCTGAAGAGCGAAGCATACATAAAAGAATACAACAGTCCTAAAATATAGTGCTCTACATCAAAGAAAGCTCAGCGAAAACATAATAATCTGTACAGATCCTAAAGGACACTAGAACCTAATGCTCTGATACCACATGTGACACCCCGACTAATTAAATACCGGGTAGCTACTCCTTTATTAAAATTAATACAAAATGCCAAGTTGGTTCAGTTAATAGCATCACTGTCGAAAACATTTTAATGATTACTAACCACCTAGTATTTAAAAAGCGAGTTACCAATTTTAAATTAAATCTAATTAACATGAAGTAAGTGAAGAATAAAAATAACATAACCATACACAATAAAGTCCCAATAGTGTAATCAACAAGAAATAAAGAGTCTGGAGGAAATACTCCTCACAACAATCCCACAACTGAAATAAATAAAACAGTATATCCTGGATTAATTACATGCCTAAAGTCTGAATAACTGATATGAAATGTATCTAAAATAAATGGGCGACATGCGCTACAAGTGATGGAACTGAATATGGAGTCAAAACCAAAAGAAGCGTCTACTAGCAAGGCCCTGTAACTTCCACAAACAGCTACAGCTCGTCACCTGAATGGAAATACTATGTATGGTGTCCTTGTGGCTGGGCACCTAAAAGGTTTTTACAAAAAAATAGATTTGAAAGCAAACGGGTCAGAGCCCGAAAGTGGAGAGTATTTTAAAAATATCAAGTTCTTTAATAACATTAAAATAATGAATGCAAAATACATGTTAGGACGTGCACTCACATGAAATACTCACCTCTCGACTAATTGTGCACTCCTAACGTACCGTACCCATCTAAGTGACATTTATATCTAACTAAACCGACATAAGTTCTAGCCCATCTACTCGACTCACAATATGAATTCCCAATGTTATCACTTGAATAGATAGCTTTACTTAAACTTGGATTCTCAATTATTAGCATTACCATTTATTGGAGGTTATCCCCTTATTTATCTTCTCAAGGAGTTACTATAAATTATTCTCATAATTAAACATGGAAAGTCTGTTCATTTAACCGTATATCATTCACATCATAAACATACAATACAAGCACCCCGAGACTAAGTTGCGGTGCACACATACTCTGCTATCCATCCCGGTACATCGCGTACATAAGGATCACGCATTCCGAATCTCTCAGGAATCGTTCTCAGATAACAACAATCACAAACAATGGAGGCGAACACAGTCACATCACATAGGTCACGCACATACCTACGCTCCCATGATCAGCAGACTTATTAACTTCACAATAAGTTCTTCTCTGACCTATGTCCTCGAGGTACCAATCTATATCCCCCCGTAGGCACACAAAGAATAGATGGCCCTAAGCAAACGCAAACCTCCCGTGACAGAAAGCATGGTAGGTATGTCATACACATAAAATCATATACATATACTAAGCATACACACATCTTAGTAATTACCATATTTTATTAGTGGTATACTTCTCATTCTTATACCAACTTTTAATGTCACGCAAGTCATATGTCCCCGGTTTAAATGTATTTAAGTCATTTATTATCCTCGCATCGTGATTAGTCACTCGCGTCCTAATCTACCAATATCATTTGGTTCAAATCATTCTTCTATATTTTACTCCTCAATATATATCCCGAATATCCCAACTATATCAATTAGTCATCAAGGAAATGTTATCTCTACAATTACACAAGGTTACGGGACACTAGAAATCAAATCAGGCCAAAAAGGCCAATCTGTCAACTCGTTAGAAGTCTCGTTCGAACGAAGTGGGCATCTAACGAACATCCAACTCGTTAGAAGGCAAACTATCACCTCGTTAGAAGCTCGTTCGAACGACCTGGGTAGGTCTTCTAACAAGATGACAGTTTCGAGCCCATAATTTCCTATCTCGTTTTTCCAAATTCTCTTCTTCTTAAAACTCATCCAGAAATCATCCCAACAGTGTTTTAATGTTCCTAATCATTCCTAAACATACTTAGGTTGTACCTCAACATATTTATAGCGTCAAATCTTCCTAAACAACATGAAATTATCATCAATCCCCAATTTTACCCAACCCTCATGAGTATGAACCCTAGAGATTTAAAGTCATCAATTTCCCTTAATAAATTCGTTTTTGTATCATCAAAGTCGTATTTCTATTAGTATAATCACCCAATAACAATTCTACATGAAATCCTTATATCACAACCTAAATTTATAACTCCAATTTCATGAGTTTTTATAAATCTCCCAATACAATGCAATTATATAAATTTCTAAGCATGGAAGAAACATTCGCTTGAAATTAACGTAATTAAACCACTTGCCTTGGATTATTCTCTGAATTTGGTGTTGAATTGATGAGGGTTTCTCTCTCTCCTTTTTCTCCTGAGGTTGAAGGTTGAAGATGAAGGTTAAGGTTTTCTCTTTTGGGAACCTCTCCTAACTTCTCATGAAACTCCCGTTGCCCTCTAATCAGTTAATTACTGGTAATGGGTTAGTGGGTCATTAATATCCTAATATTTAATTCCCAAAATTCGTTGGTTAATAATTCTAAAATTTCAAAATTACCAAAATACCCTTTTAAGTTGCCGGTATGGCCCAAAAATGCCCCGGGACCCAAACTAAACCCCGGACTAGTGTTTTCTGATTATTTCGACCCTTCCGGACACGTTGGCGCAGTCAAAATGACCATACGGTTGATAAAAATAAAATTCCCTTTTTTAATTAAATAATGTTCCTGGCGCGACTGTCACACGCGTCCCAACAAAATTTCCAAATTGCCGTATTTCTATCTCGCGATAATTTTAATATTCTCAATATTCATATACTGCTATATATACGCATTATAATCAAATACCAACTCACATCTCGTTAGTATTTTATCCGGATTAATTCTCAATTAATACACATTTAATACAATTAATCCCATAAATAAATATCACAAAAATACGGGGTATTACAGAGTCGACGTCCGTCGACTCATCCCTCTCAATCTATTGGCAGAGTTTGGAAAATCCCTGCGGATTATATGAAGTGGTTGTGGAGAAGAGTAGTTAGCAAGATGTTGACAGTGGAGATCGGACAAAGGTGGCTTATTTTATTTGATACCATGGAGGGAGATGTGGTAGTTTTTTCGAGGTTGGTTCGAGCCTATCCATCCATGGAGCGTCTGCGACACTCCATTCAGGCAGGGGAAGCTTGGGGGCCCCAAGATGTAGATGATGATGATGAAGCGGGATCCTCTGGTAGCTATGGGTAAGACTCTTGGAGAGTTTTTTTTGTAATGGGGAATAAATTTGGGAATTTATTTGGCTTTTTAGGAAGGTGGGGGGGAAGGAGTCATCCGTTCCTTTTCTTATGTAATTGCACTATAATTTCTTATTATTGAAATAAATAAGTTTTTGATCATCTAGCTATGCCATTTGATGAATTCTGTATTTTGAATTAGCTATACCGATCGCTAAGGCATGCATAATCCTTTTGTAAAAGTATATGTTAAAGTGAACTGTCATTCTCAAAGATAAGAAAAGAATAGTTTTTTGTGAAAAAGAAGGGTTCATGCTCATGTAAGACGCATGAGCTGCCTACATACCTCTGGGGGTTTTTGAATTTTTTAAATTTTTATGAGAATGATTTTTGCAGAGGATTAGGCCCACGTAGTTCTGGGTAGAGGGAAATGAAGAGAGATTTTTTTAGAAGGGAGATGAGAAGAGTCGTAGCATGCCGAGATTTCGGACTAGGGGTAAAATTTCTTGAGATGGTCCAGGTTGACTCGATGAGCCATTTCTTCTCCATCTAAGTTGGTGAGCATGCGGCACCACCGGACAAGATCTTTTTCACAATGTTTGGGCCGCTCCAATTGAACTTGAATTTCCCTTTGGGGTCCCAGATGGGCTATACTATTTCTTTGAGAGATAAATGCCCTTCTTGGACGCTGTGGTCCTTGACTCTCTTATTAAATGAACGCGCTGTTCGTAAATTGTACTGTTGTATATGGTATAATTCCTTCATCCCCCTTTCGTCCAAGAGTGACAACTCGTCGAGGCGGATTTGATGCCAGTCTTCCTCACTGACCTTACTTTCAAGCATGATGTGTAACGAGGGTATTTCTAGCTCCATGAGTATGACTGCTTCCATGCCGTACAATAGAGAGTAAGGGGTAGCCCCATTAGAGGTTCGGATTGAGGTTCAGTAGCCCCAGAGGGAGTATGGGATTCGATTTGCCCAATCTCGATAACTTTCGGTCATCTTATTGATGATGGCTTTGAGGTTCTTATTAGCAACTTCAACTGCACCGTTAGTTTGAGGTCAGTAGGGAGAATATTTGTGTATCTAAATCCCATACTCATTGACCACTTTTGTGACTTCTGACTCAAAATTCAACCCGCTATCTGACACTAGCTCGTGCAGGACCCCACATCGGTAGATGATGTTTTTCTTGATGAACTTGGCCACTTTCTTGGTGTTTAGGACTACGTATGACTCAGCTTCGACCCATTTGGTGAAGTAATTAATGGCAACCAAGATTAACTCATGCCCGTTAGAGGCCTTGCATGTAACCTTCCCTATAATATCGATGCCCCAAGTGGAGAACGGCTAGGGAGAAGTCATATTGTATAATTCTCGTGGAGGCAAGTGTTTAAGGTTGGAGAACTGTTGGCATTTGAGGCATCTTCAGACATAGGCAGTGTAATCCTGGATCATGGTGGTCCAGTAATAGCCTTTTCAGACGATCTTCCTGGCAAGCATGTGACCGTTCATATGGGATACGCATTCCCCGCTGTAGATTCTTTGCATCACCTCTTCAATGTCATCCCCTGCGATGTAATGTAGATGGGTTCCATTGAAGTTTTTCTTAAATATTACTTTATGATAGATAATGTACTAGGAGTCCAGTCTTCACAAGGTTGCCCTATCTTTCTTGTTGGAACCCTCGGGATACTTACCGTTCTTGAGGAGGTGCCAGATATCATAATACCAGCAGTTTGGCTAAATCAGGATCTTCTTTAGTGATGAGCTCAACGTGGTAGTAGTGGGTTGGTTTATCTTGATTTTGGACTAGGAAGGGGGCTATTGTTATTCCTTCGGTTATTCTTTGCTTGAAGTAGGTAGTGGAAGGTGATATCTTGGAATTGGGAGGCTAGTTCTTCTATATGGGCATGGAAGGGCTAAAGTTTCTCATCCTTGACTTTCCATTTTCTGAGCACTTGACCAATGATGAGGGAGAAATCCCCATAGACATATAGGCATTGAATACCTTTCTTGAGAGAAGCTTGAAGGCCTACCGTACACGCCTCGTATTAGTCATGTTGTTGGTGCTGGGGAAATCTAACTTGATGGCGATGGGAATGTGGGAGTCATCTGGGGAGATCAGAAGTATCCCAATGCCATATCCCTTTTTGTTGGCCACGCCATCAAAGAACATTTTCCATCGCATGTCATCTTGAGCAACATAGAAGATGTTTTCATCTGGGAATTCGAAGATCCAGTCATCAGCTTCTTCCATGGGGTAATCAGCGAGGTAGTCAGATATAACTCTTGCTTTCATAGCTTTCTGTGTGACATATACGATATCAAACTCGGCTAATAGCATGAACCATCGAGCCATTTGGCTGGATAAGGGATGTTTCTCAAGTAGATACTTGATGGGGTCCATTCAGGATACAAGTTTAATGTGGAAGGCGAGCATCTAGTGTTATAACTTCTGGGTGACACAAACAAGCACGACGTATGATTTTTCCAATGCAGTTTAGTTGACTTCGTATATGACTAATTTGCTACTGGCGTAACAGATGGATCTTTCTTTTCGAGAATCCTCAAGGTATTGAGCTTGCAAAGACTCAGCTGCAGTGTCGGTTATGGTTAGGTATAGGAGCAAGGGGAGACCCGGCTAAGGTGGCATGAGTACCGAAGGTTGAGTCAGGTATTATTTAATTCGGTCGAAGGCTTCTTGGAAGGCCTCGTTCAAAAATTTGGTTGAATCTTTTAGGAGGAGTTTGAAAATTGGTTCACAAATGGAGGTGAGTTGGCTAATGAACTGGCTGATGTATTGTAATTTCCCGAGGAAACCTCAGACCTCTTTCTCCGTTCGGGGAGGTGGGATCTCAAGTATGGATTTTATCTTGGCATGATTTGTTTCTATCCCTTTTTCACTGACCATGAATCCTAAGAGTTTTCCCTTTGTAACATTGAAGATTCCTTTCTGTGGATTGAGTCTCATCTCATACCGTCGCAGTCGTTCGAAGAACTTTCGAAGAGAGGGAACATGAACTTCTCTAGTTTTGGATTTAATAATCATATCATCCACATAGACCTCGACTTCTTTGTGAATTTGGTCATGCAGGATGGTGGTGGAAGCCCTCTAGTAGGTAGCCCTAGCATTCTTGAGACCAAATGGCATAACAGTGTAGCAGAAGGTTCCCCATGGGGTGATGAATGCGGTTTTTTCTTAATGATCTGGGTGCATTTTGATTTGGTTGTATCCGAAAAACCCATCGACGAATGACTTGAGAGCATGATTAGCCGTGTTATCCGCGATCATGTCGATATTGGGTAGCGGGTAATCATCCTTTGGAGAGGCTTTGTTCAAATCTCAGTAGTTTACACACATCCAAACTTTCCCTCCTGATTTCGGCACATGCACTATGTTTGCTAGCCATATGGGATATTTGATCACACGAATGAAACCCACATTCAGCTGTTTGACAACCTCTTCTTTGACTTTGAGCGACCATTCGGTGCGGATCTTTCTCAACCTTTGCTTAACCATCTTGTAATCTGAAAGAGTTGGGATCTCATGTTGAGCTATTTCGGGATCAATGCCAGGCATATCGTCGTATGACCATGCAAAGACATCCACGAATTCGTTCAGTAATTCTTCGAGTTGTGTGCGCTCATACTCGTCAAGGGTAGCCCCTATCCTAATCTCGCGCAGTTGGCTACTAGAACCGAGGTTAACAATAACAGTCTCTTTTTCATTAACTTGAATGCAATTATGTTTTTTGTTATTAACCTTATTTAGATAAGTAAAGAATTGTTCATTCGTAAAATCATCATCATCATAAGTTTGATTAGAATCTAAACAATTAATGTAAGGCACAGCAAGATACTCAAAATCTTCGTTTATTTCATTAATAGGAAAAAAAACATTGAGAACCTCATCAAAGGAGGTCTCGATTACATTTGAGCAAAGATAGACAATAGAAGAGAAAATAGGGTAAACATTGGGGTTAGACAATAGAAGAGGAAATGCTATACACCAGTTGAGGAGAGGTGTATAGCATCTTTAATCAAGAGGGATGGATCCAGGGATGTAGTGCTTGAATGAACCATGAAGAGTGTCAGCCCCAGTGTGTGCAAGTTGAATGAGTCCTCGAAGTCACTTTCCTTAGTCTCTTCGGTATCTTTGATGAGTAGTTGTACATGGTGTTGGGAACTTTCAGCCCGTGCGTAGCTGTCTTGGAAAAAGATTTCCATTTCGGGTTTCATCTTTTTGGTTATACGGTCATACCATGGTTTCGAAAAGCCACAAAAGGGGAAGTCCTCACCTTCTTTGATGAATCATCCATTCAAGGAGTCACTTGAGATAGTCTGGATGCGGTCTAGTCTTCTCTTTGGTTGAGACTGGCGAATCATTCTGAGCTCTTGTTCCGATGGTTGATACCCCAAACCACAAGGAGGAAAAGATTTCTTCAGTTCAATGGGCTCAAGTATCCCTTGCTGTCTTTGTCCTAGCCCCAGTCCGAGAATGAAGTGCATGTTTCTGAACATCTGAATCACATTGACATTGCCATGAGGGTCGTATTCTAGACAAACCCTTTCTTTGAAATCGTCCCCTATCGGGAGTAGGAGTGGCTCAACTCTAAATCATAATAGGAGCATATCATTTGATCCGTGTTGTATCTCAAGGATTGGATTACTGGTGCTTGCACCCTTGGTATTATCGTCGTCGCCCAAAATGGTAATGACTCGTCCGTCGGCGAAGAACTTCAATTTCTGATGGAGTGAGGAAGACACACATTTGATACTATGGAGCCAAGGTGGTCCGAGTAACAGGTTGAATCAAGCTGGAACGTGAATAACTTGGAATTCAACGATGCGATTTATAGTGCCAGCCCTTATTACAAGTTTTATGGATCCCATGACCTCCCAACGGGTATTATTGGAGGCATGCACAACAGTGGTAATTGGAGCAAGGTCACTTTCTTTTAGTCCTAAGAATTTGAAGGTTCTTAATGGGTAGACATTCAAGGAGGATCCATTATCGACAGTAGAGAGTGGTAAGAATTTCTCCATAACTTCGACGGAGATGTTGAGTGCATGATTGTGGTTTGGCCCAATTTTGGGGATTTCTTCTTCAAAAAAGGAGAGAATTCGGGTAGAGGTCAAGGATCTGACCAACTTTATCGCTTCTTCTAGTGTTGTAGAAGGAGGAACTATGGGTCCAGTGGGCAACTTGATCAAAGCATTTCTTTGTAGCTGGGAAGACATAAAAAGCCCCCATATAGTGATGCTAGCTTGAGTTTTCTTTAGTTGATCGAGGATCTTGCTTTCCTCGAGGGTTATTTCTGGCATAGGAAGGTTTGCAATGCCTTTCCCTTTCTCATTGGCTAGTAGTGAGCTTGGGATCTGGTAATGCCTCCCTGATCTGGTCATGTGATTTACTGAAGAAAGGAAGAACATGAACCCTATTTCTTCATAAATCTCGGGTTATTCTACAAATTTGTTTCTTTCTTTGAGGAGCTCCTTAAATGATATCATCCCACACATGTATACTACTGAGCCAGTTTTCTCAAAAACATGTTCTTCATTCGAATCTCCGAATTCTTCCCCCTATCTGGTGGTAACAATTATATCTTTCCATGTAAAGTCAATGCATTCCACAACTTTAATGGATTCTTTATACAGGTCTTCCCATTTTGTGGGGATATGTAAGGGTGGGGGGACCAGGTGCCTCTGCAATTACAGAGTATCAAGTAACTCGGTCATACTTTAGATGTCTTTGGTTTGCCTGAATAATTCTTTCATGATCTGGACGACGTCATCTAGGCTGACTTCATTGGTGGGTACCATCGAACTGTCTAACTCTCGGGCCCACTTCCGTGCTTCCAAGAACAGCATGCTGAACCTCTAGTAATCAATGATCATCTGTGAGGGAAATTTTAGCCCAAACTCTTGGAGTTAGTTTAACACTTTCATAATTCCATACCTCCATTTGCAGAACGGGTACGGACAGTGATGCATGCTCTGGTAAGGAGTTACAGTTCCTGATCAGCGAGGCTAATAGGGTGTATGAGGAAATATGGGCAGGATTGTAGAGGTTTGGGAGAGTGTATGGGTGTGATTTGAGTTGAGGGATCAAATCCTGGGTTCATTTCTAGGAAGATAGCATTGGTATGATTTGAGAGTGGGTTATGAGTAATGTTTGGCTTAGGATTGGATGGTGGGGTAATGGTACCCCGATCAATTAGACCTTGGATTACGTTTCGAAGGTGAAAGCATTGGTCGATGGTATGACTAGAGGTTTGGTGAAAGGCACAATGGGCATCTGCCTTGAAGTTTCTCGAAAGTGGATTGGGCAATGGACCGGGATCCAAGGGTTTGATGAGGTTTTGGCTTAATAGGGCCTGATAAACTTTGGAGAGGGGATCATGTAGCTTGGTGTATTCCTTTCGGACTGGAACAGGGTGGCTCTCTTGTGCCCACAAAGTGGTTGGTTGAGAGATGTTGTTGATGGTTGAGACTGCAGAACAGACAGGTTTGTCATATTTTTTAGGGGTGAACGATCCGGACACTTTCTTTGGTTCAACCTCTGTTTTAGAAAGACTACCCTCGATTTCTACTCCTTTTTCTCTGAGAGCTAAGAGGTGGGGATAGTATTGTCCTCCCATAGTTGCTCGGACATGGAGAAAGAAGTTCTTATTCACTATGCTGACTTGTTCTTCCTCGTATGGCCAATTGGTCATGGTAACTTCTTTTTCCCTCCACCGGGGTAGGAAATTACTGACTGATTCCCTAGATCTCTATTTGAGAAGCTCTAAATCACGATGGGTGACTTTAAGCTCTTCATTATATTTATACTGCGATATGAATTCACGGGCTACATCCTCCCAGCTATGGATTCAGGACTCCTCGACAGATACCATCGGAGGGTGCTATCCTTCAAAGTTTGCTGAAACAATTGGACCATCACTTCTTCTAAAGCCCCTAGGAGAGTCATGTAACAGTGATAACTGTGAAGATTAACAATCGGGGTCCACTTCCTCCAAATTTCTCTATATTCGACATCTTGAACTTATCGAGTAACCTTGCCTTAGGATAACGAGACATGTGGGTGTAGTCCATGTAATATCCGGAGATTCTGACTTGGTCGAACTTCTTAGTTAGCATCTTGAGATCTTCTTTGACCTTGTTCAATTATTCCTATTTCGGATCAATGATCGTAGGCAAGTTAGCCCCAAGTTGGGCAAGGTTCAGCATAAGAAGCTGGGTAGGCGGTGACCTATTAACATGAGGGACACAAGGAGCTTGCTGATATTCTTCGGGAACGTAGATCGTCTCGAGTGGACCCATAGCGCGAGGGAATAGGTCCTTGAGCTTGTAACAACCCGAATTTTTAAATGGGAATTTTTAAATTAATTTTGGAAATCGAAGAAAAATGAAATTTTGGATTTTATAAATTTTATAATTTAAAGTGTTGGTTTTTATATTTGACAAATGAATTTTCAATCGGAATTGGAATTGGAATTAAAATGGAGTTTTAATTAAATTTTTATTATTTAGAAGAGTCCTCAAAATATAAAACTCTCTAAGAGTCCTCGGAACATAAAACTCTCTAGTAAAAATAATATTTTTAGAAATCCGGCCGTCCGATCAAGCTGAATTTTTGTCAGCAGTCATGTCTCGTCGTTCGCTACAACATACTAAAATTTTAAGCGATTCTAACGGTCCGATCGTCCGTAATGATTTTTTCAAGTATTTGTATTTGATTAGGACTCTAATTCTTTTTGGTATATAAACATAAAGTGACGAGTTTAGATCTTTTAAAACACATTTTAGCCTTCTCAAAAATCAGAATCCTCTCATCTTCTTCATCTTCTTCAACCTCAAAACCCTAGCCCCATTCTATATAACTTTCAACTCAAGTTTTGTCAAGATTAACCGGATTTTCTCAAGACGCGTCAAGAACGAATCTTTGTCAATTTTTTTTAGAGGAATACACATTCAAGATCAGATTTCTAAACCAACTTTTATTCAGGCATGTTGACCCTATTCTTTTCCTTTAGTGTTATGTGTCTTGATTGTAGCCTCCATTAAACTCATGTTTTCTAAAATAAGATATGAATATAAAAATTGAAGAGATAAATTTCGGGGTTGTTTTACATGAAAAAAAATTAATGATACCGAATACTTATAACTGTGTATTCTTTGGGTTGTGTCGGTGTAGTCGATTTTGCTATGGGCATGTGCATGTAGAGGAGTCATTTTAAAAGTAAATTTTGATATTTCATGTGAAAACCCTAGTTTAATTTAATTTCTTGTGTTGGAAAATAAGGATCATGATAGGACTTTCATGTAGCGATTAGTTTGAAAATCATAATATTTAGGTGTCTTTGATTTCCACTTTTTAAATTAAATTATTTAAATTGGAATTTAATGTTCTTATGAATGTTGTTATAATTGGGGATTGTGTTACTTTATGGAAATATGTTAATATTTCGGAAAGGTTGGGTATGGTAGATAATTGGTTTTCACCCTTGTTATAGTACACTTGTTAGATATGGGACTAGTAAGTGGGCCTTAATTACGATTTATGCTAATTAGGTATGGGACTAGTTAGTGTAAGTCTATGCGGGTTATATAATTTGGGGTGGGGGCTGATTTTCTAAATTATACCTTTGTTGTGATAGCCTAGGATCGATATCTAGGTGGAGTGAAATTTTGTAATCATTCTTTGCTTAGGATAGGACGATATTGTGTTTTGGGAACCATTAGTTGGGACTAAAGGTTATTTTGAGGATTTTCACATCGCTTTTAAGGGTGGGGGAAGTCAACGTGATTAACGAAAATAAGGAATGTGGAATTTAATATCGCAGGACTAAAACGGATATCAAAAATTTATTGGCGACATAATGTGTCTAGGGCCGACAGTTTGAACGGGTCAGAGGACGAGTTATGTCGTGTCGTGTGTGGAACCTTGTCATATCGCGAGGGTCGTAGGATAAAAACGGACCAGACGGCGGACTTGATAAGGGGACAGGTGCGTGTGTGGAACCTTGTCATATCGCGAGGGTCGCAGGATAAAAACGGACCAGACGGCGGACTTGACAAGGGGACGGGTATTGGTAATATTCTTCACGGTTAAATCAATTAAATTTAACATTGTGGGAAGGTGGGTTAATTAAAATCATATTGGTGTGGCTTTTATGAAAACCTTGTGGGTAATTGTGAATCTATTTATGGTGATTATTAATCTCGTAATTAAAAGATTCTATTGTTATAGTCGATATATATAGCACTATTGTATGGGTTCAAGGACCCTATTTGAGGAGAGTAGCCGGTTTACATGCTCGGGGCTTTGGCTCTGACACATGCGTTGACTAATCTTTTTCAGGATTTTTGGTAGTTGCTGCATATGATTCATTGGAGATCTTTTGGAGGTGCAGCTGGATTTATGTTACTGCTTTAGTAGTTGGATTTTCTCTTTCCATTCAGTCGTTTTATTTATGAGACTATTTTGGAGTTATTGGGCCTTTTTGGTTCCAAAGTTGTTTTAAGTTTCAGTTGGATTGATTTATTTCATTATTGAGATGTTGGGAGATTATGTGATGGATTTAATCGCATTTTGGATCTTTATCGGTTGAATGTCATTTCATATTTGGGTTTAATTAAAATAAATTATATTGAGGAATGAAATTTGATGTCTCATAAATGTCACATGCTAAGGATGGTATTTTATTTACTCACGCCCGACTTAGTTTTGGTTGCGGCCGACACCAGAAATAGGTGGGGTGTGACAGAGCTCTTGAGGAACATAAACCTAGTTTCATTGCATCTCTTGAACCTCAGTCTGAAGGTTGTCAATCTTGGACATGAGCTTAGCTAAAACTGCCGTTAGATCTAGATGCGCAACTGGTGCTTTATCTGTGTTCTCCATGGAAAGCGGATGGATGTCGAACTCGAAAGAGGTAGCAGGGGAACGAACGGAACTCCGGGGTGATTTGATTGAAGACCGAAGCCAATAAGGAGTTAGGACAAGGGCGTACGATCAACATGAGAAGGCGTAAAATTGGATTTATTTTTTAGAAAAAAGAATGAAAATATTTTCGACATTTTTTTTTAGACTGAAAGACAATTTTTTTTTTCGAATTTTTGATAAAGAGAAGGAAAATGTTTTTGGATTTTTGATAAGGAAGGGATACATGTTTTTGGATTTTTGATAAAGGAAGGAGAAATGTTTTTGGATTTTTGATAAAGAAAGGAGAAATATTTTGGGAGATGGGTCTCAACATGATTATTATAATTATTACGTTCTCACTTGTACGAAATTCTCCTAGATGCAAAAATGAAATGCCGGATGGGATCCGATCCTGGAAAAGTTTGGGATTGTAACATACGTAAAGCTATGGTTGGACTTGTAACCAAGATCATGGACGGAGGCCCATTTTAAAAATGAGCGAAGATTGGGCGATAGTCCGACCCGAAATTTCGACAGAGTTTCCGGTTAAAATTTGAAATCTAATATGTGTGTCCTAGGTTTGACACCTATATGCGGGTATGCAGTTGGTTGAGTGAATTGGAAATGGCTCCACGCTTTGGCGTGGCTTCCATGATATACGTATTGCTTTTGAGGGCGATCGGTACATGTGGACAAGCCATTTGATATACCTGAGTGTACGTGAATTGCCTCACTATATACCTCGTGGGGACGGTACATGTGAGAGCGAATTCGATATACTAGGCATACGTGAACGAGTTCCCTGCGATATACCTCCTTTATGACTTTAGTTAAGCGGTACGATGCGGGGGAATCGTTCGATGTACGTCGAAGGTACTTGGCTAATGGAAGGTGAGAGACATATCTCTTAGGCTAACCGCGCCCTACTAGACCAGCGCCCATCACGAAGTGACCCTTCAGTTACTGGACAAAATTTGATCAATCACAATGCTCTTTGGTGATATCGTGCGAATCATGCATGATCATCTTATTAGTATCTTATGATGAGAGTATCTTTCTTGATCATGCCCAACAGGGAGAAAAGTATGAGTACCAATGGTATACCAAGTATGGGTGATGCGTGAAAAATGAGGATATATGTGATCCTAGGTGCACGTGAAATGTACATGGAGAATTTTCTACAAGTGTGTGAATAGAAGCATAAGCATGAGGTACACATGAATAGTAAAGGGGACAATAGGCGGATATATAAGAAATTAAAATACCCATGTAAATAGAGTCTAGAACTCAAAATAGTGTCCCCAGCAGAGTCTCCACTGTGGACATCCCCGGATATATCCCCTCGTGGCGGGAGAGGATCCCTCTAGGTCTCGAGCGTCCCTCTCGGGAGCGCTTTGACCGACGTCGGTGAATGAGGTAAAAAATGTAGAGAGATAGAGTTACCAGTCTATTTTACTCAAAACGGACAAAATAAAAGGGATCCATCCCGTAGGACATCATCCAAAGACATACTGATACATACGAAACCAAAATAATTCGAAAAGGGTCCGGCGGCTAAGTTACAAAATGGGAAGGTGTTAGGCACCCATTCCGCCCTTACGGTCTCTCATGGGTTGTTGCTATTTTCCGTTATTTCCCCATGATATGTGTGCATGTGTATACGAAGTGGAGATAGGAATCATCAACTTGTATCATGGAAGAGATAAAGCGAGTCATCCATAGGAATGTTCCTAAAGTAAAATTAGAAAATAGGATTTATGCGATTATCCTAGCGTCGATCATTATAAGGGAATGATAACGCATGTCGAATAATATGCCATTAAGAACATATATATATATAGGGTTTAAGAGAGTTAAGTTTAAAGAATATAGGAAAAATAGGAAAAAAGTAAAAAAAGCACTCAAGTCTCGAGTTTTACCCCGAGATGCCTACGTACACTATAGAGGCATCAAAGTCCACGTAGTTCGTATGGAAAACGAGGGGTGGGATTTATCCCATAAATCCAATCGGGGACTTCTCTTATATGGGTGTGTGTGTAAAAAAGTGTTTTAGTTGTGAGAAAAGTGTGAGAATTCTCGTTTTGAATTTATGAGGAAATCTTATTTTTCTTATTTTTCTTGGGTTTGATTTATATGAAAATAAGAGATGTGTGATAATACTAGATAAAAATTATATTAGGATATGTGAGATAAGAGAATAAGAGTACTAAGTAACAAAACAAACTAATGAGAAATTAGGCGAATTTAAGGAGATTGTGGAGAAAGATAGACCTTCTTAAAGATCTTGAGCTTGATCTTGGATGTTGGAGAGCAACCCTTGTACTTGGATGATGATGGAGAGTACGTAATTCGTCAAGTTTGATTAAAAGGTGATGAAAGGTGAAGGTTGAAAAGGGATTTGGATGTGGATATCACGCTGACTTCGAGAGGAGTTTTCTGAGCTTGCTGAAAGTGATGGATCTATGATTTTTTCCCCTTTGAAATAAGGTTTGGCCATCCTCTTTATAGTCCTAGGTCATTTCCGATCGTCATAGCCTTGGTCTTGCCAATCAACAGGTGTGTTTAGGCACACTGCCGATAGGCAGCGCTTGGTACCTGTCGTTTGGCAGTGTCTTTCAGGTTCCTTCCAAAAATCGATCGTAGAGCGTGAACTGTTGATCCTAATTGTGCATGGGGTGAACCATTGGAAAGGTATTTCAGATACCTTCGAAAGTACTTTGGACTGATCCCGGGTTTGGGAGTTGTCTTTGGGTCAAATGTGGCTCGAAAGCGCTCGTTTTGGACGAAGAAACTTCGGATGCAAATGAATCATTTGTCCGTATGGTAAGTCAGTATCATGCACGAGGTGTAACATTAGAAAGGTTAGGAGAAGTACTTTGACATTCCAAAGAGTTTGACCTAGTTTGAGGAGTTGACTTTGGTCAACTCGGGCCTGTAAGCGTCCGGTGACCTTTCGGAGTAAAATGGATTGTTCATCCAAACCGTAAGTCAGAATCGTGCATGGGGTGGAACATTGGAAAGGGGATTCAGTTCCCTTTGACGATTGATTCAGTCTCGCTTGAGCTAAAGAGTTAACTTTGTGAAACAGAGCCTGGGAGCGTCCCGTGACCTCCTGATCGAGTTTCTGGGGAAAATGGGTCGTTCGTCCGCATGGTAAGTCAGAATCGCACACGGGATGGGCCGTTGGAAATGGTTTTTAGTGGCCTTATAATATTTATTTAGTCTCGATCGAGCTGAAGAGTTTTACTTTTGGTCAAACAGAGCCTGGGAGTGCCCGATGGCCTTTAGGTCAGTACCTGGGGTATGACTTGGGTTTGAAATGATGAAGCGAGGTGCTTGGGACCTAAAAAGAGGTTAGGGGGCATTATAATGGGGTGTATATAGTATGTATTGGATCTTTTTTGCACACACACACACACACACAGAGACACATCCTGTGAATTATGTGAACATACCTTTACTCATGGTGAATTTGTCGGTTTGGGGTTCACGTTCGATATTCGACCGTGTACCATACACCCGATGAGATGTTCTACCATAAAGGAGGTCCTTTAGATCATGTGTTCAAGGATCTCCTCTTCGTGATAAGAGAAGTTTGTTTGACAGTATCCATTAATCGGGTCAGGTATGGGCCCATTAGTGGTTCTACTGCCTATGATCGGCTGTCATTTTGTGTGTTTTTCTTAAGCCCGTGAGGTACTGGATTCTTATGGACTTCTTTATAGAGGCACAAGATAGACACCGAAGGCAGTGGACTTCGTGTGAAGTAGTGTGTATATATAAGGAGAAAGAATTAATACAGTCTAATGATAGACAATTGATAATGAACTCTATCTCATGTTAGATACTTATGCAATTTATTTGCATGTCCCTTATGAGTGACATTCTAGGGGTAGGTACTTGGGTTGTATTATTACACGTGTAGCTAGCTATATCCCCTTTTTCAGGGCATATAGTTGTTACCTATCCTTTTATGGTAGTGTGGATAATATTTCTTTCGATTAAAAATATTAAAATAGATAGAGCATTACTTTTAAGAGACTAAAATACGTTAATGAAAATATAGGTGTGGGCCTTGGGGTGAAATTATATGCAGGTAATGGGTAGCATTACATGTTAGTTGTTCATTACATGATCGTACTTAATTGTCTAGACATAAATATTTTTAGCATAGTTGTGTCTTAAGTTGGGACACGTGAGTAATATTACACTTAGGTGACGGGTGAAATACTTATTATATGTTAGATCTGATGGGTGACATGTATTGCGAATCAACTAAATTATATTTATTGATATTGAAGTTAATTCTTGTAACTTAGGGCATTGACCCAAGCTATAAAATGTTGTCCCCGATGCATGATTATTGTATAAACAAGTTTAGCAGGGCTGAGTAGTCCGACTGGCAGTTGTGGAGATCCGACTTTATCTTTCTAGCATGCAGTGGCTAGTTCATTATAACTGTAAATATATTCAAAGTTTATTTTGAGGTGCTATTGTTATACTCTATTTTATATTCGTTAGGATATTGTAATCAGAGGAGGTTTCAGTTGTATGTTTTTGTTAGAACAAGTGTAATTAGAGGATTTTATATAATGGAATCACTTTTTACCATTTAGTATTGTCGATTCATCATCTTTTACTGAGATCCTTACTATATTGGTTTTAGTTTTGCACTATTTGGTTTCTTATTAATGCTGAGAATGATATAAATTATTTTAGCATCCCTGATATTTCATGTATCGCCTGATCAAACGGTCATTAAAAATTTGAGTTGTCGCAGTTGGTATAAGAGCATCCAGGTTCTAGTGTCCTCAGGATCTGTCTTGCGTCCATAATTTTTCTACTGAGATTTCTTTCACGTGTCTGAAGGTTGTTATAGGATCTTGTATCGCGATGAGATATGTGAATACATCATTCGTTGTCGTATGAGTGTTGGAAATACTTTAGGATTATTGGAGCTTAGAAATCCATGAGAATGACGTTTGTTGCGAGTTAGTGTCAATTATAGGATAATTCATTGGACAAAAGGTTTCATCACTGCTGTGAGAATTATTATGGAAAATTCTCATTTTAGAGGAAAAATTGGAAACTTAGAGACTCTTACAATTTTGAAATTCTCGAGTTTTCATCCCCGAACACTTTGAATTAGTACATATTTCCTTCGTTTCATAACCCGAGCTCAACTACATTATAACCCTATACAAGTCCTATGTGATCTTAGGGTGAATTTAATTTCAAAGTTTAAATAATTTTGATAATCTATTAAAATACATTCTGTATCCTTTAATGAGCGGTATCTTTCATTGAGATTACAATTTTTTATTTTCTATATAGCGTTCTTCATTAGTGACATGTGCGCGACCTAGTTTCCATTTATATTTACTCTTTATGCATGCATGTCCCGTGTATTACCTCCCCTTCATAGTGATTTCATTTGCTCAGTGTAATGCCCGATGAGGATTGATATATGGATGCTTTTATGATTATCCGATTTATTTAAGTTTTTTCCAAATCATATTTCGTCTGTGCTCGCTCCCCTCCCACTTTTAAGGTTTCAATTCTATGAAGTTCGTTCTATAATGTTAATAACAACGGACTTTTCATGTGAATTAGTTTGCATTGATAATAACATATTCAAATATTTTTTGTCATTGTTGAGCATGTCCATTTTGTTGATTGGGCATATTTTGAGGAAACTATATGATGTTTGTCAGTTTCATCCCTGAAAACCGTCACAAGACGACACTCGTCCACTTGGGTAACCTAGGAGTTTAACAGCTTATTGCATATTCTAAATGCAATCGTTCGCCTGTGAAAGTGGCTTTTGATCTCTTTTGTATATATCTCCTTTTTGTGGTTTACTTTTAGTTCTTCTTACTTTGTACTCCATTACTAGGGATTAGCAATGTGTAAGGTGGGGGGTGTGATTCGGCATGAATATTGTATTTTTCACCACTTATACTTATGCATTTTAGCCTCCTCGGGTACCTTAATTCGTATATTTATTCTCATTAATCAGAAAATATCTATTTTTATCTGGTAACATGTTATTTAAGGTATTATTGAGTGTTTGTAGGTGTTACGGTACTTAGTGTGAAGTTTCGCCACATTCCAGTAAAGTTTTGTTGGAGTTCGCCCGTTCAGGGGCATTTTGTCATTTCACACTTCGGGATTTTTTCCCAAAGCATTCACAAAAGTTGTAGCTTTTGGGTCAAGCCTTGCGTGTCCATTAACGTTGCTCAAATAGGATTCCAAATGAAGAAAACACGGATCTTTAACCGGGGAAGAATTATATGTTAATTATATTTATTATTTAATATACTAACAATCTAATTAATTCCTTCCAATCCCTTTCTCTTTTACCCACTTTTGCAGCAAACTTCAAATGTATATGGAGATTTTGGGAAATAACTCGGGTTTGTCTCGGGTTCTGGTTTCGTCCAAAATTAGAGCTCGGTTTTTTTACGCGCATATTGAAGTGGGTCATGGGTTATCTAATTTTGCAAATGGGTCTCGGCTTCTGCGATTTTGGGTTTAGTGGATTTTTCCTTTTTCATGGAGGTTTTGGTTTTTGGCATCCATGGGAATGGTGGGTCTCTGCATTTATTGCTGCAACCGTGGAGGTCTCATTTTGTTCAGCATGAGGTCTCGACTTTGACCCGCAAATAGCAGGTCACAATTTGGTGGGTCTTCCACCATGCGCACATCACAGTTAGTGTTTGAACAAGTCTTGGCCATGGCAGGTTCTCTTTGCCCACGCATATACAAACACATCACAGTTGGTCCCATACATGCTGCAATTTTCAGTGGTCACGGGTTAGGGTGTGTAGCAGCGTTGCGAGTTGGATAAATGGCCTTGGGCATTTTTTGTGTTATTGCAGAAACAGGAGGGGAAAACACAACCTACATGTACGAATCGATTCACACCTTTGCGAATCAATTTTCTTTTCAATAGTAAAAAGTAGAACCATTTCGAATCCATTCGGACTCCGTCGAATCGTTTCGATTCTTTGTTTTTAGCCGACCTCCCTTGCTACTATTTCCTTCTCTGCTGCTATTTCCTTCTCTTTTATTATTTATTTTATCTTTTTCTTTTATTAGTTAATTGTAACATAAAACCTTTTTCTTTTATTCCTTTATTGTACCTTACTATAAATACATCACTTGGTGTATTTTTGTGGAGAGGAGTCTTTACCTTTTTTTATCTCTTAGTTAGTTCATAACTAGGGTTCAAGAACTTTTGGGATTTATTTTGTTGGAGTCACCCCTCTTCTACCTCCTTGGGTATTTCTCCAGTAATGTAAGTTTCTTCTCTCTTTCTTCTAGCTTTGTATTAATTTAGATTTCCATATTTTGTTATTTAATTTCTTAATTTGTTTAATTAATTTATTTCTTATTTTAATTATTAATTAGTTGTTTAATTAGTTTATTCATTTGTAGTGAGTAGTTAAACAGGGTTTGGGTTGTGTGTCCTCCATTGATGGGCATTGAGCTGAGAAAATTAGATTTTGTGTAAAATTGTATTTAATGAAACCGCACGTATTAAAGTCGGATTATTATGCGTTCAACTTTCTTTGTCATGCAACGTTAGTGTTTCTAGCGATAATATGGATTTAAGACGCGTGTGCCCATTTTTGATTAAATGTTTTATCTCGCAACTTTGAATTAAATTTCTTCTTGCATTATGTTGATGATTAACTAAAAATTCTCAATGAAATGTTTTCAAATCAAAATTCTAATTATTAGTTGTTTAAACCACGGTGGGTACGCGATCCCGATTCTCGTTTTATTTAATATTGTTTAGACCTTACTTCTTTATTTTTCCTTTTTCACCAAAACCACGCCATATCACCTTTTACACTTTTATTCTTTAAATAATAATCGATTATAATCTATACGATACTCCCTATGGATTCGATCCCTACTTGCCAGCTACACTTCCATTTAGTGTACTAAGTCATCGTATTTGTTTTTATTATGAATAACCACGCAATGACCTGTTTTAAATATAAAGTTTACACCTCATCATATCTCGCTCCCCCCCCCCCCCCCCCCACACACACACACATTTTGGGTTATTCTAGGTACGGTGCTTGGTTTAATAAAATCCCCAACGTCCACAGCAGATTCCAGCGGAACATTCTCTGGGGGCACTTGTTTGACAGGAACAACAACATCCGGCATAGTTTTTGGCGGGTTCACTTCAACCTGAAAGAATGATCAGAGGCAGAAGAAAATAAATCATGGACATAACGAATATTCTCGAAGCCCTAGTTTGCCTAAAGCACCTATATGGTTGCTCGACTAGGTAAATTGTTATCGCTTAAAAGTCCCAGTTTTACTTAAAGCACATAAATGGTAGCTCAACTGAGTAAAATTGGGAATTCCCAAAGTTGCTCTAGTAAGTAAACTATTGTCGCTTAAAAATCTTAGTTTTACTTAAAGAACCTAAATGGTAGCTCGAATAAGTAAAATTGGGCATTCTTAAAGCCCCAGTTTGTCTAAAGCACCTATATGGTTGCTCTACTAGGTAAATTATTGTCGCTTAAAAGTCCGAGTTTTACTTAAAGGACCTAAATGGTAGCTCGACTAAATATAATTGGGCCTTCTCAAAGCCCCAGTTTGTCTAAAGCACCAATATGGTTGCTTGAATACGTGCACTGTTGTCGCTAATAGTCCCAGTTTTACTTAAAGAACCTCAATGGTAACTCGACCAAGTAAAATTGGGCATTCTCAAAATTCCAAATTTACCTAAAGCACCTTTATGGTCGCTCGACTAGGTGAATTACTTATTTCTTAAAGATCCAATTTTACTCAAAGGAAGAAAGGGTTGTTTGACTAAGAATACAGGGAAGATGGGTATCAAGACGCAATTATGTATATGTACGAACGCACCTCCTCAGGGAAAGCTAGCAGCTTCTTGATCACGAGCAACCTCAAGAATATCAACTGGAGTAATGACTATCTTCCCCACTGATTTAACTTCAGCTCCAACTTGTCCTTCCTTTGGGGTGGCTTCTCTACCTTCCAAAATAGAGGACCCAAATAACCCCACCAAAAATTGTTCAGTAATAGTGTCCTTAGGGGTAACAACCATAAGGTCCTTGCAAGTATTGTCATTAACTTCCTCAATGGGGGAAACCTATGAAAATATAAGAGAATGTAAATAAAATATGCACATGGAAAAAAATATTAGAGCCAAAAAAAAAAGAAGACATCAAGGAATAATGCATACTCACCACAGTCATGGGAATAGTAGATGATATTTGTCCTACATCGACCAATTCTTTTTCTTAAGAAATAACTACTAAATAAGGACTCGGATCCATGATTAGGGGAACATTCTCCTTACGACGAGGGGATGACGAATGGAGATCACCATTGGGAGAGTACTGGGAAGAAGGCTCTCAGGCACTGGGCATTATTTTAGACTTGTCATGATCTGGATCATTACTATAGTCATCAAGAATAGTATAATCCATAGAAATTAAATCAGGCTTCTCAATCGAGTATATCCGAAGCAGCCTTCTCGCCGACTAAATTAAAGGGGAAGTCTCCTCCTCTTTTTCCTCCTCTTCCACTTCTTCAACCTCTTCGGGCTGAAACTCGTATTCGATATTATCAAGAGGAAGTTGAAACTTTAGTCTGGATCTAAACCTCTTTTGGGAAGTAATAGAGGCAGGGAGAGTAAAAGATATACATCTCTATACCATCTGTTGGGCCAAAATAGCTTGTGCATTTATAGATCCTTGATCAAATTATCTTAGTAGACTATTAATTAGATTCGTGAATTAATTAATCAACTGCAGGTCAGTTGAAGACTAGGATTGAGACACTTATGAAGGGCTAGATGGTACAAATTTCTTCTTATTACTGGGATTTTTTTTTCCTTAGCTACAACAACGCTTAAGATATCAATAGGGGTCTCCTCTTCAATAGCAGCTCGAGAAGTAGCAATGTGATCTACAGCCTCCTCAACCTATTAGGAACTAGAAGCTCTTTTTTTATTTATTAAGAATGGCTTAATTTGGATTTGACAAAGGAGGGAGTTCCCTAGGCATGGTGGTGTTAGTATCACTTTGAAGAAACTGGGCTTGATTGATAAAACATGTCCATAATCGCAACTCAGAAGGGGGAAAACGTTCAACGACGGGGTAAATGCATTCCTACTCAATAACTCTTGGACATTTTGCGAGGATAAAAAATTGACCTTGCAATTGGTCAGATAGAGTGGATACTGTCTCCATGAGGAAATAACCACATGCTTTAAAAAAGTTATAAGGTCTCTCAGAAGTATTATGGTTAAGAAGGGGCACTCCCGATCAAAACCAAACTACATGGCTACTCGATGGGATGAGTAGGATGTATAGTAGTTAGACCATTCAGTGCATGGAGGAAAGTAGGAGGGAGTAAGAACCAAAAGAACATTGTAAGAAGGTAAACTAAGGGAAAAATATTTCTCGACGACTTGAACTAGTCGAGAAACATCCTCAAAGACAACATTGTTTGAAAAATTATTTAGTAACATAATAAGGGAGAAAATTGAAACGTTTAACATTAATAATGAATGAATGAAAATATTTCCTAGACTGCTTATGGTTCCGAAAAATAATTCAAGGAACCTTGATTGCATGAGAGGTGGGAATTGAATCAACTAGGGCCTTGTTGAGGAACCTGATATATATGAACGTTGTGAGAAGAATGTGATTTCCATAGTTTGATATGTAAATTTTACTAAGACACCTTGAAGAATCAATTTGTACCTTGCCAAGCTAAGTATAAAGAAAACCAAGTGTAATGGTAGCTAGGGGGACTTTCACTCCAAATGCAAGCCGAACAATAAGATGAACGAGGTTCCTCCTCGGGCTATCATGAGATTTCCCAGGCATATAAATCCTTGATAGGATAATCTAGATATAACCAATAAGATCCATTTTGCTCCCATATCCTTCCCCAGTAGGGGGCATCTCGAGCACAAGTTTGCCCTTGAGGTCCTTCTTTGCTTGCTCACGAGCAAGGGCACTTTCTTCATCTACCATATAATATAAGTACTTGATAATTTCCAAATAGGTACACTTGTATTAAGTCTTTTTACAATTCTTGACTACACCTTTCAGCTCCCTACAATTGACAGCTTCCTCCTTCAAGAGGGCTTTCTCAAAATAAGTTTTAGTACCAGTAGCTTTTAGACCAAGGAGATCACATACATCCTCCAAGGTAATCGCAAAATCACCCCAAGCAGCCGCAAGAGTATGAGTCTGATGGCTCCAACGAGAAACCATCATCCTCAAAGTGTTGTTGTTATTGTCCAGATTCAAGTTGTCAAACCACTTGGTGCATGACAAACCAACAGTCGACAACTCTACAACATATTAATCATGGATGTAATTTCTCTAAGTGCTCGAACCTTCACATGACCCATCGACTGATTTAAATTCCACATCAGAATAGGGATAGTCTCCCCGCTAAATTCTGAACCTGGTAATAGTAGAACAAGGTAAGTATGCATAGTTTTTAGTCACGTCATCTTCACCAACAAGGAGATTTAAATCTTCCCCCTTTGAAATGAGGAAACCAATAAATGCATTCTAAAACTCCCAAAAGTTTTCCAAAGTGCCAAAGTAGGGTACATAACGGTATTTTTCTCACTGAAGATGTTGGTCAGTGATCTGAGATGAAGCTTCCCCAGTGGTGGCACCCATAATAAAAGGGGTCCTTTTAACAACAGGTGCCATGGAAAGTGAATAGAAATCTCAAACAAAGGAATATTATTTGCTCTTGTTGCTATAAAAACACTTCGCTCAAAACCCAAAAGGTTAAAAGAGATAGATATGAGAAGAAACCATTTTATAAGGGACATTTTGTTCTGAAAAAGACATCTCTGGTATACAAATGCACGTGTGGGTAAATATAATCATCACAAGGAAATTTTTTCTAGCTCGTTTACCTCGCGTGAGTTACATGCCTGGATCATTAGCTAACGCGTGCATAGTTGGTGGAATGGATGTCACTTGCATTCAAAACAAAGCGACGCAACAATGATGAAGTTTTGGGGAAATTCAAAACATGTTTTGGTGAACTTATATCCCTTATACACTTGTGCAAATAAATGGTTTTGAGGGAAATTTTATTACAAACCATTATAATTCCCCAAGTCAAAGGATTAATAACCAAAAGTCATTTGAGGCACAAGACCATCCGAGCAGGAAGAGTTTTAAAGTAGCTCATTTATACTACAATGTTACGTCGATTTATTCAGAAATTCTGGTGTAAATTACATATGTACATAGATGATTCGAGATGCGATGTTTAATCCTTTTTTCGTACAAATATCACTTCAAAAAACAAATATATCTACGAAGGTACAAATATAAAGGGAGGTCCAGGCGTAAAGTTAATTAAACAATGCCAACATGTCACAAGAAATATCAAGGATGGTCATTCGCATAAGACTGAAGTTGCTCGAAGGATTTCCCATAAAGATGGTTATTCGCACAAGAATGAAGTTGATCGAAGGATCTCACACAAAGATCAATCCCATTTGACAAACTTGGAAAACACAACCTGTATTAGGAACAATGATGTAATTTTATTTAGCTTTCTTTGTAAAATATAAAGTTCACTTTGTAGTGTTATGAGGTTGCTCGCTACCCTCGATGGACCATATCTGTCAGGGCATGGGAGAGCTTACATGATCTATCAAACAACCTAATTTTGGGTATCTTGCACGAATTTGGTTTGGAGGATTAGGTGCAAGTCAACGTTAGGAGAAACTAACCTGATTAGGGTACTTAGGCAAAGCCTTTGTTTATACACAATATGGCTCAGTAGTCCCTCGAGATAATCCTAAACAGTTGTCCAAAAGGGTAACCTTTAATGTTTAAATAGAGATCATAAGTTGCTCAATAAATCATCAGTCAACTAACCTTCAACTTGATGAAATACCTTTCTAAGTGATATGACAACACATCCTTTGCAGGTTACTGTTTACCAACTTTGTGATGTCAACATGTCTGACAATCAGGAACTCGATAAAATAGCACTTGAGTGAAAATATTCCTACGATTGTAAGTGCATAGCTGACACATCACGTCCTAATTAATGTTATTACAACTCTGAGAGTCCAAACAGTGCTCCCGCCAAAATATCATATCTAGTTCATTTAATGGAATATCTTTGGCATTAAATGTATAGGATTGTTGACATTAAAAGTGGTCATACGCATTTAATATAGACAAGGTCACTCGAATGACCTTTCTCTCCTACAAATACCCTAAATTTATACTATTCCAGGATCGCACTTTTCTAGCCCAGAACTGCTGCTAAAATACTCCCAGACAAGAGAGTTTGTTGTGAGAAAATTTATTGTGTGACCAATCTCATTTACTCCATTAACATTATCATTAGCATCCATTTGTGTTTAAGGTTACTGCTTTTCCTTTATTGCACTAAAGATCCTTGTTCCTACTCCCTCGAACCAAGTCAACTATGGGATCCCCCACATTGATTGTATTATTGTAGCATTTATGTTGTAAGAACACATTTGCTATAGGAGTTTTATATATTGAATATCCTGACTTGAGACTTGTACTTATTGTTGTTGGTGATTGTTCTTAGGCCTTAGTCTCCATCTTAATAAGGGGTTATGCCCTTGACGTTAATATCATTTAAGAACATACATCCTACAACCTTAGTGAGTGAAAATTAAAGAAGAGTGCATTGATTTTCCTTTTTGTTCGAGTTGAGATGACTTAATTAGATATTTATACGGTGATAGAGTTTCTTAGGAATGATATGCGTGTATTTTGTTGATATGTTATTTATGAATAAGGTTTAGGAACAAGTAATTTCCAAGGGATTCAAAAAAAGAGCGTGTTTTGATTGAGGGTTATAATTGCAAAGGTAAGATTGAGAGTACCCCTATTAGAGACAATTAGGGTAGAATAAAAGAGGATTTTACTAAATAAAAAGTTCAGCCATGGGAGAGAGGGTCCTACGATGACTTATGAATGCGATTTTCATGACATGAGGAGTATGTCCATGTGCTTGGCAGGTGATTGAATGTGGATTATGTGTATGGTTGTGTAGAACCAATGATTGTTCAGTTAAGGTTTTGTAGATTATATATGGAGGACATTTCTATGGGCATTGGGGTTATAGCCGCAGGTTTTGCATGACTTGGGAAATATTACCCTGTCGAGAGTAGGTTCAGTGATGTGAGGATTTTAGGTTGTCCATGTAAAATATTGGGCCATGGATGATTTGGTAGACAGAGAGTTACATCCCACATCGCCTGGGTGAAGTCAAGTAATGGTTCATATATGTAGATTTACACTCTTCTGACCCCAGGCCTTTTAGCTCCACTGGTAAGGCATGTGATTAATAATGCACATGTTAGGGGTTCGAACCCCACTAACACCAGTTTGTGGATTTAAAGCTAATAAAAACCCCCATACCACTGGGTGCGGTGGTTCAAGTTGGGACAATATTGGTGGTGGAATAGTGGGATGTTACATAATGGTATCAGAGCCCGCATTTTTTATCGATATTTATTTATGGGATTAATTAAATTAAATGTGAATTAATTGAGAATTAATCCGGATAAAATACTAACGAGATGTGAGTTGGTATTTGATTATAATGTGTATATATGGCAATATATGAATATTGCAAATATTGAATTAGTCGTGAGATAGAAATACGGCAATTTGGGAAATTTTGTTGGGACGCGCGTGACAGTCACGTCAAGAAAATATTTAATTTAAGTAAAAAGTGAATTTTATTTTTATTAACCGTATGGTCATTTTGAGTGCGCCAATGTGTCCAGAAGGGTCGAAATAGTCAGAAAACACTAGCTGGGGGTTAAGTTTGGGTCCCGGGGCATTATTGGGCCATACCGGTAACTTAAAAGGGCATTTTGGTAATTTCGGAAATTTGGGAATTAAAACCCACGAAAATTAGAAATAAAATCTGACTTATTCTTTATCCACTAAACCCACTAACTACACTAAATGACTTAATGGGCTACGGGAGTTATTGGAAGAAAAAGAAAAGAAGTTCCTAAGGCAACCTCTAAACCTCCATTGTCATCATCTTTAGAGAAGAACTTGTAGAGAGAGAGAGAAAAGAGAATTCTGCAGAGAGAGAGAGAACAATTCAACCTTCAAGATTCAACATCAAATTCAGAGAAATATTATAGGCAAGTGATTTAATTACAATTGATTCAATGTTATGCTTTTTCATGTTTAGGGAAATTATCGAATTTATCTTGGAAGATTGATATAGACCCATGAATTTGAGGATTAAAACTATGAACTATGATAGGAATTGCATGTAGAAACATTCTGGACGAATTATGAATTCAAAATATAACCCTTGATGATCTAAAAACGGATTTAAGAAGAGGTTTATTAATGTTCTTGAAATAAATAGAAAACTAGAGTTCTTGATGAAGTTTTGATCCAAATAAAGCCCTTGGTTGATGAATTATTGGTTTTAGAACGTTAACAATGTTGTAGGATGGTTGTATGATGATATTATAATGTTATATTAGAGTTTCATGCTTTATAATGGAGGTTTGGAACGATTTGAGGATTGCAAAACGAAGCAGTCCGTAGCCTACCTGGTGCGATCGATCGATCGACATTCATCAGTCGATCGATCGACCACCATCGATCGATCGAGGTTCAAGGTCGATCGATCGAACTTCCCAGAAAGAGTAAAATTTTCCTAGTTAAATTTTAATGATGTTAACCCTTACAAATTATTATTGGAGACTTTATGAATATCCTTAGACTTAAGGAAGACCAGTAGGTATGGTTATAAAGTTTGGACCTTAATTAGAATTCAAATTGAGGAATTATTCTAAAATCTAATGAAATCCGATGAGTGAGATAATGTTACAGTTAAAAGAGTAAATTTGAATAATTTGGTGAAATGAGGTTTGGGGCAGAAGTAAGGACCCTAAGAATAATGACGTTATATGTGGGAATAATATGAGACTTAGTAATCCCTTTGAGATGGGTTTTAAGTACAAGAAGCGATGACGTGAGATGTGTCGACAGTTTACCTTATATATTATCGGAAGACTTAAAAATGCATAAAATTGGAATAATGGTATAGGGATGTAGAATATACCTTTATTAATAGTAAGATATCTAAGACGTGTGAATGCTTAGTGTATTACTTATGTGTATGACATACCTACCATACTTGCTATCACGGGAGGTTTACGTTCTCTTAGGGCCATCTAATCTTTGTGTGCCCGGATTTAGATTGGTACCTTAAGAACATAATACTAGAATGACTTATTTGTGAGTTAATAAGTCAGCTAACTATGGAGCGTAGGTATGTACGTGACCCATGGATATGTTGAATTATGTTCGCCTCCATTTTTGTGTGTTGTGCTTATTCTAACAATTCCTGAGAGATTCGGAATTTGTAATCCTTATGTACGTGATGTACCGGGATGGATAACAGAGTATGTGTGCACCGCAGCTTAGCCTCGGGGTGCTTATATTGTATATTTATGATGTGAATAATATACGATTAAATGAAAAGGAATTGTGATGTTTATTTATGAGAATCATTTTCAGTAACTCCTTGAGAAGATAAATAAGGGGATAACCTCCGGTAAACGGTAATGCTAATAATTGAGAATCCGAGTTCAAGTAAAGCTATCTATTTAAGTGATAACATTGGGAATTCATATTGTGAATCGAGTAGTTGGGTTAAAACTTATGATGGTTTAGTTAGATATAAATAACACATGAATGGGTACAGGAACGTTAGGAGTGCACAGTTAGACGAGAGGTGAGTATTTCATGTGAGAGCACGTCCTAACATGTATCTTGCATTCATTGTTTTAAATGTTATTAAAGCACTTGTTGTTTCTAAAATACTCTCCACATTCGGGCTCCGAACCGTTTGCTTTCAAATCTATCTTTTTTGTAAAAACCATTTTTGGTGCCCAGCCACAAGGACACCATGCATAGGAGTTCTATACAGGTTACGGGCTGTAGATGTTGTGGAAGTTACAGGGCCTTGATAGTAGACGCCTCCTTTTCTTGTCTTGATTCCATATTCAGATTCATCATTTGTAGGTCATGTCGCCCATTTCTTTTTGAGATACTTTATATTTCAGTTATTCAGACTTTTGGTTTGTAATTAATTCAGGATGCAAACTTGTTTAATTTTTCCATATTGGGATTGTTGTGAGGAGTATATCCTCTAGACTCTTTATTACTTGTTGATTTCACTATTGGGACTTTATTGTGAATGGTTATGTTATTCTTTCATAATTCTTTTATTGCATGTTAATCAGATTTAAATTTAAAATTTGACAACTTACTTTTTAAATACTAGGTGGATAGAAATCATTAAAATGTTTTCGACAGTGATGCTATTAACTGAACCAACTTGGCATTTTGTATTAATTTAATAAAGGAGTAGCTACCCGGTATTTAATTAGTCGGGGTGCCACATGTGGTATCAGAGCATCAGGTTCTAGTGTCCTTTAGGATCTGTACGACTTATTATGTTTCCGCTGAGCTTTCTTTGATATAGAGCCCTATATTTTAGGACTGTTGTATTCTTTTATGTATGCTTCTCTCTTCAGCTATTTTAAGTTTATAACTACGAACTTATAAACTTTACTCTTATTTCAGATGCCTCCACGAAGTGCACCACGGGTTCCTAGGAATGCACAACCCGAGCCACAGTTAGCTCCAGTACAGGGCACCATGAATGTCACCGAGGTTGCAGCCATTGTAGCCCAAGCGGTAAATGCCGCTCTCGCTGTTGTACAGCAGGCACCACCCCAGGCATCGGTATCCGCGCTAATTCAGGAAAATGCATTCCCGTCTTCTTGGGAACACGTTCATGATGATTTTCAGAAAGCACACCCTCCGGAGTTCGCAGGTAGCTCCGATGTTATGGTATCTAGTAAGTGGAGGAAAGATATTCAGAGGCACTTGAGGATGTATGAGTGCACCGATGTTCAGAGGCAGATACTAGCTACTTTCAAGCTAGTGGGAGATGCATTGCAGTGGTGGGAGTCTATTACCACCGCAGAGGAGAGAGATACTCTCACGATACAGGAGTTATGGGTGCGGTTCGACCGTAAATATTTTCCGTCAGCTGTTCACACGGAGATGAAAAGGAAGTTGATGAGCCTCAAGTAGGAGGGAAAGATTGTGGCCGAGTATGAGGCCGAATTCACTAGCTTACTGAACATTGTACCGGATGAGATACCGACGGAAGAGAAGAAGATTCAGAAGTTCACAGATGGATTGACCTGGAGGATCCGTCAGCATTTGTTAGGGAATCTCTCTTTAGCCACTTACTCTGATGTGGTTAATGTTGCACTGCTACACTGTTAGGATCACTGCTTTCACATGGCTGAGAGAAAGAGATCAGGAGAGTCCAGCCATCAGGGCAGGACTGGGGGAAACGGTGCCAGTGGGGCACAATCTGTTCAGGGGTAGAAGCAGGGTGACCAGGGTTCCCAGCAGGGGGATCATAAGAGGTTCAGATCTGGAAATTTCAGGCACAGACAGGGACGTTTTAAGCAGGGCCATCAGGGTCCGAACGGCCATCAGGGCCAGCAGGGTCAGAATGGTCAACAACAGTTTCAACCGGGCCAGCAGGGCCAGGGGAGGAATGGTAATGACCACCAGGGACAGCGAGGGGGAAACTTCCAGGGGAAGTGTTTCATTTGTGGTAATATTGGCCACAAACGTTAGGATTGTCCTGATAAGGGCAGGGCCCCACAGCAGCAGCAGCAGGGTGCTCGACATGAGCTGCAGAGGCCAATGTTTCCCGCCGCCCTCCCAGCACCACCGCAGATGGCAGCATTACCACCCATTCCAGCAGTCCCAGTTCAGCAGGGATAACTTCAGTATGGGAGAGTGTATCAGCCCCAGCAGGTCGCATCCCCACATAATCCACCGGCCATTGAGGGTATGTTCTCTATTCAGGAGACTATGGGGCGCATTTTATTTGACACGGGGGCTACACATTGTTTTATTGCTATGAGATTTTCACGCACCATTGGGTTATTAGACACTGCAGAGAGCACTGCTACTTGTGTAGACTCACCGTTGAGTAGGGGTTCCATGATTTCGCTTATGTGTAGAGGTGTGGGTATAGAGATCGGGAGGTTTACTTTACCCGCTGATATATAAGTGTTAGAGATGACCGAGAATGATGCCATTATTGGTATGGATTGGCTAGTTGCGTACCAAGCCATGATTGACTATTTTAGTAGGAGTATTATCTTTGCCATTCCTGGGCAGGAGATGTTTTTGGTGGCGATGCCTTGCCCTGAGGGAGGATCGTCCACTCATTTGTACTACATAGAGGAGGAGACCTCTAAGGAAGTGGTGATACTACTTGATTCGATTCCGGTTGTTCGAGAGTTTTCCGATGTATTTCAGGATATACCTGGATTACCTCCGAGTAGAGAGATAGATTTTGTGATTGATTTGATGTCGGGCACTCGACCTATTGCTCGCGCACCTTACCGTATGGCTCCAACTGAGATGAGAGAGTTACGGGATTAGATTGAGCAGTTGTTGGGTCAGGGGTTTATTCGGAGGAGTACTTCGTCATGGGGTGCCCCTATATTGTTCGTTAAGAAGAGGGATGGATCGTTGAGGTTGTGTGTGGATTACCGGGAGTTGAATAAGGTCACGATACAGAATAAGTATCCGTTGCCCCGAATCGATGACTTATTCGACCAGCTGAGAGGAGCTTCTTTCTTCTCAAATATTGATTTGCGATCTGGTTACCATCAGTTGCGTATTAGGGAGGAGGACGTCTCGAAGACTGCTTTCTTAACGAGATATGGTTCCTACGAGTTTCGGGTTATGCCTTTTGGCTTGACCAACGCTCCAACCGTGTTTATGGACTTGATGAATAGGGTGTTCAGAGAGTTCCTGGACCAGTTCATCATTGTCTTCATTGATGACATTTTGGTTTACTCCCAGACAAAGGAGGAGCACGCCGAGCATTTGAGGCAGGTTTTGCAGACGCTACATCAGAACGAGCTATATGCAAAGTATGAGAAGTGCGCGTTTTGGCTGAAGGAGGTTCAGTTTTTGGGGCATATTATTTCCGACCGGGGGAAATCTGTTGATCTGGGGAAGGTATCCGCGGTGAGGGAGTGGGGACAGCCCACGACACCGACTGAGATCCGTAGTTTCTTGGGCCTAAAAGGATACTACTGGAGGTTTATTCGGGGTTTCTCAAAGATATCGGGTTCTTTGATACATCTGACTCGTAAAGGTGTGCCGTTCATTTGGAGTGATGCCTGTCAGTTGGCATTCGATGAGTTGAAGGACAAGTTAACCTCAGCACCTGTGTTAGCATTGCCGAGACTAGGAGTTGAGTATCTAGTTTGCACCGATGCGTCCTTACAAGGACTTGGAGGTGTATTGCAGTAGGAGAGTCAGGCCATAGCTTATGCTTCCCGTAAGCTTAAGCCTCACGAGAAGAATTACCCCACTCATGATTTGGAGTTAGCGGCAGTGGTATTTGCCCTTCGAATTTGGAGACATTATCTTTTGGGGGAGAAGTTTCGATTGTTCACGGACCACAAGTCCCTACAGTACCTGTTCACACATAAGGAGCTGAATATGCGGCAACGGAGGTGGATTGAGTTTGTGAAGGACTATCAGTTTGATATCCAATATCACCCGGGGAAGGCTAATGTGGTAGCAGACGCGTTGAGCCGTAGGCCAGTAGATGAGCTGGCAGGGGTGTGGAAGGCAAAGTGGAAGGAGTTGGGACACCAGGATGCAGTGGCCCGATCATTCATGTTGGTGATGACTGTTACATCGCAAATTGTCACGAGAGTGGTAAAGGCACAATCAGATGACTCGTTCTGTCAGGAGCAGATAGTTCAATTACTAGCAGAGGGAGCCGAGTCCTATACCGTTAGTTCAGACGGGGGATTACGCTTCAATGGGAGACTAGTAGTTCCGGAAGGGGAGGAATTGCGACACGAGGTGATGGCAGAGTCGCACGGCTCACGGTTCGCGGTATATCCCGGTGGGGACAAGATGTACCAAGATATGAGACGTCAGTATTGGTGGAGCGGGATGAAGAGAGATATTGCCGTGTTTGTTTCTAAATGCGCCACTTGTCAGATGGTAAAAGTGGATCATCAGAGATCGGCAGGACTTCTACAGCCATTAGAGGTCCCGATGTGGATGTGGGAGAGCATCTCCATGGACTTTATCACGAGGTTGGCTACGTCACAGAGAGGTCACGACTCCATTTGGGTAATTGTGGACAGGTTGACCAAAGTCGCTCATTTTCTACCCGTAAGGACCGACTACACTACGGGATAGTATGCCCAACTCTTTATTGCAGAAATAGTGAGACTTCACGGTGTGCCCCTAAATATCGTGTCTGACCGAGACAAGATATTTGTTTCACGGTTTTGAGAGAGTTTTCAGTAGGCCATGGGCACGGAATTGCGGTTGAGTACGACTTATTATCCACAGACCGATGGGCAAACCGAGCATACAAATCAGATGTTGGAAGACATGTTGCGAATGTGCATCATTGACTTCGGGGGTGGATGGGAACAGTATCTTCTACCAGTGGAGTTTGCTTACAACAACTCCTACCAGTTCACCATTGGTATGGGTCCATTTGAGGCGTTGTACGCTAGACCTTGTCGTTCCCCAGCATGTTGGTTGGAGGTGGGGGACAACAAACTACTTGGTCTAGAAGTGATTCAGGATACTTCGGCAGGGATAGAATTAATACGGAGTCGCATTCGGGTAGCTCAGGATCGGCAGAAGAGCTATGCTGATGCAAAGAGGTTATTTAGGGAGTTCCAAGTGGGGGACCAGGTTTTACTAAGAGTATCTCCTATGAAGGGGATTATGAGATTTGGGAAGAAGGGGAAGTTGGCACCGAGATATGTGGGACCATTTCCTATCATCGAGCGGATTGGGTCTGTTGCGTATAGACTTGGGTTACCGGAGCATTTGCACAGGATTCATGATGTGTTTCATATTTCCTCGCTAAGGAAATATCTTAGAGATGATTTGGCTCATTCTCACATTGCTTTGGAGGACATCGATCTCCAGCCCGATAGTTCCTAAGAGGAGGGTCCGATTGCTATTTTGGACCGAAGTGAGCGGAAACTGTGGTCAAAGATAGTTCCGTTAGTGCGTGTTCAGTGGCGACATCATAATGTTGAGGAGTCAACATGGGAGCGCGAGGATGAGATGCGCGAACGCTATCCAGAGTTATTTTTACCAGGTACTTTTTAGTTCCGAATTTCTGGACGAAATTCTGTTATTAGGGGGGAAGTATGTAATACCCCGCATTTTTTATCGATATTTATTTACGGGATTAATTAAATTAAATATGAATTAATTGAGAATTAATCAGGATAAAATACTAACGAGATGTGAGTTGGTATTTGATTATAATGTGTATATATGGAAATATATGAATATTGGAAATATTGAATTAGTCGTGAGATAGAAATACGGCAATTTGGGAAATTTTGTTGGGACGCACGTGACAGTCGCGTCAAGAAAATATTTAATTTAAGTAAAAAGTGAATTTTATTTTTATTAACCGTATGGTCATTTTGAGTGCGCCAACGTGTCCGAAAGGGTCGAAATAGTCAGAAAACACTAGCCGGGGGTTAAGTTTGGGTCCCGGGGCATTATTGGGCCATACCGGTAACTTAAAAGGGCATTTTGGTAATTTCAGAAATTTAGAAATTAAAACCCACGAAAATTAGAAATAAAATCTGACTTATTCTTTATCCACTAAACCCACTAACTACACTAAATGACTTAATGGGCTACGGGAGTTATTGGAAGAAATAGAAAAGAAGTTCCTAAGGCAACCTCTAAACCTCCATTGTCATCATCTTTAGAGAAGAACTTGTAGAGAGAGAGAGAGAAAAGAGAATTCTGCAGAGAGAGAGAACAATTCAACCTTCAAGATTCAACATCAAATTCAGAGAAAGATTAGAGGCAAGTGATTTAATTACAATTGATTCAATGTTATGCTTTTCCATGTTTAGGGAAATTATCGAATTTATCTTGGAAGATTGATATAGACCCATGAATTTGAGGATTAAAACTATGAACTATGTTAGGAATTTCATGTAGAAACATTCTGGACGAATTATGAATTCAAAATATAACCCTTGATGATCTAAAAACGGATTTAAGAAGAGGTTTATCAATGTTCTTGAAATAAATAGAAAACTAGAGTTCTTGATGAAGTTTTGATCCAAATAAAGCCCTTGGTTGATGAATTATTGGTTTTAGAACGTTAACAATGTTGTAGGATGGTTGTATGATGATATTATAACGTTATATTAGAGTTTCATGCTTTATAATGGAGGTTTGGAACGATTTGAGGACTGCAAAACGAAGCAGTCTGTAGCCTACCTGGTGCGATCGATCGATCGGCATTCATCAGTCGATCGATCGACCTTCCCAGAAAGAGTAAAATTTTCCTAGTTAAATTTTAATGATGTTAACCCTTAGAAATTATTATTGGAGACTTTATGAATATCCCTAGACTTAAGGAAGACCAGTAGGTATGGTTATAAATTTTGGACCTTAATTAGAATTTAAATTGAGGAATTATTCTAAAATCTAATGAAATCCGATGAGTGAGATAATGTTAGAGTTAAAAGAGAAAATTTATATAATTTGGTGAATGAGGTTTGGGGCAGAAGTAAGGACCCTAAGAATAATGACGTTATATGTGGGAATAATAGGACACTTAGTAATCCCTTTGAGATGGGTTTTAAGTACAAGAAGCGATGACGTGAGATGTGTCGACAATTTACCTTATATATTATCGGAAGACTTAAAAATTCATAAAATTGGAATAATGGTATAGGGATGTAGAATATACCTTTATTAATAGTAAGATATCTAAGACGTGTGAATGCTTAGTATATTACTTATGTGTATGACATACCTACCATACTTGCTATCACGGGAGGTTTACGTTCGCTTAAGGCCATCTAATCTTTGTGTGCCCGGATTTAGATTGGTACCTTAAGAACATAATACTAGAATGACTTATTTGTGAGTTAATAAGTTAGCTGACTATGGTGCGTAGGTATGTACGTGACCCATGGATATGTTGAATTATGTTCGCCTCCATTTTTGTGTGTTGTGCTTATTCTAACAATTCCTGAGAGATTCGGAATTTGTAATTCTTATGTACGTGATGTACCGGGATGGATAGCAGAGTATGTGTGCACCGCAGCTTAGCCCCGGGGTGCTTATATTGTATATTTATGATGTGAATAATATACGGTTAAATGAAAAGGAATTGTGATGTTTATTTATGAGAATCATTTATAGTAATTCCTTGAGAAGATAAATAAGGGGGTAACCTCCAGTAAATGGTAATGCTAATAATTGGGAATCCGAGTTCAAGTAAAGCTATCTATTTAAGTGATAACATTGGGAATTCATATTGTGAATCGAGTAGTTGGGTTAGAACTTATGATGGTTTAGTTAGATATAAATAACACATGAATGGGTACAGGAACGTTAGGAGTGCACAGTTAGACGAGAGGTGAGTATTTCATGTGAGAGCACGTCCTAACATGTATCTTGCATTCACTGTTTTAAATGTTATTAAAGCACTTGCTGTTTTTAAAACACTTTCCACATTCGGGCTCTGACCCGTTTGCTTTCAAATCTATCTTTTTTGTAAAAACCATTTTAGGTGCCCAGCCACAAGGACACCATGCATAGGAATTCTATACATGTGACGAGTTGTAGCTGTTGTGGAAGTTACAGGGCCTTGATAGTAGACGCCTCCTTTTCTTGTCTTGATTCCATATTCAGATTCATCATTTGTAGGGCATGTCGCCCATTTCTTTTAGAGATACTTTATATTTAAGTTATTCAGACTTTTGGTTTGTAATTAATTCAGGATGCAGACTTGTTTTATTTTTCCATATTGGGATTGTTGTAAGGAGTATTTTCTCTAGACCCTTTATTACTTGTTGATTTCACTATTGGGACTTTATTGTGAATTGTTATGTTATTCTTTCATAATTCTTTGTAACACCCCGCCTAATTAAATACCGGGTGGCCAGTCCCATACCAAATTAAAACAGAATATACAGTTGGTTCATTCTTAGCATCATTGTCGAAAACATTTACAACTCACCCAATACTCAATTAAGTTGGTGTTAAAAACTTTTCAAATTTTAATTCAACAAAATCCATTTTCAGTTTAAGAATAACACAACACATTTTATTCTACAACACTGAAAACCAAATGGATAACACAAAATAATTTAAATGGAGTTGGAATAAACATTCCCAAATAATATAAATCCTTTACAATAATCCCAACAATGTTAAATGTATTAAAAGACACGAATACAATAGTATTCAACTCCGATAGAAAATGATAACTGAATCCTTTGGGCGACATGCCCCAACTAAGAGAATACTGAGAATCAAATGAAGATAGGCGTCTGAGCAAAACTCCATAAATCCATAGCATGTTAATCAGATTTAAATTTAAAATTTGACAACTTACTTTTTAAATACTAGGTGGATAGAAATCATTAAAATGTTTTCAACAGTGATGCTATTAATTGAGCCAACTTGGCATTTTGTATTAATTTAATAAAGGAGTAGCTACCCGGTATTTTATTAGTCGGGGTGCCACAGTACCTAGCCGGAATAAGTGTGCCAACATGTTGGGTGATGGTTGATTTCATCCCAATGAGGATGTTGGGCTCCCTAAGGGGGGTGGATTGTAACATATTAGGCCATGGTTGATTTAGTAGCCATAGAGTTACATCCCACATCGCCTGGGTGAGCAAAAGTAATGGTTTATATATATAGATTTACACTCTTCGGACGCTGAGGCCTTTTAGCTCCACTGGTAAGGCATGTGATTAATGATGCACATGTCAGGGGTTTAAACCCTACTAACACCAGTTTGTGGATTTAAAGATAATAAAAATCCCATACCGTTGGGTGCGGTGGTTAAGGTGGGGACAATATTGGTGGTGGAATAGTGGGGTGTTACAGTCCATTGATATAGTTCTTGGATTAACGATACAATGAAGATGGATGTTCATAATATCTATATGATGTATAATGATGTTTCTTGGTTAGGAATAATGGTTTTGTTGAGAGTTATTGCTTTGTGGGTAGATTAACTCTTGATGCGATCATGTGGATTATGGGTTGATGTTCACTAGGATATGGTATTGGTGGGAAAGACATCATTCCAAATGAAAGTGACTATGCGATTCATTTTGTATGAGTAGATTATGTATATATTGATCATTTAATGTTGGATGGTAGTGGACGTGAACGTCTACATTGTTATCACTTATTTATGAATTAGGAGAGGGTTAAATGGTTGATGGGATCCATAAACTCCTTATGAGTTTTATTACTTATTCTTGGGAAGTCATGACGCCCTAATGTGGATTTTCCTAGTGAATGTGATGATAATATTGATTTTGACTTATAGCATGGGTACGTCTACTAGATGTGCTTTCTGAGTTCGGAATGGGATATATGCTAGTTATGGCATATTGTTTAGGATGGCTACGTGGGATGGTTATCCGATTATGGATTTATCTTAGTATGTAAGGATACGCATGATCAAAATCATTTCTATTATAAACGTTTTGGTTATTTATAGAATTTTGTGGTTAGTGACAACCTCGGTCACATAATGTTAAGTATGGTCACATATGATGTTAGCATAGTGATATTATTAGGATGACTAATGATATTAGACCCTTATTGGAATGGTTAGATTTTTATAGGTTTAGGAGTGATTGAGCACTCTATTAGATTTAAGGATAGGCAGAGGGTGTCCCACCGTATTTTTAAAAAAATCATGAGGTTTTTAGCATTATTGGAATGATTAACTTAAGGAGTTTGGTATCATTATTGGAAGGTGTGAAACTTTTGTTTGAATTGTCACAAGTTGAGATTTGTGTGGTTAGTTCATAGTTTCGTTTTAGGGTCATGGTCCAATGAATCTAAATAACCGACTAGGCAAGGAAATAATCTAATAGGAGGGTTATTTATTTGGATTTTTCTTGCGAGATGTCCTACACATGAAGTTTAGTAAGTTTTGGGAGTTGAGAGACATTTGGGCTCTAGGACATTTGGTTTAATATGAAGTACAACGTCGAGAGAACTAAGGGATGTACACATTGCTATTTGAATGAGTAAGGCAATCTCAAGAAGAGTTTAGTTACGATTTGTAAGGTATTAAAGTATAGCTTTGCCTTATAGTCATTAATTATATATGAGGTTGAGTTTGGTGTGTATATATGTGTGTTACATTTGTGATATTTGTATGTGTATGCACGTGGTATAGGGTGTATGGGTGCCCCAGTCGTGGCACACTATGATAGGCGTATGTGAGCCTTTTCTCTTATCTTGTGGGATAAAAATACGAGATAGTTATGTATAATCTTATAATATTGATGTGGGTTATGTTTTGATATGCTTTAGAGAATTCCGAGGAAGGAATTCCTATATTAGGGGGGAAGAATGTAATACCCCGTATTTTTATGGACTATAATTATTATTTATTAAGTGAAAATAAATTAATAAATGAGATCAATTATTACTTGTGTGGTTAGTAATAAATTGTTTGCGTAATTTAGATGATAAATTAAATATTGCATACAGTGTGATTTTTGTAGTGCGTGTTTGTAATAATTAATTAGTAAAATTAATTATATGATTGTGGGCTATGTGTACGCATAGAATAATAAAGGTGTGTCATTTTATTGACGCCGTGAGTTATTACCGTGTATTATGGGTAGTATCATTTAGAATGGTCTCTGGGGTGACATGGATGTCCGTTTATGTTCTTATCTCTTTAAATTAGTCTCGGTGGTAGGCATACCCTTCGGAGAGCTCTTGGGCTTTTTCGGGTTGCATTCTAGGCTCTTTTAAGGGTCCCTAATTCAGGCCTTAATCAGAGGTTCGGGAATAAGGAGTTTATTTATGACTTAAACTATCACAATTAGGTTATTCTATCCACTAAACATAACCCTAGCGGCCTTAAACGCCTGAGAGAAGTTATGAAGGCTTGGAGGGGAGAAACCAAGGGAATACAGCAAGGGTTTTCAATCGTCCAATTCGAGTACGAATTTTCTTGCAATATTACTAAATAATGTATTTCTTAATTCAGAATCTTTCTTTACCATATGATTTTAGGTTTTAAATTATAATGCATAATTAATTCATGTGATGCTAATGATTGGTACTGATTACGATTAATATATAATTAATCTCATGTTGAAAGTTAATGCTTTGGTGATAAACCTGATATCGATATCGAATAACTAGTGTAAATTCTGTTAGAATCCATATTTAGGTTTGTAGTTACTTTTTAATCAAATCCATCTTTAATAAGCCTTAAATTGAAATATTTTAGGGATTTAAAATTTTGTTCTTAAGGAATTCTGGATTAATTTGATTATTGATTGAAATCTTATTGAAACCCCTTGTTTATTATTAGAAATCGTTATGATTCTTTCCCCTAGATGTTAGTTTTAGGTTCTAGTATGATGGAGAGTCTATTGAATACTTTAGTGGGGGCTTTACCGGACATTTTTGAGGATTTTTGGGGTTGATTTTCTTTATTTGGGGATGAAGCACATCTTCTCGTTCGAACGATGTACTCTTTCTCATTCAAACCACGTCCCTTTCATGTCCAACCAACTTTGGAAATTTGTCAAATTGTGCATAATTTAAATACAAGGGGTGGGAGTTGGTTTCATTTTTTTTGGATTTAGTACGATTTTTCTAGTAAATGGTGCACCATACCAAAAGTTGCATTTGGTGATGTTTAGTTGGAACTTTGCATTAGGCTTACTATACCTAACTTAGTGATGGATCAAACTTGGTTAATATTGAGGTTAGATATGTAGGTTATGGCTATGATCCTTGTACTATTATACTTACATATTGTGCTAAGATTAGGTTAGAATGGGTAAACGTGCGAGTGAGCAGTATCATATGGTCGTATGTCTATATCGAGATTATAAGGTAATGCATTAAAGTGTTTCAGAGAATTAAATCAGGTCTTGAGAGGACATAGGACGTGAAATTAATTTAGTATTTAAATGAGAACACATATATGTATGTTACGAAGGAGTGTGTGTATACATAGGGATATATGTACTCATAATTTAGAGAAACAATAAGTTTGGAGTCAAACATAATAAGGCTTAGGGTTTATAAACCTAAGAACCTAAAAAATCAAGTGTTTAGGGATTTATATGTTTCAGTATGCTGAAGTGTACGCAATATCCTACTTGGTAATATATATTTGACATGGTTTTGAGAGATAGTAAACCTATTTTAGATAAGCATCCACTGATGTGGAGACTTAGATGTTTGGGTATGCTTAAATGTATGCATCATACTATGATTATATATAACTTTACTCGTGGTGAATCTATCTGCTTAGAATTCTCTTTTGACATCAGACCTTGTACCATACACCGATTGAGATATGCTACCATAGTAGAGGTCATTATTTTAGATCATGGATTTAGGGATGTCCTTTTTACGATGAGATAAGGTTGTTTGACAGGATCCCTTAGTCGGGTTAGGTATGTGCTCGTTAGAGTTCTACTGTGCATGATCACCCCATTACTTTGTGGGTTTTTCTTAAGCTCATTAGGTGTTGGCTTCCAATTGACTTCCCGATAGAGGCACGAGATATACACTGAAGGTAGTGTCCTTCGTGTGATGCAGTGTGTGTGTGTATATATATACATATATAATGAGAAAGAATTAATATAGTCTAATGATAGACAATACATAATTAACCCTATGTCATATTAGATACTTTATGTGGTTTATTTATATGTTCCTTATGAGTGACATTGCGGGAGTAGGTACTTGGGTTATATTATTACACGTGTAGCTAGTTATATCCCTTTTCTATGGTATATGGTTGTTACTTATCCTTTATGGTAGTTTGGATAATAATTCGTCTAATTAAAAGATATTAATGCAAATAAAGCATTACTTTTACGGGACAAAACTTATGTTAATGAAAAAATAGGTGTGGGCCTTGGTGTGAAATTCTATCTTTATCATAGTTATGCCTTGGTTTGGGACATGCGACTAGTATTACACTTAGGTGAGGGGTGAGATACTTATTGCATGTGAGAGCCAATGGGTGGCATATATTGCGAATAAACCGCATTGTCACTACACCAAAAACAGCATTTTGGCACACCCCGATATTAAAAATCTGGCACAGTTTAAAACTGTGCCAGATTTTGGCACGGTTTAAAGCTAATTTGGCACACCTCAAAACAGTGCCAGAATTTGGCACTGTTTTAAAGTGTGCCAAAATTAAGTACACTTCACTAAATATAAAATCCCCCCAAAAATTCCCCCTCTAACTTCCCGCTCGCCCCGCTCGCCCCTCTCTCTGCTTTAACCTCTACGTTCATCTCTCTCTCTCCGGCCGATCAACTTTCTCTCTCCGTTCGATGATATCTCCATTAGCGTAGCTCTCCATCAGCGCAGCTCCGTTCAGCTCTCTCTCTCTCCGGCTCAGGTAACCTCACTCTCTCTCTTTACTTCTTACATATAACTGATCTTCAACGAGAAAAGAACGAAAATATCACAAACCCCAGCCATTTGAATGCCTTAATGAGAACGAAAACAAAACATCTACATTGGTTTGGTTTAATTTGTATCCATTTACAGTCTACGCTTTGTATTTGATAGCATAATCAGTGTAGATTTTTTTAAGTGTTTCTTAATCGATCTTTTACTCTATTTAATCTTGCCTCTCTTGAAATTTCCCAACCACATACATATTATACACATACGTATACGAATGTAAAATGTAGATGCCTACATGTATTTGTATAAGTTTTTATATGTGGATCGTTTATATTAATTAGTAATCAAAGTTAGTTTCAGCTTAAATTAGTGTCTGTGAAATTATTGATTCTTAGTTTGGGAGATATGTGGTTGTTTAGGTGGTATTCTTTTTGATACATACATTTGGATTGCTTGATATGTTGTCCTTACGGCTCTTTTTTTATTTAAAAAGTATTATAATACATTAAAAGTTTTATTGTGATCTACAGGGCTAATACTGGATAACAAATGTATGTACTTATGATGTCGGAATGTGTTCCTTGAGTGTTTGCAATATTATAAAGTCTTGATTGTATTCATTATAAGATGTGTGCTTTTGTCTTCATATTTTTTTTGAATTAAATGCCATTTTAGGGAATGGCTTTTGGGTTGTTCATATGGATATCGTATTTACTTAGGTATGTTTATTTTTAGGGAATGACGAAGGTTATTTGCTTAGGTATGTTTATTTTTAATTTGCGTGCTTGTCTTTTGAAAAATTTGTTGATTATGCTTTTAATTAATACTAATATAAGCTACAATTCAATTTGAAGTGTTTAGTGGAAAAAAAATTGGTGTTGACGCTTGTATAACTGCAATTCAAGGTGAAGTGTTTAGTGAAATCTTGATGTTTTTTTGACTTATTGTATTGACTACTTTTCTTCTTTGTTAGTCTGTCATTGATAAAGAGAGAAAGGAGGATTATCTTGAAAAAATTGTTCCGATTATTTCAATGTTGCTGAAATGTATCTATTATATTGTTCAATCACTTATATTTCTGTCCTCACATGTTACTTCCCTTGTTCAGGTTGATTTTACCCTTGCTAAACTTGATTTCAATTTATATGTCACAATAATATTCTTGACATTGTGCATATTAGACATGTTTTACCCGCATCATCAACTAGTATGGTTATATTATTTCATTCATTGATTTTGAATTCAGGAGCATGAAACTGATGTGAAACCCAGCATCGTGGAATTCTTCAAGACATCTCATTGGATTAAGAGAAAGGGTGATTTGATGAATGATAAGTGCAATGATACACATGTAGGTTTCACTTCTTTCCCCCTTTTATCCTTTTTGTATGTTATAAGACAAACCGTTTAATATAAGTCTTCTGACACTTCAACAGTCACAACACAGTCTCGGTCTCATAATGAAGAGCTGAGAAACTTGAAAGATAATATATCATCTCCTGAACAACTAAATGCCGCTCAGAATAGAAAATTTGAGAATTTGCAGACATTGTTGGACCAAAATGGGATACTTTCAAGAAGTCATGGCATAAAGAGTTCATCGGGTGGCTATCAAAATGCAAATGAAATCAGGTTAGTCTCAAAGTCTCAAATTCTCATAAAAGTTGTAGTAGCATTAAATAGAAAAATGGTATGAAATAGCGACAAGTAGCCAAACGTAAAATGGCTTACTTTATGAGCTTATTTAGTTAAATTGGTGGAAGGGATTTGCCGGTGGTTTGGCTTTTAAAATTTTCTACTGTTGTTGAGTTTATTTCATATGTTAAAACAAGTTGGATTTATTGAATAAACAAATGAAACTATGTCAAAATTTTCTAAAATCAATAAACGTAATCCCGAGTAAGAGGCACGAACACCTCGCACGGGACCAATGTAACTTGTCGGAACTCACCGCGTAGTCCCGGGTCTCCCGGTATGAGAATATGACGATAATTTGTAAAAATCAACACTTAAACTTAAAAACATGTTGTTAAAGGGTGAAAACCCAAACCGTCCCCCAAACAAACCCGTAGGAGGTACGAACACCTCTCACGGGACCAATGTAACTTGTAGGAACTGACCGCGTAGTCCCGGGTCTCCCGGTTTGAGAGAATGATGATAATTCGCAAAAATCATACTTAGAGTTAAAAATAGGTCGTTAAAGGGTGAAAACCCAAACCGGTCGCCAATCAACCCCGTAGGAGGCACGAACACCTCGCACGGGACCAATGTAACTTGTTGGAACTGACCGCGTAGTCCCGAGTCTCCCGGTTTGTGAATAGGACGATAATTTGCAAAAATCAACACTTAAACTTAAAAACAAGCCGTTAAAAGGTGAAAACCCGAACCATCCCCCAAGCGATCCCGTAGGGGGTACGAACACCTCACACGGGATCAATGTAACATGTAGGAACTGACCGCGTAGTCCCGGATCTCCCGGTTTGTGAAAAGGACGATAATTGGCAACAATTAACACTTAAACTTAAAAACATGTCGTTAAAGGGTGAAAACCCAAACCACCCCCCAAACGACCCCGTAGGAGGCACGAACACCTCGCACGGGACCAATGTAACTTGCAGGAACTTATCGCATAGTCTCGGGTCTCCCGGTTTGTGAGTATGACGATAATTTGCAAAAATCAGCACTTAAACTTAAAAACAAGCCGTTAAAGGGTGAAAACCCAAACCACCCTCCAAACGAGCCCGTAGGAGGCACGAACACCTCGCACGGGACCAATGTAACTTGTAGGAAATGATCACGTACTCCCGGGTATCCCGGTTTGTTAGTATGACGATAATTTGTAAGAATCAACACTTAAACTTAAAAGCAAGCCGTTTAAGGGTGAAAACACAAACCACCCCCCGAACGACCCCGTAGGGGGCACGAACACCTCGCACGGGACCAATGTAACTTGTAGGAACTGACCGCGTAGTCCCGGGTCTCCCGGTTTGTGAATATGACAATAATTTGCAAAAATCACACTTAGTTAAAAACAAGCCGTCAAAGGGTGAAAACCCAAACCACCCCTCAAATGACCCCGTAGGAGGCACGAACACCTCGCACGGGACCAATGTAACTTGTAGTAACTGACCGCGTAGAACCGGATCTCACGGTTTGAGAGTATGACGATAATTTGCAAGAATCATCACTTAAACTTAAAAACAAGCCGTCAAAGGGTGAAAACCCAAACCACCTCCCAAACGACCCCGTAGGAGGCACGAACACCTCGCACGGGACCAATGTAACTTGTAGGAACTGACTGCGCAGTCCCGGATCTCCCGGTTTGAGAGTATGACGATAATTTGCAAGAATCATCACTTAAACTTAAAAACAAGCCGTTAAAGGGAGAAAACCCAAACCACCCCCCAAACGACCCCGTAGGAGGCACGAACACCTCGCACGGGACCAATGTAACTTGTAGGAAATGATTGCGTAGTCCCAGGTCTCCCGGTTTGTTAGTATGACGATAATTTGGAAGAATCAGCACTTAAACTTAAAAATAAGTCGTCAAAGGGTGAAAACCCAAACCACCCCCCAAACGACCCCGTAGGAGGCACGAACACCTCGCACGGGACCAATGTAACTTGTAGGAACTGATCGCGTAGTCCCGGGTCTCTCGGTTTGAGAGTATGACGATAATTTGCAAAAATCAGCACTTAAACATAAAAACAAGCCATTAAAGGGTGAAAACCCAAACCACCCCCCAAACGATCCCGTAGGGGGCACGAACACCTCGCCCGGGACCAATGTAACTTGTAGGAACTGACCGCGTAATCCCGGATCTCCCGATTTGTGAAGAGGATGATAATTGGAAAAAATCAACACTTAAACTTAAAAACATGCCGTTAAAAGGTGAAAACCCAAACCACCCCCCAAACGACCCCATAGGAGGCACGGACACCTCGCACGGGACTAATGTAACTTGTAGGAACTGACCGAGTAGTCTCGGGTCTCCCGGTTTGTGAGTATGACGATAATTTGCAAAAATCAACACTTAAACCTAAAAAACAAGCCTTTAAAGGGTGAAAACCCAAACTACCCCCCAAACAACCCTGTAGGGGACACGAACACCTCGCACGGGACCAATGTAACTTGTAGGAACTGGCCGCGTAGTCCCGGGTCTCCCGGTTTGTGAATATGACGATAGTTTGCAAAAATCAGCACTAAACTTAAAACCAAGCAATTAAAGGGTGAAAATCCAAACCACCCCCCAAACGACCCCGTAGGAGGCACGAACACCTCGCACGGGACCAATGTAACTTGTAGGAACTGACAGCGTAGTCCCGGGTCTCCCAGTTGGTGAATATGACGATAATTTGAAAACATCAGCACTAAACTTAAAAACAAGCCGTTAAAGGGTGAAAACCCAAACCACCACCCAAACGACCCCGTAGGGGCCACGAACACCTTGCACGGGACCAATGTAACTTGTAGGAACTGACCGCGTCGTCCCGGGTCTCCCGGTTTGTTAATATGGCGATAATTTGCAAAAATCACACTTAGTTAAAAACAAGCCGTCAAAGGGTGAAAACCCAAACCACCTCCAAACGACCCCGTTGGAGGCACGAACACCTCGCACGGGACCAATGTAACTTGTAGGAACTGATCGCGTAGTCCTGGGTCTCTCGGTTTGAGAGTATGACGATAATTTGCAAAAATCGGCACTTAATCTTAAAAATAAGCCGTTAAAGCGTGAAAACCCAAACCACCCCCAAACGATCCCGTAGGGGGCATGAACACCTCGCACGGGACCAATGTAACTTGTAGGAACTGACCGCGTAGTCCCGGATCTCCCCGTTTGTGAATAGGACGATAATTCGAAAAAATCAACACTTAAACTTAAAAACATGCCGTTAAAGGGTGAAAACCAAAACTACCACCCAAACGACCCCGTGGGAGGCACGAACACCTCACACGGGACCAATGTAACTTGTAGGAACTGACCGCGTAGTCCCGGGTCTCCCGGTTTGTGAGAATGACGATAATTTGTAAAAATCAGCACTTAAACTTAAAAACAAGCCGTCAAAGGGTGAAAACCCAAACCACCCTACAAATGAGCCCGTAGGAGGCACGAACACCTCGCACGGGACCAATGTAACTTGTAGGAACTGATCGCGTAGTCCCGGGTCTCCCGGTTTGATAGTATGACGATAATTTGCAAAAATCAACACTTAAACTTAAAAACAAGCCGTTAAAGGGTGAAATCCCAAACCACTCCCCAAACGACCCCGTAGGGGGTACGAACACCTCGCACGGGACCAATGTAACTTGTAGGAACTGACCGCGTAGTCCCGGGTCTCCCGGTTTGAGAGTATGATGATAATTTACAAAAATCAGCACTTAAACTTAAAAACAAGCCGTCAAAGGGTGAAAACCCAAACTACCCCCCAAACGACCCCGTGGGGTGCACGAACACCTCGCACGGGACCAATGTAACTTCTAGGAACTGACCGCGTAGTCCCGGGTCTCCCGGTTTGAGAGTATGACGATAATTTACAAAAATCAGCACTTAAACTTAAAAACAAGCCGTTAAAGGGTGAAAACCCAAACCACCCCCCAACCGATCCCGTAGGGGGCACGAACACCTCGTACGGGACCAATGTAACTTTTAGGAACTGACCACGTAGTCCCGGGTCTCCCGGTTTGTGAATATGACGATAATTTGCAAACATCACATTTAGTTAAAAACATGCCGTCAAAGGGTGAAAACCCAAACCACCACCCAAACGACCCCGTAGGAGGCACGAACACCTCGCACGGGACCAATGTAACTTGTAGGAACTGACCGCGTAGTCCCGGATCTCCCGGTTTGTGAATATGACGATAATTGGCAAAAATAAGCACTTAAACTTAAAAATAAGACGTTAAAGGGTGAAAACCCAAACCACCCCCCAAACGACCCCGTAGGGGGCACGAACACCTCGTACGGGACCAATGTAACTTCTAGGAACTGATCGCGTAGTCCCGAGTCTCCCGGTTTGTGAATATGACGATAATTTGGAAAAATCACACTTAGTTAAAAACATGCCGCCAAAGGGTGAAAACCAAAACCAACCCCCAAACTACTCCGTAAGAGGCATGAACACCTCGCACGGGACCAATGTAACTTGTAGGAACTGATCGCGTAGTCCCGGGTCTCTCGGTTTGAGAGTATGACGATAATTTGCAAAAATCAGCACTTAAACTTAAAAACAAGCCGTTAAAGGGTGAAAACCCAAACCACCACCCAAATGATCCCATAGGGGTGACGAACACCTCGCACAGGACCAATGTAACTTGTAGAAACTGACCGCGTAGTCCCGGATCTCCCGGTTTGTGAATAGGACGATAATTGGCAAAAATCAACACTTAAACTTAAAAACATGCCGTTAAAGGGTGAAAACCCAAACCACCCCCCAAACGACCCCGTAGGAGGCACGAACACCTCGCACGGGACCAATGTAACTTGTAGGAACTGACCGCGTAGTCCCGGGTCTCTCGGTTTGTGAGTATGACGATAATTTCCATTCATATATGTAATTTTTTTATTTTGAGTATTTTTTTTTGTAAATTTTTGGGTTACTAATATCGTATCTTTTTTGTATTCTATTTTTTTTGCAGGATAATAGTTTATCGTTGGTTTTATGCGCGTGGAACACACAAAGAACTCAATGGTTTACAACAAGGGGTTTATTAATGAATTCATTTTTTTGTGTCATGACCGTACGGTCTGTTGTTGTTTTATTATTGACTTTTATGGCCATGAGGGCTTTTGTAAGTTAATTGTTATATTTTGTGGCCGTGCGGGACTTATATTAGGCAGGTTTTGTATTAACAGGTTTTGGAATGTCCAGAAAATAGAGGAAACTCTGCCCAATTTTTTTTGGGCCTGTGAGCAGTTAAAGACTTGTAATATTTTGAAGTTTGTATGTACATTAGTTTATTGATAACGCGCAATATTATTAATTTGTGAATTTTCTGCTTTCAAATATTTTTTTTTAAATAAAAAAATTGGCACAGTTCAAAACCGTGGCAAAAGTGTATCATATTTTGGCACGATTTTAAACTGTGCTAATTTTTTTAAAACTATGCTGAATCTGGCACAGTTAAAAACTGTGCCAAAAGTGTGCCAGAAATATCAAATTCTGGCACGGTTTAAAAGTGTGCCAGAAGTATTCCTATTTTGCTAAATCTGGCACAGTTAAAAACTGTGCCAAAAGTGTGCTAGAAATATCAAATTCTGGCACGGTTTAAAAGTGTGCCAGAAGTGTTCTTGTTTGGCTGATTCTGGCACACTTTCAAACCGTGCCAGAAAAAAATTCCCATTTTGGAACACCTGATTCTGGCACAGTTCAAAACCGTGCCAGATTTGATCTGGCACGATTTTAAACTGTGCCAGAATCCTGTTTTTGGTGTTATTTATTGATATTGAAGTTTATTCTTTAAACTTTAGGGCCCTAACCCAAATTATAAAATATTTTCCCCCAGGAACTATTATTGTATAAACATGTTTAGCAGGGTTGAGTAATCAAATTGGTAGTTAAGGTTATCCGGCTTGGTATCCTTCGGATGAAATGGCTAGTTCATTGCAATTGTTAGTAGATTGGGAATTGTTATAGATGGGGTTACTGTTGTACTCTATTTTATTTCAGTTGGTATATTATAATCAGAAGAAGGTTCTGTTGCATTTTTTTGTTGAAATAATTGTAATCGAATATTTTTATATAGTGGATCGAGTTTTTACAATTTAGTATTGTCTATTTACCACCTTTTATTGAGATACTTACTGTGTTGGTTTTAGTTTATAATGATTTTCGATTTATCATTTATGCTAGGAATGATATAAATTCTTTTATCACCCTCGATATTTGATGTGTGAACTAATCAACCGGGTGTGGAAAATCGGAGTTGTCACAGAATTATATTTATTTTAGTTGCAAAGTGTCCTTTAATAAAGTAATATTCTATAACACCTATATAATATTTGTTTAAAATCTTCAAAAGGGACTTTTCTTTAAGATTAAGTAGTTTCCTGCTTGATTTAAAAATATTTTATATGACAATTTATTTGATTCTTTCATGAAGTTCTATGCAGTTCTTGAATGCATTTTTATAATTTTACCATAGAAAAAATAATGTATACATCACTTTTTTAACGAACATTTTTAGAAAATATATATATTAGCATTTTCAATATTTATGAAATCTCAAATTATCTATTTACATCAAGGGAATTTCTAAAAAAATGAAATTTGAACTAGAAAGGATATTTAAACTTAAAAAAATGATAACATCTAAAACACAACCTCTTCCAATTTGATTAACCTCAAAGCAACGTTCAATCAAGAACAACTCAAAGAATGATTCAAAAGATGATATTGAAAAGTGGTGCACTTCGATTCACTGTACATTTGCCAATTTGTGACAAATATTTTATTAGATTAGCAATGGGTTATAGTGACCCTCTTATATTAGCAATATTTGATCTTTTTCACCCATTTTGTTTTCATACATAGATATTCTTAACCATTTTGTTTTATTTTATAATTTTCTCATTAAAACGAATGGAAACCATTCCTTTTTTGGTTGGTACCTTACATATGTGGGAATTTTGACATTAACCAATATTTTATTTTGACCATCATCTGATTTGCTTTAGAATTTGCTCACGAAAATGAATTGGAGTCATTATTGAACTGGTCAAACTATTATCCCTAATACCGAAATCCAAAATTTCCCTTAGTGTACATTATTAAATGTCCAATTCCCTCTTTAAGTTTGTTATTACTAAAGTAAGGAGTGAAAAAACTTCATTTACTACAAAAGCAAACTCTTCGTTAACAGATTAATTTAAATAAAGTTAATTCTATAGAGATTTTATTACTTTCGAGGTTCATTTTGTACTCGAAGATGGGGGTGGACTTATTTGATGTTGTTATGGATTCCCCAATCGGTTCGTTGAACTGAGATATGTTTTTTAGACTTGTATGATGTTGGTTCTCCCAGTGGTCTTGTGTGAGGTTATTGTCGATATTAAATTAAAGTTTAAACATGTTTTATGTCTACAAGATTTTTGGTATGTCCCAAAAATAAAGAAAATCCATAAAATATTTCTTAAAAAATTAAGATGTGAGAATATTTTATATGTACATAAATTTGAAGTTACATTATTGTAAAAAAACATATTGAATTGATATGATGGAAATAACAATTTTGTCTAAAATTAATATTATTTTCAGTTACTAGGTTTGTCATAACTCATGTAAACACTAATACTTTATTTTATTATATTTCTATTCAAAACTATCATTTTTAAATGTAGTGACAAAGGTCATTTTCAAGAAAAATAGTCATTGCTTTAAGTAGTGAAAAATTTAATTGTCAGTACTAAAGTAGTGTCAAACTTTATATTAGTAAAAAAATTGAAATTTTCCACTACTACGTGCATTTCAAAAATGGGGTGACAATGAAGTGGTTATAGTCGTGTTCCCTCAAAGGGTGCAAGTTATAATTTTTTCATTGCTAATGTGGAGTTGCGGGCCCCGAGCGAGTGACACATGCGAGAGGGAAGGGAACTTAGTGTTACAGCTGACGTGTGAGTTCTTATCTTCCATTCAGCTGCTCCCCCTGAGGTTGAGTTATCGATTTGACATTTGAGTGTCGATGATTTGCCCCTCGATGCAGTTTTATGCCATGTCCAGATTTGGTGAATGCCCCTTTGGTAAGTGTGACCTTCGTGCGAAAAAACTAATGGGTTTCGTAGGGTGTTTAGAGTTTCTAGTTTGTTTAATAAAAAAGTAAAAAAAAATGTTCAGGCTAGCCTTTGCAATCTAATCCTAAGGAAGATTTTAGAGTATTCGGTTGATCAAGATATTCTTATTATATGGGTTTTGGGAATCGAGTTAGGAGTGGGGAAGGTGTTAGCCATCCCACTTGTTCTGTATGCTTCCTTGATTTTATGCTTATTACTGATCTTTACAATAATTGATTATTTTTTAGTTATTTTATAATTTTCTGAGGACCTTAGTGTGAGGGTTGCTAAAAAATGTATACATGTATTAAGGTTTGAAAATGTTATCAATGAGAGGTATAGACACGTCGCTCCAACCAATGCAGGTACATAAGTTTTTCTTTCGCATGACTCCATGCTTTGTACTATATAACATATCGTCATTATTAAGTTTATAAATGTGCAAGAAATCTCGATTTGTCTAACAGGTGGTTGTTAATGTGTATATAACTTTGTGAGGGAGATCGGATTTTGAGATATTTTGATATCTCAGTCGTATTTGTGAGGAGGGATAGAAAGATGAGAGATGGATGCATATTTGTTGTGATTACTGTACGCTTTTTTGCACGTCTATATGTAGGAGTGTGTTTTGGAGGTACCATCTTGAGATAGTTTGATATCTCATTTTTTATGTGAGATTATTTATAGGGATTAGAGATGTATGCATCGTTATGTGGACAATATATCATGAGACATATTATAGAGGCTCGATCTCACGATAAGGTCTCGATATTGCTCCTACGTACCCAGGGTGACTTGGGAATAAAGCCTTCGTAGTTAGGTCATACAGTTTGTATATGCGTTTGATAATTTGTATATTTATATTTGTGAGATCATGCCTTGAGATAGTTTGATATCTCATTCGAACTGAATAAAGGTTAGAGATAGATGCATCTCGGTGAAATGATGTGTCGTGGGAAATACTGTCGAGGCACGAGCTCATGAGAAGGACTCGATGTTATGCCTACATACCTAAGGGGACTTGAAATTAAATTTTATGTAGTTTGGATATGTACACGTGTTCCAACGTGAAGTGTGTAAAACTGGAGGATTGATCTTAGGGAGGGGGGGGGAGGGGGTTATATCGAAAATCTAAATGGGAATGAACCCGAGGATAACTAATACTAGTATATAACTTAATAATAGATGGGTGATTACTAGCCAAAAAGTGTTCTCCTTTAGACTAGTTTAGGGGTGCAGTGATAGTAGGAGTTGGGCTAAAAAGTGAGTAGGTTACATCAGTGATGTAATGTTCTATTACAGAGAAGCAGAGGAGGACACTGCATCTTGGTATTTGCGTGGACTAGGAGAATTCAGGACCGGGGATGGATGCATCCTTGAAAGAAAATACCTACGTATACATATTATAATTCTTAGACTTCATGATTTTATCTTGGTATAGCACCTATGTACCCAAGGAGACTTGGGATCAAATCCCACTTAGTTCCTAGATAAAGGGGTTGTAAAATATGACAACGGTGATACCGATTACAACTAACTCGCAAGTTTCCAATCAAACATTATTTAATTCAGCCCCTAAACAAGCATCTAAAGTGCGTCAACCCATAAATAAATATAAAGCATGCGATACAATGAATATGCCGAGACACATATTTCAGGAAAAAACACCTTTCGGGTAAAACCTTTATTTCACTATGAATTCATAAATCGCAACTTACAATTACATAGAGAAATCTGCAATGACTCAACACGCAGCCAACCCACAAATACTTGCAGTCTTAAACTCAGCAAGAGAATACACGCAGCACCCTTCAAGGACTCACAACCCAATCTTCAGCAAAGAATTTTCACGCAACAAGATCCTCAATGAAACGTAGCCATACGGTGTACAGACACACTCCACGAAAGAAGAACACAAGTAAAGTGTTCTTGAAACCCAAAATAATTCACTAAAGCATATGGGAGTTTTGTGAATTGAAAACCAAAAAGGGATTAAAACCCTAAAGGAAGAAGCCTAAAGAATTCTGCTTTCACAGTTTCTCTGTTCTTTAAAACGTTGGGACTTCTTAAACAAAACGAAACCACGGAATGAGATTTTATAAAAAATCGTGTCGCCTCAAAAATAGTGTTTGTTCGAACGAGATCAACATGTCGCTCGAATGAAGGATAGTTTTCGTTCGAACGAGATCGCGCGACATGGTTATCTCGCGCGAACGTCATTGCTTTGTCGCTCGAACGACTGTTACGAAAAAAATTATTATTTTAATGTCCCCTTCAACACTTAGAAAAAATACTCATTCTTAAATTTTGAAAAAAAAATGTCCGCTCCAACACTTAGAAAATATTTTGTAAAAATATCCCAAACGCTCTAAGTGAAAAGTTAAGGTATTTAGAACATAACCTTACCAAAGTAAACTTCACGGAGTCTTTTTGATGAAGAACTTTAGTAATTCGGATCCGTCTTTGATGTAAATGTCTCTTGACTGCTCTTCGACGGTGTAGAGGTATATGGCATAATAAATTGATAACGGACCTATGAAAATATGTCCTTACAGATCTCCCCCTCTGTCTGTGCCGGTACATACATAAAAAAATACGAATTATAAAAAACCAAAATGCCTATACTAATCTACCCTCCCATGTATAAATTTGCAAGACCTCAAAACTGTTCTTCAAACATCCTCGTCAAATCTCAAAGCTTTTCTCATCAGGGTGTGCAACATCATGATCTTCAATCTTTGTACCTACACATATGAGATAAAGCAAAATACATTCGTGACGCATCGACTTTGAAATAATATAATAATAATGTAATACCCCGTATTTTTATGCTATATTAATTTGGGGATTTATTAAAGTTAATGTGAATGAATTATTTAATAAAAATCCGGAAATTAATTATGTTATAATTATTAACGTGACGAGAGTTAGTAATTATGGGAAATTTGTTGAATATTACTAATGAGCAAAGTAATATATTATATTGGTTATATTGAATGTCATGAGTGAGTTAAATGACAATTTCAGAAATTTAAGTCGGAACGTGCTCGTGTCGCGTCGGGACTAAATTTTGATAAATAAAAAGTGAATATTTTATAAGTTGCCCGTATGGTCGTTTTGAGTGCTCCAACGCGTCCGGAAGGGTCGAGATAGTCAGAAAAGTGTACCCGGGGGTGTAGTTTGGGTCTCGGGGCGTTTTTAGGCCTAATTAGTAACCCGGGAGGGCATTTTGGTCATTTTACATTTATGGGTAATTAAACCCACGAAAATTAGAGGGACTATATCTGATATTGAGGTTGTCACTTAGGGTTAGAATATTCAGAACCCTATAACGGCCATTGGAGAAGAGAGGAGAGAGCTCTCAAGGCAATTCAAGGCCAAAAAGCCACCCGTTTGCACCGCCGTCACCGCCAACGCGTAGATCGCGAGACGAGGAACGCAACCATACCAAAATCAGCCGTAAATCAGAATACCAAAAATCCCAGGCAAGTTTTTATCTTGCTATTTTCGTTGGTGCAATTTTCATATTAGTTTAGGAATGATTAGGGATGAAATATATGGAAGAAAACCCAAATTTTGATAGGAATTTGCATGCAGTAAAGACTTAAACCTCATTCTGGAAATCTTTGGTGATGTAGAAGAATAACCCATGAAATTTTGATGATGTATTAGAAGGAAATTCTGGTAAAAATAGATTAGAACCATGATTAAGAAAATTCTAGGGTTCTTGATGATTAGATAAGACTTTGGGTTGATTATCCATGTTTAATGATAGAAATACACATGCTTTACGTTGAAAACATCTGGTATAATGTTATAATGCTAGTAGTAGAATTTTTGGGACGTTTGGAGTTGAAAAATATGGATTTGGATGAAGATAGATGGTAGAACCCATAACTGCAATTCTGAATAAATCAAAATACCTGCTTGATCGATCGATCGAGCATAGAGCTTCGATCGATCGAAGGTTCGATCGATCGAGTCCCAGACCTTGATCGATCGACCCCTCCTGGCAGACTCCTATTTCCCTTGTTTTAATTAGTTAAATTAAATTCATCGTGAAATAATTCTTGGGTATTCTTAATAAAATGTTTTGGGAGATAGGAAAGACCAGTAGGACATATGAATAAGTGTTGGGAACTTTATTATAAGACGAGAATTTTGCTTTTGGGATAAGTTTATAATGAACGATGAAACTACGTATTTCAAGTGAGCGATTACGGCGAATAACTACGATAGTGAATAGAGGTATACCTACTGAATTTTCTACTTGGAAGGATAGAGTCCACGAGTGTCACGTAATAAGTGAGAAAAACCTTCGAGCTAAGGTTAGAGATGAAACCTTATACGTAATACTAATAATGTGAAATTAAGGATAAATGTTGTAATTATGGGTGATGAGAGGAACCTATATTAATATGATAAAAGTGGTATATTTATATGATTGTGTGTACATATATTATATACATGTGAAAAACATACCGCGCTACTTGATATCCTTGAGGTTACCACGCTGGGACAGTCTTATCTCGATGGGACCTTTATGTGGGATATTGACTTGTACCCTAGAAGATAGATATCCTTCGTACAGGCTATCGAATTGATAGTTCAGACGGTCCTAAGAGACGCGAGTATGTGCTATCCTCTTAGAGACTTGGAATCTATGCTTCGTCTTGATATTGTTTGTGTATGTGTTAATACAGTTCGAGAGTGATTCCGAATTTGTATTCCCCTTGATATGAGTGGTATGGGGTTTGGATAGTAGAAGTATGCACGCACCATAGTTTTATTTGGGGTGCTGTTATTTTATATATATTATACGAGTAGTTAATATATATATGAGATTTGGAAATTTGAAACTGCCTACTGTGATTTGATAAGTAGGACATGGTTGATGACTCAAATAGTAAATACTTTCTTTGTGAAAGTATAATATGACACAGGGAAACTTTATAAATTAATAAAGATAAAACGAGAGTTGTGCTGCTAATTGAAAGTACTCTTTTTAAACAATGATATTGTTCGGTTTTGAAATCTTATGAGTAAGTTAAGATAAGCTAAATTATTGGGAAGGTTAGTATGATAAAATGATAAGATAAACCGTTGGGAAGGTTAGTACGATAGGCGTTCACATTAGAAGAGAGGTGAGAATTTCTCAAGAGAGTGTCGCTCTAATATGTTGTTGCATTGGCCTGTATCAATTTAAATACTTGCTAAACGTATTTTAAATCAAACACACTATCGGGATCTGGCCCGTTTCTCTCTCTCTCTCTCTCTCTCTCTCTCGTATATATATGTATGTATTACAGATGCCCAGCCACAGGGGCGTCTTGCTTAGTATCTCTTGGAAGGAACGCGCTGCAACTTAGGTGGGAGTTGCAGGTCTCTTGATTAGACGACTTCGTTCATTCGTATCCACTCTTAGTACTTTCATTTAGTTGGGCATGTGTAGTTCTTTCCATTATTCTGTTGTTATTGGATATTTGTATTTCAGTTATTTCCAGTATTGTTACTATGGGATTTATTCAGTTTGGATGTGTGATTTTAGATTTCGTATATGGACATTCGATTGACGAATGTATTAAATTAATTGGACTATGTTGCAGAATTTAAATGTGGTGTGATTCTTACTTATTGAATGCGTTTAACTAAAATAAATAAATAATTGTTCTTTAAATAAAATTTGGAAAGTTATGTATAAAAATGGTTTTGAAATTTAGCTTAATTATTTAGAGTGTTAAATTGGAAAATTTATTTTTATCGACAGTGATGCAGAGAATAAATCAACTGTTTACCTTGATTTAATTTAATAAAGGAGTGATCGCCCGGTATTTAATTAGGCGGGGTGTCACAGGTGGTATCAGAGCATCAGGTTCTAGTGTCCTTTAGGATCTGTGCGGCTTATTATACTTTCAGCGTTCCTTTTCTTGATATAGAGCCCTAATACTAGGAATGTTGTGTTTATCTCTATACTTTAGAAATTCGTACTTCTGCGATTTTTTTATTTGAATGATGAACTCATCCAAATTTACTTAAATTTTCAGATGGATCGTCAAGAAGAACTTGCTAAGACGGTTAAGGGAGTCAACGAGCAAGATCGACTCACACCTCAGGTATCCCCAAGGAGAATATCAACCGCCGAGTTAGCAGGTATCGTGGCACAAGAAGTTACCACTGCAGTGCTACAATACCAAGAACGCAACCTACAACTTAAAGGAGGCAAAAGACCTATAGAGGTTAACCAAATGCATGTGACTAACGTTGAGAATTGTGCGAAGGCACCGAATCTGCGATAACAAAACAATCAAGATCGAGTCAATTCCAGAAGTAACGAGATTTATGTACAGGGACAAAAGTGTCAGGGACAACGAAGTCAGGTTCAGAATGAAATCACCAAGAGGTGTTTCGGTTGTGGAATGGACGATCACAAACGCAAATCTTGTCCGAATCAGACTGGGGATAAACTACAATCTGACCAGCGAAGAATTTCGAAACTCTGCTATAAATGTGTACAACCGGATCACAAGTGGATGGATTGTCCTCGCCCTGACATAGTTTTTCCACAGATTTCCCCTCAAGGCCAGCAATACGAGGGAAAAAACGAGACTAATCAATACCGTAAGGAAGGGAAGCAGTTTCGAGGGAGGTGCTTCCAATGTGGCAGGAATGGCCATAGGCGTCATGATTGTCCAGAGAAGAATAGGGCCCCATGACAGGAATGTGCTAACAATAAACCCCATAAGCCAGCTCCACCACCCTTTCCAACAGCCTCAGTTCAGCAGAGAAAGCTACAGGGCAGACGTGTCTATAACTTCCCACAGGCAGCAGCTCCGTAGGCACCACCCGCGATTGAGGGTATGTTTTTCTGTCCATGTTACTATGAGTCGAGTTTTGTTTGATACTGGGGCAACGCACTATTTTATAGCTACCTATTTTGTGAAAGCCTTAGGGTTATTAGCCACAACAGAGAGCACTGTGACATGTGTAGACTCACCCCTGGGGAGTGGGTTGCTTATTTTCTTTATATGCGGGGGAGTGGGGGTAGATATTGGTAGCTTGGTATTACCTGCAGACATGTTAGTCTTAGATATGCATGAGCATGATGTTATTATTGGTATGGATTGGCTCGCAGCTTATAGAGCCATGATTGATTGCTTCGGTGGGAACATTATTTTTGCCATTCCGGGGCAAGAGATGTTTGTAGTGGCGATGCCTCGCCTAGAGGGAGGCTCGACCGCTCATTTTTATTACATAGAGGAGGATACCTCTAAGGAGGTTGTGATTCCCTTATATTTGATCCCAGTTGTCAGGGAGTATTCTGATGTGTTTCAGGAAATACCAGGCCTACCCCCCAGTCGAGAGATAGACTTTGTCATAGATTTATTGCCAGATACGAGACCTATAGCACGCGCACCCTACCGTATGGCTCCGGCATAGATGCGAGAGCTACGAGATCAAATAGAGCAACTGTTAGGTCATGGCTCCATTCGCAGGAGTACCTCACCTTGGGGCGCTCCGGTTTTGTTTGTGAAGAAGAGAGATGGTTCACTGAGATTATGTGTGGACTACCGGGAGATGAACAAGGTCACGATACGGAATAAGTATTCGTTGCCTCGAATCGATGACCTGTTCAACCAGTTGAGGGGATCAACTTTCTTTTCGAAGATAGATCTCAGGTCGGGGTACCATCAGCTACGTATTAGGGAGCAGGATGTTTCGAAGACTGCTTTCTTGACAAGATATGGGTCTTATGAGTTCCAGGTGATGCCGTTTGGAATAACAAATGCTCTAGACGTTTTCATGGACTTGATGAACCGAGTATTCAGAGAGTTCTTGGATCAGTTTTTCATCATTTTCATAGATGACATTTTGATATATTCTCACTCTGAGGAGGAGCATGCCGAGCACTTGAGGCAGGTTCTTCAGACTCTACGAGAGCATCAGTTGTATGCTAAGTATGAGAAGTGTGGATTCTGGTTGCGAGAGGTACAGTTCTTGGGGCATGTTGTTTCTGAGCAGGGGATAGTAGTTGACCCGAGTAAAGTATCAGCGGTGAGGGAGTGGGGACAACCCACGACAACGACGAAAGTGCGTAGTTTCTTGGGGTTAGCTGGTTACTACAAGAGATTTATTCGGGGATTCTCCAAAATAGCGGGTCCATTGACGAATCTGACTCGCAAGGGAGTACCATATGTTTGGGATGACGCTTGTCAGTTGGCTTTCGACAAGCTGAAAGACAAGCTTACTTCAGCGCCAGTCCTTGCGTTACCGAAGCCGGGTATGGAGTACCTGGTTTACACCGATGTGTCCTTACGGGGACTTGGGGGAGTACTTCAGCAGGAAGAGAAGGCTATAGCTTTTGCCTCCCGCGAGCTTAAGCCGCATGAGAAAAATTACCCCACCCACGACCTGGAGTTAGCAGCGGTCGTCTTTGCATTGAGGATATGGAGGCACTATTTGTTGGGAGAGAAATTTCGTTTGTTCACAGACCACAAGTCGTTGCAATACCTGTTCACTCAGCGAGAGTTGAATATGCGTCAGCGCAGATGGCTAGAGTTTGTGAAGGACTACCAGTTCGACATATAGTATCATCCGGGAAAGGCCAACGTAGTTGCTGATGCGTTGAGTCGTAGATCGGTAGACGAAGTAGCAGACGTCTGGAAAGAAAAGTGGAAGGAGTTAGGCCACCAGGACGCAGTAGCCCGTTCCTTCATATCTGTTATGACAATCACACCCGAGATTGTTATGAGGGTAATACAGGCCCAGACCACAGACCCGTTTTTCCAGGAGCATATTGTACGACTTTTAGCCGAGGGTGCTGAGTCTTATTCTGTTAGTTCTGATGGGGGTTTGAGGTTTAATGGGAGATTGGTGGTTCCAGAAGGAGCAGAATTACGTCATGTAGTAATGACCCAGTCTCACGGGTTCCGATTTGCAGTACATCCTGGAGGAGATAAGATGTACCAAGTTATGAGGAGGCAATACTGGTGGAGTGGGATGAAGAAGGACATTGCTGAGTTTGTGTCCGAGTGTTCTACCTGCCAGCTGGTGAAGGTGGACCATCAGAAACCGTCAGGATTGTTTCAGCCATTGGATGTACCCGCGTGGAAGTCGGAGAGTATTTCCATGGATTTTATTATAGGGTTGCCTACATCATAGCGGGGCCACGATTCTATCTGGGTGATTATAGACCGTTTGACCAAGGTGGCTCATTTTCTGCCGGTGCAGACAGATTACACCACGGGTCAGTATGCTCAGTTGTTCATCGTTGAGATTGTCAGATTACACGGGGTGCCCCTGAATATTGTGTCAGATAGAGACAAGATTTTCGTGTCACATTTTTGGGAAAGCTTTCAGGAGGCTATGGGTACTGAGTTGAGGTTGAGTTTAGCTTACCACCCACAGACAGATGGACAGACAGAGCGTACTAATCAGATGTTAGAGGATATGCTACGCATGTGTGTTCTCGATTTTGGAGGAGGTTGGGATCCACATCTTCCACTGGTAGAGTTTGCCTATAATAACTCTTATCAGTTCACGATTGGCATGGCTCCATTTGAGGCTTTGTATGGCAGGCCTTGTCGTTCCCCAGCTTGTTGGCTCGAAGTCGGGGATAACAAATTTCTAGGACCAGAGGTGATTCAGTAGACCTCCGCGAGGATTGAGATAATCAGGAGTCGCATTCGGATAGCCCAGGACAGGCAGAAGAGCTACGCCGATACGAAATGGTTCTTCCGAGAGTTTAGTGTGGGGGACCAAGTGTTATTGCGTGTATCTCCTATGAAGGGAGTGATGAGGTTCGGGAAGAAGGGGAAGTTGGCTCCGAGGTACGTGGGACCATTTCCCATCATCGAGAGGATTGGTCCGGTTGCATACAGGTTGGGACTTCCATAAGATTTACATCGCATCCACGATGTATTCCACATCTCGTCGTTGAGTTGATATCTTCGGGATGATATGGCCCATACTCACATTGCGATAGATGAGATCGACTTACATCCCGATAGCTCTTACGAGGAGAGACCAGTGGCTATCCTAGACTATAGTGAGAGGAGATTGAGGTCGAAGATAGTTCCACTTGTGCGGGTCAAGTGGGAGCATCATAATGTGGAGGAATCCACTTGGGAGCGCGAGGCAGATATGCGCGAGAGATATCCAGAGTTGTTTTTATCAGGTATGCCTTATTTTCTGAATTTCAGGACGAAATTCCGTTATTAGGGGGGAATTATGTAATACCCCATATTTTTATGCTATATTAATTTGGGGATTTATTAAAGTTAATGTGAATGAATTATTTAATAAAAATCCGAAAATTAATTATGTTATAATTATTAACGTGACGAGAGTTAGTAATTATGGGAAATTTGTTGAATATTACTAATGAGCAAAGTAATATATTATATTGGTTATATTGAATGTCATGAGTGAGTTAAATGATAATTTCGAAAATTTAAGTCGGAACGTGCTCGTGTCGCGTCGGGACTAAATTTTGATAAATAAAAAGTGAATATTTTATAAGTTGCCCATATGGTCGTTTTGAGTGCACCAACGCATCCGGAAGGGTCGAGATAGTCAGAAAAGTGTACCCGGGGGTGTAGTTTGGGTCTCGAGGTGTTTTTAAGCCTAATTAGTAACCCGAGAGGGCATTTTGGTCATTTTACATTTATGGGTAATTAAACCCACGAAAATTAGAGGGACTATATCTGATATTGAGGTTTTCACATAGGGTTAGAATATTCAGAACCCTAGAACGACCATTGGAGAAGAGAGGAGAGAGCTCTCAAGGCAATTCAAGGCCAAAAAGCCACCCGTTTGCACCACCGTCACCGCCAACGTGTAGATCGCGAGACGAGGAACGCAACCATACCAAAATCAGCCGTAAATCAGAATACCAAAAATCCCAGGCAAGTGTTTATCTTGCTATTTTCGTTGGTGCAATTTTCATATTAGTTTAGGAATGATTAGGGATGAAATATATGGAAGAAAACCCAAATTTTGATAGGAATTTGCATGTAGTAAAGACTTAAACCTTATTCTGGGAATCTTTTGTGATGTAGAATAATAACCCACGAAATTTTGATGATGTATTAGAAGGAAATTCTGGTAAAAATAGATTAGAACCATGATTAAGAAAATTCTAGGGTTCTTGATGATTATATAAGATTTTGGGTTGATTTTCCATGTTTAATGATAGAAATACACATGCTTTACATTGAAAACATCTGGTTAAATGTTATAATGTTAGTAGTAGAATTTTTGGGACGTTTGGATTTGAAAAATATGGATTTGGATGAAGATAGATGGTAGAACCCGTAACTGCAATTCTGCAGAAATCAAAATACATGCTTGATCGATCGATCGAGCATAGAGCTTCGATTGATTGAAGGTTCGATCGATCCATCGACCCCTCCTGGCAGACTCCTATTTCCCTTGTTTAATTAGTTAAATTAAATTCATCGTGAAATAATTCTTGGGTATTCTTAATAAAAAATTTTGGGAGATAGGAAAGACCAGTAGGACATATGAATAAGTGTTGGGAACTTTATTATAAGACGAGAATTTTGCTTTTGGGATAATTATATAATGAACGATGAAACTACGTATTTCAAGTGAGAGATTACGGCGAATAACCACGATAGTGAATAGAGGTATACCTACTGAATTTTCTACTTGGAAGGATAGAGCCCACGAGTGTCACGTAATAAGTGAGAAAACCCTTCGAGCTAAGGTTAGAGATGAAACCTTATATGTAATACTAATAATGTGAAATTAAGGATAAATGTTGTAATTATGGGTGACGAGAGGAACCAATATTAATATGATAAAAGTGGTATATTTATATGATTGTGTGTACATATATTATATACATGTGAAAAACATACCGCGCTACTTGCTATCCTTGAGGTTACCGCGTTGGGACAATCTTATCTCGATGGGACCTTTATGGGCGATATTGACTTGTACCCTAGAAGATAGATATCCTTGGTACAGGCTATCGAATTGATAGTTCAGACGGTCCTAAGAGACGCGAGTATGTTCCATCCTCTTAGAGACTTGGAATCTATGCTTCGCCTCGATATTGTTTGTGTATGTGTTAATACAGTTCGAGAGTGATTCCGAATTTGTATTCCCCTTGATATGAGTGGTATGGGGTTTGGATAGTAGAAGTATGCACGCACCATAGTTTTATTTGGGGTGCTATTATTTTATATATATATTATACGAGTAGTTAATATATATATGAGATTTGGAAATTTGAAACTGCCTACTGTGATTTGACAAGTAGGACATGGTTGATGACTCAAATAGTAAATACTTGCTCTGTGAAAGTATAATATGACACTGGGAAACTTTATAAATTAATAAAGCTAAAACGAGAATTGTGCTGCTAATTGGAAGTATTCTTTTTAAACAATCATATTGTTCGGTTTTGAAATCTTATGAGTAAGTTAAGATAAGCTAAATTATTGGGAAGGTTAGTATGATAAAATGATAAGATAAACCATTGGGAAGGTTAGTATGATAGGCGTGCACATTAGAAGAGAGGTGAGAATTTCTCAAGAGAGTGTCGCTCTAATATGTTGTTGCATTGGCCTGTATCAATTTAAATACTTGCTAAACGTATTTTAAATCAAACACACTATCGGGCTCTGGCCCGTTTCTCTCTCTCTCTCTCTCTCTCTCTCTCTCTATCTATCTCTCTCTCTCTCTCTCTCTCTCTCTTGTATATATATGTATGTATTATAGGTGCCCAGCCACAGGGGCGTCTTGCTTAGGATCTCTTGGAAGGAACGCGCTGCAGCTTAGGTGGGAGTTGGAGGTCTATTGATTAGACGACTTCGTTCATTCGGATCCACTCTTAGTACTTTCATTTATTTAGGCATGTGTAATTCTTTCCATTATTCTGTTGTTATTGGACATTTGTATTTCAGTTATTTCCAGTATTGTTACTATGGGATTTATTCAGTTTGGATGTGTGATTTTAGATTTCGTATGTGGACATTCGATTGACGAATGTATTAAATTAATTGGACTATGTTGCAGAATTTAAATGTGGTGTGATTGTTACTTATTGAATGCGTTTAACTAAAATAAATAAATAATTGTTCTTTAAATAAAATTTGGAAAGTTATGTATAAAAATGGTTTTGACACTTAGCTTAACTAGTTAGGGTGTTAAATTGAAAAATTTATTTTTATCGACAGTGATGCTGAGAATGAACCAACTGTTTACCTTGATTTAATTTAATAAAGGAGTGATCGCCCGATATTTAATTAGGTGAGGTGTCACAAATAAGTCATTAACAAATCAAATCACCCCCACAATTCAAAAACTCCCCCATAACATGATAATTATTTCTCCCCCATTTTATGATGTCCCCAAATAGACAGATAAGAAGAAAAAAATCAAAACATGGAGAGACACGATAGAATGCTTAGCAAGTAAGGATCAAGCTACGCGCATGCAAAGGTATGTCTCAAAATTTTCACATACTATTTTTGGATTTTTCAATTTTTCATACGAAAATAAGATACAAAAAAATCACAACATGGATTTAAACTCAAACAACCAAGTCATGGAAATGGAAAGTATGGGTGTGAACACATTCGATAGGAAAATAAAGTCAATCAATCATATGTCCATGATGCATATGTGTACTCCTACTGAATCAACATCAAAAATATCCTTAGGTGTAAAAATTATTGAATTTAGATGACATCGTCTTATGCAAATAACCAAATCGAAGTCAAATGATTTCCACACCAATAACGTCCAAAACTATTTAGCGCTTTTTCAAGATTTTTGAGGACGTGCAAACCCATTTTAATTCTCCATCCAAACACCCTCACAAATATTTTCTTCTAGAGGTGTTAAACTAAATTCTAAAACTTTGGATAATTGGTGCAAAAACCTAAATGGCCCATAATTGGCATGAATTTCTTTTTATTGCCTTTAAATTTTTTCGAGCTGTTTTAAACCTCTTTGAACCCCGGATAATAAAATTCCTCAATTTTTTAGGTCCAATTTAAAAGACGGCTTAATCGCAAAGGATAAAAAAATCTTTCGTAGCCCTTCACCATTTTCAAAAAAAGCACACAAACTCACAAAACGGTTCCTATATGCACAACTTTCTTATCAAGATTTATCGCGCTTGGTTCATTTAAAGGATAGGATTGAAGTGAAAACACCCAACCAACATGTGATAAGACAAGAACAATAATCAAACAAATCTGTGCATGTGTGCAATAAAGGAAATTATGATTCAAATATGTAGGAAGTAACACTTAATTACATCTTAATGACTCCAACCATTATAAAGACCAAAGATGACATGATATATTGTCTCAAAACACTATCAGATCGTCACATGAAAAAAATGGAAAGATGTTGTGATTTGGTCATCCTAAGTGTCCATACATAAAAGGTGCAAACAAAAAACAAAAATCTTTGTTGATTTTCTCAAAATTTTATGAAAATAAAATCTTTTTGTATTTTCAAAAGAAAAAAATTATACAAAAATGATGCATACTAGCAATAGGAAAATAATGACATCATGAAAATTATCCTATGCTAGTAAACAAGTCAAACCTCAATCGTTCGGTGTGGAGGGGTTTTCCAAAGGTGGGGACAACTTAAGAAAAACCTCCATAAAATCTTGTGAAGTTTTGACCAAAAACTTCACTTGCTCACCTAAATGTGAAAACTCTCTCATGTAGTCTCTAGGAGCATGTAAAGTATCATATGTGGGTGCATGTGTGGAAGAAACACGTGTAGTAGCAAAACGTGACACATTACCCAACTTGAAGCAAAATTACCTAAGGTGTCCTCTCTTCTTGCAATGGAAACAAACATAAATAGGCCTCGGAACACCTCTCTCAAAAACACTAGGATGCGCTCTCCTAATAGGAATGGGACGCCTAGGTGGGTTAGGGTGAGACTCACGTGAATATAACACTAAAGTGGGAACCGGCTCGGGTGCTAATAAGGAAGTAGAAGCACCGTCATGACTTATTCCTAACTTCTCACCTTTACCCTTAAGAACCACCTTTTCATCCTTCTTAGTTGCATTCTCAAAATTGACTTTGACCTCCCTGGCACGTTCGAGATAACTCTCAAGTTAGGATACACATGTTGTCAGACTAGACAACGTGTAGGTCAAATCACATTTTTCCCTTTTCAAAACTTCCTTCTGTCTCACCAAATCTAAAACCCAACGACCTAAATCTCTATTATACTTCTTTGTTTTAAAGGTCTCAGTGTAAAAATATCTAAAAGCTTTTTGGAGCTCATTGTGACACCCCGACTAATTAAATACCGGGTAGCTACTCCTTTATTAAATCAATACAAAATGCCAAGTTGGTTCAGTTAATAGCATCACTGTCGAAAACATTTTTATAATTACTAACCACCTAGTATTTAAAAAGTCAGTTGCGAAATTTTAAGTTAAGTCTGATTAACATGCAGTTAAAGAATAATGGAAGAACAACATAATCCATTCACTATAACGAAGAAATGAAATAACCAACAAATAGTAATAAGACCGGAGGAAAACTCCTCACAACAATCCCACAACTGAAAATAATATGACAAGTCTAATCCTGAAATAATTACATGCCAGAAGTCTGAATATCTGAAATAAATGAAGTGTCTAAAAGAAATGGGCGACATGCCCTACAATTGATAAATGCTGAATATAGAGTCAAGATAGATGAAGCGTCTACAAGAAAAGTCCAGTAACTTCCACAAACAGCTAAAGCTCGTCACCTGAATGAGGATCCTAAGCATGGTGTCCTTGTGGCTGGGCACCTAAAATGGTTTTTACAAAAAGATAGGTTTGAAAGCAAATGGGTTAGAGCCCGAAAGTGGAGAGTATTTTAAAAACAACAAGTGCTTTAATAACATTTAAAACAATGAATGCAAAATACATGTTAGGACGTGCCCTCACATGAAATACTCACCTCTCGTCTAACTGTGCACTCCTAACGTTCCTGTACCCATTCATGTGTTTTCTCATAACTATCTAGTTCAAAAGTGTTTCTAACACTTCTACTCGGGTCACGTTTTAATTCCAACCTTAACAATTAAATAGAGAGTTCTACTTTAATTCTCGGATTCCCAATTATTAACAAAACCATTTAATGATAACTGTCCCCTTTTTATCTTTTCATAACGTTACAATAACTATACTCACAATTAAATATAGCAATTTTCGCTTCATTTAACCGTATATTATTCACATCATAAATATAAAATACAAGCACCCCGAGACTAAGCTGCGGTGCACACATACTCTTCTATCCATCCCGGTACATCACGTACATAAGGATCACGTATTCCGAATCACTCAGGAATCGTTCTCAGATAACCACATCACAAACAATGGAGGCGAACACAGTCACATCACATGGGTCACGCACATACCTACGCTCCCACGATCAGCAGACTTATTAACATTCCAATAAGTCCTTCTCTGACCTATGTTCATCGAGGTACCAATCTAAATCCGGGCAACACAAGGATTAGAGGGCCCTAAGCGAACGTAAACCTCCCGTGATAGCAAGTATGGTAGGTATGTCATACACATAAAATCATATGCTAAGCATTCACACATCTTAGATATCTCAATATTAATAAAGGTATTCTCTACATACTTATACCATTATTCCAATTTTATATCTATTTTAAGTCTCCCAATAATATAGAGTTTAAACTGTCGACACGTCACACGTCATAGTTCTTATACTTGAAACCTATCTTAAATAGATTATTAAGTTCCTATTATTCCCACATATAACATCATCATTCCTAAGGTCCTTACTTCTGCCCCGAACCTCATTTCATCAATTATTCAAATTTACCCTTTTAACCCAAATTTTATCTCACTTATCGAATTCCATAAGATTTAAAATAATTCCTCAAATTGAATTCTAATTAAGGTCCAAATTTCATAGCCATGCCTACTGGTCCTCCTTAAGTTTAAGGGTATTCATAAGGTCTCCAATAATATTTTCCAAGGGTTAACATCATTAAAATTTAAATAGGGAAAACTTTACTCCTACTGGGAAGGTCGATCGATCGACCTTTACCTTCGATCGATCGATGGTGGTCGATCGATCGACTGATGAATGTCGATCGATCGAACGCACCAGGTATGGCTACGGACTGCTTCGTTTTGCAGTTTTCAAATCATCACAAAACATCCTTTTAATGCATGAAACTCTAATATAACATTATAATATCATCATACAACCATCCTACAACATTGTTAACGTTCTAAAACCAATAATTCATCAACCAAGGACTTTGTTTGGATCAAAACTTCATCAAGAACCCTACTTTCCTATTTCTTTCAAGAACATTAATAAATCTCTTCTTAAATTCGTTTTTAAATCAGCAAGGGTCATACTTCTGAATTCATAATTCGTCCAGAATGTTTCTACATGCAGTCCCTAACATAGTTCATAGTTTTACATCTTCAAATTCATGGGTCTAATCAATCTTCCAAGATAAATTTGATAATTTCCTAAACATGGAAAAGCATAGCATTAAATCAATTAGAATTAAACCACTTGCCTTAATCTTTCTCTGAATTTGAGATTGAATCTTGAAGGTTGAATCTTTCCTCTCTCTCTCTCTGCAGAATTCTCCTCTTTCTCACTCTCTCTACAAGTTCTTCTCAAGGTGATAATGGAGGTGGGGTTGGTTTTTGCCAAGTTTTAAAGTTTCTAACTTCTCCCGTAGCCCACTACCTAAATTGGGGTTGGAAATGGCTTAGTGAATTAAGACTAAGTCAGATTTTTAACTCTAATTTTCGTGGGTTTTAATTACCCAATTTCTGAAATTACCAAACTACCCTTTTACGTTGCCGGTATGGCCTAAAAATGCCCCGGGACCCGAACTAAAACCCCGGCTAGTGTTTTCTGACTATTTCTACCCTTTCGGACTCGTTGGCGCACTCAAAATGACCATACAGGTGATAAAAATAAAATTCATTTTTTAATTCAAATAAATATATTCCTGACGCGACTGTCACGCGCGTCCCAACAAAATTTCTCAAATTGCCGTATTTCAATCTCGCGATAATTTCAATAGTTCCAATATTCATATATTGCCATATATACACATTATAATCAAATACTAACTCACATCTCGTTAATATTTTATCCGGATTAATTCTCAATTAATTCACATTTAATTCCATTAATTCCCAAGAATAAATATCATAAAAATATGGGGTATTACATACTACCCCCCTAATAACAGAATTTCGTCCCGAAATTCGGAACTAGAAAGTACCTGGTAAGAACAACTCTGGATAACGTTCTCGCATCTCATCCTCGCGCTCCCATGTGGACTCCTCGACATTATGATGTCGCTACTGAGCACGCACTAACGGGACTATCTTTGACCGCAGTTTCCTCTCACTTCGGTCCAAAATAGCAATCGGCCCCTCCTCGTAGGAGCTATCAGGATGTCCTCCAAAGCAATCTGAGATGGAGCTAAATCGTCTCTAAGATATTTCCTTAGCGAGGAAATATGAAATACATCGTGAATCCGATGCAAATGCTCCGGTAACCCAAGTCTATACGCAATCGGTCCAATCCGCTCAATAATAGGAAATGGTCCCACATATCTAGGTGCCAACTTCCCTTTCTTCCCAAAATGCATAATCCCCTTCATAGGAGATACTCTGAGAAAAACCTGGTCCCCCACTTGGAACTCCCTGAAGAACCTCTTCGCATCAGCATAGCTCTTCTGCCGATCCTGAGCTACTCGAATGCGACTCCGTATCAATTCTATCCTCGCCGAAGTATCCTGAATCACTTCAGGCCCAAGTAGCTTGTTGTCCCCCACCTCCAAACAACATGCTGGGGAACGACAAGGGCTACCGTACAACGCCTCAAATGGATCCATGCCAATAGTGAACTGGTAGGAGTTTTTGTAAGCAAACTCCACCAGTGGAAGATACTTCTCCCATCCACCTCCGAAATCAATGATGCACATACGCAACATGTCCTCCAACATCTGGTTTGTACGCTCGGTCTGCTCATCGGTCTGCGGGTGATACGCCGTACTCAACCGCAATTCTGTGCCCATGGCCTCCTGAAAACTTTCCCAAAATCGTGACACAAATATCTTGTCTCGGTCAGACACGATATTTAGGGGCACACCATGAAGTCTTACTATCTCTGCAATAAAGAGCTGGGCATACTGTCCCGTAGTGTAGTCTTTCCTTATGGGTAGAAAATGACCGACTTTGGTCAACATGTCCACAATTACCCAAATGGAGTCGTGACCTCTCTGTGACGTAGGCAACCCCGTGATGAAGTCCATGGATATGCTCTCCCACATCCACATCGGGACCTCCAATGGCTGTAGAAGTCATGCCGGTCTCTGATGATCCACTTTTACTAGCTGACAAGTGGCGCATTTCGAAACAAACCCCGCAATATATCTCTTCATCCCGCTCCACCAATACTGTCGTCTCATGTCTTGGTACATTTTGTCCCCACCGGGATGTACCGCGAATCGTGAGCCTTGCGACTCTGCCATCACCCTGTGCGGAAATTCCTCCCCTTCCAGAACTACCAATTTCCCATTAAAGCGTAATCCCCCGTCTGAGCTAACGGTATAGGATTCAGCTCCCTCTGCCAATAATCGGACTATCTGCTCCTAACAGAACGAGTCATTTGCATGTGCCGTAACTACCTTCGTGACAATCTGCGGTGTAACGGTCATCACAAACATGAACGATCGGGCCACTACATCCTGGTGTCCCAACTCCTTCCATTTGGCCTTCCATACCCCTGCCACCTCACCTACTGGCCTACGGCTTAACGCGTCTGCTACCACGTTAGCCTTCCCCGGGTGATACTGGATATCAAACTGATAGTCCTTCACAAACTCAAGCCACCTTCGCTGCCACATATTCAACTCTTTCTGCGTGAATAGGTACTGTAGGGACTTATGGTCTGTGAATAATCGATACTTTTCCCCCAAAAGATAATTTCTCCAAATCCGAAGGGCAAATACCACTGCTGCCAACTCCAAGTCATGGGTAGGGTAATTCTTCTCGTGAGGCTTAAGCTTATGGGAAGCATAAGCTATGGCCTAACTCTCCTGCTGCAATACACCTCCAAGTCCTTGTAAGGACGCATCGGTGTAAACTAGATACTCAACTTCGGGTCTCGGCAATTCTAACACAGGTGCTGAGGTCAACTTGTCCTTCAACTCCTCGAATGCCAACTGACAGGCATCACTCCAAATGAACGGCACACCCTTACGAGTCAAATGTGTCAAAGGACCCTCTATCTTCGAAAATCCCCGAATGAACCTCCTGTAGTATCCTGCTAGACCCAAGAAACTACGGATCTCTGTCGGCGTCGTGGGCTGTCCCAACTCCCTCACCGCGGATACCTTCCCTGGATCGACAGATATCCCCTGGTCGGAAATAATGTGTCCCAAAAATTGGACCTCCTTCAGCGAAAACCCGCACTTCTCATACTTTGCATACAACTCGTTCTGACATAGCGTCTGCAAAACTTGCCTCAAATGCTCGGCGTGCTCCTCCTCTGTCTGGGAGTAAACCAGAATATCATCAATGAAGACAATGACAAACTGATCTAGGAAATATCTGAACACCCTATTCATCAAGTCCATAAACACGGCTGGAGCATTTGTCAAACCAAAAGGCATAACTCGAAACTCGTAAGAACCATATCTCGATAAGAACGCAGTCTTCGAGACGTCCTCCTCCCTGATACGCAACTGATGGTAACCAGATTGCAAATCAATCTTTGAGAAGAAAGAAGCTCCTCTCAACTGGTCGAATAGGTCATCAATTCGAGGCAACGGATACTTATTCCGTATCGTGACCTTATTCAACTCCCAGTAGTCCACACACAATCTCAGTGAACCATCTCTCTTCTTCATAAACAACACAGGGGCACCCCACGGCAAAGTACTCCTCTGTATAAACCCCTGACCCAACAACTGCTCAATCTGATCTCGTAGCTCTCGCATCTCAGCCGGAGCCATACGGTACGGTGCTCGTGCTATAGGTCTCGTATCTGGCAATAAGTCTATGACAAAGTCTATCTCACGACTAGGGGGTAGGCCTGGTATCTCCTGAAACACATCAGAATACTCCCTGACAACTGGAATCGAATATAAAGGAATCACAACCTCCTTAAATGTATCCTCCTCTATGTAGTACAAATGAGCGGTCGAGCCTCCCTCTGGGCGAGGCATCGCCACTACAAACATCTCTTGCCCCAGAATGGCAAAAAAAATGTTCCCACCGAAGCAATCAATCATGGCTCTATAGTCTGCGAGCCAATCCATACCGATAATCACATCGTGAACATGCATATCTAATACGAACAAGTCTGCTGGTAATACCAAGCTACTAATCTCTACCCCCACTCCCCAACATATAAAGAAAATAAGTGACCCACTCCCCAATGGTGAGTCTACACACATCACTGTGCTCTCTGCTGTGGCTAACAATCCTAAGGCTTTCGCAAAATGTGTAGCTATAAAACAATGCGTTGCCCCCGTATTAAACAAAACCCGACCCATACTACCATGGATAGGAAGCATACCCTCAATCACGGGTGGTGCCTGACATTATAGACACTTTCATACTGTAACTGCCCCTGCTCCACAGGAACTGCTGGAATGGCTGGTAGTGCTGGCATCTGGGCTGGAGCTGGGAGGGCAGGTGGAAAAAGTGGCCTCTGTGGCTCATGTCGAGCACCCTGCTGCTGCTGCGGGGCCCTGCCCCTGTCAGGACAGTCCTGGCATTTTTGGCCAGTCTTGCCGCAAATGAAACACTTCCCTGGGAAGTTCCCCCTCTCTGTCCCTGCTGTCCCCGGCCCTGGTGGCCGTTACCGTTCCTCCACTGGCCCTGTTGAAACTGTTGTTGACCATTCTGACCCTTCTGGTTCTGATGGCCGTTCGAACCCTGATGGCCCTGCCGAAAACCTCCCTGTCTGTGCCTGAAATTTCTCGACCTGAACCTCTTGTGATCCCCCTGTTGGGAACCCTGATCACCCTGCCTCTGCCCCTGAACAGAATGTGCCCCACTGGCACCATTTCCCCTAGTCCTGCCCTGATGGCTGGACTCTCCTGACCACTTGCCTTCAGCCATGTGAAAGCGATGATCCTGGCAGTGTAACAGTGCAGCGTTAACCACGTTAGAATTAGTGGCTAACGATAGGTTCCCCAACAAATGCTGACGAATCCTCTATATCAACCCGTCTGTAAATTTCTGTATCTTCTTCTCTTCTGTCGGTATCTTATCTGGGACAATATTCAGTAGATTTGTAAATTCGGCCTCATACTCGGCCACAGTCTTACCTTCCTGCTTGAGGCTCATAAGCTTCCTCCTCATTTTACGTGTGAACTGCTGACGGGAAGTACTTGCAGTCAATCCGCACCCAAAACTCCTGTATCGTGAGAGTGTCTCTCTCCTCCACGGTGGTAATAGACTCCCACCACTACAGTGCATATCCAACTAGCTTGAAAGTAGCTAGCACCTGCTTATGAACTTCGGTGCACTTATACATCCTCAAGTGTCGTTGAATGTCCTTCCTCCACTGACTCGAAACTACCACATCGGAGCTACCTGCGAACTCCGAAGGGTGTACTTTCTAAAAAGCATTACGTACATGTTCCCAAGAAGACGGGAATGCCAGTGCCTGAACTGGCACGACTGCTGGCACTTGGGGTGGTGCCTGCTGTACAACTGCTAGAGCGGCATTTACCGCTTGGGCTACAATGGCTGCAACCTCAGCGGCATTCATGGTGCCCTGTACTAGAGCTAGCTGTGGCTCGGGCTGTGCATTCCTAGGAACCCGTGGTGCACATCATAGAGGCATTTGAAATAAGAGTAAAGTCTATAAGTTCGCAGTTATAAACTCAAAATAGGTGAAGAACGTAGCATATACAAAATAATACAACAATCCTAAAATATAGGGCTCTACATCAAAGAAAGCTTAGCGGAAATATAATAAGCCGTACAAATCCTAAAGGACACTAGAATGTGATGCTCTGATACCACCTGTGACACCCCGACTAATTAAATACCGGGTAGATACTCCTTTATTAAATCAATACAAAATGCCAAGTTGGTTGAGTTAATAGCATCACTGTCGAAAACATTTTTATAATTACTAACCACCTAGTATTTAAAAAGTAAGTTGCCAAATTTTAAGTTAAGTCTGATTAACATGCAGTAAAAGAATAATGGAAGAACAACATAATCCATTCACCATAACGAAAAAATGAAATAACCAACAAATAGTAATAAGTTCGGAGCAAAACTCCTCACAACAATCCCACAACTAAAAATAATATGACAAGTCTGAATCCTGAAATAATTACATGCCAGAAGTCTGAATATCTGAAATAATTACATGCCAGAAGTCTGAATATCTGAAATAAATGAAGTGTCTAAAAGAAATGGGCGACATGCCCTACAACTGATAAATGCTGAATATAGAGTCAAGATAGATGAAGCATCTACAAGCAAAGTCATGTAACTTCCACAAACAGCTACAGCTCGTCACCTGAAGGAGGATCCTAGGCATGGTGTCCTTGTGGCTGGGCACCTAAAATGGTTTTTACAAAAAGATTGGTTTGAAAGCAAACGGGTCAGAGCCCGAAAGTGGAGAGTATTTTAAAAATATCAAGTGCTTTAACAACATTTAAAACAATGAATGCAAAATACATGTTAGGACGTGCTCTCACATGAAATACTCACCTCTCGTCTTACTGTGCACTCCTAACGTTCCTGTACCCATTCATGTGTTTTCTCATAACTATCTAGTTCAAAAGTGTTTCTAGCACTTCTACTCGGGTCACGTTTTAATTCCAACCTTAACAATTATATAGAGAGTTCTACTTTAATTCTCGGATTCCCAATTATTAACAAAACCATTTAATGATAACTGTCCCCTTTTTATCTTTTCATAACGCTACAATAACTATACTCACAATTAAATATAGCAATTTCCGCTTCATTTAACCGTATATTATTCACATCATAAATATACAATACAAGCACCCCGAGACTAAGCTGCGGTGCACACATACTCTGCTATCCATCCCGGTACATCACGTACATAAGGATCACGTATTCCGAATCTCTCAGGAATCGTTCTCAGATAACCACATCACAAACAATGGAGGCGAACACAGTCACATCACATGGGTCACACACATACCTACGCTCCCATGATCAGTAGACTTATTAACATCCCAATAAGTCCTTCTCTGACCTATGTTCATCGAGGTACCAATCTAAATCCGGGCAACACAAGGATTAGAGAGCCCTAAGCAAACGTAAACCTCCCGTGATAGCAAGTATGGTAGGTATGTCATACACATAAAATCATATGCTAAGCATTCACACATCTTAGATATCTCAATATTAATAAAGGTATTCTCTACATCCTTATACCATTATTCCAATTTTATATCTATTTTAAGTCTCCCGATAATATAGAGTTTAAACTGTCGACACGTCACACGTCATAGTTCTTATACTTAAAACCTATCTTAAATAGATTATTAAGTTCCTATTATTCGCACATATAACATCATCATTCCTAAGGTCCTTACTTCTGCCCCGAACCTCATTTCATCAATTATTCAAATTCAACCTTTTAACCCAAATATTATCTCACTTATCGAATTCCATAAGATTTAAAATAATTCCTCAAATTGAATTCTAATTAAGGTCCAAATTTCATAGCCATGCCTACTGGTCCTCCTTAAGTTTAGGGGTATTCATAAGGTCTCCAATAATAATTTCCAAGGGTTAACATCATTAAAATTTAAATAGGGAAAACTTTACTCATACTGGGAAGGTCGATCGATCGACCTTTACCTTCGATCGATCGATGGTGGTCGATCGATCGACTGATGAATGTCGATCGATCGAACGCACCAGGTATGGCTACGGACTGCTTCGTTTTGCAGTTTTCAAATCATCACAAAACATCCTTTTAATGCATGAAACTCTAATATAACGTTATAATATCATCATACAACCATCCTACAACATTGTTAACGTTCTAAAACCAATAATTCATCAACCAATGACTTTGTTTGGATCAAAACTTCATTAAGAACCCTACTTTCCTATTTCTTTCAAGAACTTTAATAAATCTCTTCTTAAATCCGTTTTTAAATCATCAAGGGTCATAATTCTGAATTCATAAATCGTCCAGAATGTTTCTACATGCAGTCCCTAACATAGTTCATAGTTTTACATCTTCAAATATATGGGTCTAATCAATCTTCCAAGATTAATTTGATAATTTCCTAAACATGGAAAAGCATAGCATTAAATCAATTGGAATTAAACCACTTGCCTTAATCTTTTTCTGAATTTGAGATTGAATCTTGAAGCTTGAATCTGTCCTCTCTCTCTCTGCGGAATTCTCCTCTTTCTCTCTCTCTCTACAAGTTCTTCTCAAGGTGATAATGGAGGTGGGGTTGGTTTTTGCCAAGTTTTAAAGTTTCTAACTTCTCCCGTAGCCCACTACCTAAATTGGGGTTGGAAATGGCGTAGTGGGTTAAGACTAAGTCAGATTTTTAACTCTAATTTTCGTGTGTTTTAATTACCCAATTTCCGAAATTACCAAACTACCCATTTACGTTGCCGGTATGGCCTAAAAATGCCCCGGGACCCGAACTAAACCCCCGGCTAGTGTTTTCTGAATATTTCTACCCTTCCAGACTCATTGGCGCACTCAAAATGACCATACGGGTGATAAAAATAAAATTCACTTTTTAATTCAAATAAATATATTCCTGACGCGACTGTCACGCTCGCCCCAACAAAATTTCTCAAATTGCCGTATTTCAATCTTGCGATAATTTCAATAGTTACAATATTCATATATTGCCATATATACACATTATAATCAAATACTAACTCACATCTCGTTAATATTTTATCCGAATAATTCTCAATTAATTCACATTTAATTCAATTAATTCCCAAGAATAAATATCATAAAAATACGAGGTATTGCACTCATTTTAATCTCCACTCTCCACCTCGCTTTCTTCCTCACTCAAAGAACACAAATCACTATCATCGCTCTCGTGTGCACTCTCGTGAGACAAAGTTGGTGTGCTCACACGACTAGAAAAAGTGACAACCATCCTATATGCTAAACCTTTATCAGACTCATCCCCCTCATTATCACTAAGTGTGGCAGGCATGGCTATTTTCTTCCCTTTCTTTCTAAGCCACGTAGGACACTTAAACGACTTATGCCCCTTACCCCCACATTCAAAATAAGTCACGTTCTCAAAATCTTCCTCACAATCCTCATCGGAGTCATTTGTAACAACCCTCGCTTTTAGGAGGCTAATTCTATATTAATTTACCGCATAAGGTAATTATATAAAATGTTGGAACTAAAGTAAATATTTATTTAAATGAGTTGAAGGTTAATATTTACTAGATTGTTGCATATTTACTGCATGAGAAAGTAAATATCATTTTGTTGTATGTTGTATAGTGTCACGTGTTTTAAATGACACTGTGGTTTAAATGAAACCGGAACTTGAAATGTATTATAAAATTGTCGGATGCCAGTTTAGAGGGCGTAGTCAGTCCCGAAATGTGCGAGACAGTCAAAATAAGTGCCATATGGTATTGTTAGGTTTCGGGCACTTTTGAATGGTTTTAACTTAAATGCGTATTTGGGAGTCATTTTAATGTGGTATTAACCACTTAAGTTAGGAATTTAGACTTAAGTCATGATTTTAGTCTTGCACCTTATTTCTTTTCCTAATTGTGTATCACTAAACAAGAGATAAAGAGAGAAGAAGAGATCTTGGTAGAAAAGAGGAGAAAGAAGAGAAAATTGGAGATTGAAGTGGATTGTTGCTACTACAAAGGAAAATTTGAGATTTCTATATCAAGGCAAGTTTTCTACTTGCTAATATATGATTTAAGATGCATAAATGGTATTGATAGTTGTGTAATGGAATCAAATGAAAAAAATATGGGTTTTTATAGAATTTATGGTGTTTAAAACCTAATCTTAGTTTTCTTGATGATGAAATTGTGGATTATAGTAGTTATTAATCATGTAGGATGATTTTGGGTAGATAAATGTTGTTGGATGTGTTTAAAATGGAAGATATTTGAGGTTTGGTGAAGTTTGGGTTCATAACCCTTAAACCCATTCTAGGCAAATTTGCAGGGCCGAATCGATTCGGCCTGTCCGAATCGATTCGCCCAAAGGGTCGTTTATAGGTCTGTGTGAACCGAATCGATTCGGTCTGTCAGAATCGATTAGGAAATTATGAAGAAACCCAAATTTCTTGACCCAATCGATTCAGATGGTCCGAATCGATTCACTTTTCTGACCGAATCAATTCGGCCAAGCCGAATCGATTCGAAAACCCTACACTTTGGGGTGACTTTTCTTAGTTTAATTCCAACCCTTTCTTTTGGACTTAGGCCGTAGTAACCTTCTTAAATGAAGTAAACCTAGAGTTTTAAAGCCTTAGATGAGTTGTGTAACTACCCTAGAATCGAAATGATTTATATGGGGTCGTTTTGGGGGTATGCCAAATTGAAGATAGGGCATTTTTTTCTTTTAGTTGATTGTTATTAGACTAGCATAGGAGTTGTAGTGTTATGATTGGGAGACTTTAGAAGCTCAATTGAGTTATGATAATCTTGATGGTCTATATAACACCAAAAAAGAATGTTGGGAGAATAAATTGAAAGCTTATTCGTTCATTGAGGCATGTTAGTTTTGGGTGGTTTATTATAACACCCTAAAGTGTTTGGAGATAATTGAAGTTGTTCACTTCTTCGAGGTTCTAATGATGATGTAGAGTACGTATGGCTCTGGGTATAATGTGATAGTATAAAAGGTTAATGATTTAAGATTATGAAACATATATATATGACAAATGGGGTACGTTAATGAAATGAAAAGGAAACGATGATGTAAATGATTATGGTTTCATACAAATGGAACATCTGAAAAATGGAAACGAAAATGAAATGGAAATGGTATTGATTTTAGTAAATGATAATTTACTTAATCATGATATGGTAATTAATAAAATGGTTTAAACATACCCTCTCTAAATGTCATCATAAGGGAAGTTCGTGCATGAGGTGAAGCCCCCTGGCTAGTGAATGCAGGGTGGATATAGTCCTAGGCCATGTGAGTGTTTGTTGTTGTATATTTTCTGTGATGGGTAGGTAATTCCGGGTGTGGTTATGATTACCCCGCAGGCACATGGCCGCTTCCCGACGTCTTGCGTCATAGGTGCCCAGGTGTTGTAATTGATAGGCCCTGGAAGATGATGGTCATTTAGGGGCGCGCACAGTGGGGAAACCCGAACATGCGGTCTTAGAATAGTTATATATATATATATATATATATATATATATATATATATATATATATATATATATATGTATGTATATATTTATGACTATTCTAAATCAAGTGGGACTTGATGGATTATAAGTGCCATAAAGAGCACAATGAAATGCCACAAAGAGCATTTGATGATGACTATATTCCTGTTAAGGAATGGCATGCTATAAAGAGCTTAATAACATGCCATAAAGTGCATAATTGTGATGAAATGCTAAAAGAGCATAATAATGGTGATATTATATTTCCTATTAAGGAATATATATATGAAAAGAATTAGTGTACACGATGAAAGTTTTAAATTAATATTATTCATTCTTATTCTCATGCTTAATTAGATTAAATTTATAATTAACTGAATTGTCCTAGCTTATTCATTGAATTGTGCAGTTAGATCCTTATTACTATTAGCCACGATTACTGTTCATAACTGTCATACTTTTTATTCATCTGGTGATCATATAAACCCGGGCCCTGACTCGTTCATATTTCTTGGTACAAGCATCTTGTATCCGTTCAGGTGGTTTCGCCGTAAGGACGCCTCTTCTGACTTTCCTATTCCGGTGAGTTTGGCGAGCCGTGATGCTTTGCGGGTATTACGGGACAAATCGCAATAGACGTCGTCATCCTTGTTCTCTAGTTAAGATCAAGTATGTTATTCGGGCGTGAGGCCCAAGCCTTTGTTATTGTTTAATGTAATGTATTATATAATTTATTGACTTTATTTAATACTGTTGTAGAGTCTGTTGACCGACATCATATTCGGTCCTTTTAATTGTATAATTGTTGTTATTATATTTATATGTTCTTGGGATTTCCACTTTTCTTTTCAGTATTGGGTTGTTTAAATTTTTTCTTTAACTTTAAAACAAAATTTTTGGCAACCCGTTATCTGAAATATTAGGTGGTTATCCTGGATACTTTTTATATTTTTGTGATGCTGAGAATGATTCCATCCATGATTCCTATTATATTGGAGTATTGGGCTGGCCACCCCTTATTTTGGTGAGCGGGTTGTCACATCATTCTACTTTTTTCTCTCACCGCTTTCTTTGGCCTTTTCTTTCTTTTTATTTTTGTCAAAAAATCTCTTTTTATTGGAAGAAGTATTTTTGTTCATGTTGAGAAATGTTTTAAAAAATTTCGCAAACAAGGCCATATCATTAAAATCCAAGTCTCCCTTAGAATCGGACTCACAATCTTTTTCTTTCTTTTTCTTACAATGAGTCTCTAAAGCAATGCCATTATCCTTAGCCTTAATGGTTTTGGGAAACATGTCAATCTTATAGGTTTGAAGATATCCTAGAAGTTGTTCCAACTTAAGTGATTTCAAATTTCCCAAAGAGTTCAAAATAGTGACTTTAGGAATAAAGTGTTTTGGGAGAGATCTCAAAATATTTTTAACTACACGCGTGTTATCAATTAACTCACCCAAATTAAAACATGTGTTAAAAATGTCTGAAAAACGTACATAAAAATCATCAAAGCATTCAGACGCTGACATGGTGATAGTTTCAAATTTGGTGGCCAAATTTTGTAATTTTAAATCTTTAACCGCGTTCACACCCTCATGTGTCAATTTCAGAACATCCCAGTCCTCTTTAGACATGGTGCACGTCATAATTCGGCGAAACTCGTTGGGATTGACGGCTCTAGAAATATCACTCAAATCACATGAATTAAATTTAGACATTTTAAAATCATCTTCAGTCCAGTCCGAGACAGGTTTTAAAGAGGTGATATATCAACGGTGACCGTGGGAGGAGTCCACCCATTTTCACAAAGCAACCGAACACGCTCGTCAATGGATTTTAATCTAGATTTCATCCGTGCTTTCCAATAGGCATAATTATTCCCAAAAAAAATAGGCACCTTATTAAATGAACGTTCCATTAAAAAATTGCGATTTTTCACAAAACTGATTTTTCAAAAAAAAATCAATATCACACAAACTTTGCGGAAAATGGGAATACACGATAAATTAGCGCAAGATGCTCTGATAACAATCTGACGATGTGGGAAGTCAAATTGTATAAAAAAATCCTTGAAAAATCAGGATCACACGATAAATTAGCGTAACCTGCTCTCATACCAATTTGAAAAAGTGGTGATCGCTTAAATAAGATCTGATACCAATTTGTAAAATATGACGACGGTGATACCGATTAAAACTAAATCGCAAGTTTCCAATCAAACATTATTTAATTCATCCCCTAAAAACAAGCATCTAAAGTGCGCCAACCCATAAATAAATATAAAGCATGTGATACAATGAATATGCCGAGACACAGATTTCTAGAAAAAAAATATTTTGGGTAAAACCTTTATTTCGCTATGAATTAATAAATCGCAACATACAATTACATAGAGAAATCTACAATGGATCAACACGCAGCCAAACCATAAATACTCGCAGTCTTCAACTCAGCAAGAGAATACACACAGCACCCTCCAAGGACTCGCATCCCAATCTTCAGCAAAGAATCTTCACACAGTAAGATCCTCAATGACACACAGCCATATGGTTTAGAGACGCACTCCACGAAAGATGAACATAAGCAAAGTGTTCTTGAAACCAAAAACAATTCATAAAAGCATATGGAAGTTTTGTTAATTGAAAACCAAAAAGGGATTAAAACCCTAAAGGAAGAAGCCTAAAGAATTCTGCTTTCGCAGTTTTTCTGTTATGTAAAACGGTGGGACTTCTTAAACAAAGTGAAACAGCAGAATGAGATTTTATAAAAAATCGTGCCGCCTCGAAAATAGTGCTTGTTCGAACGAGATCAACATATCGCTCAAACGAAGGATAGTTGTCGTTCGAACGAGATCGCGCGACATGGTTATCTCGCACGAACGTCATTGCTTTATCACTCGAACGACTGTTGCGGAAAAATTTATTATTTTAATGTCCCCTTCAACACTTAGAAAAAATACTCATTCTTAAATTTTGACGAAAAAGTCCGCTCCAACACTTAGAAAATATTTTGTAAAAATATCCCAAAAGCTCTAAGTGAAAATTAAGGTATTTAGAACATAACCTTACCAAAGTAAACTTCGCGGAGTCTTTTTGATGAAGAACTTGAGTAATTTGGATCCGTCTTTGATGTAAATGTCCCTTAAATGCTCTTCGACGGTGTAGAGGTATATGTCATAATAAATTTATAACGGACCTATGAAAATATGTCCTTACAAATCACGCCCTATGTCTATGCCGGTACATACATAAAAAAATACGAATTATAAAAAACCAAAATGCCTATACTCATCTACCCTCCCATGTATAAATTTGCAAGACCTCAAAACTATTCTTCAAACATCTTCGTCAAATCTCAAAGCTTTTCTTATCAGGGTGTGCAACATCATGATCTTCAATCTTTGTACCTACACACATGAGATAAAGCAAAATACCTTCGTGACGCATCGACTTTGAAATAATATAAGAATAAATCATTAATAAATCAAATCACCCCCATAATGCAAAAACTCCCCCATAACATGATAATTCTTTCTCCCCCTTTTTATGATGTCCCCAAATAGACAGATAAGAAGAAAAAAAAATCAAAACATGGAGTGTCACGATAAAATGCATAGCAAGTAAGGATCAAGCTACGCGCAAGCAAAGGTATGTCTCAAAATTTTCACAAACTAGTTTTGGATTTTTCAATTTTTCATACAAAAATAAGATACAAAAAAATAACAACATGGATTTAAACTCAAACAACCAAGTCATGGAAATGGAAAGTATGGCTGTGAACACATTCGATAGGCAAATAAAGTCAATCAATCATATGTGCACGATGCATATGTGTACTCCTAATGAATGAACATCAAAAGTATCCTTAGGTGTAAAAATTGTTGAATTTAGATGCCATCGTCTTATGCAAATCAACAAATCAAAGTCAAATGATTTCCACACCAATAACGTCCAAAACTACTTAGCGCTTTTTTAAGATTTTAGAGGACGTGCAAACCCATTTTAATTCTCCAACCAAACACCCTCACAAATATTTTCTTATAGAGGTGTTAAACTAAATTCTCAAACTTTGGAGAATGGGTGCAAAAACCTAAATCGCCCATAATTGGCATGAATTTCTTTTAATTGCCTTTAAATTTTTTTGAGCTCTTTTAAACCTCTTTGGACCCCGGATAATAAAATTCCTCAAATTTTTAGGTCCAATTTAAACGGTGGCTTAATCGCAAAGGATAAAAAAATCATTCGTACCCCTTCACCGTTTTCAAACAAAGCACACAAACTCACAAAACGATTCTTATATGCACAACTTTCTTATCAAGTTTTATTGCGCTTGCTTCGTTTAAAGGATAGGATTGAAGTGAAAACACCCAACCAACATGTGATAATACAAGCACAATAATCAAACAAATCTATGCATGTGTGCAATAAAGGAATTATGAGTCAAACATGTAGGAAGTAACACTTAATTACATCTTAATGATTCCAAACATTATAAAGTACAAAGATGACACGATATATTGTCCCAAAACACTATCAAATAGTCACATGAAAAAAATGGAATGATGTTGTGACTTGGTCATCCTAAGTATCCATCAATAAAAGGTGCAAACAAAAAACAAAATTCTTTTTGAATTTTCTCAAAATTTTATAAAAATAAAATCTTTTTAAATTTTTTAAAATTTTTCAAAAGAAAAAATTTATACAAAAATGATACATACTAGCAATAGCCAAATAATGACATCATGAAAATCATCCTATGTTAGTAAAGAAGTCAAACCTCAATCGTTAGGTGCGGATGGGTTTTCCAAAAGTGGTGACAACTTATGAAAAAACCCCAACAAATCTTGTGAAGTTTTGACCAAAAACTTAACTTGCTCACCTAAATGTGCAAACTCTCTCATGTAGTCTCCAGGAGCATGTAAAGTATCATGTGTGGGTGCATGTGTGGCAGAAACACGTGTAGTAGAAAAACGTGACAAATAACCCAACCTGAAGCAAAATTCCCTAAGGTGTCCTCTCTTCTTGCAATGGAAACAAACATAAATAGGCCTAGGAACATCTGTCTCAAAAACTCTAGAACGTGCTCTCCAAATATGAATGCGTAGCCTAGGTGGGTTAGGGTGAGACTCACGTGAATCTAACACTAAAGTGGGAACCGGCTCGGGTGCTAATAGGGAAGTAGAAGCAGCGTCATGACTTATCCCTAACTTCTCACCTTTACCCTTAAGAACCACCTTTTCATCCTTCTTAGGTGCGTTCTCAAAATTGACTTTGAGCTCCCTGGCACATTCGAGATCACTCTCGAGTTGGGATACACGTGTCGTCAGACCTGACAATGTGTCGGTCAAATCATATTTTTCCCTTTTTCAAAACTTCCTTCTCACTCTCCAAATCTAAAACCCGACAAACTAAATCTCTATTATACTTCTTTGTTTTCAAGGTCTCGGTGTACAAATCTCTAAAAGCTTTTGGGAGCTCACTTTCATATCCACTCTCTTCCTCGCTTTCTTTCTCACTCGAAGGACACGAATCAATATCATCACTCTCGTGTGCACTCTCGTGAGACAAAGTGGGTGTGCTAACACGACTATAAAAAGCGACAACCATTCCATTTAGTAAACCTTTATCGGACTCATCTCCCTAATTATCACTAAGTGTGGCAGGCATGGATACTTTCTTCCCTTTATTTCTAATCCATGTAGGACACTCAAACGACTTATGCCCCTTACTCCCACATTCAAAACAAGTTACGTTCTCAAAATCTTCCTCACACTACTTATCGAAGTCATTCTCCTTTTTTCTCTCACCGCTCTTTGGCCTTTTCTTTCTTTTTATTTTTCTCAAAAAATCTCTTTTTATTGGAAGAAGTATTTTTGTTCATGTTGAGAAAGTTTTAAAAAAATTTCGCAAACAAGGCCATATCATTAAAATCAAAGTCTCCCTCAGAATCGGACTCACAATCTTTTTCTTTCTTTTTCTTACAATGAGTCTTTAAAGCAATGCCATTATCCTTAGCCTCAATAGTTTTGGGAAACATGTCAATATCATAGGTTTGAAGATCTCCTACAAGTTATTCCAACTTAAGTGATTCCAAATTTCCCAAAGAGTTCCAAACAGTGACTTTAGGAATAAAGTATTTTGGGAGAGATCTCAAAATCTTTTTAACGACATGCGTGTTATCAATTACCCCAACCAAATTAAAACACGTGTTAACAATGTCCGAGAAAAGTGCATAAAAATCATTAAAGCATTCAGACTCTGACATGGTGATAGTCTCAAATTGGGTGGCCAAATTTTGTAATTTTGATTCTTTAACCGTGTTCATACCCTCATGTATCAATTTCAAAACATCCCAACCCACTTTAGATGTGGCGCACATCATAATTCGACGGAACTCGTCGGGAGTGACGTCTCCAGAAATAGCACTCAAGCCACATGAATTAAATTTAGACATTTTAAAATCATCTCCAGTAAACGCCGACAAGGGTTTTAAAGAGGTGATATTATCAACGGTGACCGTAGGAGGAGTCCACCCATTTTCACAAAGCAACCAAACATGCTCGTCATTGGCTTTTGAACTAGATTTCATGCGTGCTTTCCAATAGGAATTATTATTCCCAAAAAAAATAGGCACCTTATTAAATGAATGTTCCATTGAAAAATTGCGATTTTCACAAAACTGATTTTTCAAAAAAAATCAGGATCTCACAAACTTTGTGGAAAATAGGAATACCCGATAAATTAGCGCAACCCGCTCTGATACCAATTTGACGACATGAGAAGTCAAATTCTATAAAAAAAATCCTTGAAAAATTAGGATCACGCGATAAATTAGCGTAATCTGCTCTGATTCCAATTTGAAAAAGTGGTGATCGCTTCAATAAGCTCTAATACCAATTTGTAAAATATGACGATGGTGATACCGAATAAAACTAAATCTCAAGTTTCCAATCAAACCTTATTTAATTTAGCCCCTAAACAAGCATCTAAAGTGCGTCAACCCATAAATAAATCTAAAGCATGCGATACAATAAATATGCCGAGACACAAATTTGAGTAAAAAAAACTTTCGGGTAAAACCTTTATTTCACTATGAATTCATAAATTCCAACTTACAATTACATAGTGAAATATGAAATGGATCAACGCGCAGCCAACCCACAAAGATTCGCAGTCTTGAACTCCGTAAGAGAATACACACGGCACCCTCCAAGGACTCACAGCCTAATCTTCAGCAAAGAATCTTCACGCAGCAAGATCCTTAATGACACGCAACTATACGGTGTAGAGACGCACTCCACAAAAGATGAAAAAAAGAAAAGTGTTCTTGAAATCCAAAACAATTCACTAAAGAATATGGGAGTTTTGTGAATTGAAAACCAAAAAGGGATTAAAACCCTAAAGGAAGAAGCCTAAAGAATTCTGATTTCGCAGGTTTTCTGTTCTGTAAAACGCTGGGACTTCTTAAACGAAATGAAACCACAAAATGATATTTTATATAAAATCATAATGCCTCGAAAATAGTGCTTGTTCGAACGAGATCAGTATGTCACTCGAACGAAGTACAATTGTCGTTCGAACGAGATCGCGCGACATGGCTATCTCGCGCAAACGACATTGCATAGTCGCTCGAACGACTGTTATGAAAAAAAATATTATTTTAATGTCCCCTTCAACACTTAGAAATACACATTCTTAAATTTTGACGAAAAGTCCTCCCCAACACTTAGAAAATATTTTGTAAAAATATCCCTAAAGTTCTAAGTGGGAAGTTAAGGTATTTAGAACATAAGCTTACCAAAGCAAACTTCGTGGAGTCTTTTTGATGAAGAACTTAAGTAATTCGAATTTGTCTTCCATGTAGATGTATCTTGAATGCTCTTCGACAGTGTAGCGGTATATGACATAATAAATTGATAACGGACCTATGAAAATATGTCCTTACAGGGGTTGAATAATATAGGGATGTAGGACTCAAGATGGATACTTCCCTAGTAGATAATACACTAAGATATGTATTATGATGCTTGGGCTTCATGAGTTTTACTCAGTATAGTCCCTATGTACTCAAGGAAACTTGGGATCAAATTCAATGTAAATTCAACAAAACGGGGTATATTTATAGGTGTAGGCAATGGGATACCGAGTATACAAGGTACAATAATGCAGTATTTATGTAGCCTAGTCCTTAACATGGCATTTTCATTATGTTTAATTGATATATTTATATGTTAAGAAAATATTTTGATCAAATACAGATATTTGAAAAGTATTGAAATGAAAGCACATATTTGGGGTACCGTACAGAGATAAGCTTTCTTCACTCAGAGAACTGGTGAGTGTAGCCGAATTTTAGACCTTAGCCTGTAAAGTTTCACACTGAATGCAACTCAATGACACTCTCTTAGGAACATGTTTTGAAAAGTATGTTTTCATGTTTGTAATTTGGAATCTTGAAATTTGATGTGTATTGATTAAGAATATGAGTATGTCAATTCATGACACAAGTGGAGGTGTTGGGTTAAAAACAAGGCTTAAGTAAATATAAATATTTTAAATTGCATACTCAGTCCCCTAAATGGGGGCCGAGTTAGAGAGGGTACAAAAGTATGCACCGTTTCTACTAATATATAATGTTTCCTTGAAATTTTAATAGAGGTGATTTACCCTTGCTCTAAAATTTTACTTTGCGGAAAGCCCCACTTTTTTGGTGTTCTTAGTCGGGAAGAGATTAGTCTGGACAGGCCAAATTTAGGTAATTTGTGTGGGGATTTGGATCAGTTTCCTATTTATAATTCAACTTTTATGCAGTAAGAACCTCCTTTGAGGCGACTCCACAGATGTGCGAGAGTTTCTTTCAAAAAAGTAACTTTTTCGAAGTACGGGCCCTTTGAGGCTTTTTAGACCCAAACTAGAGTATATCGGGAGGTCGGTATTAAGAAAATTGGAAAACCAAATAAACGTTGGGTTTGGATCCCTTTTGGGGTTTGCATGTACCTTTATTTATAAGGGTTTTGACGGTGGCTTTGGTCGATCGACTAAAGCTCCGGAGAAATTGATTTTTATCAATGGCTGAGATATGTAACAACCCGTCCTTTTTGGAGACGATTAAATTCCATAATTGGATATAAATTGGAATTTGGGGAATTTTCCTAATTAGTAATTTTTGGTATTTTCGAGGATTGAATGATTTTCGAAGGATGTTGTGATTATTTTTGGGACTATATAGGTCGAAATATTTTAATTATATGTCGTCGTGGAGAAAAGCGACACGAGGTAAGATTTTTAATTGGAAAACCCGCATTTATTTATTTTGGGTTGGAATAGTGATTTGTGGTCAAGTACCTCGGATGGGAATTTCGACTGCGCCATAATTCTCGGAATGGCCGAGATAGTCGAAAAAGAGTGTCCGATTGTCGGAAATGAGCTTCGGTCAATTTTAGAGGTAAAAGTAACTCGTAATTGGGTAAACGAGTCGTTTTTGGGTTTTAAGGGGTATAACCCCTTTCTTCTTATTTAAAGAGGGAGAAAGGGAAAGGAAAGAAGAAAGAAAGAAAGAAAAGAGAGAGAAGAGAGAGAGGAAGAAGAAAAGAGGAGGAAAAGGGAGATTCGGCTCAAACTCCGCCGGATTCGACTCGAGGTCGTCGGATTTTATCCACGAGGCAAGTGTTTACTTGCTTTATTTCATTTTGTGCAATCCTCTGATATCACATTTGGTATAAACATGATTTTAGGGTTAGAACCCTTAAAATAAATTGGGTAAAATTTGATTATGAGTTTACACATTGATGTAGTGTGAACTCTTAATGATTTTTAGTGTTAAAACCATGTTAATGGAGTATAGCAATGGGTTTAAATGTTAAGTTGGGGTTTTTATGGTTTTAGGGTTTAAAACTAAGAGAAATGATTCAATGCCCCAAAATAATTGATGTATTAGTTGTAAAACATATATTAGATGTTAATTGAGTTGTTGGGTGAGGTTAGAACCAACAAAAATGGAGAAACATGGAGTTTGGGATTTTGGTAGGGACAATGAATAGTAACCCATAAGCTTGTGGGGTTATTTTGACTAGGAAAATAATTGATTTAGCTTTCGGCCAAAACACGAAAGTTGTAGATATTTTCGATACGGTCGCGTGGGCTCTGACCGCGTATTTTTCTGATTTTTCTACGATTTGATATGAGTTTTACAAGATGACAGCTCCCGGTTGAAAGTACCAACTCGGAAATCAAATCGGGAATTGGAAAAATAAAGGCTAGAAATTATTGTGTAGATGTTTGGGATGATTTTTGGTGTAGAGTAGAAACCATGAAAATGAATTTGGATTGATTGTTGGGTATTTTGGAGCTTGAGAAATCGCCCAAACTGTGACCCTCGAACAGGCCGAATCGATTCGGGTATAGGCCGAATCGATTCGCCTAAGGGGAATTGGGTTTCTGCAATGGGCCAAATCGATTCGGGTACAGACCGAATCGATTCGCCATTTACAGACCTGTTTGCAGAATACTTTCCGAATCGATTCGGATTGGGAACCGAATCGATCCGCCCATCCGAATCGATTCGCTAAAGGGGCGAATCGATTCGCTTAGGCCAGAATTTCTAGTTTTCTCCCTTTAAGAGTATGGGGAGTTGAATTACCATTTGGGATTTTTATGGGGATTCCTAAATAAGGGTTTTGAGGTTAAATAAACCTTTAAGAGATGATTGAGGTAATTAGTATTGAACAAAGTAAGGAAATCTTTGGGATTAATGGTCATCGCTATATATAGTTGGCAAATATGGCCATTTATGTATATTCAAGGATGAATATATGGTATATGTATATACTATGTGATTAAAGTATATATGATATGATGAAAATGATTTTGAAAATAATATATAAATGTTTTCAAAATGGAAAGACAAATGATTTTCATAAATAATAAAAATGAGGATACACACCTCTATAAATCGCTATCATAAGGGAAGTTGCGTTCGTATGGTAAAGCCCCCTGGCTAATGATGCAGGGTGGATATAGTCCTATAGGCCATGTGAGCGTTTGTTGTTATATTTTCTGCGCTGGTTAGGAGATTCCGGGTGTGGTCTTGACTATCCCGCAGGCACATGGTCGCTTCCCGACGTCTTTCGATATAGGATCCCAGGTTGTCTTGGAGGCCCTGGAAGATGATAGCCATTTAGGGGTGCGCACAGTGGAGAAATCCGGACGGGCGGTCTTAGAACGCGTTTATTAAAGCAGTTCATAATAATGGATTTGCTTTAATTACATTTCCTGGATATAGGAAGGGAAATGGGTTATATTATTTGGCTTCGGTAACACTTCCCGGATGGAAGAAGGGATGTGGAAGCATATGTCATGATCAAAGCATTTTTATGATAATGAAAATGTCTTTGAATACATTTCCTGAGTATAAAAAGGGAAATGGGATAATTGATAAAGGAAAAGCATTTTTATGTTAATAAAATTGGCTTTCAAAAAGTATATGATTTGTTAAAGCAATTCATGAAAATGAATTGGCTTCTATAAATACATTTCCTGGATATGAGAAGGGAAATGGAAGTTTTTGAAATGAAAAGGATAAGTATTTATAAATACTATATGTATCAAGTAATCCTCAGTCCGGGAGATATTATCCGGACGTATATTGTAGATGTACGTATATGTATAAATCGAGTGCCGAGGGTCTAATGGATCCCGACGATCGATCGTGCTGCATAGTAGTATATCGGGGGGGTTCCTTGTTTGGATTTCGCTTCGCGAGACACCCCACGCACGAATATGGCATTGTGTTGAGACTGGGGAGAAGTTAATCCTTAGTGCTCTAATATTATTAAATGTTTATGGTATATATATTATATATATCTTTCTGTACTGAGGGACTGGCGGATCTCAAAGATCGACCTTGCTGCATAGTAGTGTATCGGGGGGGTTCCTTGTTTGGATTTCGCTTCGCGAGACACCCCACGCACGAACATGGCATAGCGTCGAGATTAGAGTGAAGTTTAGCCCTTAGTACACCTGTTTGACTATCTAGGTTAGATAGTGGTTGGGTATTAGACTAGTTTAGCAGGGTAGCTTGACTAGGGTGTTTATAGGGATGCGCTAGGTGTGCACTATTAGAGGAGAGGTGAGGGGTATCTCATGAGAGTGCGATACCAATTTAAATATGAGATAAAAACTATTTTTCTAAAAATAAAGCATTTATGCACTTGCAAAATATTTTCTAAACATTCGGGCTCTGACCCGTTTGTCTACTCTCCTTTCTTTCTCTATACTGTATATATATAGGTGTCCAGACACAGGGACGCCTGGATGAAAATTCTTTCGAGTCAGACGTCAGCTGCAGCAGCTGTGGATGCGTGCAGGTTTTTTATAGCCGCTTCCATCCTTGTACTCTAGATAGGAGGTACTGTATAAACATTCGAGCCAATGGCTCAATTGCATTTATTTATTCTTTCAGTACAGCATTCGATATGGTTGTATATTTGAACCGAGTGTTCGGTTATTTTAATCTATTTCAGTTTCATTTACGCATATAATTGTGGATGTTTTAATTTGATCGTAAAAAGGGTAGTTAAGTAAAAGTTTTTAACGCTCACCTAATAGGATATTAGTAATTAAATGGACTTTCGACAGTGATGCTAAGAATGATCCATATGAGACTCCTGTTTTAATTTAATATTGGAGTGATCGCCCGGTATCTTATTAGGCGGGTTGTTACAAGATAATATTTGGTTGTCAAAAAGTTTAGCCAAATGGATAAAGGCCCTAGATGGTCTATTTATTGGAGTTTTTAATGGATTAAGTGGGTGTTTTATTATTTCTACTTTAACCCTACATACTTTGGTTTCTTGTGTTTTTTGACACCCTAAATATGTTTCAAAAGTTGGTTTTTCTAGGGTTTTCTTTCGGGATTCATGCTCAAGGTATATTCTGGTAAGAAGAAGCATCCTGGAATCTTTTGACGTGAACTAGACGTCAATGACTTAAAAATTAAAACAATATGATTTCTAGAGAGAGAAACAAAGAATTTCTTATATTTCAAAAAGTGAATCTATCTTCAAATTAAAACTATAAAGATATTTATAAGTGATATATTACTTGCTAATTAAGTAATAGCCTAAAATGACTAAAAAGGACTAACTAAAAATAAAATGCCTAACTAGTCCCAAACATGCTTGGAGGATAATTAAGGAGAGAAATACCTAAGAAGAACTAAAAATAGAAATAAAAGGAAAAATAAAAGTCAAATAACAATGGATTCCCATTACTCTCCCCGTCTTTGAAAAGTTCATCCTCGAACTTGCAAAATTAGAGAATCGCGTGAGAAGTTCCAAAAATGCGCTTGAAATGAGACACAAAGACTTGTGAGGCCAAAAATATTTTATTGAAAATTTGAGGAAGGGTCATTATTTAATTCTTGATTACATGATTAATCATCTTCCTCTTTATTACAACACTATACCCTAGTTCTTGAATTTATTGGAGGGTTTCACCTTATTGATTAGGGTTTTGAATGTTTGGATGTTGTTTTTGGTAGAGATTTGAGGGGAAACACCAGAATGAGGAAGAATTATTGACGTAAGAGGGGGATCATCCACCGAGAGGGTGGTCTGGGTTTGTTCAAGATTTTTTGGTGTTTTGATGGGGTCAGGTATAGTATGAATATGGTTCAGGCCAGTGGCGAACCGAATTGGTTTTTTTGGGGGGTGGGGCTTGAGTAGTGGGCCGGTGGGGTGGGTGGAACTACTTCAGGAAGCGGTAGGGGGTGGAGAATGGTAGCGGAATGGTCGGTGTGAGGTGCGGTGGGGGGTTAGGGTTTGATAGCAACGACAACGATGCCTAGGGTAGAAATGGGAATGGAGGGATTAGGGTTTTGATTCTTAGAAAGAAGTTGAATTAGGGTTTTCATTTGTTCTTCTATTCTATCCACTTTTCATGCAATTGTTGATTACTTTCTTCCAATTCTTGATGGATTTTTCTTAACTCTTCGTTAATCTCATCGTGAATTCACGTCATCCTCTTGGGGTCCATTGATAATATGTAGTGCACGATTTGATATTCTACACACCGATACAAACTAACCACCAATGTTTGGAGAAACACCCCCTCTAATACCAATTTGACATGAACTACACGTTAATGACCTAAAAATCAAGACAATATGATTTCTATAGAGAGAAACAAAGAATCTCTTATATTTCAAGAATTGAAGCTATCTTCAAGTGAAGACTATAAAGCTATTTATAGGTGGGTTATTACTTTCTAATTAACTAATAGCCTAAAATGACTAAAAAAGACTAACTAAAAATAAAAGAATGCCTAATTAGTATCAAACATGCTTGGAGTCTAATTAACGAGAGAAAATGCCTAAAAAGAACTAAAAATATAAATAAAAGGAAAATAACAATAGATTCCCATTATCTTTATTTCAAATCGATGTGTCCACATAGGTGATCAACTAGGAATGTGCACGTGTGGATACTCTTTGTCGAAATAAGAACCCAACAATATAGGTTGCTTATTTTTAGAGGGTATAAAAAGGCTTATAAGCGATGTTCTAAAAGTTTAAGGGAGGAAAGTGGGATTTTTTAAAAGTTTAAGAAGCTTATCTGATCAGCCAAAGGGGTGAGGGGAATAGTTTAGCCGATCACCCAACTCTTAGAAATGGTTAGTCGGTCGGCTAAATGTTTTAGTTGAACCTTATATAATGCAGTAGAGCTCGCTATTTCGGGAGAGTAATTTATTTCCTTCTTTGGATATTTCTCTTGGTTCCCACTTTCATTCGAGTTTTACGGCACTTGCATCTGTTAGCCTCATTTGTACTCTTTTTGTATCGTCATATATCATGAAAGTGGTCTCAATTTTGGCAAGCCTGACATGCCATTCCTATTATCTTTGTCGAGGAGTATTCCTACGGGATCCTAGGATTCCACGTTAGTGATGATCACTCCCATGATCATGGAAAAGAATATTTCTTTGACCCTGGGTATGGTTGACCCCTATCAACTTAGGGTGGACACTTGTTACTTATCAATGTTGTCATAAACTTTTATCATGGTCTCTCAAGGTGACATCCAATTTGTGCACATATTTTAGAGGGATGCCACTTTTGTAATGTTGGCTCTGACACTGGACCCGACCCTTATGTTGTATGGCGTGAGTATTCATTAGACACTGTCGGTATATTTTGGAGCATCCCTTTTGCCTTAATTTACCATGTTTGATGGAATTCTTTTTTTCTATGATTTTTCAACAAATATTGGTCAATGTGGGTCACTAGAAGGAGTTCCTCGTGCGATGGTCATTGATAAGCACCCAAAAAATGTCTATTTATGCCCAGAATAGATGCATTTTAGTCGCTCGTTTTTAATAAAAATGGCCTTATGTTCGTATTTATTATTTTTTAGGTCAAACAGAAGTCGCAACATCAAATGATGCTAAATCGGTGTAATTGTGACAAAGTAGCGGTTAAAAGCATGCATAGAAGAAATCAAAAGAGACAGCAAATTCAAAGTCCCTATTTGAGCTTATCGAAATGTTCCAACGCCCCGAACCCTATCCCCGAACCAAACTGTACCCTTACCCTAGCCCAGACTTGGCCTAATCCTTCACCGAGCCCCGTGTGTGTTCAGTTTGTATTTTATATTGTTTTTCAGATTTTTATTTGAGTCATTTTTAATTTTTTGAATTTATTTTATAATTTTCATTTGTTTTTAATTTTTAATCCTTATTTTTTTTTATTAGGTTTAGTTATTAGGTATATTTTATTTTATTAGGCTTAGTTTAATCGATTATATTTCTTTTATATTTATTTTTAGTTACGTTATAAATATTTAATTAGTTTTGTTTTACTTTCTTTTAATTTTTTTAGGAAAAACTAAAGACACACTCACACCATAATTCCCATACACAAACACACACCTAACCATCCCCTCCATCATCTTCAACCTCGCACCACTCTCTCTCCTCACCTTTATTTTTAATCCACACCTTAAAACACAACCCATAACCCATTTTAAACTCAAATAAAAAATGAAAAAGAAAAAAAAACTAAAACCATGGAAACTCCATGGTCATTTCATGTCCTCTAACCACGAGCTTAAACCGAAACCCGTCAACAAATTAAAGACTCGGTCTCGATCCAAACTCGGCGGCGCCCAACTCCCCACTTCGGACCTGACCGATGACATAACCTCACTCACCCAAAACCAAAACCCTCAAACCTAACCATGACAACCACGACCCAAATTCACTCTTTCAAACCCCCTGCCTCGGCCAACCACCCACAACCCACCTGTTTAACCCCAAACCCGAAACCTTACCCACAAACCCCTGTCAACACCCACTACAACCGAACCCGTAACCCTCTAAACCCGCGAGCTCATAACCGCAAAAACCAACCCGAGAATCTTTGAACCAATCTCCCTTTAATCCCACACCATACCCGAATCCTAACCATTAACCCACTTTGACCCAAAATAAAACCCATATTCAAAACCCATTTGAACCTCTTCCAAGACATCACGATTTCTCCACCTGTTAAAAACAAAGCCAACCAAAACCCACTTGAGATAACTCTCTCTCAACCCACTTTTGACTTATCCAAAATCATATCCCACAAAATCCTCTACCAAAACCAACAAATCGTGGGTTATAAAAGAGAAGAGGATAAGATCTTAAAAGTGACTCTCAACATAGGCGAGAGAGACAGATAATAGAGAGAGATACTGTGTATATTATGTATATAGTAGGTACTTAAATAAATTCAAAAAAAATTCCAAAAAAAAAAAATCAGTTTAGCATTACAAATTATTTAAGGTTCAATTTTTCTATTTATTTGTGTAATCAAGCATTGGATTTGTGAAGACATTGGTACACACATTCATGAACGCGATACAAGAAAATAATTCGAAAGGAGACTTTGAGTATTGTATTTATTGATCTTCTTTTTTAATTTATTGTTCCATGTATGTGATTGTGCTTAATTGTTTAAATATGTTTGTCTAATAACCTTATTCAAGGGGTGGGATGAAACTTTCATATGATGTTAGTTTAATTAATAAATTTCATTGATTGTTATAATTCTAGGAAAATTAATTTTTAATTATCACTAATTAATTTATGTAAGGAGAGGTGGTAAATTAATTGTACAAATTAATGTTTGAGTTTAGGATTCTAACTAGAGATAGGTTTTTCCGATATTTGAATATTGATTTTGTGTTAAAATTTGAGAATTCATACTGTATCCATTAAATTGATCCTAGCTGTTAATATGTTGAAAACAGTATAGTTCTTAATTTTTCATCACGTGACATTTTTAAATTAGTTTTCTAAAAAAGATATTATTAAATTTATAATTGTAACGAGAGTTAGATTATTGATTTAATATTATCTCGAAATATTTCAAATTGAGAAATTAAAATAATTGAAAATGCAGCGTAATCCTATCTTTTGACATTCTCACATTTTCACACTCGATTGCACATTATTTTTCTTTATTTAGTCATTTCATAATTTTTATCATTTATTAGTTAATTCTCCCTTCAAAATATTTTTTAAAAAAATTAAAAGAATTAAAAAAATAAAAGGATTTTTAATAAAAATTGGAATTACAGGTTTTCACGATAACCGTTTCAACACTTGAAACTTGATTGATACCTGAATTTTCCATGATACTAAATTTTTAACAAGTTTTGTAGGTGATTTCAGGAATTTATGATATTCGAAATTTGACCGCAACGATGTTCCAAATTCATATCCAAGGAAGACAAAAATTAAGAGAAATCAAATGGCGTCGTTGCCGATTTCTTGAAGATTGAAGCCCGTGATGATTTGTAATTTTATTTTTTATTTTTAGTGTAGTTATTCCTTCCTCTCCCTACTTAGACTGGTTGTTTAGGATTATTGAGGCCTTGTAATTAATTTGGGTGCATTTTGACACCATTTTATTTTTTGTAATATTTATTCAAACATTTAAAAAAAAGCAAAAGGGAAACCGGATAAGGTAGAGAGAGGGCATCCAAAGATGAGGATTTTTTAAGGCTCTCTACTTTGGGTCAGTAGGACTCCCAGGGACGACTGAAGTAGGCGTAATGCCCCCTGGTCGACTCAACACGTCTTTCACTCCACGTGTGTAAAAATCGTGGGAGGTAAACTCTTTATCACTCGTGAATCTACTACAAGTGAGTCAATTTTTGTGTGCTACTTGCTCCTATGTGCTTTTTATTTCTGTATCGCATTTAAATTGGATGGTTTGATGAATAAATTTACCTAAGACCTATACCCGGTCATTGAAACGAGAAGGGATTTCATCACCCAACTAACTTGCTTATCCATTATGTGCTACCCTAGCTGTTATTAAATTTAAAATAAATCAACTAGCTAGCCCCGTAGGAACACATTTTTGCAACAAGCGATCAAAAAGATAAATTCGGTGATTTTTGTAGCCTGCGGACTTAATTGAAATTTGACTACCCCTTTCAGTAATTTTGCAGATCAAAATTGGCTACGTGCTCGTTAGGATTTTTTCTTGACTCGTGTGTGTCCAATTCAATTCTTTAGGTAGTCGATTTTAATTAGTTCGTCCAAATCAAGAGTCCATTTTCTTCCCTTTTTTGAAAAATCCCAAAAATATTTTCCTTTTTTTTTAATATTTCCAAAAAACCCAAAAATATTTTTTTCCATATTTCAAATGCCAAAAAGATTTTCCTTTTCTTATTTTCACAAATCACACAAAGATTTTCTTTTCTTTTCAAAACTATTTAAAAAACCAAAAATATTTCTCTCCTCATGGCCAAAGAACGTCCTTTACGAGAGTACTTTGGCCATTTCCCATTGTTTGATGTTAAGCACGATTCGAACCTCTATTCATTAATTCATGGCTTTAACTCTCAAACGCCTGTAACAACCCAGGTTTTTGAGCGGCTATTTTATATTATTTTTCCTGATGGGCTAATATTATAAAATAGGGACGGTTGGAGTAAATATTATTTCCCTTAATATTAAGTGATAATATTTACTATGTTTTGTCTATTTATCGTATGAGAAGGTAAATAGCATTATATGGTGTATTATTGCGTCGTTATATGTAAAATGACGGTTATGGCTCATATATAAGTTGGAGCATAATGAATGAAATAAAATGAAATTGGAACACCAAAATAGTTCACTTCATTTCGAATGCCAAAATAGGGGGTGCGGTTGTTTTTTGAATAGTTGAGAGAGTCAGAATAAGTGTCATGTTGTATTTTGGAGTTTCGGGCACTTTTGATGCGTTATGACTCAATTAAGTGGATACGAGTCAATTTAATGGTATATTAGCAATTAAAATAGGGCATTTATGTTTTAAGACCCGTTTAATTTCCCCATCCCATTTTCTTTCTTCATTTGTGTTAGAAGCCAAAGGGGGGAGAGAGAGAGAAGAGAGAGCTTGGGAGAAATGGAGAAAAAGAAAGAAAATAGAGATTTGAGGTCGGAATCCGTTGCTTCGGGAAGAGAATTCGAGACTACAACCTCGAGCCAAGTTTCTTACTTGCTAGATATTAATTTAATGTGATAAATTTCATGTTTAGTTAAGTTTTGGAGACTTAAACCATAAATTGGTTTTTGTTGATTTTGATGATTAAACCCTTAATTCTTGGTTTTAATTTGATTTGAGGATAAATTATTAGTTATTAATGGCGTAGAAATGATTTGGAATGAATTGTTGTTGTTGATATTGGGAAGAATCAAGGGTTTGAGGGTTTTGGGGTTTTAAGGTTCAAACAACCCGTAGCCCAACTTCGAAATTCTGCAGGGCCGAATCGATTAGCCCTTAGCGAATCAATTCGGTAATAGGGAAAGTCACAGGTCTGAAAAGGGTGAATCGATTCGGACCATTCGAATCGATTCGGGGTTATGCATAATGCCAGAGTCTTCTTGACCGAATCGATTCAGACTTACCGAATCGATTCTCTTTTGGGACCGAATCGATTCGGCCAGGGCGAATCGATTCGGAATCCCTGAATTTTTTGGATGTTTTTCCAGCTTAGTTTTTAGCCCTTTTCTTTTATGTTCGGAGTTTAGGAACCTTCCTTTGGGATGTAATGGGGAGTCCTAGAGGGTGGTTTTGGGTAGATAATGTCCTAGGATAATATGGGATGTTTAGGCTTACCCCGAGGGCTAGTTTGTGTAGGTTACTATCCGAATGATATAGGAGGTTAACCTAAAGATAAATTGGAGATAAAATGTTCATAATGATACTTTTGGGAGATACTCCTTGAGAGAGACTAACTTTGATGGATTATGAAATTATATAAACTTTTGGGGGCTAGTTTCAGGTTTATGGCACTTCGGGTCTTAGGGCATTAATAAAATATGACTCTAAGAATAAGAAATGTATATTATAAAATGTGGTACTAAATAAATAAGTAAACATGATTTTGAGAATGTAAAAATGGATGTTTTCAAATGAAAAGCAAAAATGATTTTCATAAATGTTAATTTATGGTTACACACCCTCTTAAGTGACATCATAAGGGAAGTTCCCGCGCTGTGGTGAAGTCCCCTAGATATTGAATGCAGGGTGGATATATCCCTAGGCCATATGAGCGGTTATGGTATGTTTTCTGTAATGGGTAGGTAATTTCGGGTGTGGTTATTACTACCCCACAGGCATATGGCCACTTCCCGACGTCTTGCGTTGTAGGTGCCCAGGTGTCGTAATTGATAGGCACTGGAAGATGATGGTCATTTAGGGGCGTACACAGTGGGGGAACCTGGACGGGCAGTCTTAGAATGCGTTATGTGATATATATAACTATGTTCAATAATGTGGGGCATTATTGGTATTAAAGCATTTTATGATAATGAAATGGCTTTAATTACATTTTCCGGATGGAAGAAGGAAAATGGATGATATGACATGAAAATGTTAAAGCATTTTTATGATAATAAAACTTGCTTTAAATTATGTATATTTTTCCTGGATGGAAGAAAGGAAAAAAAATTGGTAAAGAAAGTTTTGAAATGAAATTGATTGGTAAACATTTAATAAAGTCTTTTACCATTTATATATATTCCTAAAGAAAGAAATAGAAATTATGCTTTTAGATGGTGAATGGATTTAATTATATATCCTTCAGTAGCTGTAGATGAGACCTCTCATTTATATGTATATATTAAAAATGAGCTGAGGGTCTAATGTATCTCGACGATCAACCTTTCCTAGTAGTAGTGTATCGGGGGGTTCCTTGTTTGGATTTTGCTTCACGAGACACCTCACGCACAAATAAGGGCATAGTGTTGTGGCTAGGGAAAAGTTAACCTTTAGTACTTGGATTAATTAGAACAGGGTCTAATGTATCTCGATGATCAACCTTGCCTAGTAGTATCGTATCAGGGGGGGTTCCTTATTTGGATTTCGCTTTGTGAGACACCCCACGCACGAATAAGGGCATAGTATTGAGACTGGGGAGAAGTTAGACTTTTGTTCTTGGTTTAACTAGAGCATCATTGATATTGTGCTAGGTTGCTTTTAGATTGAGAGGTGAGAAATGATATTTTTAATTGCGAGAGAATTACGCACCTAACTGTCATGCATTTTAGTCACATGGGAATCATATCAAACCGGGCCCTGACCCATCTATATTTCTTTGTTTCTACATATACTCTTTGTCGTACAGGTTCTCTACCGTATGGACACCCATATTTACATTTCCATTCCGGTTTTCATGGAGCTATGGCATATTGCGGATGTTGTAGGTTATTCGTTTAGACGCCTCTTTCTCTTGTACTCTAGTTATGTACAGTTATTTATTAGGGCGTGTTTTCCCAAGTTTTTCACTCATTTATTACATTGTAAATATTGTATTGTAATACTCGGTGTAACTAATTGTATTAGTCTGTTCACCGACAGCTTATTCGGTGATTATTTATTATATTGTCATCCTTTATCTATCGATTTTGATATCCACCGTTTTCGCAAATGGAATTGTCTAAGTGTTTTTCTTTTATTCAAAATTTTCTTTTTATTGACAATCCATTTTATAAAATGATTGGTGCTACCTCGTACTATTATTTTAATCGATAGTGATGCTGAGAATGGACCATCTATGATTCCTATGATTATTAGAGTATTGGGTTGGCCACCTATTATTTTAGTAGGAGCTTTGTCACAGATGGTATCAAAGCATTAGGTTCTAGAGTCCTTAGGAATCTGTGCGGATGTATTGCGTCTTCTGCGTTTCTTTTGATTTGATATAGAGCCCTAAGATTAAGATAATTGATTTCTCTTGTGAGAATTCGTTATCCTGCCAGGATATGAGAACCACGAAAATCTTTTGCATGTTCGTGTGAGACTTGCAAGTCGTACGACGAAGGGCATTGGAGGAAGGATGTTGTGTAGGCGTCACGAGACGGGATTACTAAGAGCTGTAAGCTGTAGTCGGGGATGAGGGTCGCTTTAGAGGTCGCTCCCTTTGTAGCATTATCATATATTGCTACCGTGACTACTAAGTACAGTAGCTATAGTTTTTCAAGTACCGCTGCCAGTAGAGAGTGGTACTAAGCTTGGGACTCTAGGCGACGCTGATTGAAAATGAGAGGTCCTTGACAAGGACTACCTGTTGAAGTTCGATCGGATTGGAGGAGGTGTAATCTCATTTGATGAGAATATAAGGCCCGAGAGTTTTGGCCTAAAGAAGGGTATAGAATTACCCAGGTGTGAAGATTGGAGGATAATCTTTCCCCCGTAGGATTAAAGTTGAAGTAGCAGAAATTGGTAGTCGCTATAGTAGGGTGGGGTAGGAAGTTTTTGTCCAAAGAGAGAGCCCTTCAATAGAATGATAGGCTCACAAGTAAGTGTTGGTAACACTTCAGGAGAAGTAACGTTCATGAGACCCCATCGGTGGACATCCACCCGGGGAAGGCTCGTTGAATGAAGGCCGGGGAGGCCAGTAGAATGTTCCCTTTATTGAAGAGATTAAGGGAACTACGCGAGTAATCGCCAGGGTAGCTAGAGATGGAATTAGTTTTGTTCGGTAAAGACTAGAATAATGTGTCTAGGAACCATTAGTAATGGCCAAAGAGATTGACATGGATATTGGAGGGAGTTACACCTTAGGTGAGGGTAGGGTATTCCTTATGATAAGATGGAGTAGTATTGTATTAACCCTAGATTCGGCAGTGTATATCGGGCTTGTGGCAGTATCGATACTTTTATAGTAAGTATACCTATATGACTTCCATGGAAGGGAGGTCCTATATTTTTCCTTCACTCGTTATGAGGTGGGTGATGATATTTTAAGTATATGTGTGGTATGTGCTACTTGTATTATATGTAATATACGAGTAGAGATGTACTTAGCTTGATGGGTGTGATAGCAAGCAAATAAATTGCGAGGCTATCTTATTTCTAGTTCTAGAAAGGAGCTAGTTGTTCTATAATATCTCACCTAGATATAGGTTTGAGACTTTATAGAGATGGTTTATGGTGTGTAGGTATTTTTCATTTTTTTTACTTGCTTTATTTGTTTTATTTGATTGTTTGCTTTCTTTGCTTGTGTGTGATGTTGCCTTATCTCCACGACCAACAAGTTAAGGGGATTGTGTCGGAGGGGTTCCATATTTTGATTTCGCTTTGCGAGACACTCCACGCATGAACCTTAACGACGTTGGGAGTGGAGAGATGCTATATTTATTTTTCCTTCTTTTTTTCTCTGTTGGTTGAGATGCTGGGTTTGGAAGGTTTAGCCAAGAATCACGTAATTGAGTGACTAAAGGCTAAGTTGAGGTGCGATATATGAGCACTATGATAGTTATGAAAGTCGAATATAGACTTATGGTTATGCCTTAATGAAAAGGCCATCTATAAAATATGTATGTGTGTATACTGGGATGAAGTATTCGTAGTGCCTTACAGAGAGTAAGCGCTCGATCAGTTAAATCTCCATTTTTGTTATAGTGGTAAGATTATAATTAGTATTTTAGCGATCCCGATCATGTGTCTTTGACCGTTACTTCTTGACGACCGACGATGTGAGGTAGTAGTTGATACGACGCAAATATTGCGTATTTCACCCGTTAACCTACGCCTTATTAGCCCCCTTGGGTATCTTAATCCCTATACTTATGCTCGTTAACCAGACAACCTCGAATTTCTATGTTAACATGTTTTGCAGGGGTTAATTGAGCTTTTGTAGGTATTTGGATGCTTAGTATGAAGTTCGGACGCTTTCCGGAAATGTTTCGTCGACTTTTGTAGCTTCGGGGGCATTTTAGTAATTTCAGCATTCGGGTTTGAATCCCTAGCTCTTCACGGAAGTTGAAGACCTTTGATTTCTCTTCGCGTGGCCACCGACGGTGCATGATTCCGAGTTGTAATGATGGAGTTATGGCATTTTTAGGATGGTTTTTACTTCAAATTCACACTCAAGGCCACATTCAAGGGCATTTTTGTCATTTCATATTTGGGTTTTTTGGCCCAATGTCTTCTTGGATGTTGTAGTCCTCTGAGTTATCTTCGCGTAGCCTCCGACCGTGCCTCATTCCGAGCTATAACGAAGAAATGGCGGCATTTTCCGTAAAACAGGACAAAGCTGCAGAATTGCAGACCTGTAGGGGCGAATCGATTCGCCCCAAAACCGAATCGATTCGCCCCTGCTGCAGAATTGCAGTTTGAAATTCCCCTGTTTCCGAATCGATTCGGACCATTTCCGAATCGATTCGGCTACAGTAAAAGTCCGAAAATCTGTATTTTTAAGTTGGTTTTTGGTTGGGTATATAAGGGTAAACTTTGTATGAAGTGGAAAAAACGTTTTTTAGGTTAGTTTAGTTAGGGTTTTGAGGGTTTTGGATGGTTCTTCTTCATTTCTCTTTGGTTTGACACCCCATTTGGATTGTAAGTTAACTATTCATCTCCCCTACCAATTAATATAGTTGTATTTCATTATTTCCTTGCCTTCTAGGTAGATTTACATGCTTTCCTAAATAGTTTATTGTGTTTATTCTTGCTTTCTAGTTTAATTAGTTGTAATTTAGTTTAATTCATTATGTACCCTTAGATAAATAGGGTCGGGATTTCATTTCCGCCATTTTCGGGTTTGGACCTCGAAAATTAGGTTTTGTGTAAAATTGCGTTTAATTGAAACCGCGTGTATTAAAGTTGGATTGTTATGCGTTTAACTTTATTTGTCACGCAACTTTAGTGTTTATAGCGATAATCCGAATTTAATCCGCGTGTGACCATTTTCAGTTAAATGTTTAATCTCGCAACTTTGGGTTAAATTCCTTCTTGTGTGATGTTTATGCTTAATTGTAAATGCTCGATTAAATGTTTTCGAACCGTAATTCTAATTAGTAGTTGTTTAGCCCGTGTGGTGGAATGCGATCCCGATCCTCGCTTTACTTTTGTGTAGCGTAACTTATTCTTTTCTTTAGTCCACCATAACCACCCATCACCTTTTCATTTATTTATTTTACACTTTTATTCCAGAAGTATTTAAAGCAATTAACATCTAAAATTTAATCACTCCCTGTGGATTTCTTACGATACCCGACTTACCGCTGTGCTTGCTTGTCAAGTGTGGTAGTAGCTTAGGTTCTTTTGTATCGCGGCGGCGAAACACACGACGACTGTGTCCTCACACGAACACACTTTTACCGCCCGATCACAAAATGGCGCCGTTGCGCATTGAGGACAATGCAACATTTAAGTTAGGGGGTGTAGGATATTCTATCCATTTCATGTGTAGTCCATGGATTTGCTCACATTTAGTTACTAAGTATGCCTTTTTGTGAAAAATTTGAAAAATTTCAAAAATATTTTCTTTCTTTTTTTCTCCTTTGTTGGGCATTTTGCCTTGTTTCCAGTGATAAATTTCAATAATTACCCAATCCAATAGACAACTCAATGATGCATGTTCTCGATTTTAGAAGTTATTAGACTTTAGTCCTCAAATCATTGATATTGTGAATAACTTCATGAATTAAATTTTATCCTATGAGCATATGCACTTTCGTTGTTACATTGATTTGGTTTAAGATTTTTATAACTCGGTAATCTTTTGTTGCATTGTATATACTTACACCGAGTAAGCTTTGTACCTTTCGTCGTTTGTGAGTGTTATACACTATTCTTTTCTCTTTGAAAACGTTGAATTCGTTGGTAATCTCACTATTGTTTCATTTGACCGTTCATTAATTGAGTTCATACTTGAAATGTCTTACTTGAGCATGATTTTCCTATATTGTTTTGACTTGAGAATTGCGTAAACTTTGTGAAATGATCATAGGCCCTCTTTGATATATCACCCATATTAGCCTTGACCTCACCCTTATATGTTTCCCTAGTCAACCCCTTTGTGCCTAAATACTAGCCTTTCGTTTCATTACCCAAAATCCCATAACCAACTCTAAATTGGAGTTATAAACCATACATACACTTTCCATACCTTTGTTTGGAATGTTACTTGGGATTGAATGATGTTTTTATGATGTCGGTTGCAATTTAGGCATATGAGAGTTTAATAAGTAAAGAAAAGAAAGTAGTGAAAAAAGTGAAGAAAAAGAGAAAGCAAAAAGCAATAGAAAACAAAAGAGAAAAATGAGAAAAGGAAGAAAAAGAAAACAATAGAAAAAGAAGAAAAGAAAAGAAAGAGAAGTTTGTATATGTTGTGTATAGTGTTCAATAAGCTTTGATTACTCTCCCCGATGATATATCTAATGCCGTTTTGGAACTTGTTTTTCCAATTTTGTTATTGCACGCATTCTCCAATTATCCCGAGTTTTCATCCCGAACACTTTGAATCCGTACATACATTCCTTCATTTCGTACCCTAGCCTATCCTACATTACAACCCTATTAAAGTCCTATGTGATCTTAGGTTGATGTAATTCAAAAGTCATAATAGTTTTGATAATCAGTGAAAATGCATTTCGCCTCTTTTAGTGTGCGGTATCCTTTCATTGAGATTACAGTTTTTCATTTTATATATAGCGTTCCTCATTTGTGACATGTGTGCGGCCTAGTTTCCATTTACATTTACTCTTTAGCCCGCATGTCCCGTGTGTTACCTCCCTGTTTTGAGTGAATTCGCTTGATGAGCGTAATGCCCGTGAGGATTGAATATATGCTTGCTTTAATGTATATCCGGTTTATTTAATTTTTTGCCAAATCACACTTTGCATGTGCTCACTCCCCTCCCACATTTTAAGGTTTCAATTCTATGAGGTGCATTCTATAATGTTAATGATTTGGACTTTTGTGTGAATTCATTCACTTTGCTAATAATGCGTATGAAATCCTTTTCGCCATTGTTGGGCTTGTTGCATGTTGGGTTGGGCATCTTTTGAGGAAACTATATGATGTTTGTGGGTTCCATCCCTGAAAACCCTCACGAGACGACACTCGTCCACTAGGGTAACCTAGGGGTTTAACGGCTTATTGCATACGCTAAATGCAATCGAATCGCCCGCGAAAGTGGCCTTTTGCTTTTATACCATACTTTTGTACTTATCCAACTTTTGGTCTTCTTGTTGTTCTTGTAGTTTCTTATTTCATTGCTAGGGACTAGCAATGTGTAAGTTAGGGGGTGTGATACGACGCAAATATTGCGTATTTCACCCGTTAACCTACACCTTATTAGCCCCCTTGGGTATCTTAATCCCTATACTTATGCTCGTTAACCAGACAACCTCGAATTTCTATGTTAACATGTTTTGCAGGGGTTAATTGAGCTTTTGTAGGTATTTGGATGCTTAGTATGAAGTTCGGACGCTTTCCGGAAATGTTTCGTCGACTTTTGTAGCTTCGGGGGCATTTTAGTAATTTCAGCATTCGGGTTTGAATCCCGAGCTCTTCATGGAAGTTGAATACCTTTGATTTCTCTTCGCGTGGCCACCAACGGTGCATGATTCCGAGTTGTAATGATGGAGTTATGGCATTTTTAGGATGGTTTTTACTTCAAATTCACACTCAAGGCCACATTCAAGGGCATTTTTGTCATTTCATATTTGGGTTTTTTGGCCCAATGTCTTCTTGGATGTTGTAGTCCTCTGAGTTATCTTCGCGTAGCCTCCGACCGTGCCTCATTCCGAGCTATAACGAAGAAATGGCGGCATTTTCCGTAAAACAGGACAAAGCTGCAGAATTGCAGACCTGTAGGGGCGAATCGATTCGCCCCAAAACCGAATCGATTCGCCCCTGCTGCAGAATTGCAGTTTGAAATTCCCCTATTTCCGAATCGATTCGGACCATTTCCGAATCGATTCGGCTACAGTAAAAGTCCGAAAATCTGTATTTTTAAGTTGGTTTTTGGTTGGGTATATAAGGGTAAACTTTGTATGAAGTGGAAAAAACGTTTTTTAGGTTAGTTTAGTTAGGGTTTTGAGGGTTTTGGATGGTTCTTCTTCATTTCTCTTTGGTTTGACACCCCATTTGGATTGTAAGTTAACTATTCATCTCCCCTACCAATTAATATAGTTGTATTTCATTATTTCCTTGCCTTCTAGATAGATTTACATGCTTTCCTAAATAGTTTATTGTGTTTATTCTTGCTTTCTAGTTTAATTAGTTGTAATTTAGTTTAATTCATTATGTACCCTTAGATAAATAGGGTCGGGATTTCATTTCCGCCATTTTCGGGTTTGGACCTCGAAAATTAGGTTTTGTGTAAAATTGCGTTTAATTGAAACCGCGTGTATTAAAGTTGGATTGTTATGCGTTTAACTTTATTTGTCACGCAACTTTAGTGTTTATAGCGATAATCCGAATTTAATCCGCGTGTGACCATTTTCAGTTAAATGTTTAATCTCGCAACTTTGGGTTAAATTCCTTCTTGTGTGATGTTTATGCTTAATTGTAAATGCTCGATTAAATTTTTTCGAACCGTAATTCTAATTAGTAGTTGTTTAGCCCGTGTGGTGGAATGCGATCCCGATCCTCGCTTTACTTTTGTGTAGCGTAACTTATTCTTTTCTTTAGTCCACCATAACCACCCATCACCTTTTCATTTATTTATTTTACACTTTTATTCCAGAAGTATTTAAAGCAATTAACATCTAAAATTTAATCACTCCCTGTGGATTTCTTACGATACCCGACTTATCGCTGTGCTTGCTTGTCAAGTGTGGTAGTAGCTTAGGTTCTTTTGTATCGCGGCGGCGAAACACACGACGACTGTGTCCTCACACGAACACACTTTTACCGCCCGATCAGTAGTGTAATAGGAGGGTTACTTGTTTGGATTTCGCCTAGGCGAGACGTCCCATGCATGAAACTGAGTGAATGTCGGGAGTTGGGAAAGGTCTTGGGCATTAGGGATATAATTAGGATAATCCTTATATGACTATATTAGGATAGATAAATTGACTTTAGGATTATTATGATGTAAGGTCCATAAGGCCTGTAGCGCGATTTTAGGAAGGCGGTAGGGAGTTAACCACAATAGGTTTATGGGCTAACTCTACGAGGGATTGGATACCTAGAACGAAGAGTATGGCATCTCGTGTGATTTAGAACGGTAGGCCGTAGGAGGTGGGGCCTTTCTTAGATAGAGCGTTCCGTTGGTAACCTATCTTTCGAGGAGTTGATGCATGAGTTGACTTTTACTCCTGCACTCGTGTTGTTAAGATCGAGAGTGGATTTAATGAACAAGTCTTTGCCAGGAACGGTAAGTATTAATACTGGAGCATGAAACCATTATTTATGCATCTCACAAATCTAAATTCTGTGAGAAGTATTATCCCTCGCTCGATTTAGAGTTCGTAGCTGTAGTATTCTCCTTAAAGAATTTAGGTATCACTTCCTGGGCAGGAAATTGGTCTTTTAACGAGCAAGAAGTTGGAGTGAGTAAAAGACTATTAATTAGATATTCCCTTCCGCTAAGGAAATGCGGATGGGGTAGTAGAAGCGCCGAGTAGATAGTCATCGGAGAAATTAGTATGGCATGGAATGCCATGTGGAATGAGCTTAATCGAGGGGACACTATTGTAAGAGCATTTATGCCCATGATTGACCAATTCACCTACTAGTATGAAGAGACTAGTGGTGGAATGTCATGGGTTTGGAGTAGTAGTTTTTATGGGTCGAATTTCCATACAATAGTTCGGATCATTTTCTATAAGTACGGTGCCGTGTGTGTGGCCAAGTGTAGTCGGCTGAGTAATTCACCTGTTCGTTGGATGGAACCAACGGACAATATATTCTTTGGGCATGAAGTGGTCCTAGAATATTTCTTTAATGATTGGACTCATAGAGACGCATACTTTTAAGGGGCTACGCCCATGCGAATAGAAGTAAGTAGTATTGGGGTGAGCGATGTAGTATTAGTATAGTTATTCCCTAATAAGGGTGTAACTTAATCCGGGAAGATAGGCAATTTGTGCCGAGTTAAGTAGGTATCTCCTTCCATGGTAGAAAGGTAGGATCGAAATTTCTTGAGGAGCGATTTGGTGCTATATAGAGCACTAAGGATGTAGGCTAAGATCGAAAATGATGACCTTATCCCAAGTACAAAAAGGGGTTTGCTAAGAATGATAGAACGAAAGTTTAGTATAGTATACCTTTATATGATTAAGGTTATATTGTATGCCTGAATTTTGAGGGCAAAATTCCCTTCTAACGGGGGAGTATGTAACAACCCAGGTTTTTGAGTGGCTATTTTAGATTATTTTGCCTGATGGGCTAATATTATAAAATAGGGAAAGTTGGAGTAAATATTATTTCCCGTGATATTAAGAGATAATATTTACTATGTTTTGTCTATTTACCGTATGAGAGGGTAAATAGCATTATATGGTGTATTATTGCGTCGTTATATGTAAAAAGACGATTATGGCTCATATATAAGTTGGAGTATAATTAATGAAATAAACTAAAATTGGAACACCAAAATAGTTCACTTTACTCCCAATGACAAAATAGGGGTACGGTTGTTTTTAGAATAGTTGAGATAGTCGAAATAAGTGCCATGTTGTATTTTGGAGTTTCGGGCACTTTTGACGCGTTATGACTCAATTAAGTGGATACGAGTAATTTTAATGGTATATGAGCAATTAAAAGAGGGAATTTAAGTTTTAAGACCCATTTAAGTTCCTCCCACCCCTTTTCTTTCTTCATTTGTGTTAGAAGCCAAAGGAGAGAGAGAGAAGAGGTAGCTTGGGAGAAATGGAGAAAAAGAAAGAAAATGGAGATTTGAGACCGAAATCCGTTGCTTCGGGAAGGGAATCCGAGACTACAACCTCGAGGCAAGTTTCTTACTTGCTAGATATTGATTTAATGTGATAAATTGCATGGTTAGTTAAGTTTTGGAGATTTAAACCATAAATTGGTTTTTGTTGATTTTGATTATTAAACCCTTAATTCTTCGTTTTAATTTGATTTGAGGATAAATTATTAGTTATTAATGGTGTAGAAATGATTTGGGTTGAATTGTTGTTGTTGATGTTGGGAAGAATCAAGGGTTTGAGGGTTTTGGGGTTTTAGGGTTCAAACAACCCGTAGCCCAACTTTGAAATTCTGCAGGACCGAATCGATTCGCCCCTAGCGAATCGATTCGGTAATAGGGAAAGTTACAGGTTTGAAAAGGGAGAATCGATTCGGATAGGTCTGAAAAGGGAGAATCGATTCGAACCATCCGAATAGATTCGGGGTTATGCAGAATGCCAGGGTCTTCTTGACCGAATCGATTCGGACTTATTGAATCGATTCGTTTTCGGGACCGAATCGATTCGGTCAGGGCGAATCAATTCGGAATCCCTGAATTTTTGGGATGTTTTTCAAGTTTAGTTTTTAGCCATTTTCTTTTAGGTTCGGAGTTTAGGAACCTTCCTTTGGGAAGTAATGGGGAGTCCTAGAGGGTGGTTTTGGGTAGACTAATGTCCTAGGATAATATGGGATGTTTAGGCTTACCCCGAGGGCTAGTTTGTGTAGGTTACTATCCGAATGATATAGGAGGTTAACCTAAAGATAAATTGGAGATAAAATGTTCATAATGAGACTTTTTGGGAGATACTCCTTGGGGGAGAAAAACTTTTATGGTTTATGAAATTGTATAAACTTTTGGAGACTAGTTTGAGGTTTATGGAACTTCGGGTCTTAGGGCATTAATAAAATATGACTCTAAGAATAAGAAATGTATATTATAAAATGTCGTACTAAATAAATAAGTACACATGATTTTGAGAATGTAAAAGTGGATTTTTTCAAATGAAAAGGAAAAATGATTTTCATAAATGTTAATTTATGGTTGCACACCCTCTCTAAATGACATCATAAGGGAAGTTCACGCGTTGTGGTGAAGCACCCTGGCTAGTGAATGCAGGGTGGATATATCCCTAGGCCATATGAGCGGTTATGGTATATTTTCCTGCGATGGGTAGGTAATTCCGGGTGTGGTTATGACTACCCCGCGGGCATATGGCAGCTTCCCGACGTCTTGCGTTGTAGGTGCCCAGGTGTCGTAATTGATAGGAACTGGAAGATGATGGTCATTTAGGGGTGCGCACAGTGGGGAAACCCGGACGGGCGGTCTTAGAACGCGTTATATGATATATATATATATATATATATATATATATATATATATATATATAATTATGTTCAATAATGTGGGACGTTATTGGTATTAAAGCATTTTATGATAATGAAATGGCTTTAATTACATTTTCCAGATGGAAGAAGGAAAATGGATGATATGATATGAAAAGGTTAAAGAATTTTTATGATAATAAAATTTGCTTTAAATTATGTATATTTCTTCTGGATGGAAGAAAGGAAATAAAATTGGTAAAGAAATTTTTGAAATGAAATTAATTAGTAAACATTTGATAAAGTGTTTTACCATTTATATATATTCCTAAAGAAAGAAATAGGAATTATGCTTTTAGATGGTGAATGGATTTTATTATGTATCCTTGAGTAGATGTAGATGAAACCTCTCATTTATATGTATATATTAATAATGTGCTGAGGGTCTAATGTATCTCGACGATCAACCTTGCCTAGTAGTAGTGTATCGGGGGGGTTCCTTGTTTGGATTTAGCTTTGCGAGACACCCCACGCACGAATAAGGGCATAGTGTTGTGATTGGGGAAAGTTAACCTTTACTACTTCAATTAATTAGAACAGGGTCTAATGTATCTCGACGATCAACCTTGCCTAGTAGTAGTGTGTCGGGGGGTTCCTTGTTTGGATTTCGTTTTGCGAGACACACCACGCACGAATAAGGGCATAGTGTTGAGACTGGGGAGAATTTAGCCTTTTGTTCTTGGTTTAACTAGAGCAGCATTGATATTGCGCTAAGTTACTTTTATATTGAGAGGTGAGAAATGATATTATTAATTGCGAGAGAATTACGCACTTAACTGTCATGCATTTTAGTCGCATGGGAATCATATCAAATCGGCCCTTGGCCCGTCTATATTTCTTTGATTCTGCATATACTCTTTGCCGTATAGGTTCTCTACCGCATGGACACCCACCCGTATTTACATTTCCATTCCGGTTGTCATGGAGCTACGGCATATTGCGGATGTTGTAGGTTGTTCGTTTAGACGCCTCTTTCTCTTGTACTCTAGTTATGTTCAGTTATTTATTTAGGCGTGTTTTCCGAAGTTTTGCACTCATTTATTATATTGTAAATATTGTATTGTAATACTCGGTGTAACTAATTGTATTAGTCTATTCACCGACAACTTATTTGGTGATTATTTATTATATTGTCATCCTTTATCTATCGATTTTGATATCCACCAATTTCGCAAATGGGATTGTCTAAGTGTTTTTCTTTTATTCAAAATTTTCATTTTATTGACAGTTCATTTTCTAAAATGATTGGTGCTACCTCGTACTATTATTTTAATCGACAGTGATGCTGAGAATGGACCATCTATGATTCCTATGATTATTAAAGTATTGGGATGGCCACCTATTATTTTAGTAGGCGGGTTGTCACAATGCCCACACTTGATACTCGTGTGTTGTCCAAGCCCACATATCCTACTCCACCGCCTCCGGTGTTGAGTGTCAACACCTCCCATGCTTGACCGTGCACATACTGCTTTCTTGTCGATCACTTGTCCCATGAGTGTCCATTTATTTTCTCTCCACCTGAACCCACCTTGGAACATGTGCGTCCTTATGACACTGTTTTGGACCCACCCTCAGTGTATTGTCACGACATATCTAATGTCGAGGGGTATGAGTAACCCAGCTATTCATGGCGGCCTGATCACCCTTCCATGCAATATGAATCCCAACCCCATGTTGTGGATACTTCCGATTTCCAACAGTCGTCATCGCCACCACATGCACCTCATACCTATTAGTCCCCTTACTATGCTCCTCATGATGAACAATTTTTTTTCTCTCACGAGGACACTCCTCTCGTGTATGATAAACTTGACCCCATTCCCCACACTTCATATGAGCATTCTCCTCATCTTAGTGTCTATAGTGGGTTGTGTCCACCTTCACCACCACCTTGCACACCCGCTCTCGAAAGCCTCTTGCAAAAGTTCGCGCACACTCTTCAATCTCAAAATGAATCCCTTTAAAGGCTTGAACAACGATTAAATGATTTTGAGTGTGTGATCGAGTCGGATTTCACCCCAAGTCAACCCATTATTGCCCCCGCATGGGACGATGATGTGCCATCTTGTACCACTGATGTTGAGTGTGAGCAACCCTATCATCCTGAGAATCTTTAAGTTGAAACCACCCCATGGTATAGGCCCCAAGTTGATAATTTTGTTGACATAAACATTGATTGTGAGACTGATCCGACACCTCCCTATCCTCTCAAACCCAACATTGAGGTTTTCCTTTCCCGTTCCACAACATCCCTCCTTATGACTGAGTGTACACCTTTTGATCCTTTCATGTGTGTTACCGAGGAACCAATTTTGTATCGGTTAGCTCCGACTGCGAGTGCTTCCCACTGTCTTACGATTAAGTCCGAGATGGTTTCCACCTCTCTGGATATGGATCCTATCCAACAATGCTTGAATCTCGTTGAGTCATATATTAATGTTGATTCATCTCTCTCGGATTTGGATGCCTTGTTAGATTTTTCCTCCACTTCGAATGGTGACTTTCGGGTGGTTAAGTTGATCACTCCCTCGTTCACTTTCACACCTCCTCCTACGAGTGCCCTTGAGGATCATTCCAAGCTACGCATTTAGTTCCTCACCTCCATCCACCCTCCACCCTAGTGCTCCATGATCCCAATTGTGCACTTTTCATCGATCCCACCATCCGTGTGAGTATTCATGCTATGCTCCCCATCCCTGACACCGAGCTTGTTACTCTATGCACACCACTTCCTTGTGGTGTTGATTTTTTCCATCCATTGCTCCCTGGCGTGTCATGGCGTGACCATTATCATCGTCCATTTATAGAATGGTCATGCACTTTATCTGAGTCCCACCCTATCAGTATTGTCAAACCCTTCCACCTCCCCCACCAAATAGAGCACCATTCTTATAGGGCCCTTGTTTCCCTCACATTTATGCTCAACAAAGCGCATGACCGGTGCCTGTACACCCTTACCCTTCGTCCATGTACCCTCCTCACCACCCATCCATAGTCCACGGAACCTTTGCATAGAGTGATGCACTTTGCTATACAAGTGCATTGACCTCTTTTAGCCTTTATCCAACAAGACTAACGCTTCAGTATGCTTGGGGGTGTTTCTCATCACCCAATTTTTCTTCCACCCCCATACTTTCATAGACTTTATCTTTAGGGTGAGATTGGTTTGGTCTGGCTGAAACGTTAAACATAGCGCTACTGGGAGGCAACCCGTCGTTCATTGTTTCTGAGTATGAGTCTTACCTTTTTTGGGGGTGGTGTTTCCCATCCCCCACTGATTTTCTCATGCTTTATAGACTTGTACATATTTTTGTGTCTCATTTGTTCTTCAGGTTTCATCTCTTCTGCATCATGCAGTACATTTTCATTAGCGGCTCATTATGGTAATATCTTTCCTACATTGTTCTTTGCATTATATATATATATATATATATATATATATAGTTTTAAACATCGAGGACGAAGTTCTCTTTTGTTTGGGGGTGGGAAATTTATCAAAATCCTACCTCTTTTGAAAATTTTCATAAACAAATCATTTTAAACTTTTTGTGCAGTTAGAAATAATTTTTTATGACATGATTTTTCTATCTTCCCTCTTTTAGAAATCTCGGAATACCTGTGTTTGACCCAAAAATTATGCTTTTAACCTTAAATTAATTAATACCTCTTAAAGCGTACTTGCACTGTGAATTTCTAAACTCAACAATTTGCACTATCATGTTTACAATCAAAAGTTGAAGAGTAACTATATTCTTAAGAGAGCCTTAAAAGATCACTAGTGGTGACTTAAACCCGTGATATTTGAGCTTTTCACCTTTTTGAGGGTTTTTTACGTATCTCCGAGTCACGAGTTGACTTAAGTTTCTTTGGGTACTGCATTTAGTCGTTGCATGGTCTCATTATATTTCAAATTTGGATAAATCACTGAGAATGACATTAATTTTGAGTTGTAAGAAACATGTGTCTTCTAGTTTGTCACGAGTACTAAACCGATGTTACCATTCACTCCACCCATTATCGGTCCATATTTCCCTTGTCCATTTTATATACCATCCATATATCATTTCCCATCACTACCATTTCTTTTGAGAAAAAAAAGTGTTTGAAATTTTCAATGCAAATTGTCTTCATTTTTTTTATGAAAAGAAAAATGCATCGCAATAAAAAAGATAAAAAAAAGTAGAAAAATGAAGCAAAGAAAGGAAAAAAAATTGAAACGAAGAAAAAGAAATCATGCGATCAAAAATTTGAAAAATGAAGACATTATTTAGTCACACTCTTCTCAAAAATCTTACCAGTGTATCTTATTCATGTCATTTTCCCATTCTATACATACATCGTATTTTTCACCCTTGGTAAAGTGTTCGGGGAAACGATAAGTCTATATGGTGCATAACTCGACATTCTCGACATTGTGATTAGCATTCCTTCATGAGATCGGATTTTTTTCATGTATTTGTCCTTTTTTATAAAGTGTGTGAGATGTTTGAACTTGTTTACAAGTACTCACATCCTCACACATGTAATACCCCGTATTTTTATGCTATATTAATTTGGGGATTTATTAAATTTAATGTGACTGTTTATGTAATAAAAATCCGGAAATTAATTATGTTATAATTATTAACGTGACGAGAGTTAGTAATTATGGGAAACTTGTTGAATATTACTAATGAGCATAGTAATATATTATATTGGTTATATTGAACGTCATAAGTGAATTAAATGACTATTTCGGAAATTTAAGTCGGGACGTGCCCGTGTCACGTCGGGACTAATTTTGTTAAATAAAAAGTAAATATTTTATTAGTTGTTCGTATGGTCATTTTGAGTGCGCCAACGTGTCCGGAAGGGTCGAGATAGTCAGAAAAGTATACCCGGGGGTTTAGTTTGTGTCTCGGGGTGTTTTTAGGCCTAATTGGTGCCCCGGGAGGGCATTTTAGTCATTTTACATAAGTGGGTAATTAAACCCACGAGTTTCAGCCAACCTATATCAGCCATTAGGTCAGCCTCTTAGGGCTAGAACATTCACAAATCAAGTGACGGCCATTGGAGAAGAGAGGAGAGAGCTCCAAGGCAAACCAAGGCCAAAAAGCCACCGGATTTCACTACCACCACCATCACCGCGTAGATCACGAGACAAGGAACGCAGCCATACCAAAATCATCCGGGAACCTGCATACCAAAATCCCAGGCAAGTGTTTAAACTTGCTATTTTCGTTGATGCAATCTTCATGTTAGCTTAGGAATAAATTGTGATAAAAACTATGGAAGAAAACCCCATTTTTTGATAGGAGAACCCATGTAGTATTGATGTATATGTAAATTCTGGAAACCCTTGCCATGTAGAGGTAATAATCCACGAAATTGGTGATTATAATAAAGAAATATTGGAGAAAGATTCATTAGAAATCTGTTTAAGAAAATTCTAGGGTTCTTGATAATTGGACATGATTTTAGGTTGAAAATCCATGTTGAATGATAGTTACACACATGCTTTACGTTATAAACACCTGGTATAATGTTATAATGATGATAGTAGGATTTTTGGGGCGATTAGAATGGAAACACATCTTTTTAGATGAAGAAGTTGGATGAGACCCGTAACTGCATTCTGCAGAATTTTGCCCAGACCTGCTTGATCGATCGATCGAGCCTAGAGCTTCGATCGATCGAGCCCCAAGCTTCGATCGATCGACCCCTCCTGGCAGACTCCTAATTCCCTCTTTAAATGCGTTAAATTCAAATTGTCGTGATATAATTCTTGGGCACTCTTGATAAATTGATTTGGGAGACATTGAGGACCATTAGGGTATATGAATAAATGTTGGAACCTTTAATCTTTAACGAAAATGGTATTTATGGGATATTTACTTTAGGTTAATGGATTTATGAATTTAAAGGGGTGAGGTGCGTAAGAGAGTTACGTTGGAACCTAATAAAGACACTTACTGAAATTCAGATTTGTGAGGATGTAGCCATAAGTGTTAGGTAATAAGTGAGGAAACCCTTCGAGTTAAGGTTAGGAATGAAACCTTATGCGCAATTCTATAAATGTGAAATTAAGGATAAATGGTATAATTACGGGTGACGAGAAGAACCTATATTAATATGAAAGTGGTATATTTATATGATTGTGTGTACATATATTATATGCATGTGAAAATCATACCCACGCTACTTGCTATCCCTGAGGTTACCGCGCTGGGACAAGTCTTATCTCGATGGGACCTTTATGGGGGATATTGACTTGTACCCTAGAAGATAGATGTCCTTGGTACAGGCTATCGACGTGATAGTTCAGACGGTCCTAAGAGACACCGGTATGTGCCATCCTCTTAGAGACTTGGAATCTAGTCTTCGCCTCAATATTGTTTGTGTATGTATTGTTAATAAATTTTGAGAGTGATTCCGAATGTATTCCCCTTAATATGAGTGATATGGGGCTTTGGATAGTAGAGTATGCCCGCACCATAATTTAGTTGGGGTGCTGTTATAATATATTATATGAGTAGTTAATATATATATGAAATTCTGAAATTTGGAACTCCCTACCGTGATTCGATAGGTAGGACATGGATGATGACTAAAAATTGTAAATACTTGTTTTGAGAAGGCAGAGAACGCCTACACCATAGTTTATATGTTGGTGCAGTTAGAATATATATATATATATATATATATATATATATATATATATATATATATATATATATATATATATATATATATAAATTATACGAATACCTTATATATATATATATATGGATTGAGGAATTTAAACTATTGCTGTAACGTAGTAAGTGAGGAATAATTCTGGACTAAATTATGGATACTTATTTTGAGAAAATATAATATATCACTGGGAAACTTTTTGATTTTATAAAGTTAAAATGGAGAACTTTGCTTACTAATTGGAACATTCTTTTTAGAATTAAATCGTTGAATTGTAATATCTTATGAGTAACCTAAGTTAAGTTAAATCATTTAGGAAGACTAGTGCGGGAATTGATAAAACAAAACCGATGGGAAGGTTAGTGCGATAGGTGTGCACATTAGAAGAGAGGTGAGTATTTCTCAAGAGAGCGACACACTAATATGTTATTGCATTGGCCTGTATCAATTTAAATACTTGCTAAACGTATTTTAAAATCAAACACACTTTCGGGCTCTGACCCATTTCTTTTTTTCTCTCTCTCTCTTGTATATATATATGTATATTTTCAGGTGCCCAGCCACAGGGGCGTCTTGCTTAGGATCCCTTGAGAGGAACGTGCTGCAGCTTAGGTGGGATTTCCAGGTCACTTGAGTAGACGGCTTCCTTTATTGACTCCACTCCTATTACTCTCATTTATTCCAGACGTGTCGCCCTTTTCATCATTTCATTTATTGTTGGGATTTTTATACTTCAGTTATTCCAGTGATGTTCTATGGGATTTATTCAGGATGGCTTATGATTTTTAGTTTTATAATGTTGACATTCGATTGACGAATATATGGTATTATTTTAGCTCTTCGTGGTGTGACTCTTAATTGTAGAAATGTTGTTTTGTATAAATAAATCTTTTCTTTAATTAAAATTTGGAAGTTTGTATGAAAAATGTTTTTGACACTTAGCTTAATTATTTAGGGTGTTAAATTGGAAAATTATTTTTATCGACAGTGATGCTGAGAATGAACCAACTGTTTACCTTGATTTAATTTAATAAAGGAGTGATCGCCCGGTATTTAATTAGGCGCGGTGTCACAACACACTAGAGAGATACACTTACCCGATTCTCAAAGAGTTCGATTTAGAGAGATATATCTAATGAGAATTGAAGTCAAAATGTTGATTCTATAAAGGAGATCTAGGAATTATTCTAATGATACTCAAGATTGTTTCACATTAACACATGTTGAGTTTTATGAAGGATTGTGCTTTTGGTATTGAGTAATTTTATATCTCATTTTGATAGTTGAATACGGTGTTCCTTGACGTCCTTTTTAGTTGGGTTGTATTTCATCTTCCAATAAGAGACTACATCTCAATAAAATTTTTGAATTTTGTGGATATATTCATTGCAAACCCTCACGAGACACCACCCGTCATATAGGGTAACCTACAGGTTTAACGTCTTATCGCACATGCTAAGTGCAATCGCCAGTGCCTGTGAAAGTGGAACACTTTTGGTTAATTATCTCGGTTTTCTCTCTATTTTTGCTCAACGACTAGCAATATTCTATTTTGGGTGGTGTGATAAGAACCCAAAAGTGTCTATTTATGCCTCGAATAGATGCATTTAAGTCGCTCGTTTTTAATAAAAATGGCCCTATTATCGTATTTATTATTTTTTAGGTCAAACAACAGTCACAACATCAAATGATGCTAAATCGGCATAATTGCAGCAAGGTAGCGGTTAAAAGCATGCATAGAAGAAATCAAAAGAGACCCCAAAGTCAGAGTCCATATTTGAGCTTACCGAAGAGTTCTGATGCCCCAAATCCTGTCCCCGAACCAAACTGTACCCTTACCCCAGTCCAGACCTGGTCAAATCGTTCACCGAGCCCCGTGTGTGTTTAGTTTGTATTTTATATTATTTTTAGATTTTTATTCGAGACATTTTTAATTTTTCAAATTTATTTTATACTTTATTTTTGGTCGTTTTTATTTTTAGGAATTATTTTAGATTTATTTAGATTTTTCAAGGTTTTATTTTCTATTTTTCTATTTCTTTTTTATTAGTGTATTTTATTTTGATTTTTATTTCTTTTTAATTTTGAATATTTATTTTATTTTATTAGGTTTTGTTTTTAGGAACTTATTGTTTATTTTATTTTATTTAGTTTTATTTTATGATTTTCGGGTTTAGTTTTAATAGATTTTTATTTATTTTTTAGCTTCATTTTAGTTGAGTCTTTTATTATTAGCTTAAGAATTTATTTTTTTAATCGATTATATTTATTTTTAGTTATGTTATAAATATTTAATTAGTTTTATTTTACTTTATTTTAATTTAATTAGGAAAAACTAAAGACACACTCACACCATAATTCCCATACACATACACACACCTAACCATCCCCTCCATCATCTTCAACCTCGCACCACTCTCTCTCCTAACCTTCATTTTTAATCCACACCTTAAACCACAACCCATAAACCATTTCAAACTTAAATAAAAAAAATGAAAAAGAAGAAAAAACCTAAAACCATGGCAACTCCATGGCCATTACATGTCCTCTACCCACAAGCTTAAATCGAAACCCATCAACAAACCGAAGACTCGGTCTCTATCCAAACCCGGCGGCGCCCAGCCCCCCACTTTGGACCTGACTGACGACATAACCTCACTCACCCCAAACCAAACCCGTCAAACCCAACCATGGCAACCACGACCCAAATGCACTCCTGCAAACCCCCTGCCTCGGCGAACCACCCGCAACCCACCTGTTTAACCCCAAACCCGAAACCTTACCCACAAACCCCTATCAACACCCACTACAACCAAACCCGTAACCCTCTAAACCCGCGAGCTCATAACTACAAAAATTAACCCGAGAATCTTTGAACCAATCTCCCTTAATCCCACACCATACCCGAATCCAAACCATTAACCCACTTTGACCCAAAATAAAACCCATCTTCAAAACCCATTTGAACCTCTTCCAAGCCATCGAGATTTCTCCCCCTGTTAAAACAAAGCCAACCAAAACCCACTTGATATAACTCTCTCTCAAACCCCTTTTGACTTAGCCAAAATCATATCCCAAAAAATCCTCTACCAAAACCAACAAATCGTGGGTTATAAAAGAGAAGAGGAGCAGCTCGTAAAAGAGACTCTCAACACAGACGAGAGAGACGTATAATAGAGAGAGACACTTGTATATTATGTACATAGTAGGTACATAAAAAAAAGTCCAAAAAAAATTAGCTTAGCATTAGAAATTTTATTAGGTTCAATTTCTCTTTTTATTTGTGTAATCAAGTGTTGGATTTGTGAAGACATTGGGACACACATTCATGGACGCGATCCAAGAAAACAATTCGAAAGGAGACTTTGATTATTGTATTTCTTGATGTTCTTTTTTAATTTATTGTTCCATGTCTCTGAATGTGCTTAATTGTTTAAATATGTTTGGCTAATCACCTTATTCAAGGGGTGGGATGAAACTTGCATATGATGTTAGTTTAATTAATAAATTTCATTGATTGTTATAATTCTAGGAAAATTAGTTTTTATTTTTCACCAATTAATTTATGTAACGAGAGTTAGTAAATTAATTATAGAAATTAACGTTCGAATTTAGGAATCGAATTAGAGATAGCTTTTTCCGATATTTGAATATTGATTCTATGTTGAAATTTAAGAATTTATTATGTTTATATTAAATTGATCCTAGCAGGTAATTTTGTTCAAAACAGTATAGTTCTTAATTTTTCATCGTGTGACATTTTTAAATTAGTTTTCTAAAAAAGATATTATTAAATTTATAATTATAACGAGAGTTAGATTATTGATTTAATATTATCTCGAAATATTTCAAATTAATAAATTGAGAAATTAAAATAATTGATAATGCAGTGTAATCCCATCTCTTGATATTCTCACAATTTTCACACTCGGTTGCACATTGTTTTTCCTTATTTAGTCATTTCATAATTTTTAGCATTTATTAGTTAACTCTCCCTTGAAATTATTTTTAAAAAAAATTAAAAAAAAAGATTTTAATAAAAAAATTCAAATTGCAAATTTTCAAATTAATTGTTTCACCTTAGAAGTTGGATTGATACCCGTACTTACCGCAGTACGAGTTGTTTTAGACAAGTTTTGTAGGTACTCAAGGGAATTTTGAAAGTGGCTTTTGAAGACAACGACCATATGGACGCAAAAGGCTTCTTATCAGTCATCTTTTGCATATGTCGCTGCACTAGCTGACGACAGAGGTTTCCCAAAATGTGGAAACATATTATTTGAGGTTTTCCACCAGGTTGACCCAATATCCAGTTGGGTTTTTTCCTACCATTGGTGTGCCTATTTCTGAGATGATGTTCCGAATGCCTAAAATGAGGGCCCTGAGTGGGAGCTACGAGGATAGATGATCAATAAAAAGGCCATGTATCTTACTGGTGATGGTCATGGAGTTTTGGTGAGTCTTATAGGTGGGATTTGATATAACCTCCTAAAATGACATCTTTGTGGTATTTGGATATAGTTATATCAATATTATGTTACTTCATGTGGAACACGAGGACTACTCAATACATTTTCATTTTGTATGGGGATTCTCATTTTATGCATCGTATACATAAATAAAGATATTCCCCCTTGTGAGGGTTGGTTGTAATATATGCCATTTTTTTATTTTTATTTTTCTATATGCATGGCGTACATTTGGAAAGACTTTGGCCTAAGCCTTTTTTATTTGGAAATGGTAGATACACATGCTGATACACTTTTTTTGTAAAGGTATCAATGTAAATGAAAGTAAGAGAGAAACTAAAGTAAAAGTAAAAAGAGGAAAAACGACATAGGGAGAAAAAGATGTAGCAACAAAGTTGCCCCATATTTTTTAGACTTCTACCTCTTGAAGAGACAACTTCATGCATCTTGTTGGCAGGCCATGTTATTCGAATGTGATAAACCAAGGGCCTTCTTAGGTAACTTTGGGGATGAGAACATCATCATTTTACCAAAAATAGGGTGCTAATTAGTGGGGAGCCCTTAGTGAATCTGTCTGCCTCGATATTTGTCCCAGGTTGTGGGTTGTTTTTGAGGGAGAGGGGTGAATAAATGTATAGTGGTAGCGTCGAAGATAGGAGCTTCGTCCTTTTACCAAAAATAGGGTTAGTGAGGATTCCTTAAAGAGTCTGTCTACCTTAATATTTGTCTCGGGTATAGAGGGGTGAATAAGTGTATAGGGATATCATTTCCTCTCTTTTAGGATTTTTTTTGTTTTTTATAATATTAGCCTTTGTATGCAGATTTAATAATTATGTCCATGCAACGTCTTTAAAATGGCTTAGAGCATTGTTTTATTTTACTTGAATTTTAATCTACTTGGACAATGCCATTACTTTTTATATCAAGTACACAACGACCATAAAGGGGGGTTTCCCATAAAATATGTTTTTTGGTGTTTATTTAAATCGGACCGGAGGTGATGTCTCAGGTTTTTAATGTATCTCTGATGCAATGACATCTGGGTGTCTATATGAATGTTTGCGAAAAAAATATATCGGAGAATTAGGACATCATAGCTCTCTCAAAATGAAAAAGTTGGGGGATCAAAGTATTTTAGATGACTTCAAAGGAAAGGTTAATGGATTATGTGGTATTTTTTATTTAGGGTTAGGGAATATGTATAGGTTTTCATAGTCTCTTGTTCCCATTATGATTGTTTGTTTTTATCTTTTCCGTTTCCACCTCAGGCAGGTTCAAGGAAAGAATTTATTTAAGCAGTCTATATTGAAGGGTTAAGAAAATGTGACTGTGTCGAGATCAGCTAAGGTATATGCCCCGCTGAATTTTTTTTTGGTTATGAGATAGGGTCCTCCATAGTTGGGTGCAAATTTATCGTCGAAACTCCAGGATGTTTTCAGATTTTCTTTGAGAATGAGGTACCCCTCTTAGATGTTTCTCTTTTTGAGTCTTATGTTGAATGCTTGGGCAATGTGTTATTGGTAGCCCTGGTGGTGATAAGAAACATTTATCCTCTTGTACACCTCGCGCATTCCGACAAGCGAGCCATCCACTGCATCCAAACTACGTCGAGCGTCACTAAATAAGTTATCCTTTTAAGCATGTGAGAGATATATGAGACATTTAAAAAATTTCACAACATAATTATCAAATTTATCCAATAATTATAACCATTCACGCAATATTAAAATCCATCACCATGCTATCTCCAAAATAAATCCAATCCCAAATGAAAATAAACTCAAATGAAATCATCCAACTATAAATATATGACTGGAGCCATAAACAACCGTGGATCACCAAATCCATAAATGAAGTATTATCATAGTAGAAGCAACGGAATGGAAGAGTAAATCTAAACTACTAAATCAGATAAAATAAATCTCCAACTGCGCTCCAAAGATCTCCAGTACATCCTATGCAACTACTCCCATAATTATACCTTAAATATTAGTCAACGCAATGGGTTAGAGCCCACCACATGAATACTAGTTACTCATCACAATTAGGTCCCGTAAACCCAGACAATATCATTATACATGATAAACATGACAATAGGGTGTTTTAAATTAAACATGATATATATAAACAATGCGAGTAAAAATAGACCACCACTATTTACCCACATAACTAAACCACCTCCAATGTTCAAGTCCAAATTATTTCATTCCATCATTAATTTAAACCTTAGCTCTCATTCTTACTTAGTTTAATAAACTAAATATATTTTTATCCATGCGACACCACAATGGCCAATCGATCCCTTATCAGTCCTAAACACACTCCGGGGGTGCTAAAGGTTCAACACATCACACCCATTACCCTCACTATAGCCAGTCAACCTAATTTCTGTCAGTTCTGCACATACTCATAAGGTTCCACACACGACATGCCACTATAGCCAGTCGGCTCATATTCTATTAGCCTCACACATACTCGTGATGCCAACACACACCCACGCCACTATAGCTAGTTGACCTGTATTCTTTCAGCTCTGCACATACTCACGAAGAAAATTCATTTTTATACCCGTTCTAAGTCTAGGCATTAATTATCAATTATATCTGATTCTCATTATTTTCTATTAGCCCCATCCTTTAATCGAGCATAAATCCTCAAACCACCCCTAATCTCATACCTAGAGGTCTCCAAAATACAAATATATTCTAACCTATCATTTAGTAAGAATACTTATAAAAAATCATTGCCTTGCCTCACACCTAGGCTAATGATCCAACAAAAACAACGTAAAATCAGCCCCACCCCGGAATCGTCCATCCCTAAAAAATTTCACTATCTAGTCCCATACCTAGAAAGCATCATCAACAACTAAGGCCTACTTATTAGTCCCATAACTAGCAGGCAACCGAAAATAAGGTGAGAGAACTAACTACCCCAAAATTCCCGTTATCCCCGTGGTTCCAATTAATAACACAATTAAAGTATCATATATGGCATATTTTTAACTTATCACGATGATTCTGTAAATTAATTGCAAGATCACTATTTATCAAAATTATGTCCATTTAATTATAACATAAATAAGACAATTCATTTTATGATCAATTTATAGAATATCTATTCACGTTCATATTTTGGGAACAATACAACAATAAATCTCTTATTCTAAAAGTTGCACATAATTAATGTTGTTATACAAGTCGAAATCAATTTATAACATCCCTATAATTTATTCTACATGCGAATATCATAAATTCTAACAAAATATCAACCTTTAATCTTAGCGTGCAAGGGCTTTGAGTCTTAATTCGTATTAAATTTTTGAATAAAAACAGTCCTGAATTTAGTTTCACTTTCCCTAATTAGTCTCTATAATTTATTTTAAGAAAAATAATTATCATTAGTGTTTAGGAAACATTTAAAATGCATAATACTGAAGGGGAACAATATAATTATTCATGCCTCTGAAAATTATTTGAAGAATTTGATTGGATGGTTGCATCCGTCTCGAGAAAACAATGAAAACACGTTCTTGAACAATATTGAAAAATCCCGATTTAGCTCTCCAAGCCTTGGGTTGAAAGTTGATTTAAATGGGGTTTATAGTTTGTAGATGAGAGGAGATAATAATTTAGGAGGATACTGATTTTTGAGAAGTCTAAAATGTGTTTTAGAAGTCATAAACCCTTGACTTTATGTCGATATACCAAAAAGAATTTGAGTCCTAATCAAACACAAACACTCAAAAATACATTACGGATGATCGGACTATCGAAATTGGCTAAAAATTTAATATGTTGTAGATGATGATGAGACAAAGCCGCTTTAAAAAAATTAAGCTCAATCGGACGATCAAATTGTTTTACCTCCATAGTCCAGATCATCCCCCAATTTGTTTATAAAAAGTTAAAATTTCAAATTTTTAATCCCGATTTAAATTCCACTTAAAACCTTATTTTTTTGATATGAAAACAAACATTTTCACATACAAAAGTTAAATATATTCCAAAAATAATATTTTTATGAAATTTTTAATTTTAAAAAGATTTTTATGGTACAAAAATCATGGGGTGTTACATACTCCCCCACTAATAAAGGAATTTTGTCTTAGATGAAGCATAAAGGTCAAAGGTAAAGTCGTGCAACTAAAATAGGACTTACATATGCCTACTCGAAGAATTCCATGATTGGGCATCCACACGCCCAATCCTACTCGCACTTACCCCGTGAACAAAATACAGTATATATATATATATATATATATATATATATATATATATATATATATATATATATATATATATATATATATATATATATATATATATATGAAAATAACGACGTACCATGCTTTCCCATGAATGGACACTAGATTATATCTCTAAAATTCATTGCCACTCTTAAATCCTCAAATCAAATCACATCACTGAATCGATACTAGATATACCCAAAATTTATTTTAATGATCTGCCAAATGAATATCGCCTCCAAACATAACTCTAAGGATCATCTCATCAAGATTACTATTTCTAACAACAATTCCTCTAACGTCCTTAATGGAAAACTCCCCATCTCTAAGAAAAATATCTAACACATATGCTAGACCCAATACCTTAAGGAGTACAAATCAACAAAGGGGATATGAGATCGGTAACGCGGAAGTTAAAAGGACTCACAACCTACATGACCAAAGACCATGCTCTGATAAAAATTGTAACACCCTGCGCATTTTGGCAAGAGAGGTGGCCAGTCGCCGACGCCAAACTACACTGGGTGTCACTAAATAAGTTATCATTCTCAGCATATGACAGATATATGAGACATTTAAAATTTTCCACTCGATAATAATCAAATTTATCCAATAATTATAACCATTCATGAAATATTGAAATCCACCACCATGCCATCTCCAAAATAAATCCAACCTCAAATGAAAATAAACTTAAATGAAATCATCCAACTATAAATATCTGACTGGAGCCATAAACAACTGCGGAACCGATTGACCCACCAAATCCATATATGAAAGTCTCATAGGAGAAGCGACGAAATGGAAAAATAAATATAAACTACTAAGGCAGATAACATAAATATCCGGCTGCGCTCCAAAGATCTCCAATACATCCTATGCAGCTACTCCCACAATAATACCTAAAATGTTAGTCAACACAATGGGCCACAGCCCACCGTATGAATACTAGATACTCCTACCAATCAAGGCCTATAAATCTAGACAATAGAATTATACACGATAAACATCACAATAGGGTATTTTAAATTAAACAAGATATATATAAAGAATGTGAGTAAAAATAGACCACCACTATATGCCCACATAACTAAACCACCCCAAACGTTCAAGTCCAAATTATTTCATTCCATCATTAATTTAAACCTTAGCTCTAATTCTTAATTAATTTAATAAACCAATTATATTTTATCCATGCGATACCACTATGGTCAGTCGACCCCTTATCGGTCCTGCACACACTCCTGGCGCACTTAAGGTTCAACACATCACACACATCCCCCTCACTATATACAGTCAACCTGATTTTGGTCAGTTATGCACATACTTGTGAGGTTCCATGCATGACACATCACTATAGACAGTCGGCTCGTATTTCATTATCTTTGAACATACTCGTGAAGCCAACACACACCCATGCCGCTATATCCAGTTTCTCCATATTCTGTCATCCCTGCACATACTCATGACGCAAATTAGTTTTAATACTCGTTCTATGTCTTAGGAATTAATTATTAATTATCTCAAGTTCTCATTATCTTCTATTAGCCCCACCCTTTAATCGAGAAAAAATACTGAAACCACCCCTAGTCCCATATCTAAAGGTATCCAAAACACAAATATATTCTAACCTATCATTTAGGAATATTACCTACCAAAAATCACTACTTAGCCTCGCACCTAGGCTAACGATCCAACGAAAATTGCGTAACATCAACCCCACCTCCAAATTGTCCATCTGTATAACCCGCACTATCTAGTCACAAACCTAGAAAGCGTCATCAACAACTAAGGCCTACCTACTAGCCTCATACTTACGAAGGAACCTAAAATAAGGTGAGAGCACTAACTACCCAAACAATCTTGTCGTCCCCGTGGTGTCAATTATTAATACAATTAACGTGTCATACATGGCATATTTTTAACTTATCACGTCAATTCTTTAAATTAATTACAAGATCACTATTTATCCAAATTACATCCATTTAATTATAACATTAATCAAACAATTCATTTTCTCATCAATATATAGAATATCTATTCACATGCATATTTTTAGGAAAAATACGACAATAAATCTCTACTCCAAAAGATGCACATAATTACCGGGGTTATACGTGTCAAAATCGATTTATAACATCCATATAATTTATTCTACATACGAACGTCATAAATTCTAATGGAATCCCAACCTCTAACCTAAGCATGCAATGATTTTGAGTCTTAATTCGTATTAAAGATTTGAATAAAAAAAAGTCCCGAATTTAGTTTCACTTTCCCTTATTAGTCTCTTTAATCTATTTTAAGAAAAACAATGATCATTATTGTTTAGGAAACACTAAACCCAAAATACTAAAGGGGAACAATATAAGTATCCATGCCTTTGAAAGCTGTTTGAAGAATCTGAATGGATGGTTGGCTTTCCCTCGAGAAAACAATGAAAACGAATTCTTGAACGAACTTGAAAAAACCCAATTTAACTCTCCAAATCTTGGGTCAAAAGTTAACTTAAATCGGGTTTGTATTTTATAGATGAGAGGAGGTAATAATTTGGGAGGCTACTTATTTTTTAGAAGGATAAAATGTGTTTTAAAATTCCTAAACAAATCACTTTATATTTTTATAGCGAAAAGAATTTCAGTCCTAATCAAAACATAAACATTGAAAAATACATTACGAATGATTGCACCGTCAAAATTGGCTGAAATGTTAATATGTTGTAGCTGATGGTGAGATGAAGCTTCTATAAAAAAAAATTAGCCTAATCGGACGGTCGAATTGTTTTTACCTCCATAGACAAGATCCTCCCCCGATTTTTATATAAAAATTTTCCATTTCCAAATTTTAATCCCGATTAAATTCCAATTAAAACCTTATTTTTTATACATAAAAACTAACATTTTTACATACAAAAATTAAATAGATAAGGAAAAAATTATTTTTACGAAAATTTTAATTTGACAAAGATTTTTACGACTCAAAAATTACGGGGAGTTACACTTCCTATCATCGAGGAGAGCTAATTCATCATAACTGGCTTGAACCCAACCAGCCTCTGTCACTTGACTCGTTACAACGACCCTTAGTCAGAGTACCTCAAACTCTATTAATAGTAATGCTTCCATGCTATAAACTTGTGAGTAGGGGATCTCTCCGATGGAGTTTTGCTTTGTAGTTAGATAGCCCAAGATGGTGTATAGGAGATTGTTCGACTAGTCGTTGTAGGTTTCTATCATACTGATAATAATGTTTTTGACATTATTATTAACATCTTTGACCACTCCATTGGTTTTAGGTCGATAGATGGATTATTTATAATGGGTGATACCATACTCGTGTAGCAGATTAATATCTCTTTCTCGAAGTGAGACCCATTTTCTGACACCATTTCATGAGATACGTTGAAGTGGAAGATGATGCTGCTTCGTATGAATTTGGCCACTTTCTTAGCATTTAGAACTGTGTAAGATTCGTCCTCGACCCATTAGGTGAAATAGTCGATGGAGACCAAGATGAAGTCATGCCTCGTGGAGGCATTAGGAGTTACCTTTCCTATGATGTCGATTCCCTAGGTGGAGAATGGCAATGAAGAGGTCATGAACTATAGCTCTTGAGGAGGTAGATGTCGTTAGGTTGCATAGATTTGGCACTTAAGTCACCTCTTGAGGGAAGCTTTAGGGTATATTGCAGCAGGGTTGGTGTGAGGATGTGCCTCGTAGAGGGATTTGAGTAAGTGCTGGTGATTTTCCTCGCTCCATTGATAGTACCATGGGGTTTTGTTGGGTATGTCCTATGGTTTTACCGAAGGAAGTGTTTTTGGTTGGGGAATTATAGAGTTTAGTATACAGAGGTAGATATTAAGTTCAGGTATGCTGACGAACCATCATTTCTCTATAGTGGTGTATCGATCAATGGAAACGGTGTACCAATTAAAGAAGCATTGTGTGAGAGGCAAGTCACTGGATCTTAACATAGCTATGAGATCAGTCTCATCGGGAAATAGTGCAGGTGATCCCCGTTCCGGCTCTGACAGAGGGGGTTTTATAAGGAGAAATTTCCAAATCCAGTAAATTTATATGTATTGGCATTATTTTGTGTTTGGAAAAAACTAATTTGATTCATTGGTTAGACTTTATTTGTTTTTCCTTTATGCATGTGACGTGTTATTGAAGATTGTACCGAGCAAAGATAAAGTATACATCATGTTTTGAGCCAAGTTCTATGTTTATCATCCGAGGTATCTCAAAGAGGTATGAATACATGTTTTTGTTTTATCCCCGGATTTTTTTCGATGCTAGGATTTAAAAGTTTTAAAATGATTTTATTCATTTTTATATATTTTTGGGAGAAAAATGTTTTTTACAAGGTTGTTAGAATGATATTTGTATGTCATTCGAACGAGATATGGAACCTCGTTATAACAACTTCGACCTAACTTTCAACGAACCATATCCTAGTTGCTCCAGAGTGTCATTAAATAGTTTGGTTTATAAGTGTTCGAACGAGATGTTATACTTCATTTGAAAGAGATGCAACTCGTTCAAAAGAGTACGTGAATATTTAGATAATTCTAGTTTTCCAAAAGTTTTTTTGATCCTTATGTCATTTTCAGCAAATGTCTGATAAATAGGAATGCGGGGCAGAAGATTTCTGTGAGATTTTTCCAAGCTTTGTAAGTTCCCAAACTTGTTTAAACCGATCTCCAAGTTAATGTGATTGATTTTTGAAGAATTCTGCCAAACCAGAACCCTAATTTACACCCAAGTTTGAGATTTAAGAATCATACATCTATATGCATGTTTGAGATTTTTCTATGTTGTACCATAATAGTTTTATCTTGATACTATTAGAATTTCAAGCGGGGGAGATGGTATTTGTGTTGGGTGACAATGGGACTGGTCAGGAGACAAGTAAAAATAATGGATACCAAGACCTGGGAATGCGCCTGCATTTTTTGGTTCTTGGAAGACATCCAATAGTGGCTGCGAAGAAGGCAACAAGGGATAAGGAAATGCATCAAGGATTGAAGGCATCAATTATGTGAGTAAGTCTAATTATTCCTTGTAACTAGACATGTAAGTCTAATACTTCCTTGTAACTAGACATGTATCGTAGTGGACTTGTGTGATTAGGTCGTCTAAGGTTTTCTCCATTGTGAATGTTCCTCGTACATCGTCCTGTTGCGGTTTGTGCAATATATTCTTGACTATATTCATCTAGATGCATCCTTAGGTCAAGACTAAAATTAGTAAATCATTTTACCCAACACTTAAGATTGTGACACCACGCCTAATAAAATATCGGGTGATCAGTCCTATACCAAATTAAAATAGGACTCTCATATGGTTCATTCTCAACATCACTGTCGAAAACAAATTTAATTACTAATAACCTATTAGGTAGGCGTCAAAATTTTATTTAACTAATATTTTTCACCAAATCAAGTAAAGAAAACATTCACACAGTTTATATATACGAAACTGATACGGAATAAAATAACCGAACACTCAGTTTGACATAATACAACCAAATCGAATGCTGCATAAAAAGGCGGTAAAAGGGTAAATGAATACAATTGGGCTATCGGCCTAAGTGTTTATATAGTACCTCATATCTATAATACAATGGTAGAAGTATATATAGTAAACATGCATTCATCCACAGCTGCTGCAGCAAACGTCTGCTTCGAAGGAATCATCATCCAGGCATCCCTGTGTCTAGACACCTATATATATATATATATATATATATATATATATATATATATATATATATATATATATATATATATATACCGAGTTCAAAATATTTGCAAGTGTTTAAAATCCATATTTAAAAATATGAAATCTCTCATATTTAAATTGGTATCACACTCTCATGAGAAACATCTCATCCCTCTCCTAATAGTGCACACCTATCACATACCTTTTAAACCACCTAGTTAAGCTACCCTGCCTAACTAATCTGTTTCACTCATCTTCTAAAATCCTCACAAATCCGAGTACTAAGGACTAAACTTCTCACCATTCCCAGCATTGTGCTACATTTCGTGCGTGGGGTGTCTCGCGAAGCAAAATCCAAACAAGGACCCCCCGATACACTACTACCTGGCAATGTTGATCATCGAGATTCATTAGGCACTCATCACATAATAGATATATAAAAACTCGTATATATATATATATATATATATATATATATATATATATATAGTTCTCACTAGAATTTAGGATTCATATTCGTAAAATTCCGGATATAATACTACCGAAAGAAGAATCACATCTCATTCATATTATTTTACACGAGTCTACTTTATACGATATCTCGTCTTCATATACAAGCCATATACTATACACAACAAGTATAATTATGCCTACTACAATCATAAGCATAATAACCATCCCACCGAGCTATAACTCTAGGATGCAGTCTCATAGTGCCTATCCGAATTCGGGTTTACTCACTCAACCACGGTACCAAGCCAGACTCACTCATGGTCATGGTAAAATACACAATGATGGAGGCGGTTATGTTCTCTTATAAAAGTGGGATGCAAACATCGCACTCTTATACGGGACGATATGACCTATGGATATACTTCCCATGCTCCTCAAGACAGGGGATTCACCCACATCGCACAACCTCCCTGGATCGCACTAGAGAAAATATATAATCTGGCTATCCAACCCTGTGACTGGGGAAGCCTATGGAACAAGCCTCTAAGGTACAAATATACCAATCACATACAGATATATTTATTCGTATCATATTATGTATACTATAACCACATCGTACATATAATCTACATCACTCCTAAAATATAGATATGGCTATAATTGACAGTCTCATATAGCGATAGCCAATATTCTGACTGTTCCCATACGTAATAGTATATAAGTATTTGCACACATAAAATACTAAACCAATAAGTATCCTCTTACTTAAAATATAACTCGCACCTTAATCACTTATAAGGATATATATAAAATCCCTAATATATCAATTTGTAATAACCAAATAAGTATACTATCGACTTCCTTTAGTCCCATACGTATCACATTACCTATAACAATAGTCAGCAATAGATGTATCGAATAATCGCTCAATCATCTTTAGCCTATATGCCAAATTCGATCCTAGTCACCTCGTAGGATTTACTGAACAATATGGCCGCATAATTACATTTTCTACACACATCATTATATATATAATATCGCCCGCCAAAATACTATACACCCTTAAATTAGTTAGCCCTGGATTTTACTTTCAACTAACCGAAGGTATACATCTCACTCAACTAATAATTTAGAAGTCCCCACACTGTTTTTAAGAACCCTAAAGGTCTAACTCTACAATTTATTTTCCTCAAAACCATACATTAAGTGCCACACATTTTTTCACCCTCCTAGTCCCAAATTAACACCCTTAAATAGCAAGTAATAATTTCCCTTAGTCGGTGTTGATGCAAAAAACAGGACCGAATCCCATTTTTATGATCACAGATAAATAGATAAAAGAAATCCAATCAAGCACATGAGAGACAAAGATTTTTAAAGTGGTTCGGCTATAAGGAAAAGCCTACATCCACTATTATTTTATTCCCAGGGGTTTACAATAGCACAATGTGGTGTAGAGATAGAAAGGATGTGTATCTTGTGTATGGGGTTCCTAGGTTCTCCCGGATCTTCTTCCTTTTGGCTAAGGGGATACATGTATTTATAGTGATGGGAGATAAAGAGATTCATTGTATGTAGACATTTATGTCGACATTCAAAGAATCTAATTATTGAATTACTTGGTATGCTATGTGTTGTCATATAATACAGTATAAATGTACATTAAGGCTCATTAGATGTGCTGCCATCTTCATTAATGCACATTAAATGCGTAGTTATCCTTTGATCTTCCTGGTTGGTATGTCGACCAACTCTCCTCGGGTTCCGACTAACACTCCTCGGGTGCCGACCAACTCTCCTCGGGTGCCGACTAACACTCCTCGAGTGATGACCAACTCTCCTCGGATGCCGACCAACTCTCCTCGGGTGTCGAATATTGCCACGTAGGATGACTTTTGTCCTTTTCTAATTGGTCCTCGTAGATGGAGAATTTTTGCGTTAACAGAAGCCCCCAATGCTCCATGCTTGATGGTTTACTTGAAAGGATGGAGTATTTATTCTGTAGTGTTGCTCGGTGCTCGTATAATTCTTGATCTACCTTCTTGATTTGTTCAACATAAAGTGCATTATCTCCTGGATGACATATGATGCAGGCTGATCGATGGTTGCTAATCTTTCTTTTGAGGAACTCTGTGTGCTATGTATCACCCCTCAGAATTTGGATGCATCCATGCCATAGTATGCAGCTTGTAGCTTGTCATAATCTTCAAGTATGTTGATTGGTTTGCTAGCCGACCAACTACCTCCTGTGCCGAGCAACTGAGTGCTAACTTCACGCGCTTGATTCTTATGATTTATGATCCTCTGAATACTTTGTCGAGTAACATACTAGATTTTGAACCCAAATCTTCAATCTGATTAGTACAAAGCTAGTGGTGGACTTCGAAACATTTTCATACAACTTCTCCTTCAATGTTGGTTGGGCAGTAGTAGTAAAGATCTCAGTGTTGTAGATGCTGAATTGAACTTCTGAACTTCAATAGTATGTGCGTAATAACTCCTGAATATGCCTCATGAACTTCAATATGCCTCCTGAACTTCAATAGCATGTGCATAACAACTCCTGAGTATGCCTCCTGAACTTCAATATCATGTGAATAATAACTCCTGAATATGACTCCTGAACTTCATAAGCAAAATTAGCTCCTGAGCAAGAAAAATAACTTCTGAATGACAATTAATTGGGGCTGAATCTGATGCTCGACTGCATGATGTTATGAGAATGTGCCACCGAATGAACAATTGGATTTTTAATAGATCCCCCAAGTGTGAAATGTGAACTTTGAATGCTTTTTACTTGATCGCTTTCACATACTCATAAAATGTTTTCGACCAACTGTAGTTGGGAGCTTCTTATTTCTGACCAACCTGAGTTGACATTTTTGGGAATAGATTTACTTCTGAACCAACATAAGTTGGCATTTTTAAGAATATATAGTTTTACTTCCCGTAGGAATACATTTACTTCCTAACCAACATAAGTTGGCATTTTTAGGAATACATAGTTTTACTTCCCATAGGAATACATTTACTTCCTAACCAACATAAGTTGGCATTTTTAGGAATACATAGTTTTACTTACCATAGGAATACATTTACTTCCTAACCAACATAAGTCGGCATTTTTAGGAATACATTTTTGATAATAAATGATAGAGACTTCCTCGGAGCTGACCAACAGATTATTGGGAATAAGATATAATAAATGCTGGAGACATCATTGGAGCTGACCAACAGATTGTTGGGAATAAGATAATATATGCTGGAGACATCCAACAGATTGTTGGGAATAAGATAATATAAATGTTGGAGACCTCCTTGGAGCTGACCAACAGATTGTTGGGAATAAGATAATATAAATGTTGGAGACCTCCTTGCTGAAATAAGAATAGAATATGCATCCAAATAGATATAAAGAATGATTAAAAAAAATGAAATGCCTCGTTGATCTGTTGAGGTAGAATTATATAATACCGAACAAGTATAAGATCTTCTAGAACATAAGAATATGGCCGAGAACGTTGTCAGGCCTACATATAAATAAGAATTATCCGACCAACTATCCGTTGGGGGTGAAATACAACGAATGTTGTATTTCTCCTTAAAGCTGAATAAGTATCTTGTCGAGGCACAATTGCATAATACAGAATAAGAATAATATGTTCCAGAACATAAGAATATGGCTGAGAACTTTGCTGGGCCTACATATAAATAAGAATTACCCCGGCCAACTATCCATTAGGGGTGACATATAATAAATGTTATAGTTCTCCTCGGAGCTGAATATGATAATAAGTATCTCGCCGAGTTCCATGTTGAGATGAATATAGAATATGAATCCCAAGGGATATATAGAATAATTTGTGCTTGAGCCGATATTTGGGCCTGAATATAAATAAGAATTGCCCCGACCAACTATCTGTTAGGGGTGAAATATAATAACTGTTGTAGCTTTTCCTCGGAGCTGAATATGATAATAAGTATTTCGCCGAGCTCCATGAAGAGATGAATATAGAAAATGAATCCGAACGGATAGATAGAATAATTCGTGCTTTAGCACAAATCAAAGCAATAATAAAATATATAGTTCCTTGCTGAGGTGAAATTTCATAATGCTGAGCAATGATAATAGTTTTCAGATTGTTTCCGAGCATTCGTCGGCGTTGAGTCTTGTACCTGTAAAAATTAATATCTTGCTCTACCATTCGTGTAGGCTGAATTGATTAGTCGTGAGAATAATTTACTCATCCAATCAATATATGATATGTATATGCTTAAGAAATAAAAATATTAATTTCAAAAAATGAAATAATATATGTTGGCTGATATGTCGAGGCACAATTGCCTGATGTCGAGCAATACTACTTTTCCAGAGGTTTACGAGAGCTTTCATCGGGATTGAATCTCGTCCCTATGAAATTTTAATAAGCTTCCCGAGCACCTGTCGAGACTAGAGAAAATAATTATTATCATGAGAATAATTATTCAGCTAAACAATATGTGATGTGTATCAGCATAAAATAATAAAAATTTTAAAATATGAAATAATATTTTTATGCCAAATGTGTGTGAGATGGATAAATTTTTATCAGATATGCATCATGAATAAGACGTAGAGTTTTTTGTAAAGTTATTTAATCTCCAACAACTAATCAGGTATAAGTTGCTGTTGGAAAATTATTTATCACTTGGTTTTAAAAATATTTTTGGGGTGATCACAAGTTAAAAAAGACTTAAGCCCCCTGTTTGTCCCCGAGCTGAACTCGTGTTTAAAGAAATATCTGGGGTGCTCCGCATTTTTTAATACCCCAAGATTCTACTGCTGTCGACAAACGGCATGGATGTTGCCGACCAACATTTAAGGATATCTCAAGTTATAGAATATATGGTGTCGACCAAGAGGCAAATGGTCCCCGACCAGCTGAGCAATTTTGCCGATCAACAAAAATGGTGCATTGACAGCACCGAACAACATTAGATGTTACCGACCAAAAAGTGGATGGTTGGATAGTTACCGACCACTAAATTGAACCCTCCGAACAAGACTGAGATGTCACCAATCAAGAAGTAGATGATCGTCGACCTGTAATTGGTTCCACCGAGATACAATATGGGTCTCCGACCAATAATAAGATACCTCGTAGTTGGATAAAATTATTTTAACGTTGCTGATGGATCTTCACATCTTTTCTTCGACAAACAAAAATGGTTTGGTTAAGCTTTCCTTTAATAAAAGATGGCCCAAGATGATGTCGACCAACAATATGGATGGATGACCAGAATATCTCGAATCCTTAGATCAGAAAAATAACATTCGATGTAAAATTTAAGCATTAAGAATGTTAATTAAATGAATAGTTTTCTAATCCACTATATTGTGTGATTCCGATAAAGAAACCCTGTGATGTGATTAACGAGGGGACAACATATCAAATTTGTGCCCAGAGTCTTGATATGGTCATGATTGTTTTACTGATCATCTTTTACAAGAGGTGGGTAATGGTTTTTCAGGTGAGAGAAAATTATTTTTTATATTGATCCCTTCCTATTCCCTATTTGGAGAGATAAAAATATGTTGAATGATCGAAGTTATTACCAAATTTATATCAAAAATCAATCAATGAGACTTTATTGACATAGATGGAAGATGAACCAAATTAAGTATATAGTTCATAAAAATGAATACAAAGAGACTCAAACTTGAAGAGAGAGAAAGTAGATCTGGGTCATGATTTCCATGAGAAAACTTTTTATTGACTTTAACCTTTTCCCATTCTCTGATTAAAAATGTAATGGGAATTTGAATAGTCATCAAAGATCTTTCAAAAATTATTTCAAAATCAACAATGAAAATTATCAAATCTTATCATCGTCGTATATATTGGTATATGTAATCATTTAAAATATTTATTCCATGATATAAAATTGAAACTTAAGAATCAAGCAAAAAGTTATGATTTATGAAATCCACTATTTTTCAAATTTCTAAATAAGAATGAATCTAATAGTTATGATTTAAAAATCATGATATCCAACATTTTGCACATAAAAATTGGACAATTAATTTATGTATATAAACATAAAAAATCATGATTGAATCAAAAGATGTATGTATAATTGATTATACGTAGAGAAAATAAAAACTTAGCTTTTGATGGAGAACAATGCTTGTAACACGTTCCCACAGACGGCGCCAATCTGTTGATGCAAAAAACTGGACCGAATCCCATTTTTATGATCACAGATAAATAGATAAAAGCAATCTAATCAAGCACATTAGAGACAAGGATTTTTAAAGTGGTTCGGCTATAAGGAAAAGACTACGTCCACTGTTATTTTATTCCCAGGGGTTTACAATAGCACAATATGGTGTAGAGAGAGAAAGGATGTGTATCTTGTGCATGGGGTTTCTAGGTTCTCCCGGATCTTCTTCCTTTTGGCTAAGGGGATACATGTATTTATAGTGATGGGAGATAAAGAGATTCATTGTGTGTAGACATTTATGTCTACATTCAACGAATCTAATTGTTGAATTTCTTGGTATGCTATGTGTTGTCATCCATTAATACCATATAAATGTACATTAAGGCTCATTAAATGCGCTTCCATCTTCATTAATGCACATTAAATGCGTAGTTATCCTTTGATCTTCATGGTTGGTATGTCGACCAACTCTCCTCGGGTGCCGACTAAGACTCCTCGGGTGCCGACCAACTCTCCTACGGTGCCGACTAACACTCCTCGGGTGCCGACCAACTCTCCTCGGATGCCGACCAACTCTCCTCGGGTGTCGAATATTGCCACGTAGGATGACATGTGTCCCTTTCTGATTGGTCCTTGTAGATGGAGAATTTTTGCGTTAACAGCCGGATATTTATTTCCTCAAATAACTAAGCTACAAATAATTAATTTAGGAATTTCTCCCATTTAAACTAAACAAGCCGAAATTGTTAAAAATCCTGAAGGGTCGATCGATCGACCCTTGGATGTCGATCGATCGATGGATCAGATCCGCTTCTTCTCCACGACTTTGTTTCGGCCATTAATAACACCCCAAGATTTTATCTCTTCTCCCAACCTCACTTAATCACCAACAACTATATATACTCAAGGGAAATAGGTTCTAATCATCCTAGTACCAAGAATCAACAACTAATTTCAATTAATTCATAAGTTTCTCTAATGGAATATTATATGGGGTTTATTCGTTAAACTTCTGAAAACCTGTTTGATTCACGAAAACCCAACAGAAAAATATTTATAGCTTTACACACCAACTACAATATGAAAAATATGCTCAAAAGAATAAATCAAGTAAACACTTGCCTCGTGGATAAAATCTGGCGACCTCGAGTCGAATCCCGCGGGGTTTGGCCGGAATCCCCTTTTTCTTCTTCATCTCTTACTTCTTCCTTTCTTCTCCTCTTTATTTCTCTTTTTTCTTTCCTTCTCTTTCTCTCTCTCGTGCCTTTTGTCGGAGATAAATAAGGGTTTATTCCTTATAAACTCAAAAATGACTCGTTTACTTAATTGCGAGTCCCTACTAGTCCAAAAGTCCCCGGGACCTAAACACTACCCCCAGATACTCTATTCTGACTATCTCGGCCATTCCAAAACCAATCGCGCACTCAAAATCTCCATCTGAGTCACTTAACTACAATTAACTAATTAAACCCAATACATCTCAATACGGGGTTTTCTAATTAAAATATCATCCTTTGTCGATTTACCCAACTACGACATGTAATTAAAATAATTCGACTCATTTACTTAGTCCCAAAAGTAGATATAACACACATCGGTAAACATCTAACACTCGTAAACTCAAAAATTATTATTCACAGTAATTCCTCAAATTTCCAAATTACACCTATTTGTAATTTAAATATCCATAAAAGTGCGAGGTATTACATTCTCCCCCCCCCCCCCCCCCCATAACAGAATTTCATCCTCAAAATTTGGATACGACCGGTACTACCAACTTAGGATCGCTAATCACACTACATCCTAGTGCACAAAAGTCGAATGGTACTAACCCAATGGAACTCTACCATACACTCGTTCACAGTACCCACCTATCTCAAGGTTTATACTATAACGCACTAGCTTAACAACAAGCTTAACTAATACCTTTATATGCTACAACACTATCTCAGTCGTAAGATCAACTATAGCAACGACATATTGCACCTAGTGTTTCTATAATCGCATCTAAAGAAACGAGCCTATAATCGCCGCTCTAACGTATAAATCCCATCAGAGATCCGCTACTAGGCATCCACTTATTTACAACAAGACATTGAATTTCCCTTAAAAGGAAACTTCACTAACGCTTGACTATTCCCGTTAGTCTTCTCGCTTATCTTAGGTGTACTAAATCTTGTTGCACCTATACCATTGGGTTATCCCGTGGCTCCTACGACGTCCAATCCAAACCATAATTGCTCCAAAGAATATTCTTTAGCTCTATATACTACGCCCCTTCTATTTATGGAGGTATATAAAATTAACTTAGCAAGGTGCGTATACGCCCTATAATCCGTGCCTATTAGCACACTATTGCAAACTTCACACACGTAACACTATCTCTAAATATGGGCCTTACTTTCTTGGCCCGGTGTTAACACTTGGGTATTCTCAATAATCTTTGCAAGATTCAATTATTCTTATATTTGGAAATCTAATCCTTCTCAAGGGTAACCTGCCAATCTTCTCGTGGTTAACTCATAGCTATCTCCTCATATTGGCCCCACTAGCCCTACTGGCCTTACTTACCAATAATCCTAAGGTCGATGTGTTTCCTATATACGTAAAATGAGTAATACTCTAACTATGTCCCTAGTGCCTAAGACCTCTCTCAACTTCTAACATTCGCTCTATTTCATGCATAGGACATCTCACAAAGCGAAATCTAGGCAAAGAACCCTCCCATTAAACTACTTCCTCTCATCATCGGTCATCAAGATTTAGTGGCCTAAGGCACACCATCGGGACGTTCTAAATCATACCTCGTTAACCTACTAATGTACTTCTACCAGTATGTCCTTCCATCTTGGAGCAATGCAAAGTCTAACTAATCGGGATTCCTACTCTCTGCAAAAGTGTTACGAACGTCATACCCAAAACATAATACCTCAGAATTTTCCTTCCACTTAGGGTCTGGCTATAAGACTTAAATCAACTTCCTTTACCTTGCCTCACCGACATTCTTGCGGTGAGAGAACCATTTAAGTTCTTTTCCATAGCACTTTTATCTCCATAGGCATGCAATCATCACATGGCTCACAGTCTATAGAGTTTTCTACACACTAGGTAACTTATCATCAAAACTGACATCCTTGCATCCCATAACACATCTCCACTGCCAACGTTGTTAAGGTTCGTACGTGGAGTGTCTTGCAAGAGAAATCCAAATAAGGACCCCCCCGATACACTACTACTTAACTTTATCGGTTGTGGAGGTCCGTTATCTTCAAATATGAAACAAGGATAATCCCATTCCATCTATCAATAAAATGTGGTCTGAACTCCTACTTCTTTCTAGGAGCCATACCACACGGCGTTTGTACTAACACTAGGTTCTTTGTGCAACCAACAACGAGCTAAACTCACAGCTTAACATTAAATCTTTAAATCATACCTATAAGGTCTCCATGCACTAACATCGTGATAATGAAACATCTACTCATCGAAGTTCCATTTGAACATATAATAAAGGCGAGCTCAACATGTATCTAGGTGAGGTATCGCAACAATAACCTGTTTTACCCTGTAATCGCGGATACGATAGTCTTGCAATCATTATCTTACTAGCTCTCTGCTAATACAATAACATTACTATCAAATAGTACCATACTCATATACCACATACAAAACGAGCAGTGAAAACCAAATACAAGCTCAAAATTCTAACACCCATTTTCATAACGAATGAAGAAAATTGAGCCCCGCTACCGCGGAAAAACATATAAACATACTATTTAATGTTACCTATATTAGCAGTAAACTTGGATCACAGACGAATTTAGGGATAATAAAATATTGTGACTCAATCTTTCCACACAAAGTATACCTCTTTCAACCAAGGTGAAACTCATAACAACCTTCTTGACAATTACCCTGGTTACTCCAAATGGTTCTCGATCATGGTACACTTGCCCTAACTGAACCAAAAACTACTTTAATCAATGCCCCATCTCGGCAACCTATTCTTGTCCTTTAATTTCTACTGGGAAAGGGCTAACCATGTGGTTTTACACTCCACATTGCAACATTCCCCCTTCTGTCCACCGTAACCATGTTAAGGTTATCAGTATCTTGGACTCTATAGGCTCGATCCTAACAATCACCTTTGTAGTTCCCTCAGCTCCTCCTACTAAAGGAAACAAGATATCGACCTCAACTACCTTGTTTCAATGAATTCCCCCGGGTGTACGTCCACCAATGGGGTTGCACGAACATAAATTCTCTATATGTGTTAGCAACACTTACTAGTGAGCCTATCATTTTACTGAAAAACTCTCTCTCCATTATACCTTTCTTAATTCGGCAGAAAGTTCACTTATCCATTTAACTTTTTATTCACTGTTGGTTCTCGATCGATCCTTATGTGAATAATTCAGGAACTGCATTCTCTTCATTTACCATAAACCACAGGAACTCACGGTTAAAACCGTCCGTAAGATCCATCTCTGAGAAAAACATCCTACTCCTACAAACATGGTTACCACCATTCCCACCATTTCAACATTGCTCCAATGAGTGAAAAATTTTCCTCAAATTTTAACATCTGGACATTTCCATATCCTTCTATAAGCCAAAGCTTCTGAGCCTTCTACTTCCACTGAATAAAGATACATTGCCTCTGCAAACTGAACTTCAATGTATGGTCCTTATCAAAGACCCTTTCGAACTTTTTCCCAATTTACTTCACTGGGTAATTCAAGTTTAGCACCACTCTCTACTTCAGCAGTACGTGGATAATTATAACTACTACACTTTAGTAGTCGTTCTAGAAATCCTCGACAATGCCACAAAGGGGAGTGACCTCGACTATGACCCTCGTCCCTGACTTCAACTTATAGCTCCAACTAAGCCCCACCTCCTGCTACCCCTGAAATGGCCTTATGTGGTCGCTCTTTATCGATCAACACACAAATTTTGAACAAGCTCGCAAAAGATTTACTATAATATTATATAATGGCACGAGAACAAAATCTCATAAGAGGAATAAACAATCCTAATTATAAGGTTGTATATCAAATCGAAAGCAATGCTGAAAGTGTAGTACGTTCACACAAATTCCTAAAGACACTAGAACTTGATGCTCTGATACCATCTGTGACACCCCACCTAAGAAAATACCTGGTGATCTGTCCTATACCAAATTTAAACAAGAGTCTCATATGGTTCATTCTCAGCATCACCGTCGAAAACCAATTTAATTACTAATACCCTATTAGGTTGGCGTCAAAATTTTATTTAACTATTTTTTTAACAAACCAACTAAATAAAACATTCACACGGTTTATATATACAAAATTGAAATGGAATAAAATAATCGAACACTCGGTTTGACATAATACAACCAAATCGAATGCCGCACAAAAAGGCGCTAAAAGGGTAAATGAACATAATTGGTCTATCAGCCCGAGTGTTTCTACAGTACCTCCTATGTAGATCACAATCGTATAAGCATCTACAGTAAACCTGCAGGCATCCATAGCTGTCGTAGGAAACGTCTGACTCGAAGGAATCATCATCTAGGCATCCCTATGTTTGGACACATACACACACACACACACACACACATACATATATATATATATATATATATATATACATACATATATATATATATATATATATATATATACATACATATATATATATATATACATACATATATATATATATATACATACATATATATATATATATATATATATATATATATATACATACATATGTATATATATATATATACATACATATACATATATATATATATATATATATATACAGACATATATATATATATATATATATATATATATATATAGCAAGAAATGGTAAAAATAGAGAAACAAGTCAGAGCCCGAGTTGAAAATATTTTGCAAGTGTTTAAAAGCCATATTTAAAAATATGAAATCTCACATATTTAAATTGGTATGTCACTCCCATGAGATACATCTCACTCCTCCCTAATAGTGTACACCTATCGCATACCTTTTAAACCACCTAGTTAAGCTACCCCGCCTAACTAATCTGTTTCACCCATCTTCTAAAATCCTCACAAACCCGAGTACTAAGGACTAAACTATGTTTCACCCATCTTCTAAAATCCCCATTCCCAGCATTACGCTATGTTTCGTGCGTGGGGTGTCTCGCGAAGCGAAATCCAAACAAGGAACCCCACTGATACACTACTACCTGGCAATGTTAATAGTCGAGATTCATTAGGCACTCAGCACATAACACATATATAAAAACTCGTATATATATATATATATATATATATATATATATATATATATATAGTTCTCACTAGAACCTAGGATTCATATAAATCTGAATATAATACAACCGAAAGAAGAATCACATCTCGTTCATTTTACTTTACACGAGTCTACTTTATATGTTATCTCATCTTCATATACAAGCCATATACTGTAAACAACAAGTATAAGTATACCTACTACAATCATTAGTATAATAACCATCCCATTGAGCTATAACTCGAGAATACTGTCTCATAGTGCCTATCCGAATCCGAGTTTACTCACTCAACCACAGTACCAAGACGGATTCACTCATGGTCATGGTAAAATACACAATGGTGGAGGCGGTCATGTTTCCTACTGAAAGGGGGATGCAAACATCATACTTCTATACGGGATGATATGACCTAGGGATATACTCTCCCAACTCCTCAAGCCAGTGGATTCACCCACATCGCGCAACCTCCCTGGATCGTATTGGAGAAAGTATATAATCTGGTTGTCCAACCATATGACCGGGGAAGCCTGTGGAACCAGACTCTAAAGTACAAATATACCGATCCCACAGATATATTTATTCATATCATATTATATATACTGTAACCACATCGTATATATAATCTACATCACTTCCCCAATATAGATATGGATATAATTGACAATCTCATATAGCGATAACCAATATTCCGACTGTTCCCATTCGTAATAGTATAAAAGTATTTGCACACTTAAAACACTAAACCAATAAGTATCCTCTTACGTAAAATATAACTCGCACCTTAATCACATTTAAGGATATATATAAAATCCCAAATATATTAATTCATAATAATCAAATAAGTGTAATATCCACTTCTTTTAGTTCCATAGGTATCGCATTACATATAACAATAGTCGTCAATAGACGTATCGGATAACCGCTCAATCATATTTAGCCTATATCCCAAATTCCATCCTAGTCGCCTCGTAGGATTTACTGAACCATAATCGTCACATAATTACATTTTCTACACATGTCATTATATATATAATATCACCCGCCGAAATACTATCCTAAGTATTATTCTTCCGAAACACCCTAAAATTAGTAAGCCATGGATTTTACTTTCAACTAACCCAAGGTATACGTCTCACTCAACTAATAATTTATAAGTCCCCACATTATTTTTAGGAACCCCAAATGTCTAACTCTACAATTTATTTTCCTCAAAACCACACATTAAGTGCCAAACATTTTTGCACCCGCCTAGTCCCAAATTTACTCCCTTGAATAGGTTGGAATAATTTCCCTTAGTCAGATATTTATTTCCTAAAATAAATAAGCTACAAATAATTAATTTAGGAATTTATCCCATTTAAACTAAACAAGCCGAAATTGTCAAAAATCTTGAAGGGTCGATCGATCGACCCTTGGCTGTCGATCGATCATTCGATCATATCAGGTTCTCCCAATCTTTTATCCTTTCTCCTAACCTTATTTAATCACAACCAACTATATATACTCAAAGGAAATAGGTTCTAATCATCATAGAACCAAGAATCGACAACTAATTTCAATTAATTTCAAAGTTTCTCTGATCGAATATTATTCGAGGTATATTCGTTAAACTTCTGAAAACCCGTTTTGATTCATGAAAACCGAACGCAAAAATCTTTATAGTTTTACACACCAACTACAATATGAGAAATATTCTCAAAAGAATAAATCAAGTAAACACTTACCTCGTGGATAAAATCGGACGACCTCGAGTCGAAGCCCGCAGAATATGGACGGAATCCCCTTTTTCTTCTTCCTCTCTTCCTTCTTCCTTTCTTCTCCTCTTTCTTTCTCTCTTTTCTTTCCTTCTCTTTATCTCTCTCGTGACTTTTATAGGAGAGAAATAAGGGTTTATTCGTTATAAACCCAAAAATGACTCATTTACTCAATTGCGAGTCCCTACTAGTCCAAAAATCCCCGGGACCTAAACACTACCCCCAGATACTCTATTCATACTATCTCGGCCATTTCGAAACCAACCGCACACTCGAAATCTCCATCCGAGTCATATAACTACAATTCACTAATTAAACTCAACACATCTCAATATGGGTTTTTTCAGTTGAAATATCATCCTTTATCACTTTACCCAACCGCGACATGTAATTAAAATAATCTGACTCATTTACTTAGTCCCAAAAGTAAATGTAACACACATCAGTAAACATCTAACTCGTAAAATCCAAAAATTATTATTCACGGTAATTCCTTAAATTTCCAAATTACACTTATTTGTAATTTAATTATCCATAAAAGTGCGGGGTATTACATTGGTTTTGTAAATAGGTTTAAGGAAATTAAAAATTACAAAAATAATATTTGGTGGTGTTTTCTCTATAAACCCTAGGGCACATTCACTTTCTTAAATTGGTATCAGAGAGGGTTAACTTAGTTTCCTAAGCTAGATACCATTTTGTTCTTATTTAGGGTTTAAATTGATTTTAACTGAGAGGGTAGTTCCATTCTTTGACCTCCACTTTTTCATGGGTCAAACTAACCCTATTGGAAGGCTTGAATGCGATTTTTCCTGAAATCAATAGATGAGAATACTTGTAACTCAGTTGAGTTTGTGTGGACTCCTTCCACTAAAAGTGGTGCTCTTAAAGCGTATGCCTCTTGGATAATAGCTAAAAAAAATTTGATGAGTTTTAATTCCAAGGGTGTGAACTCTATTTTTTGCATCGCGACTAGTGAAAAGTTTAGACGTATTATGACTTTCGAGGGCGAAGGATGTTTAGGATATATTATGATCCAATCATGAGGGGTCATATACTATTAGGGGTTCCAAGTTACAAAGTCCGACAACTAAGTTTGATACGATTAAGTTGTTATGGAAAGAGTTTTTTTATGAGTTCTATGCCAAGTAATGAGATATTATCAATTTGTCATTCAGCTTAAGAGAGGTGACTTTTTGGAAGTACGAATGTTACCTTAGATAAAGTGACCTTCCTAAATATGAACTTCTTTTAACTAGTTCTTTTGGGAGCCCTCGAGGTCATAGGATTTAAATAATGTGAAAATCAAGAATATGTAATGTGTGATGCAAATAAGTAATCTTTAATTTTTACGTACTTTGATGTTTAATTTTTTTACGATGTCCTTCACGCGTGCCTATGTGTTTGGTAAAATGTACAATAATGTACATGGATACATAAGCATGTGTCTACATATTGAGTGAGTCTAAAACCAACACCACTAAATAGTTTTAAAATTGACATAAAGTAGTCATGTGTGAGAGGATTATTAAGAATACTAGAAACGAAGTATATAGATAGTTTGGTTCTCATGATTTGTCTTTAGTGGAGTCACTGGTAGTACAAATATAGCACCCTACCACGGAATGTATTCAAATCTGCATATGCTCATATGGTGCTTCCCCTGTCGACATCTGGCGCGGCCCTCCTGAACTGGGAGTGCGGCCCTACCTCATACAGGGCTCAGCATCCCTCATCACAGGGTGCGGCCACTAACAACATGTCGCGGACCCATCCAGTACAGGGGTGGAATCTTTGTATACAACCAGTTACAGGATGCGGCACTTACGTTGTTCGCCTTATAGGCCGCACCCCCCTCCATTACAACAACTCCAGACTCTATGTACGTCATGTGCTTAAAGCATGTGACCATATATCCTATAAAATAGAGGACCACACCTTAAAAAGGGGGATCGATTCCCCTCCCTCGAAACTGTTTCTATAACACTTAGCAAATCATTGCCATACTCTCTGTAAATACAACCTCAACATAAAGCTTGGGGGTTACTCATCTACATTCTGGCCAGATTTTCGGCACGCTTGGAATCGCAACAACCATGTATTCTCCTTTATTCTTACACTTGTACACCTCACATGTCTTGATAATACTATACAATGTAACACATCTAATGTGAGTAGTGCAACAAAGTGGACGTAGGTCTATTTTAGAGGCTGAACCACTATATACCTTGTCTTCTCTCTATTTACTCACTTTATTTACTTATTACACACTTTACTCTTGACTTTCTAGTATGAGAACGTCTTATGATCGATTTCTCGTATCATCAATCTGGCGTCGTCTGTGGGAACGAGATATTTCAATCTTGTTCCTTTGTATTTAGGGTTCTTAAACACCTTATTCGATCCCTGAGGATCCTTCGGATCGTCATCTTATGAGTAGATGTTGGTTATTGAGCTGTATTTTTATTTATTTATTTACACCCTTAAATGGGTATTTCACATATCCAGATATGTTCTCAGGTCTCCATTTTATGACTCCAGATCTATTCTACATACCCCTGTGATATCATTCCATCTAAATAATGCTGAAAAGCACGATGGGCTTTAACCCTGAAAAGGTGGATGGCTAGGGAAGGACTGTGTTTATTCCTTTTTTTGTTGTTATTTGCCTATTATTTAGGGTTTATCATTCGAATTGTCCTATTTTGCTCACCAAAAGGCTATTAATCCCTAGGTAGACCCTAGTAAGCATGCTATCCCCGTGTTTTGTGAGATGAACTCAGTTTCTGGGTCTCAATTTTGGGATTGCTCCCCCCATGCGGAAGGTAGTTTAAATACCTTCATGCCGCGGCCCCTACTGGGGCAGGTGTTATAGAAATTTCATAACATCAAGGATAGACTCAGGTGGTCTCCACCACAACCTTGGTGAATATCATTCAAAGTCCACGGTAGTGTACCTATGTTCCATACTTGTCGTGACCTCAATAGCAACACTGTAGCAGTGCAATGCTACATCCCCACTTCCTACTTGGTCACTCCAATGTTTCTATTATTACTCACTACTGCTAATTTTGTCCTAGATTATACATATACTTTATAGAGACTAACAAAAGCATAAAATGGAAGGAGAATCCATCCAGAGAACAAAAATCTACGATATGTATGACTCACTTCAGACCCAGGTCAACTATCTGACTCAGAGGTTTCTAATGCTAGAGGTCGCGACCTCACCCAATGTGGGTGCGAAACCCAAGATCATTTCTTCTGAAGCCTTCGTTGATGCGGCAGTTCAAGTGGATCCAGCGGCAAAAGCAGTAAACAGGTGCTAAAAAAGGAGAGTGGATAAGGCAGAGAAAAATATGGGGCCTACACTCCGTTGGCCTTCCCAATTGAAGAGATCTTTGAGTTATTCAAAGAAGACAAGCTGTTGATGTGGCCAAAAAAGTTGAGATTTCCACCCCACAAGAGGAACAAAGCTACTTGGTACAGATTCCATCAGGACCATGGCCATGACACTGAGCAATGATTTGCTCTAAAGGATGGAATTGAAAGGCTGATTGGGCAAGGAATGCTGCAGAGATTCCTCAAAGATATTTAGGGGATGCAGCTTAGTCTCACTTATCGCATGCCCATTTTTCATGCTTATGTTTTATATTCCATCTGTCTCTACACTACAGTGGCAACTCCTCTTATGCTGTTTTAAGCTAAACTTTGTAGTATCCTCATAAAGTCATATATATATATATATGAATAGTTATAAAATAAAGTTCGCTTTTATAGTGTTATATTTCGGTTCTCATTTCAATGAAATGTTATCTTATAAAGATCGTATTTGCCTTAAACAGATCCCGATCCATGACAAAAATGTTATATCGGTAATGATAATATCTGAATGGGCCACAATGCCTAAGAAGGTGCCTGATTGTTCAAAAGTTGATGATAATTGGAAGTGGTGAAAGAAAATATTGGAAGCAGTTATCCAAATCTGACTGCAATATCACTCGCAAGGGCTTCTAATGCCCCTTCATAGCTTTCGAGATGCGTCATTTGATGTAAGGGTTTCCAATGCCCGTTCTTAGCTTTTGGGATACATCATTAGCTGTGAGTGGCTTAATAACATAACCCAGCCTGGGAAGGCTTGAAAATAACCTATATATTAGTTGTGGGTGGCTTAATAACATAACCTAGCCTGGGGATGATTGAAAATATCCTGTATATTAGCTGTGGGTGGCTTAATAACATAACCCAGCCTGGGGAGGCTTGAAAATATCCTATATCTTAGCTGTGGGTGGCTTAATAACATAACCCAGCCTGGGGAGGCATGAAAATATCCTATATGTTAGTTGTGGGTGGCTTAATAACATAACCCAGCCTGGGGAGGCATGAAAATATCCTGTATATTAGCTGTGGGTGGCTTAATAACATAACCCAGCCTGGGGAGGCTTGATAGTATCCCATTTACATACAAAAAGGGCAATGCTAAAGAAGATAAAAGCCATATTCCGTGAAAGGCAATTGAATTGACTAGAGGAAGTCCTAGACCTTCTTTATATATTCTATAATGGTTACGGGATGACAAAAAACAATTATACGGTTCAAGAAGCCATGGGCTTCCAACCTTTGGTGCAGTAACACTGTCAATGAAGCCGCAGCCATTAAAGCGACTAAGAGTTGATGCGGTAATGACGTGGATTTAGATTCAATTGTAAAGCTACAGAAGATGGGTTTCAAACACTCAAAGATGTCGCGGCCTATTAGAGAAATCAACTTGTGCGGCCTCTATTCAGAAAGGGGGTACAACCACTTTCAAATATTCAAGTGATACATGCAATATGGTTGTGGCCATTATTATACGTCCACATCCCTATTTAAGCGGCATCCCTTCCAACCTTAGTTCAAGGGGCAAAAAGGGTCACGACCCATGTACAGTAGCCATATGAATTACAACCGAGGCATCATTACAGAAGGCTGAACGATAAGAAAGAGTCTGTGGCAAGTGACTTATGTACATATTAGTAAGGGTTGTCACGGATATATACAAGTTCATCCAATCAAAGCATTTTTCAAGTATAAAGCAGTTGTGTTCGAGCAGTGAAAGATATATATAAAAAGCATCCATTAAAGAATTTGAAGCAAATAAGGAGGAGGAATAAAAAGCTATAAGAAAATGAGGATGAAAAAAGAATCAATGCAGAAAAAGTGGCCACAGTCTTGATAATATTAGTTAAGATTACAAGAAAATAGGCCGCAACCACTACAAAAAGTAAAGTAACAGAAGCGACGGACCCCTGTATCAATGATATAAAATAAATAAGATCATGAAGCTTCATCATCACGATCATGTCCCTCCTCACCATCCGCGACAGTCTCAATTTCCTCGTCCGTTGTCGCTGCCTCAGCTGCTTCTCTGAGCCTAGCTTTCTCCTCGGCCATGACCTTGAGCTTAACAATGCATTCTTAATGCTCGACATCACTAAGTCTCCAGGCAAGAACCTTCTCCTTCGTCTCAGGGAAGTTCTTTATTATTCTTTACCATAGCTCCTGGTACCCACGGAGATAGGCCCTGTTATTGATGAGGAAGAAGTCCCTAAAGCCTTTAAATGACTCCACTATATGGTCAATGGCCAGCTGAAGGGCGTCGCCATGATCTGCCTCCATTTTCTTCGTTGGCACAGCATGGGCTTCGGTATCATGCACAGACTTGGCCTCCATATCCTCATACTTCTTTTAAAGAAGCATGAGCTTGTTATTAGAAGTTTTTGTGGCTTGTGCGGCTTCCATGGTCTGGGCCTAGGAGGCTTTTAGGGATTCCGCAGCCTATTTGAAGTTTTTTCTACTTCCTCCCTTCCGTTGTTTGCAGCAGCCAAGTCCATTTGGTCTGCCTGAAGAACCGCGACAGCGAACTTCTTACCAGCCTCAAAAGACGAAGTTCATGTAGCCTCCAAGTCAGCGGTGTGCACCCTATCCGCTACCTATTTCAGCTTATAGAAGGCCTTATACTTCCTCTTCTGGGTCCCCATGACATCCGCTGCCTGAAATTAAAAAGTCAGTACAAAATATGGAACTTGAAATAAAAAGGTAGAAAGAACTAGCACTTACCCTTAGAAGACTATGGAGGCCGGAGTCCTCCAGATCGTCATGGTCTTCCTCCACCAACCTGTCAAGGTCTGCGATGTCGAGGCCCCTCTTCATTCTTCGCACAGTTTTCACGTTAGTGTCCCATGACGACGCAGGGTCAGGTTGTCTTAACTGAGGCTGCGGACGACCATCAGGACCAACTCCACCGCGGCACTGAGGGGGTGCCAAGTTTGCATTTACTGCAATGATAGGTGGTGGCGACAGAAAAACTGTATGGAGGAGAGCATCAGAAGTTGACATCAAACCTGACCTGGAGGAGAGCATCAGAAGTTGAATCTATGTACCTAAAAGGACTTGGGATCAAAGCCTATGTAGTTTGATTGTATAACTAGTATACACATTTGATTTTTTATATATCTATATTTGTGATATTGCGTCTTAAGATAGTTTGATATGTCATTTGAACTGGATAAATATTATATATGGATGCATCTCATTGCAATGATACATCGAGAGACATATTGTCGAGGCTCGAGCTCAAGAGAAGGACTCGGTGTTGATCCTACGTACCTAAGGGGATTGGGGATCAAATCCTGCGTAGTTTGGTTGTACACATTTTCCAATGTGATGTATATGAAAGTGTAGGACTTGGATTGGGAGGCAATGGTGTATGGACTATCAAATTGAGAGTGAACTCGAAGATTTATAATATTAGCACATTACCTTTTATAGCCAGCTGATTACTAGATGGAAGGTGTTGTCCTTCAGACTAATTTGGGGATATATTACTAGTAAGAGTTAAGATAAGAAGTGGGGAGGTTACATCCAGGATGTAATGTTCTACTGCTAAGAAGTGGAGTAGGACTCTACATCTTCGTATTGGGGTGGACCAGGGGAAATCGGTGGAGTTCAAGACTAAGGATGGATGCATCCCTAATAGATTATACGCAAAGAGACCTATTATGAGGTTTTGGCTTCACACATTTACTTGGTATAGTTCTTACATACCCAAGGAGACTTGGTATCAAAGCCAAAGTAGTTACAATAGAACGGTATATATTTACTAGTGTAGGCAATGGGATACTAGGTATACAAGGTACAATAGTGCAGTATTTATATAGCCTAGTCTTTAATATGACATTTCCATTGTGTTAGATTAATATATTTATACTTTGTTTGATTAATATATTTATCTGTTAATGTAATACATTGATAAAATGCAGATGTATGAAAAATATTAAAATGACAATACATAATATGGGTGCCATCCAAAGACGAGCTTTGTTCACTCTGAGAAGTGTTGAGCGTAGACGAACTTTAGACTTTGGCCTGCAAAGTTTGGTGTTGAACACATCTCAATGCCACTCTCTTGAGAACGTGTTTTGAAAAATACATTCTCATGTTTGTATTTTATAATCATGGCATTTGATTTGTATTTTTTTAGCATATGAGTATGTCAATTCATGACGCAAGTGGAGTTGCTAGGTGTAATACCGCCTTATTTTTATGGATATTTAAATTGGGTTAAATAAATTTTAATTGGAAAAACTATTTGGAATAAACTAAATATTAATTAGTGTGACTTGAGTTAATATTTAATATTTAATATTATAAATTAAAATGTATATTACTGAGAGTGTAAGTAATATAAATTATGGAATATGTTACAGTGTGTCGTAAGTGAGAAAAACGACAATTATTAATTACTTAATTGAGACACACATTTGAGATATGTCGGGACTTATTATGAGCATTATGAATTAAGTATAATATGATGAACTCATACAGTCATTTAGGCTATGTAGAAGTGGACGAAAGGGTCAAAATAGTAAGAAAACTATATTCTGGCATATGTATAGAGTCTCGGGTCATTCCTGGGTCGACCCGGTAAGTGAAAAAATAATTTTTGACCTTTGAATTTCCAACCCATGAAGAGATACGGGATTAGATACTTTAAAACCAACTCTTTGGCTAATTGAATGGGGAATTGAAAATTTTAAGTGAAAGGAAACTAAAAGAGGCAAAGTGTGAGAGCTTTTTAAGGAGGTGAAGGATCTTAGAGGAGGACCAAAACCTAAAGCTACCTTGCACCACAACCATACACCATAGGAATTTTGGAAGAAAAAGGAGGAGGAACTCACATCATCTTCTTATAATGAAATTCAGAATCATCCCAAGAGGCAAGTTGTTTAAACTTGCTTAATTATGAGTTTGTAGAAATACATGCTAGAATATTAAATTTTTGGACAAAAACCCATATAGTCATTTCATGATTACGATTATATATTTTATTGATGATTTTAAAATTTGAGAAAAGAATTTGATTCAATTGGAGATTAAACTATTTAACTAGAAATGAAGTGAACTCATACGAATCTGAAAGTCAAACACATGTGAAATCAACTTAGAAAATGACGAACATGGTATATTGCTTTTAGGTTTGTCTTAAGCGGAAATTGGTAGTGTGATCGCAGGTTCCTAAATAAAATCATGTTCTGAACAACATTGTAGTTTAAGTTTCTTCAAAATTGTATCAGAAAAGCCTCAAATTGATAGTTATATTTTCTGGCCAGAATGTAACTTTATCGAGAAAAAGGGTATTGGTAATTAAATTATAATTAGGGCTTATTATAATGATTTTGAGTTTTGGACCAATAGGTACGGTTGGAGGCTAGCTACTGAAATAGTTAATTAAATTATTTAAATCCATTTATTTAACTAGAGATGTTAGGAATAATGGGAAATGGGAATAAAAAGTGAATTATTAGTTTACGGGATAAACTTGAAATATACTGTATGTATGTATAGGGTGAGTGCATGCCTATCTATTATTTGTGATATTATGTGTAATGTCATACCTAGCTACTTGCTATCATGGGAGGTTTCACATAGTGGGTAATCCTATCTTTGTGTGCCCATTAGGGAGGATTTGTATTCGTACCCTGGAACATAGCACTTACGTTGTCATTATGTACCTTGAGAGGTGGTAGTGTATTAACAATTATTTAGATGCGTTAGGTATGGATTTCATCCTTATGGTGTTAAGGACTATGTTTGCCTCCATTATGTATTATCTTTTTATAGGTTGAGGTGTCACACCTAGCCTTTGTCCTTAATTTGGTACATGAGGTACGTAGGGATTAGATAGCAAAGTATGCATGCATCGTGAGTTTGATTGTTTAGATGCCGTATTCATATATGTATATATTAGATAGTGTAATCTATACATATACACATACATACACTTATGATAGTCTACTCTATTGTGTGTTGTAGAAGTGATTATTGTGAATGTTTAAAGTGTAGTTTAAGCATGTGAACCTAAGCGGTTAAAATAATGAGAATAAAATGATAACAGAGTAAGATAATATTAATGTATCGTATGGGAGATACGAATGTGTTAAGAGATTTATATAAATTAATAAGGATTAATTGAGTGATCTATAGTTGGTTAGGCGGGTAGCTTAACTACGAAGGAATATTATAGTACGCCAGGTGTGCACATTAAGTGATAGGTGAGGACTCATGTGAGAGTACGTTCATCTAACATGGATATTTACATTCCTCATAATACAACATTTTAAACACTTATTAAATTTTTTTAAAACATTTTCGCGGCTCTGACCTGAATCAAATCTATTTTTACAAAACCTTTTAGGTGTCCAGCCATAGGTACACCAGGGTTAGGAGATTCATTCCAGAGTTGACGTGTTGCAGTGTTGTGGATCATGCAAAGACCTCGAGCTTAGACGTATGTATCATTCTTGTCATCTAGCTTATGATGCAGTATTTCCATTCGAGCGTGTTTGCTTATTGTCTAGACTTTACATTTTGTTTTTAGTATTATCTTTATGATAGTCGATTTATCTTGGTATAATTCTTGGCTTATATGAACATTTGGATTTGGATGTGTTAACTGATTATTATTCTATTCAATTTATTCTTTTCATTATTATTATGGTGGTTATGTTATTCACTGCTCTGTTGTTTAATTATTATTATCCTTTGTAAATTTAATTTGACATCCGACTTATTAGGATATTTATTGATTAAAAAAAATGTTTTTCAACACTGATGCTAAGAATGGACCATTTATGAATCTTGTTTTTATTGAATAGTAGATGGATCACCTAATATTTTAATTAGCAAGGTGTTACAATAGGTTAAAAACCCGACTTAAACATATATAAATGTTTTAAATTTCATACTCGGTCCCATAAACGGGGGTTGAGTTAGAGAAAGTACTCAAGTATGCACAGTTTCTAGCAATATATAAATGTGGGTTGTTGCCTCGATATTTAGGTATAGGTTCTTTGCCTTTGTGGATAAAGTCGATCTTTTGCTTTGGGGGAAAGCCCCGCCTTTTAGGGACTTTTCAGTCCGGCAGAGCTTTGTCTAGGAATGAAAACTTTTGAAAAACTTCATGTGGCTGTCTGAGAGATTTCACTAGGCGGCCCCTGAATTTCCCTTGGTAGTTGTGCCAAATTTCTTCACTTACTATTTCATCATCTTTGGCCCGACCATAGAGAAGTGGGTAAACTAGTTCGTGGAGCAAAAAGCTCGATGTTTGTTCTACTCAGTGTCTTGGTGGGGGGAGTTACAACCTATTTTTAAATGGGGAAATACCAGTATGTTTGGTTAGTTGGCCTCTGGCAGACCTCCTTCTATTTTCCCTAGAAGATCTTGCGTCGACTCCGATGGGAGAGAATTATTCCTTCCTGTATCCTGAATTTCTTTCCTATATAGGATTTGACGGAAGGTATGTGCATACATTTGGGCTCTATGTGGGAGAATCTTTGGTCATCGACTCGTCCCTCTTAATCTGTTGGCATTGTTTGGCATATTTTTTAGACTATATGAAATGGTTGTGGAGGAGGGTAGTGGCAAAGATCTTGGACGAGGAAATCGGGCAGAGATGGTTTGCTATTTTGACACTATGGGGGCATAGTGGTTTTCTGTATGTTGGTTCGGGCTTACCGTTCCATGGTGTGCCTTCGGCATACTATCCAGGCAAGGGACGTTTGAGGGCCTCAATATGCAGATGACGATGGGGCTGGATCTTCTAATAGCTATAGGTAGGGTCTTTTGTAAAGCTGGTGCTATTTGTGAATATTTTCTGTGTTTGGTTATGTTGGCCATTTTGGGTTTGTTAGGAATAATTTTGGAAGGTTTGGTTTTTAGGATAGTTAGGTTAGAAAGGGTGCTTGTTTGACTCCCTAGGCTCATATTTCCAGTAATCGTACTAAAATTTCCCAAAATTTAATAAAAAGGATTTTAATTATATTGTTGTGACTCTTGATAAGTTTTACATTTGAATTATCTTTACCAATAGCTAAGGCATACATAGTCCTATTATTTATGTAAAATGATAAAATGAACGATCATTATCAGAGGTAAGATGAAAATAGCATTGTATGAAAAAGAAGGGGACTGTGCCCATGTAAAGCGTATGTGCTGCCTACATACTGGTGAGGCTTTTGAAAATTTTGTGAGTTTCATTTTGAAAGAGAAAAGGTTTTTTTAGAGGATCAAGCCTCGCGTAGTTCTAAGTAGAGGGAAATGGAGAATTTTTTTGAAGAATATAAGGGGGATAAGGTGAATCGTAGCGTGCTAAGATTTTAGACTAGGGTTAGAATTTCTTGAGACGAACCAGATTGAATGGACAGTCCATCTCTTCGCCATCAAGGTCAGGCATGATCTTTATCCCGACATGGGGGGCACTCCAGTTTGGCTTAAATTTCCCTCTGGGGTCCCAGATGGGTTCTATGATTTCTTTAAGGGCTAAGTCCCCTTCTCGAATACCACAGTCCTTAACTCTCATGTTCAACGATCGCTCTATCTGAATATGGTACCCTTATATATGATATAAATCATTTAGCCTCCTTTCATCCAAGAATGACAACTCGTCAAGTTAGCTTTAATCCCACTATTTTTCCTTCACTTTGCTTTCAAGTATGATGTGTAGTAAAGGTATTTCTAGTTCAATGAATATGACTGCTGCCATTTCGTATACCAGAGAGTAGGGAGTATCCACAGTAGATGATCATACTGAAGTGTGGTAGCCTTAGAGGTTGTAAAAGATCCAATCGGCCCAATCTTAACAACTTTTGATCATCTTGATGATGATTACTTTGAGGTTATTATTGTTGCTTCACTTTCACCGCTAGTTGTGGTCAGTAGGGTGAAGATTTGTGTCACCGAATCCTATACTCGTCGACCAATTCTATGATTTCTTCCATAAAATGTAATCCGTTATCTGATACTAACTCATGCGGGACCCCGTATCGCTAGATGATGTTCTTTCGAATGAACATGGATACCTTGTTATCATTCGGCACTGTGTATGACTCAGAATCAACCCATTTGGTGAAGTAGTCAATGGAAACAAAGATGAACTCATGCCCATTGGAGGCTTTAGGCGTAACTTTCCCTATGATGTCGATGCCCCATGTGGAGAACGGCTATGGAGAGGTCATGTTGTATAATTCCGGTAGAGGTAAGCGCCAGAGATTGGAAAACTATTGGCATTTAAGGAATCTTCGAACATAGGCAGTGCAAGATTGAACCATGGTAGTCCAATAGTAACCCTATCGAATAATCTTCTTGGTGAGAATATGGCCATTCATGTGGGGTCAGCATTCCCACTGTGGATTTTCTGCATCCTCTCTTCAATGTCCGCCCCTGCAATGTAGTGTAAGTGGGTTCCATTAAGGTTTCTCTTGAACAGTGCTTTATTGCATATAATGTAGTGGGTAGCCAGCTTACATAGGATTGCTATATCTTTATTGTTAGCATCATGGGGATACTTATTGTGCTTGAGGAGGCGCCAGATGTCGTACTACCTACACTCAGCCATATCAGGGTCCTCTTTTGTGATGAGGTTAATATGGTTGAAGTAGGTTGGTTTAACATGTTTCTAGATTAGAAAAGGGTCTATTGTTCACTCGATCATGTCAACCATGGAGGTTAAGGTAACAAGGGCATAGGCTAAGTTGTTCCTTGTTAGGGGCAAGTAGTGGAAGGTGTTATCTCAGAATTGGGAGGCCACCTCCTCTAGGTGAGCGTGGAAAGGTAAGAGATTTTCTCTTTTGACTTTCCACCTTCTAAGGAATTGTCCAATGATGAGGGCAGAGTCTCCGTAGAAATCCTAGAATTAGATTCCTTTCTTGATAGATACCTTGAGGCCTATGGTGTTGTACTCGTATTCGATCATGTTATTTGTGCAAGGAAAATCTAGTTTGATGGAAATGGGAGTATGGGACTCATTAAGAGCAATCAGGAGTATTCCAATGTCGTATCCTTTCATGTTAGTAGCACTGTCAAATAATTTTTTCCATCAGAGGTCTTCTTGATAGGTCCAGAGGATATCTTCATATGAGGATTCGAATATCAAAATGTCAGTTTCTTCCACGGGGTAATCAATAAGGTAATTAGAGATGGCTCTCCCTTTCATGGCTTTTTGCATGACATACATAATATCAAACTCATCTAGAAGCACTAACCATCAGGACATTCGATTAGATACATGAGGTTTCTCAAGCAGGTATTTGAAAGGATCCACTCAAGACATAAGTCTGATAGGAAAAACGATTATGTAATGCCGTAATTTTTGAGTGACCCGGACAAGGGCGACACACGCCTTCTCTAAGGAAGTGTATTTGATTTCATACCTGGATAATTTATGATTGGCATAGTAGATGGCCCTATCTTTGCGGCATTCTTCAATGTATTGGGATAACAAATCCCTATCTGCAGTGTCTATTATGATCAGGTAAAGAAGTAGAGGGAGACCAGGTTGCGATGGCATGATAATTAAAGATCGGGTTAGATACTGCTTGATTCACTCATAGGACTCCTGACAAGCTTCATTCCAGACTTTAGTGGAATCTTTACGAAGGATTTTAAAGATGTGTTCACAAATAAAAGTCAAATAGTTGATGAACCGACTGATAAATTATAATTTTCCCAAAAATCCCCGAACTTCCTTCTCCGTTCGGGGTGGTGGAATTTAGAGTATGGATTTTATTTTGGAAGGATCTTCTTTAATACCCTTATCTCTAACCATGAATCCCAAAAGATTTCCTTTGGTAACACCAAAGACACATTTTTGTGGGTTAAGTCGCATCTGCTATCGTCACAGTAATTTGATGAATTTCCAGAGAGCGGGAACATGACCTTCTCGAGTCTTAGACCTGATGATCATATCATCCACGTAGACCTTAAATTATTTGTGTATCAGATTATGCAATATAGTTGTTACACACCTTTGGTAGGTAGCCCCTGAATTTTTTATACCTAATGGTGTAACTGTATAATAGAAGGTTCCCCAAAGGGTGATGAATGAGGTTTTTTCTTGATGATCATGATGCATCTTAATCTGATTGTATCCGGTAAACCCATCAATGAATGATTTGAGAGCGTGAGTGGTCGTGTTATCAATAATCATATCAATATTGGGTAGTGAGGTATTCATCCTTCGGAGAGACCTTGTTCAAATCTTAATAATCAATGCACATATGAACCTTTCCTCCTGATTTCGACATGGGTAAGATGTTATATAACCACGTGGGATATTCGATCACCCGTATGAAGTCTACGTTCAACTGTTTAACCAACTCTTCCTTAACCTGGCATAACCATTCGTTATGGAGCTTTGGCAGTTTCTATATAACCGGTTTACATTCTTGGAGAGTTGGGATCTCGTGTTGAGCGATCTTAGGATCGATGTTGGGCATGTGATCGTAGGACCATGCAAAGACGTCCAAAAATTCCCTTAGCAGTTTTTATAGTTTTGCATTCTCGTACTTGTCTAGGGTGGACCCTATCCTAATCTCACTTAGTTGGCAACTAGAACTGAGATAGATAACAATAATTTCATCTTCATTAATTTGAACGCAATTATGTTGTTTGTTATTAACCTTATTAAGATCAGTTAAGAATTATTCCTTTTGTAAAATCATCATCATCAAGAGTTTGATTAGAATAAAAAACTTAATATAAGGCATGTCAATATGCTCAAAATCTTCGTTTATTTCATTCTTGGGAAAAACAACATTGAGAACCTCATCAGAGGAGGTGTTGATTACATTGTGACCAAAATAAGGAACAAATAATGAAGAAGAAATAGGATAAACATTTGGGTTGGGTTGCATCTCAGCAGGTTAAATTGGTACAACATTCCAATTGAGGAGGGGTTCATCCGTATTCTTGATCACGATGGGTGGATCTAATGATCGATCATGCAGAGTGTTAAACCCAATGTCTGTAAATTGAATTAGTCCTCAGAGTAACTTTCCTCAAAATCCTCGGTAATAACTATAGACTTCTCAACTAGCGATTGCACATGATGTTGGGAACTTTAGGCTCATGAATAACTATCTTGGAAAAAGATATCCACTCCTGGCTTCATCTTATTATGCACATGATCATACCAAGGTTTGATGAAGCCAAAAAAGGAAAAATCTTCACCCTCTTTGATGAACCTCCCATTCAAGGAATCTCTTGAGGCAGTTTTACCATTTTCTAACCTTCTCTTCAATCGAGGTTGGCAGAGCATTCTAAGTTCCTCCAATAATGGATGATAACCCAGGACATATGGGGAGAAAAGACTTCTTTAGTACTATAGGTTCCAGTATCTCCTATTGTCATCATCCTAGCCCCAATCTAAGCATGAAGTGTATATTCTTAAACATTTATATCTTGTTAACATTTCCATGAGGGTTGTGCTCTGGACAGAGTCTGACTTTGAAACCCTCCTCTTCCAGGGGTTGAATTGGTTAGACTCAAAAACCAAATAGAATTATATCATTAGCCCCATGTTGTATCTCTAGTATTGAGTTACTGGTTCTCGAATTCTCGGTATTATCATCGTCACCCAAGATGGTGATGACCTGCCCCTTGGCGAAGAACTTCGGTTTATGATGGAGAGAGGGATATACCCCCTTGATTTTGTGAAATTACGGTCGACCGAGAAATAGATCTAAATAAGTAGGTATGTCAATGACCTAGAACTCAGTAACGGGATTTATAGGGCCAAACCCTATTGCAATCTTTATGGATACCATCACCTCTCGGTGAGTCTTATCATAAGCACGCACCATGGATAAAGTTAAGGTAAAGTTTCTTACTTTCAAACCTAAGCAGTTGAGGGTTCATAACAGGCAAACATTAAGTGATGATCCGTTGTCAATGAGAAAAAGCGATATTATCATCCCCATCACCTCGACAAAGATATTTAGAGCATAGTTATGATTATGAACACACTTAGGGATTTATTCCTCATAAAAGGAGAGCATTATAGTAGAGGTTAGAGACCCAACCATGTCCATGGCTTCTTCTGGAGGGGTGGGAGGAGGGTCTGTGGTCACCATAAGGAATTTAATCAAGGCATTTCGATGCAGATGGGAAGACATGGAGAGTAACCATAAAGTGATGTTAGCCTGAGTTTTCTTCAATTGTTCGAGGACCTTACTCTCCTTTATGGTCATTTCCGGCATGGGGATTTTCTTGACAACACTTTTTCCTTTCTGTCATTGCTGATTGAGGGTTCGAACTCTGGTAATGCATCCCAAATCTTGTCTAATGATTCACAAAAGAAGGAAAAATAGAAACCCTATTTCTTCATCTATCTCGAGATGTTTGGCCACTTTATTGATCTCCACTAAAAGGTGTTTAAATGATATCATCCCACATACACTGATTACTAGGCTGGAATTTTCTTGGCTTGGCATTTCATCCAAACTATCAAATTCGTCCCCCCATCCGATGGAAATGATGTCATCCTCCCACGAGAAGTCAACACACCTCAACAACCTGTTCATATGGATATTACCACTCAATGAGGAAATGAAGAAGCGAAGGGACCAAGCGCCCTAATAGTTTCAAAGCATCGAGTAGCTCATATATACTACAAATTTCATCAATTTGTTGGAATAAGTCTGCCATAATCCGGACGACATCATCTAAACTGACTTTATCGGCGGGTACGACCCATTATTTAGCTATCGAGCCCACTTTCGAGATTCTATAAATAATGTGCTAAACTTTTGACAGTCAATAGTCATTTTAAAGGGAAATTTCAGTCCAAACTCTAGGATTTGGTACAGTACTGCGGGTAATTCCATATATTTCCCTCCGAAACGAGTACGAACAACGATTCATGCTCTTATAAGAAGCGATATGGCTTGGTCTGCAAAACAGGTAGGTTGTAAGAGGAAATATGGGAAATTTTTAGGGGTTTAGGTGAATATATGGGTTTGATGGGCAATTTACTGGGTAAAATCTTGGTAGATGGGTCAAATTCAGAGTCAGTTTCTAGTAAGATAACATTTGATGATTTATAAGTGGATTATAAGTAGTGTTTGGGTTAGGATTGGCTGGTCGAACGATAACACCCTGATCAATCAGACCTTGGATTACATTACCTTGATGAAAGCAGTGATTAGTGGTATGGCCGACATTTTAATGGAAATCACAGTGGGCGTCAGGTTTGAAATTTTTTGGAAGTGGGTTTGGTAATGGACGGGGGTCCAATGGTTTGATGAGATTTCAACTCAAAAGGGCTTGGTAGACTTTAGAGAGGGGATCATGATGATCATTATATTATTTTATGACTAGGTTAGTACATATTTTTGGTGCCCATGAAGTGGCACGCTGAGAGATGTTATTAATTGTCAAAACTATGGTATTGGCAGACTTCTCTTACTTTCGTAGGGTGAACTGTTTGCGTACTTTCTTTGTCTCAACTTCTGTCTTGGCAAGACTTTCTTCAATCTCCACCCCTTCTTCTCGGAGGGCTCGAAGTTGGGGTAATAATATCCTCCCATCATAGCTTAAACATGGGGTAAGAAGTTTTTCTGCACAATACTCACTTGATCCTCTTCGAAAGGCCAGTTGGTCATGGTGGTCGCTTTATCCCTTCACCTTGCTATGACATTACTAACAGTTTCTATGGTATTCTTCTTGATAAGTTCTAAATCACGACGCGTAACCTCAAATTCCTCGTTCTACTTATAGCGCGATATAAATTCATGGGCAACATCCTCCCAAGTGTGATTTTTATATTCCTTGACCAGCGAAGAGTCTTGTCCACAAAGTTTTTTTGAACATCTAGGCCATTGTTTCCTTGGAGTCACCTATGAGAGTTCTGGATTGGTGGTAACTTCGAAGATAAACAATCACCACCCCCATAAATTCTCAATGTTGGGCATCTTAAATTTTTTCGGTGGCCTTACTCTACGGTAGGGAGACGTGTGGTTGTAATCTATGTAGTTCTTTGAGATGCGGACCTTGTCAAACTTCATGGTTAACAACTTAAAGTCTTCCTTAATCTTATTGAACTCTTATTCTTTTGGGTCAGCATGTATTGGAAGGTTAGCCCCTGTATGGGCAAGATTCGGTATATGGAGTTGAGCTAGTGGTGGCCCATTAGCAGGAGGGGCACGTGAAGCATGTAGATATTATTTTGGCACCCAATAGGCTAAAGTGCAAGCGGACCCATAGCGCGAGGGAAGAGGACCTCGAACTCTTCGAGAATAGGGACCCGGTTTCACTACCTTTCATGAACCTCTATTTGAAGGTTGTCAATCTTGGACGTAAGCTGTACTAAGATTATCATCAAATTAGGCTACACATTTGGTACTTTTTCTGTGTTGTCCATGGAAAGCAGGTGAAGGTGGATTCCGAACTTAGAGGAACTAGCGGCCGCACTGACGAAGATTCGGGGAGGTTTGACGGAAGACCAAAGACAATAGGGATCCAGGATAAGGTTCACGTATACGATCGAGCTGTGAAGGAAAATGACTCAAATTTATTTCTGAAAGAGTGGAGGGAAAAAAAATTATTATTGAAAAAGGAGGAAAATGTTTTTGACAAAAATATTTTTGTAAAAGGAGGAACAAAATATTTTCGGCATGTTTCTGACGAAGGGAGGGAAGAATGTCTTTTATGTTTATGATAAAAGGAAGGAAACTGCTTTTGGTATTTTGATAAAATAAGGAAAAATGTTTTTGGCACCTTTATAAAAATAGGGGAAAATGAGAGACGAGTCTCAACATGATTACTATTAATATGTTTTCACTTGTATTAGCATTACCTAAATGAAAAAGGAAGTGTCGGACGAGACCCGAGGCTGGGAAAAATTGGGTTTGAAAATATGTAAAACACGGTTTTACTTGTTGCCAGGCTCATAAACAGGGTTCAATTTTGAAAAAGAAAAAACCACATAAAAGTTTGGGTGGCATGCCGACCCGTCATTTTTGTAGAGTTTCGAGTAGTAACCGACAATATAAATATGAGTGACCTAGGTTTAAATCTTATATGAGGGTATGAAGTTGTTGGGTTAGTGGAAAGATTCCCCCCTTTGGCATGACTTCAATAATATACGTCTTGCTTTTGAGGGAAATCGGTATGTGTGTGAGAGAAAATTAGATATAACTGACGTACGTGAAGGAGATCCCATCTATATACCTCCCGTCATGACTTCGGTCAAGCAGTACAGTGCGGGGAGAACCGTTCGATATATGTCGAAGTTACTTGGCTAATGGAAGGTGAGAGTCATATTGCTTAGGCTAACTGTGACCTGCCGGACCAGCTCCCATCACAAAGTGACCCCCCAGTTACGGGATAAATTTAGTCAATGGACATGCTCTTTGGTGATTTAGTGTGAAAAATTCATGATTCTTGATTAGTATATTATTGAAAGCATATTTTTATTTAGCATGATGATCACTATACTAATAGGAAAAATGTAAAAGTATTATGAAAAGTAAATCTAGCATGGGAAATGAAGATTATACTAAACATGGATATGTGAGAGTGGTTGATGTGTGAATATTTATAAGTGAGTGTGTGATAGTCACCTAAGCATGGATAAACTACAAGTGACATGTGATATGTGAGAATGGATAAGTGTTATAAGTGGAGGTGTGTGTTAGTGACATCTAAGCATGAATATTCTAAGTGTTGTGTGTAACAATGTAACACCCCATAATTTTGAGGATTTAGTATTTAATTATTTTAGGAGAAATCAAAAATATTTAGATTGGAGAAACTTAAATTATGATTTGGATAATTTAATTAAGTGGGAAGAATTATTTATATTGGCCGACTTTAAGTTAAATTGTCTGTATTAATGCGTGTCGCATTTTTTAGGTCAAAATTGGAGAATATTATAAAGTATTTCGGATGACGATTCTGAGTGCGTGGTTGAGTCCGGATGGGTCGAGATAGTCAGAAAACACTACTCGGGGGGTAGTAATTGGGTCTCGAGGAATTTTTGAGCATAGTCGGGCCCACACAGGGTGATTCGAGCCATTTTAATTAGGCTCGTATGGCCTAAAACGGGATTAAGGGTTTTTAATCCTAATTGGGTAAGTTTTGAACGGCAGTTAACACAACTCTAAACCTAGGGTTTGAGAGAGACACAGAGGAAACAAATCAAGAGGGAATTGGGGACCTTTTTGGAGCAAAATCGAGGGACAAAGAGAGGGTTCGTCATCGAACCATTCCCTACAATGGATCAGACTCTACGAACAATTAGAGGCAAGTGGTTAACTATTTTTATTCTTAAATTGATGATAAGAAATTCAAACTATGGGAGCTGTATACCAAAATTCATTTTGGGTGGGTATTCATGTAAAATTGGGTTTTCGGTAATTCATATACTTTAATGGGATTAAGGGTGAAATCTATTATGTTTATGTTTCTGGAATGTAGAAGTATGAATTGTATGTTAAAACTAGTAAGAATCGATGGTTAATTTATTTTAATATGAATGAAAATCGTATTGGAGATTTGAAACCCGGATAAAGTCCAAATCGGGAAAACGTTGGAATTAATGGAAATTAGTTGATGAATTAAGGTCTCTATGATGTTTAGACCATTTTCTTTTGTGGAGATAATGTTGGTTGTGATTGGGTAAGGGTTTGGAATGAAAACAATGCTTGAGGGTTCATCAATGGCTGAAACAGCAAGCCGGAGAAGGCGAATACATGTTCGATCGATCGATGGTCCCAGAATTTTGGTAGTTCGGCCTGTTTTATATATATAAGGGAAATTAATTTATATTTTTCTCCTACTTCTTATTTAGTGATAAATTCATATGTGGCACATATTCCTTAGCAATTATAAGATGATATAATTGGGTTTAGGAGGGTGATAATTGTATGCCATGAGATGAATAAATATCGGGAAATAATTTGTGAGTATTGATTTTGGACCGAGGGAAAATATTCGGGTATTGTAGTTGAGTGGCACTACATTATTAAATGAGTTGAGGTGTAATTAATTAGTGATGGGGTAAAGTGTAGAATCGAGTATTAACGATGGTATGGGCCAACTAAGCGAGTCCGGGTATAATTGTTTGGCGACACAAAGTTTTAAATTAATTAATCTGTAAATTAATTGAATTAGAGTCGGACCATAGACTCGAATTGGTAATAATTAATTAATGTGTAAATTAATTGTATTAGAGTCGGACCATAGACTCGAATTGGTAATAATTAATTAATGTGTAAATTAATTGAATTAGGGTCGAATCATAGACTCGGGTAAATACTATATAAATCAATGTATAGAGAGTATTTATATTAGAGTCGAACCATAAACTCGGGGGTGTGAATTAAATAAATTAGACTCGGACCATAGACTCTGGAAGATGATAAATTAATAAGTGAGAAAATTAATATAGTTGAGCGGACCAGAGACTCGGGAAATTACAGGCTAGTGTTACGGATTTTTGAGTATAGGGTAAAGCCGGAGTTTATATTATATATATATATATACGATGTAGTGATAGTATATATATATATATATATATATATATATATATATATATATATATATATATCTGTGTGTGTGTGTGTGTGTGTGTGTATTGTGTGTTATATTAAATATCAGTGACTAGATATATATTTAGGATATATACTCTAGTGCTATCAAGGGAGGTTGCGCGATGTGGGCGAATCCCCTAGCTTAAGGAGTAGGGCGAGTATATCCCCAGGTCATAGCGTCCGGTATATGGGTGAGGGGTTTATCTCACTTTTAGGGAAGGAATATGACCGCCTCCACTATGTTTATATTTTGGGCTAGGTTGGTGTGCGATCCCAACTTGGCTAACTAGGTTACGTGAGCACACCTAGTGAGATATCACTTTAGAGGGAATCATCCGAAGAGGGTATACTCGAAAGGATGGACATATATATGATATATGTGTGGATGTTGTGGTAAAGGTACGTATATAGTGGTAGTAAATATTATATGCTGGAAATAATACAGTGTGTAATGTAATTGTTTTATATAACTTGTGTCACAGTTATATGATATTATTTAAAGGAAGTTAATGAAGTTAATTAGTGAGATAACTTATAACCCATGGATAATAACACTAGGTTTATAGTGTAAAGGCAAGGGAGGATTCTAAGGACTAGTTGGACGGGGTAGTACAACTAGGTGGGGTTAAGAAAATCGTTAGGTGTGCACATTAGTGGAGGGGTGAGATTGTCCTCAAGAGAGTGAGACACTAACTTAACTATGGAGCGCATTCATATATTTTTAATTACTGTAGTTAATTCACTTGCTAAATATTTTCAAAATGTTTTGGGTTCTAACCCATGCTTTAAAACTATTTTCAAAACCTTTTAGTTGTCCAGCCACATGGATGGCATGACTGATATTCTATTCTAGGGGCACGGAGTTGCGGCATATATGGATGCTAGCAGGAGCTTGGATTAGACGCATCTTTCATTCATTCCTAGAGTAGGAATCATCTATCAGTTTCAGTTTTATTTAGGGCATGTCTCCCAAACTTTTCAGTTGTAGTTTTCAAATTTATTTATTCAGGTGTTGAATGTTTGTATTGGACTATTTACTTTGGTGACCGATGGTTTATTCAGCATGTAGTTTATTATTTATTCAGTTGATTTAATTCAGTCGTGGTGTATGACTCATACTATATTTTTGCATGTTATTGGTTGTTTAATTAAAAAGATAAAATTTGGCACCAGCTTTTTGGAATACTAGGTGGTTAGTAAGTTTTAAAAAAAAAAAGGTTTTCAACAGTGAGGCTAAGGATGAACCAATTGGGATTCATGTTTTAATTTGGTATAGGACTGATCACCCGATATTTTATTAGCCGGGGTGTCACAGATGGTATCAGAGCATCAGGTTCTAGTGTCCTTAGGATATGTGCGGCTTTTCACTTTTTATCTTAACGTTCTTTGATGTAGAATCCTATCATATGATTGGTGTATTCTTATACGTATGCACATTTATGTTCTTCTGCCAATTACTTTATATTTGATGGTGAACTCATACGATTCGGTTCTCATTTTAGATCCCGCCTAGGAGAGAGAGAGAGGGCAGCTAGGGAAGCGGGGGGAGATGAGACTAGGGAGGCTCATCGGGAGCCAGAGTTACCGCAAAAACTGCCAGAGATGATTTCATAAGCACATGTAACTGAATTAGTAGCACATGCAGTTCAAGCGACGATGATCACAATGGCAAGGTACTTTCCACGAGATCAGCCACAAGCGTTAGTGGTATCGGATGTTCAGGTCCACCAGGGGCAGTCGGAGTGGTAGAAAGCACAAGAGGCCTTTCAAAAGAGCCACCCACCAGAGTTTCGAGGGGGTTCAGATGTGGTTCTAGCGTGTCAGTAGAAGAGGGATATGCAGCGTCACCTACGCATGGTAGAGTGCAACGAGGTACAAAAGCAAATGCTAGCCACTTTTAGGTTAATGGGAGCAGTACTTCAGTGGTGGGAGTCTATCACCACAGTTGAGGAAACAGATACATTAACTATTGCAGAGTTTTGGGTTCGATTCGATTGCCAGTATTTCTCACCAACTGTCGAGGCTGGAATAAGGAGAAAATTCAGTGAGGTGACTCAGAGGGACCGTTCAGTGGCCGATTACCAGGAAGAATTCACTCATTTGGGAAATTTAATACCGGATGAGGTATGCTATGAAGAAAGAAAGAAGTCAAAGTTCATGTATGGGTTAGTCTAGAGGATCAGACAACATTTGATTGGTAATCCCACTTTAGTATCTTATACGGACATAGTTAATGCAGCACTCCTGCACTGCCAAGAATATCCCTTCAACATGAGAGGAAGAAAGAGGGGAGTTGAAACCAGTGGGATATCCCAGCAGCAAATAGGAGGACATCAGGGGAAGGATTTTTGATAGGGGAATCAGGCCAAGCGATTTAGAGCTAGGGGCTATCGAGAGGATGGCCAGGACTTCTGACATGGTCAGTAAGGAAAGGATCTGACGATGCTGTAAATAGCACCACCCTTTAAGGTGTGGGCAAGCTCAAATCAATCTAATAATGGAAGAATACGAGTAAGAGTATTCAATAGAAGGAGGTGAGGAGAAGAATATGAACACACTCATGTAAGTGGTTCAGCCAATCTGGCCTACGTCCACTGTGCAAGTGTATGATGTGTATCACTGTATGAGGGCTCTAATGGCCATAGATACAATCTCTCAAGCTTTCTCTCTCTACGAGGGCTCTAATGGCCATAGATACAATCTCTCAAGATTTCTCTCTCTACTGTGTATTTGAACAGGGTTTCAGCCAGGGATGCCAATTTTGAATCCCCCTCCAGGAAGGAAAAGTCATGTATATATAGTGCCTGGGGGTGTAATGTACCCCCCATGCATGCAATGAACATGTGTATATTGATCTAGCCAATATGATGAAGACATCTGTCACTGTCACATGAAGAGAATGATAATGAAATATCCCCCCCCCCCACGTGAGGAGAATGATTTGTTATAACTGATTTGTGTACATGTGTTCCCAACCACTTATATGCGCATAAGAGCTAGACCATCTGTCTAGTCACGACCTCGACCTGGAAGAGTACGAGGTTAGTAAAGTCTAACTGCCATCCAATTCAAGATTAATCATGATGACCTCGTCTTATGTGGAGCCGAGGTTTAGGTAGGTGATATCATAAGGTCCGCTTGGGCCGAGGTTAAGCTGGAACATGTTAGGAACATCGGCCAATTCCCTGTCGAAGTTGACCTTGATGGGAGTACATCTTCTGTAACCTCGGCCTACTCCCACCGAGGTTGTCATCCCTTGGATGGCCTAATGAATAACTATTCCCATGGATCATGAAGAACTCTCTTGATGAGGTTTTTAGTAACGTCGTCCATGGCCGACCTTGCCTGGGACGAGGCTGCTGGTCATTGCTCTAAGACCCTTCCAACATCGGCCATACCAACGGATGAGGTTGATGTCCCTGAGCAGAGGGGGTAAACTTGGGGCATATCAATCAGTACTAGCCCTTAGTTACCTATGTGATCAGGTGTCTAAGGGATATATTTGCCCAAGGATGAATTTCTTCAGGTGTCAATGGTCTCTTGACAAGTGTCAGCTACTGGATTAGGTAGCGTGCCTGACAGGTTTAATGATGTTTGGATGTCTTTTGGGCTCCCAAGGCAATATTGGGCCTTGGGATGCGTGCACTCATAATTAAGGGTTTAAACCCCCTTTTTTTCTCTTTCTTCCTCATTTCTCTCCTTTTTCGGCTTTGGTCATTTCTGCAACTTTCTCTCTCGAGAAGAGCTCTGATTTGAAGTGCGTTTGGGTGGTCATTCCTCACGATTCCTTCCTTGCTTCTCATCACTTTTCTTCAGGTATCCCTCGCCATCCCTTCTTCTTCATTTTTCTGCCCTTGTTCTTGCTTTTACATTTTTCGGTGAGCTTCAAGAGGTTTTTGGTGAAACTATTGGTTTTTTCGGCGAACTGTTCTTAATTGTTCATCATCATTTTTGTTCAAAGTTTAATAGATTGATCTTTAATTCCATTTGCCAATCTTTTTTGTAATTTAAGAGAGTCAAAAGTCTAGCGTCTGCCTCATATGCTCAGACCCCTTTACCAACTCTTAGAGGAGTTCCCCTCTCTTAGGGAGAAGACCTTAGATAAAATTAGACAAATAGAAAGAGACCAAGAGGAAGCTCGTAGGGCAGAGGCGTTCCCCCTCAGGCTTATTTTTCCACCACCTCTGAAGGTCATATACCCTGAACCAACCGAACCCGTTAACTAAGTAGAGGTCCCAGCTAAACCCTCACCAATGTCAGAGTCTGAGTCATCCACCTCAGACCCTATGTCTGTGAACTCCTTTCGAGAGGCCATGGATTTCTCAAATCAACAAGATCAGGTCCCTGATCAGGCAGAGGTTTCTAGTCGAGCCTCGTATCATAAAATTTCAGGCACATCAATCTCTTCCTCAGAGGTTAAAATTATTAGACCGATTATTGAAGCTATTCCTCTGTTGGTCATCACATGCGCTGAGTTCGCTCAGAGGTTTCCAGGTGGTTACCCATCATTTTCTCAGGCTGACATTGAGATAGATGATGATGATGATGATGATGTTGAGAGTGATGTAAACACCTCTGAGGCGGTCGAGATTGAGAGTACAGTCAGTGTGGTCGACCTTTTTTCCTTTAGATACCTATATTCCATAAGCCCCTCTATAAAGCTGAGGAGACCTCTGAGGGAAGAGAGGGATTATGACGGCCGAGATGGTGAGATCTGCCTATATGGGCAGATGTTCAAGTTGGGCTTTCGTCTGCCCATCCATCCCATCATCAGGTCTATATTGGCCTATATCAACTTGGCTCCTTCCTAGTTGTCACCCAATGCTTGGAGGGTGATAATTTGAGCCATTATCTTATGAAAGGCTGTCCATCACTCAGACCTTCCCGTCCAAGTCTTTACAGGGTGTTATGTCCCTTCATCATCCAGAAATCATCCGAGCTATTATCATTTTTTAGCTCGAAAGTTAAATAAGACGATGCTTCAAATTACTCAAACCTCAAACCATAACTGAAGCCACGTTACTTCTTTGCATCACGGCCATGGGAATTTGGTCCATGTGCCCCCTCTTCCTCATTAGAGCTGAGGATACCTATAAGATGGGGAAAGGTTACATTAGTTACTAGGGCCGACCCTGGGCTAAGCCAATAAAATCTTCAGAAGGTCAAATACCTTTAGGATCAGGGGGAGCATGGTTTGCTCATAAAATTTAAGCACCTGATGACCCCCTATTACCTCTCTGAGACTGGTCTGGGGGGAAGTCCTCTGACAGAGCTTGGTAAGTGCGTTTTATTTTGACAAGTTATACCTCTAAAATTATATATATCTGATTCTCTAACTTAGACCTTTCCATCTTGCAGAGCGCCCAAAAGGAATATCTGACGAGTTATGGGAGATGGTCGCCCCAAGTTTGACAAAGCTCATAAAGAAAGTTCGACCGAATGCTCCTCCTCCCCCTCTATCTACCTCAAGGGTTGTGGCCAAAAAGAAGAGGAAGGTTACCGACCCTTCCCCTGAGGATCAGAGGCAGAAGAAGAAAGGGGGGATCATGCCATCCCAATTTCTTCTGAGGATGCCTTGGTTGCTCGTCTTGAGCAATTAAATATTAGTGATAGTGTCACTGACCGAAGTCTGAAGACCTTGGATGCAATCAGCGGTGTCATGACCGAGTCTGAGAAGCGCTTTTTCCGGTCCATGGATAAGCTTCTGCTGGTTGAATTCTCCCTTTATCGTACCATCCAAGTAAGACCTTTAAATATAGCTTCTGAATGTGTAACATCGGAATTTGAACTATTTCAGACCTTAGTGTAACATCTTTGCACATGTTCTGCAGGGTCTTCTCACCATGCATCACTATGTCAACTGGACCTTGGGGAAGCTTCCACTGATTGAGAAGGGCCAAGAGGACGAGAAGACTGAAGCCACCTTGAACGCCGAAGTGGAACATCTGAAGGCCTTTCTTAAGAAGGCCTATACCAGTATCAAGTCAATGCAGAAGGACATAGACAAGCAAATGGAAGATTATAACACTACCATGAAGGCTCAGGTGACTCTCTTCAGTGCAAAGTCGATGTTACTGTCAAGGCTGCCTTGGAAGATGGCTCCGAGAAGATCTTGGAGGAGTACAAGGTCTCTGACGAGTTTATTATCTTCGGCTTTGAATATCTGGAGAGGGGGGTCAAGGCAACTGGTAAATGGGCTGCCATAAATGAGAAGGAATCAGGAAGCCTTGCAGCTAATGACTTTATCGGCCTGGGTTATGCTGACCCTAAGCTTGCTCAGGCCTTAATGGAGGTTGAAGAAGAGGGAGAGGCTACACCCACCGAGACTGCACCACAAGGAGACACCATGACTGAAGATGTTGGTTCTCAATACGATTGGGTGGAGGTGGCCACCATCGACTAAGAAAATGCAGACATGACCACCGACCCTGAGGTTGGGAACATTTGAATTCTTGTGAATCTTTAAGCAATCCTCTATAGCTCTTTATTAGTTGTAAACTCTGATTAAACATTGTTACTTTATCTTTGCATCTTGTAACTAAAAGTTCTATCCTCTGAGGAGGTCTTTTATTTATTCTCTTGCTTCATTATTTACTGATGTTAAAGGTCTGAGGTCATCCAAGTATGATGTCTGACCTCATACCTTGTCACCATATTATGATGTTATAAGGTCTTAGGTCATCATATTATGATGTTATAAGGTCTAAGGTCATCAAATAAGATGTTATCCTCATAAATATTCACTAAATTAATGATTTAAAGGGTCTTAGGTCATCCAAACATGATGCCTGAAGTCAGACCTTGTCACCAAATCATGATGTTATAAGGCCTGAGGTCATCAACTAAGATGTTATCCTCATAAATATTCACCAAATTAATGATGTAAAGGGTCTGAAGTCATCCTAATATGATCTCTGACCTCAGACCTTATCACCAAATCATGATATTATAAGGTCTGAGGTCATCACTACGATGTTATCCTCATAAATATTCACCAAATTAATGATGTTAAGGGGTCTGAGGTCATCCTAATATGATGTCTGACCTCAGACCTTGTCACTAAATCATGATGTTATAAGGTCTGAGGTCATCACTAAGATGTTATCCTCATAAATATTCACCACTAGGGTACAATGAATCAAGAATTGACATGGAAATTGATCTTCTCATTAACAATCCCTTCATAAGATGATACATTTACACAAACTCTTGCAACATTATATGTAATACTTTTTTAGATGATCGAAATTCCATGGGTTGGAGAAAGGTTCCCCTTCGAGGTTCCCTAACCTATAGGTCCTAGGTGCAACCTCTTCGATCACTTTGTATGGACCGTGCCAATTTAGGTGGAGTTTGTTTACTTTATGTAACGTCTTCTTCAGTACTAAATCTCCCACGACAATGGGTCTTGATTTCACCCTTTGATTGTAGAATTTTACTGCTCTCTACTAGTAAGCTGCTTATCAGATTTATGAATCTCCCCTTCTCTCTTCAATCAGATATAGGTCTAGTCTTCTCTCCTCCCCATTTTTATCAGGGTTATAGGTCTGAACCCTATGAGTAGGGAGTCCCACTTCTGTTGGTATGAGGGCCTCTGAGCCATATGCTAGCATGAATGGGGTTTCTCCCGTTGGTGTTCTTGTCGTTGTTCTATAGGCCCATAGTACATCATAAACCTCTTCAGTCCATATTCCCTTAGCTTCTTCCAATCTCTTCTTGATCCCATCTAGGATTGTTCTATTAGTGACTTCGATTTGACCATTTTCCGGAGGTCGGCCAGGAGAAGAGAAAAATTACTTTATCCCAACTCTTTCATAGAATTTTTCCAAGGAAGAATTCTTGAACTGGGTTCCGTTGTCTGAGATGAGAGTATTTAGGAGGCCATGTCTGCATATAATATTTTTCCAAATAAGTTGGAAGTTCTTTTGCTTTGTAATCGTGATCATCGGCTCTGCCTCTACCCACTTTGAGAAGTAATCAATGGCAACTATCAGAAATCGGTAATTATTTGCAGCTCTTGGCAGGGGTCCTACTAAGTTAATTCCCCATTTTGCAAATGGATAAGGGGAACTGATTGACGTCATAGGCTAATGAGGTTGATGGGAATAATGGAGAATCTTTGACATTTATCGCACATCTTCATGTAAGCTGCAGCGTCTTTGGCCAAGGTTTGGCACCAGTACCCTTGTGTAATAATTCTCTTAGCCAAGGATCTTCCTCCTATGTGACTGGAGAAAGAACCCTCATGTACCTCCTGTAAGACGTGGGAAACTTTATTGCGATGAACACATGTGAGGAGAGCCAATAGGAATCCCTTCTTATACAGGACGTCTCCTACTGTGGAGAATTTTACATCCCTGTATCTTAATTTCCTCCTTTCTAGCTTTAATTTTGACAGTTCTCCCTCTTCTATGTATATGATGAGGGGGTCCATCCATGAGTCCCCTAGATTCAAATTGAGGCAATGGTTACTAACCTCTTCTTCTTCAATGGTCTCCTTCAGCAAGACCTCGACTGGAACTATTCTTTTGATGTCTGTCTTCGTTGTTGAGGCCAACCTTGCCAATGCATCTGCGTGGATGTTTCTTTATTGAGGTACTCTCTTCATTTTTGCCTCTTTGAAACACTCCAATATCATTCTCACCCTCTTTAGATATATGTCCATCCTTTCATTTTTGGCCTCATAAACCCCCAACACTTGATTAACAACTAACCTTGAGTCACTATGAAGTAGGAGTCATTTTACTCCCAGAGTCTTTGCCAATGAGAGACCTGCTATCATGGCCTCATATTCTGACTCGTTGTTATATGACTTGAAGTTAAACCTCAAAGCATATTCAATGTTGGTACCATATGGAGCTGAAAGTATTAGCCCTGCACCGCTTCCACTATCTCAAGAAGACCCATCAATGAAGAGGTTCCAGATGTCTTTATCTGATGAGAATCCCCCTTCAGACATGATTCCTTGCTTGAAGAGGTAACGATCTTCCTCGTTCTCATCTATTCCCTTTATGAGTCCCCTGGGTATAACCTCTTCCTACTCTCGGAAGACGTTAGGTGCAACCTCTTTCGGGTCCCGAAGGACATTGTTGTTTGACCTACTGCAGTCTCTAGGTCCTCTTCCTTGGTCTCTTCCCATGTGAACTCGGTAACGAAGTCTGCAAGCGCTGTCCCTTTGATGGCCATCGTTGGATGATAGTTAAGGTCATATTCCCCTTACTCAATAGCCCAGGTCATTAATCTCCCCGACTTCTTAGGTTTATGGAGGACCTGCCTTAGTGGGGAATCGGTGAGGATGACAGTGGAATGGGATTGAAAGTAGGGCCTCATCGTCCTTAAAGCATGTATCAGGGAGTAGGCTAACTTTTCCATCCGAGGATAATTTTGCTCAGACCCCTACAGGGCTTTACTGTTGAAGTATACAGGCCTTTGGATCCCAACGTCTTCCCGTACTATGGCCGCACTTATAGCCGATTCAGAGACTACTAGATAAACATACAATTTCTCTCTTACTATGGGCCGAGATAATAGTAAGGGAGACCCAGGGTAGGACTTGAGTTGGTTAAAAGCCTCTTCATAATCTTCGTCCCATTCACAGGCCTTTCTGAGCAACTTAAAGAAAGGAAGACACTTGTCCGTCGCTCTACAAACAAATCTGTTAAGTATAGCCACTCTTCCAGTGAGCCTTTGAATGTCCTTGATATTCTTTGGTGTCTTCATGTCAAGCAAAGCCCGGATTTTCTCAGGGTTTGCTTCTATTCCTCTTTGATTGATGATGAATTTAAGAAACTTCCCAGCTCTTACCCCGAAGACACACTTCATCGGGTTGAGTTTCATCATGTACAGGTCCATAGTATTGAAAGTCTTTTCAAGGTCTGCCACATGAGTGCAGGACTTTAAGCTCTTCGTCAGCATATCATCAGCATACACCTCCATAGTCTTACCTATTTTGTCTTCGAACATCTTATTCATAAGACGTTGGTATGTTGCTCCCGCATTCTTCAGGCCGAAGGGGATAACCTTGTAGCAGTATGTCCCTTTGTCAGTAATGAAGGCTGTCTTCTCTGAGTTTTTTGCATCCATGAAGATCTGATTATAGCCTGAATATGTGTCTATCAAGCTCATGAGCTCATGTCCTGCAGTAGCAGCTACCATCTGATCTATCCGAGGTAAGGGATAACTGTCTTTTGGGCAAGACTTGTTCAGGTCAGTAAAATCAACGTACATTCTCCATTTTTGATTGGCTTTGGGCATAATGATTGCATTTGTTAGCCACTCCAGATGTATGACTTCTCTAATAAACTCAGCCTCTTCCAAATTTTTAACCTCTTCACGGATGACATCGTACTTATCCCTGGAGTAAACTCTTCATCTTTGTTTGATTAGCCTGACATCTTTATTCACTTTGAGCTTGTTACACATAACCTCAGGGTTGATGTCGGGCATGTCTGCGTGACTCTAAGCGAAGACACTCTGCCTCTTCCTCGGTAAGTTTATCAGCTCTTCCTTGATTTCTACTTTTAAAGCTTTGCCGACCTGGACGGTTTTTTCTGGTTCATCCTCGTTGAGGATGATGGATTATACCTCTTCCACGGCCTCTCCATTCTTCAACTTTATTTCATCTCTAGGGTCAAGTGTGTCAATGTTATATCTGGTAGTTACTCTCCTATGGGCCTCTCTCTCTTCAGTCAAGTTGAAGTAGCATTCTCGTGCTATGGTCTGGTTACCCTACACTTCCCCTACCCTACAGGGGGTCGAGAATTTTAGCATCTTGTGGACCGTTGATGGCATGGCTTCAAACTCTTTAAGGGCTACTCTTCCAATGATGAGGTTATAGGCCGAGAATACACTTTCGTCCATAAAGAAAAAGTTTATCTTTTGGGTTAACCTCTTAGGCCACTCGTCGCCCATTCATACGTCCATCTCATATATGCCTAGTGGGTGGAACTTTTCACCGCTGAACCCCATTAACGAATGATGATATGGTACCAGCCTAGCTCTTCTAATACCTAGGCTCTTGAAGCAGGGCCAGACAATCACATCTGCTGAACTTCTTCCATCTACAAGAATTCTCTTCACCTCACATCCATGTACTCTTATTGTGATTACCAAAGGGTCATCGTATGGAGCTAGGATGCCTTTGAAGTCACATCGAGAGAACCCAACTACGAGAGTGTCCATGTCTGCCTTCTTTCTCTTTTGTGTAGTCTCGGAAGACGTTAGGTTCACCACTTCAAGCTTGGCCACTGATTTGTCCTCTGCCACATGAGCTTTTCTGTCAGCAACCTCAGAACCAGCCCCCGTAAGTCCTCCACAAATGGTGGTAATGCCAAAGAAGATCATACCAACCCTCTTCACTAGGGTGTTGTCATCTTTTGGTGGGAGGTTCAGATAATCTTTGTCATCTCTGTCTGAGTCACCATCTCTTCTTATTGGGGTATCGTCACGGCATCTGTCGTTTCTCTTATTTTGGGGGTCATCTCTTCCCCTTTTGGGAGCTTTTTCATCAACATATTTCCTCAACTTTCCTGAATTCAACATCTTCTCGATCTCATCCTTCAAGGCGAAGCACTTGTCTGTTATATGGCCATGGTTTTGGTGGAATTCACACCATAAGTTCTGGTTCCTCTTATGTGGAGGAGCCTTAAGCTTCTCTGGCCATCTTAGGGATCGGTCATTCTTGATCTCATTGAGGATGTGTTCACAGCTTACCGTAAGAGGGATATAATGCGCAAACTTATCATCAGCTGACCTCTTCTTTTCGTCTTTCTTTCTTTGGGACATTCCTCTACCACCGTAGTTCTCATCCTCATACTTGGCGGCCATAACCTCTTCGGTATTCATGATTTTTCTCGCAGTTTCCAATAGTTCTACTATGGACCTGGGAGGGTCTTCCGTAATTTTCCACAACAACTTCCCTTTCTGAAGACCTCCTATGAGAGCGGCCATGGCTATATTCTCTTCGTAATCCTACACCTCAAGTTTTTCTTTATTGAACTTGGCGATGTAGTCTCTAAGGCTCTCGTTCTTACCTTGCTTGACGTACAGTAGATGAGTGGTCTTCTTTTGAGGTCTTAACCCAAAACATAAGTTGGGAATGAATCATTCCGCCAAGCCCTTGAATATCTCAATCGAATTCTTTGGAAAAGAAGTAAACTAACTGTGTGTTACTCCCGTCAAAGTTTCGGAGAAGGCTCGACACTTCATCTCATCTGGTATTGAGTATGTGTTCACCGCTGACTGATATATCTCAATGTGATGTACAGGGTTGGTGCTATCGTCATACTTGGGAGACACCATGGGCGTCTTGAACTTCGCCGAGGTAGGGAAGCTTACTATCTTAGCCACAAACGGTGAACCCTCGGAAAAACCTCTTTGCAGTGGATCCTGACTTTTGATGAGGTCTCCTATCTTGTCCTCAAGATGTTGAATGGAGTAGTTCCAGGGTCTTGCAACGTCGTCCTGGCCGAGGTTGTCCCCATCCACCTCCAAAGGGTGGACAAAAGGTTCCCTATCCACAGCATAACGTATGTTGTTAACCTTTTCTTGGTCTCTTACTCATCCCTGATGAGGCCGAGGTTGTCTCCCTTCCCTTTGTGAGCCGACTGCACTCCTCGACCTTGATAACCTTTATCTTAGGTCATTTACGGGGCCGAGCCTTTTAAAGGCTGACCCTCTGCTCAGTCGATCAAAAGTTGATCCTCGTTGTTAGGCTTCTCCGCCTCTTCTGCCCCCACAACCTTGGCTTCATTGGATAGGGCGAACTATATTGTTCGAAACCTTATACGGCTCCCAAAAATCTTTCGGGACGTCTTTCGCCTCTAGATCATCATACCTGTCCTCAGGGTAAGGGTTTCCTTACCTTCCCAGGCGTAAGCGCCCAGGTTCAGTATTATCCCTCCTCCACTGAGGTGTAGGTTGGTCTTTCTACGGTGTTTGGGGTGGTCCCTCAGCCTCTGGATGAGGCTGAACATCCGCCGGAGTGATTATTTTTTAGGAGACTCCAGGTGGACTCATCATATTTTGGTTGAGTTGTGCAAATTGCTCCTGCATTACTTATTGTGTTGCAGCCAAAGACCTCAAGGCTGCGGCCACCTCTGCCATTTCAGATTGGGGCGGTGCTTGGCTGGAGCTAGGTCCTCCCGCAATAGGCGGCGGAAGAGGTGATGGAAATTCTGGTGCCATATGTTAACACTAAAGAGCTTGAGTAGTACATGAACTTAATACCTTAAAGGACCTCTTTTAATGGTGAAACAGCTCCATGCAAGGGGTGAGGCCTGGTTCACCACCAGAGTCTCCGGTGAGGTTAAAAAAAATAAAGAGGAGGAGATAGATTCTCGTTCCCACAAACGGCGCCAAAATGATGATGTTGTAAACAGTACCACCCTTCAAGGTGTAGGCAAGATCAAATCAATGTAACAGTGGTAGAATATGAGTAAGAGTATTCAGTAGAACGAGGTGAGGAGAAGAAGATGAACACAGTCATGTAAGTGGTTCAGCCAATCTGGCCTACGTCCACTCTGCAAGTGTATGATGTGTATCACTGTATGAGGGCTCTAATGGCCATAGATACAATCTCTCAAGCTTTCTCTCTCTACTATGAATTTGAACAGGGTTTCATCCAGGGCTACCAATTTTGGATCCCCCTCCAGGAAGGAGAAGGCATGTATATATAGTGTCTGGGGGTGTAATGTACCACCCATGCATGCAATGAGCATGTATGTGTTGATCTAGTTAATATGATGAAGAGATCTGTCACTGTCACATGTAGATAATGATGATGAAATATCCCCCCCACATAAGGAGAATGATTTGTTATAACTGATTTGTGTATACGTGTTCCCAGCCACATATATGCGCATAAGAGCTCGGCCATCTGTCTGGTCACGACCTCGGCCTGGAAGAGTACGAGGTTGGTAAAGTCTAACTATCATCCAATCCGAGATTAATCATGATGACCTTGGCTTATGTGGAGCCGAGGTTTAGGTTGGTAATATCATAAGGTCAGCCTGGGCCGAGGTTAAGCTGGAACATGTTAGGAACATCGGTCAATTCCCTGTCGAAGCTGGCCTTGATGGGAGTAAATCTTCTGTAACCTCGGCCTACACCCAACCGAGGTCGTCTTCCCTTGGATGGCCTGATGAATAACTATTCCCATGGATCATGAAGACCTCTCTTGACGAGGTTTGTAGTAACGTCGGCCATGGACGACCTTGCCTGGGATGAGACCGCTGGTCATTGTTCTAAGACCCTTCCAACATCGGCCATACCAATGGACGAGGTTGATATCTCTGAGCCGAGGGGGTACACTTGGGGCATATCAGGATCAGTGGCAGGGTGAACTCATTAGGAGATATTTCGTCTGTGCGGAAGAGGGACACGTGAAGAAAGATTGTCCTCAGCGAGGCAAGGGTCAACTGCAGGACGAGGTTTGAGATGTACAACCACTACAACAAATCATGGGTGCATTCGGGTAGGGGGGAAGCTACTCAGGAACCCGAGGATCAGCCATTGCAGCTAGAGTATGGAGGTAATTATCTTTTATCCTATGGGCATGGGGTATGTTTTGGGTGACAGTGAGGGTGTCACAATATAGAATTATTTTCACTAGAGTTCGTGAGTAAGTCGAATTTAGTGGGTGCACTGTCTATAGCAGCCATATTATATATATATATATATATATTTCTGTGGGGTAGTAGATTTCTTTGGTGTTAACCATGAGAGAGTGGTGGTGTGCACAGAGATGGGATTGGTATTATGCAAAGGGTTACTACTTTCGAGAATTATGGAAGTAGGGTAGATGATTATTTTTATCTGTTGGATAGCAATGAATTTGAACTATTGTGAAGAGTGGTGGTAAGTTTTGGTGTTCGCGACACCAGGGTATGAATGATTTTTTCCGTATCACCTGAGAGGGCGTATAGACTATATATATATATGTGTATATATGTTTTATTGTGTGGTGTGATAGACACATAGTGTGGTCTTGTGTTCTCATATTTTATCCCTGTAAGTAAGGGAGTCTACTGAAGTGAATCAGGTTGGTTAAATTTATTTTCGAGTAGGGAGAGATAGCTCGGGATTTATTTTGTGCAAGAACTAGTGATAGTAACGTCGCGGAATTTTATGTTGTCTTTTTTAGCCTAAGAGTAGGCGTGTATTGTTTTGTGTTAATAGACAAGTATTTTGGGGTACGTACTACGGACTGAGGGTCTAACATATCCCAACGACCGACAATGTTAGGTAGTAGTGTATCGGGGGGGTTCCTTGTTTGGATTTTTCTTGAGAGACGTCCCACGCATGAAACTTAGCGCAACGTTGGAAGTGGGGAGATGTTTAGTGGTTGGTATTGTGGTTGGGTACCCCGGCTATTATTCAGATATGTGATATGACTACGTGTTGGAAGTTATACTATGGGTTATGGCTAGCATAGTCAGTCGGGTAACTTACGTGTGGTTAAGCATGGGGATAGGGTGTATGGGGACCCAGGTTAATTAAGGCAACTTTTGTGTGGTCAAGCACGGGTACATGGTGTATGGGCGCCCTGGTTAATTAAAATGCATATTTGTGTAATTTATAGTTAGAAGCGGGAGAGATAGATATAGCGAGCTTAGAGGGACATGACTAGAGAGTGAGATTCGAGACTTGGATTACAAGGCTTATCTTAATTTTGAGGACGAAATTCTTTGTAAGGGGGGAAGTATGTAACACCCCGTAATTTTGAGGATTTTGTATTTAATTATTTTGGGAGAAATAAAATATTTAAATTGGATAAACTTAAAGTATGATTTGGAGATTTTATTTAAGTGGGAAGAATTATTTATATTGGGCGACTTTAAGTTAAATTGTCCAAATTAATGCGAGTCACATTTTTGAGGTCAAAATTGGAGAATATTATTAAGTATTTCGGATGACGATTATGAGTGTGCGGTTGAGCCCGGATGGGTCGAGATAGTTAGAAAAGAGTACCCGGGGGTAGTAATCGGGTCTCGGGGCATAGACGGGCCCCACAGGGTGATTCGGGCCATTTTAATCAGACTCGTATGGCCTAAAACGGGATTAAGGGTTTTTAATCCTAATTGGGAAAGTGTTGAACGATAGTTAACACAACTCTAAACCTAGGCTTTGAGAGAGACACAGAGGAAACAAATCGAGAGGTAATTGGGGACCTTTTTGGAGCCAAATCGAGCGACAAAGTGAGGGTTCATCATCAAACCATTACATACAACGGATCAGACTCTACGAACAATTAGAGGCAAGTGGTTAACTATTTTGATTCTTAAATTGATGATAATCAATTCATACTATTGGAGGTGTATACCAAAATTCGTTTTGGGTGGGTATTCATGTAAAATTGGGTTTTCGGTAATTGATATACTTTAATGGGATTAAGGGTGAAATCTATTATTTTTATGATTCTAGAATGTAGAAGTATGAATCGTATGTAAAAACCAGTAAGAATCGATGGTTAATATATGTTAATAGGAATGAAAATCATATCGGAGATTTGAAACCCGGATAAAACCCAAATCTAGAAAACGTTGGAATTAATGGAATTTAGTTGATGAATTAAGGTCTCTAGGATGTTTAGACCCTTTTCTTATGTGGAGATAATGTTGGTTGTGATTGTGTAAGGGTTTGGACTGAAAACAAAGCTTGAGGGTTCATCAATGTCTGAAACAGCAAGCCGGACAAGACGAATACCTGTTCGATCGATCGATCGACCCAGGGGATCGATCGATCGATGGTCCCAGAATTTTGGCACTTTGGCTTGTTTTATATATATAGGGTAAATTAATTTAAATTTTTCTCCTACTTTTTATTTAGTGATAAATTCATATTTGGCACATATTCCTTAGCAATTATAAGGTGATATAATTGGGTTTAGGAGGGTGATAATTGTATGACATGAGATGAATAAATTTCGGGAAATAATTTATGAGTATTGATTTTGGACCGAGGGAAAAAATTAGGGTATTGTAGTTGAGTGGCACTACATTATTAAATTAATTGAGGTGTAATTAATTAGTGATGGGGCGAAGTGTAGAATCGGGTATTCACGATGGTACGGACCAAGTGAGCGAGTCCGAGTATAATGGTCGGGCGACACCAAGTTTTAAATTAATTAATGTGCAAATTAATTGAATTAGAGTCGGACCATAGACTCGGATTGGTAATAATTAATTAATGTGTAAATTAATTATATTAGAGTCGGACAATAGACTCGAATTGGAAATAATTAATTGATGTGTAAATTAATTGAATTAGAGTCGAATCATAGACTCGGGTAAATATTATATAAATTAATTTGCAGAGTATTTATATTAGAGTCGAACCATAGACTCGGGGAAATATTATATTAATTGATGTGTGAATTAAATAAATTAAAGTCAGACCATAGACTTGGGAAGATAATAAATTAATAAGTGAGAAAATTAATGTAGTTGAGTCGGGCCAGAGGATTTTTTAGTACAGGTTAAAGCCCGGGTTTATATATATATATATATATATATATATATATATATATATATATATATATATATGTGTGTGTGTGTGTGTGTGTGTGTGTGTATTGTGTGTGCTATTAAATATCAGTGACTAGATATTTATTTAGGTAATATACTCTAGTGCTATCAAGGGAGGTTGCACTATATGGGTGAATTCCCTAGCTTAAGGAGTAGGGTGAGTATATCCCCAGGTCATAGCGTCTGGTATATGGGTGAGAGGTTTATCTCACTTTCACAGAAGGAATATGATCGTCTCCACTACATTTATATTTTGGCCCAGGTTGGTGAGCGATCCTAACTTGAGTAACTAGGTTATGTGAGCACACCTAGTGTGATAGCACTTTAGAGGGAATCATCCGGAGAGGGTATACTCGAAAGGATGGATATACATATGATATATGTGTGGATGTTATGGTAAAGGTAAGTATATAATGGTAGTAAATATTATACGCGGGAAATAATACAATGTGTAATGTAATTGTTTTATATAACTTGTGTCACAGTTATATGATATTATTTAAAGGAAATTAATTAAGTTAATTAGTGAGATAACTTATGGATAATAACACTCGGTTTGGAGTGGAAAAGCAAGGGAGGATTACAAGGACTAGTTGGACGAGGTAGTACAACTAGGTGGGGTTAAGGAAATCGTTAGGTGTGGACATTAGTGGATGGGTGAGAATGTCCTCAAGAGAGTGCGACACTAACTTAAAAATGGAGCGCATTCATAAATTTTTAATTACTGCTGTTAATGCACTTGCTAAATATTTTCAAAATGTTTTGAGTTCTAACCCTTGCTATAAAACTATTTTCAAAACCTTTTAGGTGTCCAACCACAAGGATGACAGGATTGATATTCTATTCCAGGGACACGAAGCTGTGCCATATGTGGATGCTAGCAGGAGATTGGATTAGACGCACCGTTCATTCATTCCTAAAGTAGGAATCATCTATAAGTTTTAGTTTTATTTAGGGCATGTCGCCCAGACTTTTCAGTTGTAGCTTTCAGATTTATTTATTCAGGTGTTGGATGTTTGTATTGGACTATTTACATTGGTGACCGATGGTTTATTCGACATGTAGTTTATTATTTATTCAGTTGATTTAATTCATTCGTGGTGTATGACTCATATTATCTTTCTGCCTGTTATTGGTTGTTTAATTAAAAAGATAAAATTTGGCACCAGATTTTTGGAATACTAGCTGGTTAGTAAGTTTTAAAAAAAAAGGTTTTCGACAGTGATGCTAAGGATGAACCAACTGGGATTCCTGTTTTAATTTGGTATAGGACAAATCACCGGGTATTTTATTAGGCGGGGTGTCACAAACAAGTGGATATAAATGATACTGCGTGTAATTAGTGTGAAGTATACATAGAGAGTATCTACAAGTGTGTGAGTGAGGATTGATATAAGTATGAGGAAGATATACCCAAGAAAAAAAAAAAAGGAACATACATGTAGGTGCATATGCACACAAGTAGAAAACATTGGTGTCACTATGGAACATACATATACCCACGCAAAAGGAGTTTAGCCCTCCTAACACAAAATCCCCATTGGAATCGCCACTGTATCTACCCCTCCAATTTTCCTCCATCTCGGGGTCGACGCTTGCTCGTGCTCGCTTGGAAAGCGATAGAAGGTCTTGCACCTTTTTTCTAGGAGCGCTTCGTCCGTCATCGATATGGGTAATGTAAAGAGATGGATCGCCGGTCTATTTTACACAAAACATGCAAAAGAACAAGTTACAGAATGGGAAGGTGTTAGGCACCTGGCCTGCCCTTTTAGTCTCTCATGGAGTTATGTTAATTTTTTCCTTAATTTCTCCGTGAAGTGTGTGCACGTGTATATATAAATGGAGATCGAAATTTCACGACTCATATCATGGAAAAGATAGAGTGAGGTCATCCAAAAGAATGTTCCAAAAATAATAATTAGAAAATATGATGTGCGCACTTATCAATATATTAATCGTTATAATGAAACGATAATATGTGTTGAATGAGACATAAGCATGAATATTTAGCATGATATATATATATATATATGAATAGTATATAGGTAAAATAAATAAGGATGAAAATATGTAAATTGGACTCGAGTCTCGAATTTTAGCACAGGATGCCTGCATTGCCTATAAAGGCTTCAAAGTTCACATAGTTCGCATGCGGCACAAGGGTGGGGTTTAACCCCGATATTTAAACGGGAGTTTATTATTTATGTATTTGTAGAAAATATATTTTTAGTTTTGAGAAAAAATGATGAAGAATCCCGTCAAAATTTATCAGTGTAGCCCTCTTTTTCTTTGTTTTGTTTTTTTAATAGAAAATAAATTATGTACAATATAACTAATAAAGGATAATGTATTATTATGTAAGATCTAAAGTAAAAGATAAATTGAGAATTTATATAACTAGTGTAAAGAAATTTAAAGAGAGAATAATGTTTGGACCTTCCTTGGAGACTTGAATCTTGATCTCGATCCTTGATGCGCTTTCTTCCAATTTGGGATGAATTTTGGATGAGAGAGAAATAGATTTTTGCTAAATTGGGTATGATAATCATGGGAATGAAAGGTTCAAAAGGAATTTACCACAATGAAACTTCGTTGATTCCAGAAGAATGTTGCTGAGATCACTAATGTTGATGGATCTGAGGTGTGCCTTGGAAGTGAGGTCATGCCCTCCTTATATAGGGTAGGGATCTTCCTATCGGCATATCCCTAGCCCTGCCAATGAATAGGTGGTCCTAGACACTCTACTGATAGGAAGGGAAATAGACTTGCCAATCGACAGTTTGGTGAAGATTTTTCCAAAAAATGGTCATGGAATGAAATCTGTAAATCCAAATTATGCATGGAGCACACCTTTAGAAAGTTAATTCAGAGACCGTCAAGAGTCCTTTAGTATGCTCCCAATTCTGGGAGTTGACTTTGGGTCAAACGGGGATTAGAAGCTCTCGTTGGTCCTTTGGATAGGAGGTCGTCGAATAATAATGGATTGTTCGTCCAAATCGTAAGTTAGAATTACGCACGTGATAGACGATTGGAAAGGTTATTCTAGTTAATTCGACGTTACAAAGAGTTTCTCTTGGTTCGAAGAGTTGACTTTAATCAAATGGGACCCAGAAGCGCTCGGTGACCTTTAGGAGTAAAATGGGTCATTCATCCATACCATAAGGTTGATTCAGGCATGGGGTGGACCGCTGTAAAGGGTATTCAGTTCCCTTAAAATATCCATTCAGTATTGTCCGCGATGAAGAGTTGAGTTTAGTGAAATGGAGCCCGCTAGCACCCGTGGCCTCCAGATCCATTTTTTGCGAGAAAAGGTATCGCTCATCTGAATTATTTTGTCATTTTACACATGGGTTAGACCATTTGAAATGGATTTTAGTTCCCTTCAAAGATTCATTGAACTTTTGATCTGACGATAAAGTTAATTGGGGTCAAATCGGGCCCAGGAGTGCCGAGTGGCCTACAGATCGATTTTTATAGTAAAATGTTATGTTCATCTGAACCATTATAATGATTGGCACAAGGGGTAGACCATTGTAAAGAGGATTCAGAGACCTTCAAAGATTCATGAGCTTTTGACCTGATAATGGAGTTTAGCAGAGCCAAACGAGGCTCGAGAGCTCCCGATGGACTCTAGATCAGTACTCAGAGTATGACCTAGGGTTTGTATTGAATGAGGAGGTTCTAGGGACCTAAGAAGATACTTAGGGGGTCCTCGAATGTGGTTTGTACACTAATCATGTTTATAATCCTTTACAGGCGTTCTAGGTAACTAGGGAGCTTAGTTATGGAGAAAAGTTTCTAATCATGGGCAATCACAATAAGGCACCAATAGTAGAAGTGGGAAATTTAGTTTTAAATTTTGGTGCAGACAATAAAATAATATTGTTAAATTATTTTTATGTTCCTACCATTAGAACAAATTTAATATATGTTTCTAAACTAGTTTTAGCTGTATATTTGGTTAATTTTAATATGGTGTTTTTATTATAAAAAATGGAAAATGTCTTTTTTATTGTGTTATAATGAAAGATCATCTTAATATTATAAGATATGTCTCACCATTACTGCTTAATACTGAATTGAATAACTTAAATGGAAATAACCTAAAGTGAAAAGAACCTTATAAGTTAAACTAAATGTATACTTGGCACTTAAACTTAGACCATATCAATCTTAAAAGAATTCAAAGCTAGTTTCGAACGGACAATTAAGTTCATTGGATGTGGAGGCAATTTTAGTTTGCAAATCTTGCTTAAAAGGTATAAGGGTGAAGAGGTCGTGTATGACTAAGGGATATAGAGATAAATATGTGTTAGAACTGATTCTTTGTGATTTATTTTTCCATATGAATATCCTAGAAAAGGGAAATTATAAGTATTTCATCACTATCATTTATGATTACTCAATTTGTGGGTATGTTTACTTTGTAGGTCACAAGTCTGAAGTCTTTCATTAGTTCAAACCGTATAAGGATGAGTTGGAGTATAGGCATGGTAAACTAATCTAAACTCTACAATCTGGTCATGGAAGAGAGTACATCCTGAGAGAGTTTGGGAATCATTTATCGAAGACTAGGATTACATCCCAATTGCCTCCATCACGAACACCACAATAAAATGGTGTTGTGAAAAGAAGGAATAAGACTCTTTTGAACATGTTTAGATTCATGATGAGTTATTGAGATATGTCGGATTCCTTTTAAGATTATGCATTAAATAAAACTTCTTATTTACTAAAATTAGTTCCTTTTAAATAGGCCTTAACAACGCCCATAAATCTTTTTAATCAGTGTAAGCCTAGTCTATCAAAAGTTCTCATTTGGGGTTTCTCGACACACGTGGTTAAAAAGGAGACCAATAAATCGGAATTGAGGATATAAGTATGTCTCTCTGTAGATTACCCGAAAGGAACTAAAGGTGGTTCATTTTACAATCCTAAGGAGCAAAGGGAATTAGTTAGCACCAATGACTAGTAATTAGAGTAATATTTTACACTAAATTGCAAGATCAAGAACAAGATCATCTTGCAAGATCCAAGAGGGAATGACCAAGTAATTTATTTTGAACCACCCATGTATGATGAAAGACAACCTTGTATTTATACTACACTACCTATTGGTAGTGGGAGTATTACCAATGATCATGATACACATGTCACTTATATTGGACAAAAAGTAGAGCCATGTCGTGGTGGGAGAGTTAGGCATCGACTCAATAGATTAGTGTATTTGGGTGAATAATTCGATGAGATACTAGGGGAACACAAACCAAATGCTAAAAACTATGGGGAGGCACTCCAAGACAAGGACTTCAAGATTTGGCTGAAGTCTATGAATACCGATATATATTCAATGTATTCGAATCAAGTTTTGTATCTTAGAGACTTGCTAATTATGATAAAACCAATCGGGTGCAAGTGGATCTATAAGAAGAAGATGGGGGTGGATGGAAAGGTGTAATCCTTGATAGCAAGGCTTGTTGTGAAAGGATTTACTCATAAAAAGAGGACATTCTAAAGCCAATTTGGATTCTATTATCCATTGATGCTTATCTCAATCTCGAGATTTGTCAATTAAACATTAAGACTGTGTTCTTGAATAGTAGACTTGATGAGTGCATGCATATGATGCAACCGGAGAATTAATAGAAAATGGCCATGAAAGGAAGGCGTCTTTCTTAAAAGATCCATTTATGGACTTAAGCAAGCATCAAGGTCTTGGAACATCTTTTTTGATCTTGCAGTCAAATCATTTCGTTTTGATCAATGTCCAAATGAAACTTATGTGTATAAGAATCATGATCAAAACACAATCATATTTTTAGTTATTACATTGATGATATTCTCCTAATCGATAATAATATAAGTGTATTATCTAGTATAAGAGTGTGTTTGTCTAGTCATTTTGATATGAATAACTTAAGAGAATCCAGTCACATCATCGGTATCAAGATTATACATGATAGAAAAAAATAAAATGTTGGAATTATCCCAAGAACCTAAGTCAATAATGTGCTAAGAATATTTGGCATGCAAGATTCCAAGAAAGTGTTTCTTCCTATAAGGCATGGAATATCTAGGGATTAATGTCCTAGGACACCTGGTCGGATAGGGAGGATAAGGAATATAACTTAGGCTTCGGTAGTGGGTAACCTTATGTATGATATACCGTGTACAAGACTAGATATCTATTTTGCCGTTGGCATGGTCAAAAGATTCCAATCTAACCTAGAAGAGAAGCACTTGAAAAAGACTATAGATTCTGTGTTGGATTACTCAACATATTATAGTACCTATGGTGTACACATACTCATATTTTCAATCTAATAGGGATTCAATAATATCGACCTCAAGATTCGTGTTTACCCTAGGAGGTCGAGCCATAAGTTAGAATATTATCTAAGAACGTGTGTTGTTGATTCTACCATGTAATTCGAATATATTTCCTCTTTACAAGCAATAAAGGAGGTTGTTTGGCTTTGGAAATTACTAAGTGACTTGGGTGTGGTTACTTAAGTGTAGTCGAACATTACACTTTATTGTGATAATAGTAGGGAGATTGAAAATTCAAAAGAACCAAGAACCCATAAGAGGGTGAAGTACATTGAGCACAAGTTTTCATCTTAGTATGACGTCGAGGATCCTTTTATGAAGATCCTACAATCTAAGATTTCTGATAGTCATGTAGATGGAATGACAGTCAAATGCATATACTCATGACTTTAAGACTAAGTGGGAGATTATTGGGTTTTTATTATGAAAACCATGTAATGACATTTTATTTATTAATAATATTATTGTCCAGTTCATTTTGAAATGAGAATCATATTCTTGACAATACTTTATATTTATAAATATATTTTTCTATAAATGTCGATCAATTTTATTTAGTAGGATATTCGGTGAGTTAGGTTCATCTTGATCACTAGAAATCAAAATTCAAGTTCTAGTACTATAATGCAATTCAAAACCTAAATAAGGAGCTGACATCCTATCAAAATGGTTACGGTGCAATCCAAGTGGTTTATCTCAAACTACGGGAACTTATCTTATGGTTTGAGAACTTATTTGATAGCTTGAAGTAGGATTGTGATCAATGTATTCAAGAATTCTTTGAACATGACCACCTATGAGATTTTATGTCTAGTGGCTATCTTGATTAGACTAAGGAAATATCACAACATTTCCAAAATGCTATGGGTGTGATTCGATTTTATATCAGGTCAATAGATCCTCGCATATTGGGTATCAATTTTGTAGGTAGGTTTGAGATCTTAATTCATACGAATTCTCATACATGGGATACTTTGGATTGAAATACTCCTCGATATACTTACAAAATTTGTTTCCATAAGTTAAAAAGCTATTTGTGAATCATTTTACAATCCATTGGATTAAGAAATAAATTAAGTCTGGATTAACGCACGAAATCACATTACGGATCGTAATTAACTTTTCACATAAGACCTCATTATATCAGAGTCACATTTTAGATAACTAAATGGGAGTGCATCCATAACTATTTAGTGGAATTAATTATGATTAAGTAAAGAAAGGAAATAAATTACGGGGTTATAATTTGGGATTTTCGAGTATTTACTTGGAAGACAATTTAATTACTTTTCTAGGGTCCTTAATATAGTCGATTTACCCAAGTAGTTAGGTCCACATTCTCTGGAAACCCAATTTGACCCAAACCCACAACTTATACAAATATATATCATTTTAATTTAGGTCTTTAATCTGCATAATTCATTACTAGGGTTTGAGAGGCAGCATAGAAAACCCTATTCATGTTTTTATGAACATACCAAGATAGAGAGGACTATATCTCTCCCCAAATCAAGAGTTTAGATCTCAGGAGGTGCTGAAACACCTTCCTAGCTTTGGGTGGATCATATACTCGGATATGATACCCTTTTTTTTAGCACAATCAAGATTTTGGATGATCATAATAAGGCACCCCTTCATCACTAACCAATACCTTTATCTATCTCGAATTGCAATTGGATCCTTAAAGGTTTTGTATTCGTACTCATATGTTTGTTTTTCAAACCTAGTTTTTCCTTCATCACTTTCTATTATATGATTAATCAAATATTGAAAAGTTATAATTTATTTTGCATACATCGATCCCCATAACTGACACCCTGTGTTTTAAATACTATATGTATATATTTTAGTTTATCAAATTTGCAAAGTAAATCTCTGTATAGAAAAATTTCTAAATGGAGTCAATTTGTATGTTTTGGCTTATTCTGTGTTTGGATAAAATATTTGAGTCATAAGTTAAGAGTTGAGTGTTTTACCTGTAAAGCCTATGACGTGTTTGATTCAAGACCATAGCAGCCAAGTTAAAGCATCTACATCATCATTTTGTGTCTATTGCATCATTCGTCTTTTACATTGAAGGATCTCATAGGGTATGAATGTGTACACACTAGGGGTGGAAATTTTAGACACGACACGACACAAAATTGACCCAATATTAACATGACTTATCATGTTCGTGTCGTGTTCATGTTCGTGTTTTATAACATGAAGTCGTGTCGTGTCATGTTTATGTCTAAATTTAAACACGAAATTGACACAAAATTAACCCAAATAACACGACATTCATGACATGAAAACACGACATTAATGACCCAAATAACACGACATTAATGACCCAATTTCTGCACGTCTAAATAGGAAGCCCACTTTTCTTTAATCAAAACCCTAAATCACATCCCCATTTTTCATTTTAACTCCCATAATCATCCGTTTTCTCTCAAACCAAAAGATAAGAAAACCCTTTAATCTCCATCTTCTTCTCCCTTCCACCATCTCATCTCCATCTCCCCTCACCCTCAGAAAAAAAAAAACCATCTACATGTTCCATCTCTCTCCATATTACATCCCTCCAACACCAACTCCATATCCATATCCATCTCCATCTCCATATCCAACAGTTTCGGTCAATGAAAAAAGGCACCGAAAACTGTAACAGTTTCGATCGAAGAAAAAACCCGATCTCAACAATACAACTCGATTTGTAAAAAAACCAATCTCAACATCCCAACACTAGTATAGGAACTATTTTTTTAATTTTTTTGAAGGTTTTATACAACCCGCTCTGTAATCTTACCCGATCCGTAAATTTTGAATTTTTTTTTGTACGCTGTATAAATTTGAAATGGCTATTGTTTATCATATGTTGTTGTTTTGTAATGTCTTAATTGTAGTGTTTTTAGAAAGCTGTCCGGTTGAAGATTGATTTGAGTTTGGTTAGTTGACTGTTCTTAGATTGTTTAAATAAGGTTTGACATTAGTTGGGTGAGAAAGTAGTAATAATATTTGTCAAAAAATAGAGTTTTTTAATCATGATTCCGTGTCTAATTGGATTGAAAAAATTAATCTTGTTATGCGTGTCGTGTCGTGTTTTTTTGGGTCGTGTTCGTGGAAGCTACAAAAAATACGACTTCGTGTCGTGTCGTGTTTAAAAAATTATTATCGTGTCATGTCGTGTCAGATAAAAACACTACCCAATAGCACGATTTTCCACCCCTAGTACACACACACACACAACATTGAAGGATCTCATAGGGTATGAATGTTTATATATTGATCCTTTGATTTTAAATTGGGTGTTAATTTTAAAAGTTATTTGAGGTTGTTTTAATATAAAATAATCTCTTTTTTATGAAAATCCATTCAAATTTGTTTTTAACTCTATCCGAATGAAATTTTAAGTTCATTCGAACAAGCGTTTATGTTCGTTCCAATAGGAATATGAAAGTCATTCATATGTAACTGGCAATCGAAGGTTTGGCATATACTCGATTGTTTTGTCTACAGGATAAACTTCATTCGAAGCACGTTTAATGAATGTTCAAATGAATTCATGATGTTGTTAGAACGAGTTTAATTATCATTCAACTGAGAAAAGTGTTTTCTTTCAAACGGGACCCCAAAAATATGGCAACTCAAATTTTGTAATTTCTATAAATAGGCAGACTGACATCTTTTTTAAGTGAGAGTTTTGGCAAAAATTATTTTTCAATCAATATCGAAAATCCTTCTAAACCCTAGTTTCACCACACTAGTTTAAGATCCATGTTTCATCTTTATATATGCTTTGAGAATTTATTTTATGAGCATCACAGTTTATTCTCTTCATCTTGTTGTGAACTTATTTCTTACGGTGGACCCTCTACATGTTTGATATGTTTGCATACGGTGGACACCATGTGTTCTAACAATTACTGAGTTGTATCGGTAGATACCGAGGCATGTGTGGACTCACGCATTGTGAAAATGCATAGGTGTACTCTTACATGTCTTTCTGTGGAGGTTGAGGAATGAAGACAAATCAATGATTGAAGGAGTTAAGGCCGTGTAAGTTTTCTATCGTGTCCTTTATAATTTCCTATATAGTGATTTTGCATGGTTGGGTTGTACGATGTTTTTCCCATTGTGGGGTTCTTCGTATATCCGCGTGTTATTGTTTGCCTTTATGTATTCTTTCTATCACCTAGAAGCATGTTTAGATAACATAAAATTTGACTAACTATTTTGAAAACAATTTGTTTAATTGGTGTTAAGTTTAATTGTCTTATTTACGTTTAAATTTATTTTTGAAAAATTAACATTTGTATTTGTTTGCCTATCCATATTAAAACCAAGCTTTGTGTAAGTTTCACTTTCACACGGTACAAGAGTAAGAGTACTATGTTATTAAGTTGATCCGTGTTTAGTGTTGGTTTAGGATTGTTTTTTTGTCTCTTTCTCATTGTCTGTTTATTTCTATCAATGAGCCATCATAATGATAAGTTTTTTGATGTTTTTAATGATGTCGATGATTTCGATATTCGAGAATGGTTTACTGAGATATATAGTCAAGATAAAAAGTTAAATCGTCTGAATTTGAGGTTCGAAAAAATTAAATTTCTTGAAAAATATTTTTTTGGCTAAAAGATGAAATTAAATTTTTGCAAACCTTTCAAACTCAAAGAGATATTCTTCATGTGAAGCTCAAGGGCATGAAATATGATTTTAAAACTTTAGAAGTGTCCAAGAAAGAGAGTGATGATGGAGTATGTGCTTTAGAGTATGAATTATAGGACTCTAGTAGGTTTGAAACTAAGGTGAAAGAACGTGTCGTAGATGATAATGATAAATTGATTAAAGATTTAAGGCCACGTGAAAAGACTCTTAGGGAAAAGTTCACTTGCATTGAGAGGGAGCGAGATAACTTTATAGGAATTATTGAAAATATAAAGAAGGAGTCCTAAAAGTTTGAAGTGTCTAAATTTTTGCTTGAGCCTAGAGTTTTGAAATTAGAAAATTAATTAACAGACACATTTAGTTGTGGTACTAGATTTGATAATTCAAATGCTTTCGCACTTAAAGCGAAGAACATGTGCTTAAAAAAGTCAATTGTTGTCAAGGACAATAGAAAGGGTTAACCCATAGGTCATTTTCCTTGTGTTTACACATGCTTGAATTGTGGTAGGAAAGTCACCTAAAGGAATTTTGTTACAATTTATATGAGGTCATAGAAAGTTTAGATCTCTCGTCACCATGGTTCTCAAAACCCGAGGCATTAAGCATTCATCTATTTGGGTTAGGAAATTGATTTTTGAGAAATTGAATGTTAAAATTGTTGATTATATCATGCTAAATCTAATGGTTAAGTATGTTTGCATGTTTTCATACACTACCTTTTGTGCTTAATGATTATTTCATATTGCTAGTATTATAGTGTTTGAGTCTTTTGCATTTTTATTTTCTTTTCATTAGGTCTTATCAAGAAAAATACAAAAATACTGTATGTTATTTGAGTTTGTTTTCAAGAGGGGCCATTTTTTTAAAAAAGTTTAAAAAACTCAAAAACATTTTGTTTATGTGTAGTTTGGTTTTACACATTTTTGTGTCATATTGGATTGTTTGAACCCACCTCATTCCATGTATCCACGTGGTTAGGATATTTGATTACGATTTTTAATGCTTGGATTATTCTTAATCATGCTTGTATAGAGTTTTTAGACTTTGATTTTCATAACAATTTAACTTTGCATATGCCTCCGCAAATACATACACGAGATCTTTTAAATTTTAACTTCATATGTTACAGGAGCTATGTAAGGTGTTCTCCTAAAAATCTTTTCATATATTGGGGGATTTGTGCATGTAATAAATATTTCTCATGATTTTGTTCTTTTATTGAAAAACAAGAGCATTCATGGGAAAGGGCTATGATTATCCTAACATTAAGAAGATTTTGAAGGGTTTGGATTTGAAATAAAAATCTACTGATGCATCTAAGTATGATTTCATATTATACCACAACGAGCAAGAAGAGAATGATAAGGGTCCTGTATGGAGTGAGCCACGATAGGTGGCTTATGAGAATGGAAAACACAATATTGAAAAATATCGTAATTTCTTACAAGTTCCAGATTAAGTTTTGAAGTATTTTCCATTGGGACCACGATTAAAAAGATTTTTCACAGTACCATGGATAGTAGAGTCCATGACATGACACGCTCAATGTGAGGTGGGATGGAATCTCAAGCATTATCGGTTTGATTCACTCATTTGGAAACCTTAAAATGCACGACACCCTAAATTTACAAAGGAATCGCGTGATGTCTATCTTACATTATCAAATGATGGGTTTAACCCATTCTATAATTTAATCGCTAACCGGAGTTATTGGATAATTCTCATGGTGCTTTCAAGTCTCCCTCCAACACTGTGCATGAGAAAAGTTTACATTATTTTTGTTATTGATACTCGGGGCAAAGTCTTCCGACAATGATATTGATTTTTTCTTAGCCCCATTAACCAAAGAACTTAAAGAGTTCGGGATAGGAATGTGAGGACGTTTGATGCTCATAAGGGCGAAATTCACACTTAAAGTAATGGTGATGTGGCCAATCTACGACCTTCCTTCTTATGGGACCTTGTCCGGTTGCAATTTTCATGGTTATTATGGATATCCCATATGTGGGGAGGAAACTAAAGCCACTTGGATACATTATAGTGGTAAGATGAGTTATACGGGTCATAATAGATTTCTTTCGACCAGTCACCCTTTTAGGAACAACAAGTCTAACTTCTTACTTATTGGTAACGAGCATAGGATGAAACATGCTCGGCTTTTTAGTTAGTAGATTGAGAAGGCAAAGGTTATAACTAGGAGAATAAGTATATAGGTGAACACCCTTAGTTTATAAACCTGAAGCGTAAATCTAAAGATGATCCGAACTATCTTAGTAAAATGAAGGCGTCGTCCAAATGATCAATAATTTTTTACTTATCGTATTGGAAAGATCATCATATAAGGCATGTAATTGACATTATTCCCATGGAGAAGAATGTTGCGAAACATATGATACAAACATATTTGGGTGGATCTCATTCAAAGAGGGACAGCGAGCGCGCTACGTTCTACATAAGATGAAAATAAAGAAGAAATTTTTGTTAAAATTGATCTTACAATAGGAAGAATTTATATCCCCTCGACTGCTTTCACTTTGAGTACTAGTGAGAGAAAGATCCTCCTAGACACATTGTTCAATTAGAAAACTTCGATCGGTCATTTTGATCATTTACGGAGGGAGGTAAGATGCCAAATAAATTACCTGGCATAGTGCAAGTCTCACTACCGGTACATAATTATTCAATTAATCCCTCTGTTGTTTAGGCATTCCTTCTCCGAGAACAAAGATATCCATCGGGAAATTATGCAAATAGCTTTGTGCTTTAACCTACTTTGTGCAAAAATGGTAAACATAAAGAACATTAAAGCTACAAAATCAACTTTAGCCAAGGCAATTTGGGTATTAAAGATATATTTTCCTTCGTAGCTCTTTGATATCATCATCCACCTATTTGTGAATTCATGCGATGAGGCTTATGTATCGCTGGATGTATCATTTTGATCTCTTAGTGAAAACCTTCAAAGATTACGTTAAGAATAGATGGTATATTGGAGGGTCAATTGCTGAAGAATACATAATTGTCGAATCATCACTATACGCTGTAGAACACATGCTAGAAACAAGAGCTGAGCAGGTCCAATTGATGTGGAGAACGAGTGATCGAGGAACTTTACGAGTTTGAGGATGAATTTCCCTATGGGAACCTTAAAAAGGTGAGATTCACTAATCTATAATATGATTTAGCAACTAGTTATGTCTTCAAATTATAAGATGAAGTCGAGGATTAGAAAGAGTAAGTAGCTATATAATTAACTAAACTATTCTTGTTTGATTATTTATATTCCCTATATTATGTTCTAAACTCTACAAATTACTTTTAGGAAGTATAAGAACAAACTTTCCCAAAATCATAGGATAAATTTAATGATCAACGATTTTAGGCCATGAATATCAAAAGACGTAATCTACACCTAGTATGTGTGCGGTTATTTATAAATGTCGAACATGCCCTAATATAAATATATCAATAAATGAAACTTTTAAAGGAGGTGATGTCTCTTAAAGGCTTGCATGCCTAGCAAAAGGTCCCACATTTCGTGCAAAAGAATTTAAAAAAATTTGCACCAACAGTTTCCATTTCATCACATATCCATGTGAGGAAAAGATTTTGATGCAAAATAAATTTCTGTATTGACTACCTGTGTCGCTGGCAAAAAAGGATAAAAATAAAAAAGATACGGTCCTAACCTATTATGGGATTGTCCAACAAATCTTGGAATTCAATTATTTAGATTTCAAAGAAAGTGTTTCTATTATTACTGGGTGAATGTGGAGGATGAATGCTTGTAAAGTTGATCATGACTCAAAATTTATCATAGTAGATTTATCTAAGATGAACAGTAAAAATTGCATAGTCGACAAGACTTTTATTTTTTTGCCATTGAGAATGTAAATAAATTATTCTACTCAAAGTGCATAAACGATAGGAATTGGTCTATTATTGTGCATGAACCAAAGGGTATGACTACTGAAGCAGATGTGTGAAAGGCTCTTAAATAATTCTAGTCTTCTCCTAAGGAGAAACCTAATTTGAAGGATCTTTTAGTTGATTTATAGGAAAATTGAGTATCAAAGCATTATTTTACCATTGACAATAATATTTCTATCCAAATTGTATCCCATTATGATATTTTTTCTATATTAGAACTTTCGATTGATTTGTGAATGTTTAGTTTGAATTGTGAATGTTTCGTATGATTTATGAATTAACGAGGGTCGTATGGTGCTTTTCTTTGAATTATCAACTCTGCGATTACAATATTACTGAATTGTATTTGAATTGGTTACTAAATACAACTTTTATTGAGTGCCTAAAAATAATTTTTTTATTAAATGAATATGGTCATGACCCTATTCCCTGAGCCAAATTTTTTTAAAAAAAATAAATAAATAAGTGGTAACCGTCCAAGACCATGGCCAGTTATTTGCTTATTTTTAAAATAATTAAGGGTCATATATTAGGTACATGACCCAATTTGAATTGTATCCCACATATGGTAAGAAACCATGGCCATGGGGTCACGGAGTACGGTTGTGATCACGGAGCGAAAATTATCCCACCTTGGTCACGGTTTGGGCCATGACCATGGAGTCACAGAATAATTCCACCACCATGGGGACAATATTATGTCACGGGAGAGATTGTGACCCCCATTTTAGGTCATAGATTATGTCAGTGACCACTGGTGTTGATCATGGGTAAAAAGGTCACGATCGAGGTCCACGACCCGTGGACCTACCACAGCCTAGGTCACTGACCATCATTAGTATATGTTGAAGTGTTGGACAAAACCTTTAAGTAATAGGTTAGGACTTGATTGTCTTTAATTTTCAAGCCTATGATGTCTTTTATTGAAGATCGTAGCGGCCAATTTCGAGCATTTACATCATCATATTGTGTTTAATACTTCATTCCATTTTCAACATTCAACGATCTCATAAGTTGTATATATATAAGTTGTATAAATATTCAAGTATTTCATATTGGGTGTTGTTTTTAAAATTTGTTTGAGGCATTTTTCATATAAAGTTTTTTCGATTGAAAACTATCTTTTCTTATGAAAAGTTATCCGAATGAATTTTTAACTCTTTTTAATTGAAATTGCTCAGTTTATTCGAATAGGTGTTGATGGTCATTCCAGTGATAATATGAAAGACGTTTAATTGACCTTCTATAAGGTCATCAAACGATATTAGTCTTTCTAGCAGATAAACTTTGTTTGAAGCTATTTTGAAGAACATTCAAATGAACTCCATGATGTCGTTCAAACAAAATTTATGACGTTGCTCGAATGGGTCTAAATTTCATTCAATCGAGATTAGTGCTTTTGTTTGAACAGATCTTTGTTTTCATTTGAGCGAAACCTCAAAAAACATGTCACCTCGAATATTGTGTTTTCTATATATAGGCATGCTGGAAACTTTTTTAAGTGAGAATTTTGGCAAAAATTGTTTTCCCATCAATAACCAAACCCTACTTTCACCCAACTATTTAAGATCCAATTTTCATCTCTATATATGCTTTGAGATCTTGTTTTGCAAGGACTAAAGTTTATTATCATCATCTTATTGAGAACTTATTTCATGTTGTGGACTCCATAACTATTTGATGTGTCTACATATGATGGACTTCGTGTGTTGTGACAGTTGCTAAGCTGTATCGATGGATACCGAGGCATGTATAGACTCACGCACTATGGAAGTGCATAGGTGGAACCCTGTGTGTCGCTCTGTGGAGGTTGAGAAACTAAGAAATATCAAGGCTTAAAGGAATCAAGGTCTTCATGTAAGTCTTTTTCCATGTCCTTTATAATTCCGTATATAGTGAATTTGTGTGGCTCAGTCGTCCAAAGTTTTTCCCATTGTTGGTTTTCCTCTTACATCTACGTATTATGGTTTGCCTTTATTTATTATTGCTATCACCTAGATGCATGCTTAGGTAAGATAAAATTTGGTAAATTGTTTAGAAAACAATTAGTTTAGTTGGGTTATTTAAGTATAAATTTATTTTGAAAATTGATATTTCTTTGAAAATCCATATTAAAACCTTGTTTTTGTGTAAGTTTGCACGTTCAATCTTGAAATAAATAATTCAATTTTTCCTATTATTTTCTTAGTTTCCACAATAATGAGAAAGTATTAGAATAAATCTTTATCGTAAAAATCCTAGGTGGATCTTATGAAGTTGTTTGGAGATTAGTTCTTAATTAACAAGAGAAAATTATATAAAACAATAGAAAACTTTAGTAATCCGTGAGTATATAAGATTCCTGTAGCTGCAAGACCTTGAGAATAGGACATAGTATTGATATTTCTTATGAGAACGATAGATGTAGGGATTGTGTAAATCAAACTTTAGAATAAAATGCTTTTAGGATTCAGCGAGTAGGGTAGTGATTATATTCATATGATATTTGTAAAAGTTAGTTGTGAGACGATGACTAGAATTGGAGAGCCTTGGGAGTTGGGGCTAATGTTGTAAATAACTTATTATAGTAAACATGAATATTAACTAATAATAGTAAGAGACTTTATGTGTAACCCGGTTAACTATGATTTATGTTTGTTTATTGATCCAGTTCCATAGGGATGTACTTATTATCTTAACTTATCTGCAATCGTACTGAGTTAGTGTGTGTGATAGTAGGGGACGCTCTAAGAGGGATTTGGTAGGGAAATTATTATATTGACCACGCATGGTATTTCCAAGTGATGTGACGGACACTATCTATGTCTTGTTTTACCCCAATCCTATGTGTTGAATGTTCTCGTCTCCCGAGTGGGAATAACGGGAGGATTCTCTTTTACAACCTTGGGTATGGGGACTATACATTTGGTGTGAAGGCATAGGAATTTTCCCTGTGTAGTGCAGTGAGGTTACAGGGTTGGGACACCCTCTAACTATATCTATTACGCACAAGTGATCCCTAAAGGAAATATGGATAGTCATTCACACTTTTATTTGTGGGCTCATGTGTTGCCCATGATATTTTATATGGGTTGTGTATACTCATCGATATTTTTATTTATGCGATTTGTATTGGGGTACTTTAAGATGGTGGTACTGGACTATGATTTATATGATTATTTTATATTGTGGTACTCGAGATTGTTGTACAGGTTTATAATTTATACTAGCGGCGTATAGCTATAAACTTATGAGTCGAGAATAATGTAGTGATACACACACACACACACACACACACACACACACACAGAGATATATATATATATATATATATATATATATATATATATATATATATATATATATATATATATATATATATATATATATTGTGGCATGTGACTATTTGAGACTATTACACTTGACATACTCGCTTAGAATCATAACTAAACACTGTTACTGCTACTATAATTAGTAAGTGAGTTACCTTTAATGGAAGAAATTTTGGTTGAATGAATGATTCTTAAATCAAAAGTCGTATTATAGAATATGAAAGTATAGAATACTTTATTAAGATATTTACATACACCACATATTACTCATGGGATCTGGGAGTAGAAGAACATGATTATTTTATATTGTTTGGGTTGGGTAACTTAAATAACTTAAAATTCACTTAACATGGGAGGAACAAGTATTATTATTATTATGTCCTAACCTCAGTTAAATTCATACTCCATGTAGACTTTCTTTAACTCTCGTTATTGAATTATTTTCTATTGGTCCTAGGCCACTGTTGTTATCGCAGACATGGGTTGTTTCTTTGGAGGAGTACCTGACTCTATGAATTATTCCTAGGATGTAGGCATCGAGTAATGTAGTCCTTTAAATTTTTTATTTATTTTTATTTTCATACATATAGTTGTATTTATTTCGGTTTATCCTGAGTAAGCGATTGTACTTGTTTTACCTGTATTACACAGATGGTTATTGTATAGTCGAGATTTTTATATTCCAGAGTTGGATTTGTTCCTCATTGCAGTGATTGATATCATAGATGTTGTGTTTGATTTATTAGCTATTATGTTGTTATAGTTTTACTTATTTCATTTTATTTAGTAAATTCATTATACTAAGCATGTTACAGAATGTTTTGGATTTCGGTGATTTTTGTATTATACTTGGTCAATCTATTTATGGATTTTATGTGGTATCAGACCCCTGGTTAATTCAAATTCATCACGATCACCATCATTAAGGGTGCTTCCATTCCTTCAATTTTCCTTTTTGAAGATGAGGTCATGGAGGATGGTGTTGAGACAAACTCCAATAGAAACATAGCAGAAGGTGAAGACGTTTTTGTTGATAAGGAAAAATAACAACTTCAAGAGAAGTATAACATGATTTATGAGTTTTCCCTCAAAATGGAGAAGGTAAATGATAATATTGATTAAAATATTTAAAGTATGAGAGTGAAATAAGTTCCGTGAAAGATATTGACGCATTTTTTGTTTAGTTTAATCCTGAGAAGACACTTTCATATAGAAGTTAGGAGAGGAGAAGAACGAGATTGAGGTTTTTACATAAAAAGCTATCTTCCTAGAATACAAAAATCTTTGAATTGTCTCATACATATGAGGTGCTAGAGGCACAAACAAAATCTCAAGAAATAATTTTAAGGGTATACGAAGGTAAAGGTTTATCTAGATAACTATTTAGAGAATTTAAGGAAGATATTACTTGTTCCCTGTTAAACTTTAAAGGACAAAATAAGTCTTTTCTATAAGAATCGCCAGTCTCTAAACCATAAAAATATCATGTTTGACAAAGGGTCAACCAAAATACCTCATATCCCATCTATAAAGGTATCTCATAAGTCAAAGAAGGTCGATCCTCCACAACCATATTTTTTCAACAATTGAAAAATAAAGGGTCGCCTTAGATACTATTTCCATCAGCTAGAGGAAAGTGGATATGGTCATCTACATTTGAACAAAGACTTGTTTGATTTATAAGAAGGTGTTGAGTATCTCATTTGAACATGAAAAGTTCTCATGGAAGAGTTTAGAATAACAACATGTATACCTCCAATTTCCTCAAGGAAGAAGAATATTAGGAGGGGTAGGAGGAAAAAAAATAATGAAAAAGAAGAAGAAGGAAATTAGCAAGGTCGATGATGGTTCCAACACTCATTAGTATCATAATTTTTCATGAGTCATTTGAACATCATCGAGATTAAGATTTATCCTTCACAGTTCATCTCGAGTTCTCTTTCCTATTGCGTACTATATTTTTTATTTAAGTTTATATATATTTTGAAAAATAAAAAATGATTTTTGTGTTTATTCGATTTTTTCAAATCCAAAAATATTATTGATTTATTTTTGTGTTTATTTGATTTCTTTGGTGATCGATGATTGAGGATATGGGAAAAACATCGTGTGACCTAGTTCCCTTTTCTAGGTTTTAGAAATTTTGAAGGATAATGTGAAATTATAGTTTACTTCACTTAATCCCCCTTGTGTCATTTGGAGATATATGGATCCTTATGCAATGATAGAGATATTAGGTTAGTCTTTTTCCTTCCATATGAGATGATTTTGACCACCACTGTGGTGATCATCGATGTATCTCTTATTCTGGACGAGAGAACCTAAGATTATATGTAAAGTATAGATTATACCACCATTAATATATCCAAGTACCATTTACCTGAGGATTAACATGTTTCTCCTCTAGGCGTTTCCAAGGATATTAACATAATATGGCCTGAGTCTTACCTCATTCCTTCAACCCATACCAAATCATCTAGTACATTTTCCTCATATACCCAATATTAAGCCCAAACCACAAAAATAACATGACATGTCCCTTATTGTGTCGTTCATAAGCGTCCAACAAACTTTATAGGAGTAGTTGACATAACACGGAAACAAGAGATTTAACACTATTTTGAGCGTGTTCATGGAGTCCTTACTACAATAGATGAGGAACACTAGGCAGATGTGTAGTGACCTGCATTTTTTGTGATATACTTAGTATATTTATACATATTGTTATGTGATTCATATATGTGTTACATGAATTCACATCTTTTGGAAATCAACACCATACATGGTAATGCACTAATTAAGTATTTTAAGTGACTTAGTATTATGGCCGACTGTGGAATGGACAAGGAATAGGTGTCAGGGGTATCCTTGTTTGGATTATTCCCTCGATATCAGGTCCCACCGATCATGAAGTAGTTTCATATAATGTTGAGTCACACTTAAGTAATTAATCATTGACTTAGATCGGCTAATACATTAAGTTACAAAGATAATCAGATTATCAAAATATGTTCTCTTACTGATTGGACGTTTGGGACATTTAGAAAGTCCTATTTGCCTTAGAATGGTGGAAATTAATTCAATCAGGTTTGTATATGGTTTAGGATAAGTTTTAGGCCATTTGTAGTATGTTTTGGACTCATTTGGTAAAGGCTATTTTTAGGACTAGATTAAAGGGAACCCTAGTAGCTAAGGAGGTAGTGAGAGCAAAAAAAATATAGATTGAGGATTTGGGACTCGATTCATAAAATCGATCGTAGGCAACTTTGATTAAGAGTTTCATTAATTTTATGTAATGGTAGTAGTAGTTCACTAGGATCTGAATTAAATTCATGTAATCGGATTTTAATAATATCAAAACCTAAATTTCACATCTCGATTAATTACTTTGTTAAGCCTTACTCACATGTCGATGAACTAGGGTAGTTTATGATTGGATACCTTAATTGAACCAAGAAATTATGTAATCGTGCTATAATAACATTATATATGAATCACAGTAATGATAACTTGTAAAATCCCTCATTTTTAATTAATTTTTTAATCAAATCTTAAAATGAATTTGATCAACTTTGTGAAAACCATGAACTTAGGGTTCCATTTGTATAATATGTAATTAAATAATTAATCATGGATTTAACCATCTTAAACTTTTTAATATAGGTTCATAACATTGTTAGACACTTTATACTCGAAGGAGAATATGTATTATGGTGTTTGGCACTTATTATTTAATTTGTTAAATCGTCATTTCTGCACTTCGGGGAAAATGGCATCTGCGATGATCTTGTTCGAACGAGATTGGGACTACGTTTGAACGAGATAGGGAATCTCATTTGAATGATAAGGTGTTTTATTGCAGATGAATTTGTCTTTTGGTTTTAATGACATAGGATTTCGGTTGGAACAATATGTGGGTTTTTGTTAGAAGGGGTTAGGATTTTCGTTCGAATGGCTTTGCTATAGTTTGCAAATTAAATCTTAATTAATTGGATATTTAATCTGATATTTAAGATACCATTTTAGTAATCCTTGACTAGAATAGATTATTTTTTTATGTGTAAGCATGCTTAGGGTTTGTGTGTGCTTATAAGGGACGTACTAAGAGGGATTTGATGGGGTGCGTACACCGTTGACCATGTTGGTAGCTCCGTGATTACAATAGGAATACTTTGATCTTATTTATCGCCATCCTAATATTGACATACCCATATCCTGAGTGGGGTAAATGAGGGTGTTCTTTCTTATATCCTTGGGTATGGATTTTATACCTTAGGTGGGAAGGTAAATTGTATTTTTATTTTCTTGCCCAAGTGACATTTGAAAAAGTTCTTTTAATATGAATGCTAAGGTTTTTTAGATTTACTCTCGCTAACTATTTGCATTTTATTTTCTTTACCAAGGAAAAAATTTATTTTTAATTGTTTGAGGTATATGAGTATCCCCCAACCAGCCACTTTTACTTAGTAAAGTAATGGTAAAAAGTTGGAAACATATGTTTATCAATTCTAAGGGTCTAAAGACCTCAAATATTTTCAAGGATGAATGCTTTGAGATATAACTAGACACATATTCTACCAAGGGTTATAACACCTCACAACTAAAATTAACTAGGGAGGAAAGCCTCACTAACTATAAAAGTGTTGCACTAAGGGTCGTAAGGACTCACAACTAAATTAACTAAGGATGCAATCTTTATATGACTATAAAAGTGTTCTTCTAAGCATCATAAAACCACATAACTAAAATTTACTAAGGATGAAAGCCTTAGATGACTATAAAAGTGTTTTGCTAAGGGTCATAAGACCTCAGGAATTATAATTAACTATGGATAAAAGCCTTAGATAACTATAAAAGTCTTATTATAATGGTCATAGGACCTCATAACTTATATTGAGTAAGGATTAAAGCCTTAGATAATTTGTATAAGTCATGACTTTGTTTTTAAAACATCATGACTTTTCCTTTAAAATATAAAATTTGAGAATTTTTTGGTGAAACCTCTTTTCCTCTAAAAAAACTTGTGAGTGTATGGATTTTAGAACTTGATATTTCTAGCCTTAGGTTTAATGGATTTTTCAAGATTTCAATATTTTACCCCCCAAAACTCTTTTGAAATGAAGGCTGGAAATTTTGATGAATTTTTCCACAACTTTTGATTTTTTAAAATATCTAGATGCAAAGTCCTTTAAAGTAACTCTTTCGCCTTAGTCATTTTTTGGTCGAATTAAGTATGGAAGCCTTATAATTCCTTATGGTTAGTCTACCAAGTGTCTTTAGAACTCTAACCATTTTTTGGAGTTAAGGATCAATGGCTTGCAACTGTTATCGGGTCCTGAGACCTCAATACTCTTAAGAACTAATGATTAATGACATGTAACTCTTAGAGTTGTGCATATGAGGTTATGCGACCTCAACCTCTTTGTCAGAGCCAATTATGAATGCTTTAAAAATATTTTATTCTATAACTAAGAGGTTCTTAGACCTTAGGTTTCGTTTAGAGACATTTATTGGAGCTTCGTAACTATTTATCATACTACACAAAGACAATAATGGTAGTAAAAAGGTTCTTTTCATTTCACTTCAATAATAAAGTACATTATTGGAAACTTTTCTTGACATGCTCTATATTTCAAGGGTGAGAAAACTAATATCCTTCCATGTATTTTAAGTATTAGTAACATAGACTTATAATTTTGGTAACCATACATGGTCCTTCCCATTTGGGGCCTAATTTCCCTTATCGAGCTTTTTATTTTCAATTGTGACCTCCCTTAGGCCCAAGTCACTTATGTGGAACTATTTGTGGCATATTTTTCTATTAAAGTGGGATGTTTTCCTCGACTTGTATGCAACCATTCTGATTAAGGTCCCTTCACAGCTTTATTTTAGCTCATTTAATGAAATTTTGAGTCATTATATGTTGGTCTCGACCTTAAACTAAGTGACCCTCTATGTTGGAATCTCAATTTCAATGGGAATGAAAATTTCATAGCCTTAGGTTAGGGAGAAAGGGGTTTCCCAAGTGGGACCTTTGACAATTGTTATGTAGGCCTAATGTATATTCGATCTCTACTCAACCCATTGGCCTATGTCCTTTTCTAGCCTCTTCTTCGGACTTTGGAATATGGTTATGTTTATCACCTTCACAAACTCATTTTCCTCTAGATTATCGGGTGAGCAGAAGTGATTTGTAATACTATAATCTGAGCAGAATCCTCTTAATATGGGGTTGTCAAATGCTTTCCATTGTCAGAAATGATGGCCCTTGGTAGGATAAACCCACAAATGATATTTTTTTCATAAAATATTAGTGGTTTTTCTCCCTTTGATGGTAACCAATGACTCATCCTCGACACACTTTGTGAAATAGTCGATAAGGACATGTTTTTATAAATGTTCGGGTTAGTATCTAGGCTTTTCAGTTTTATCCTAGATCTCAGCATATAGGCGTATAGCGCTATTATCAGCTCGTCTCAGCGCAATCATATCTTGACAGCCATAATTCAAATTCCGTGTTTCACATCCCCAGTGTAGACCCCCCATTCCATTACCCACAACTCTCCTTAGGTCCCTAGTACCTCCCCTTCATCACAATAAAACCCATGTCATGTCCTGAGTACTGACCTAGAAGCCATCGGGCACTCCCCGGCGCAGTTTGATCAAAAATTCAAACTCTTCATCTCGACTGAGACTGAATGAATCTTTGAAGGGCACTGAATACCCTTTCCAATTGTCCGTCCCATGCACGATTGTGACTTACCATGCGGACGAAGGATCCGTTTGAGTTCGAAACTTAACCCAGAGGTCACCGAGCGCTTTCGGGCTCTATTTGACCTAAGTTAACTCTTCATATCAACCGAGGCTGAATGAATCTTTAAAGGTCACTGAATACCCTTTCCAACGATCCGTCCCGTGCGCGATTCTGACTTACCATGCGGACGAACAATCTGTTTAACTCCAAGAGGTCGCCAAATGCTTCCAGGGCACGGTTGACCAAAGTCGAAGTACATATCCTAACCTTTCCAAAGGTCTACCCCATGCACGATTTGGACTTACCATGCGGACGAACTATTCGTTTGCATCCGAACGATTCCCCGTCCAATGGACCGATAAACGCTTTCGAGCCATATTTGACCCAAAGTCAACTCCCGAACCCGGGAGCGATCCAAAGGACTTTCAAAGGTATCTGAATTAAATTTCGAACGGTGTGCCCCGTGCACAATTCTTAACAACGGTATGCCCTCGGCAGCTAATTTCCCAAAAAAGACTAAAACACACTGCCAAATGGCAGGTTCCAGACCCTGCCTATCGGTTGGTGTCGATAGTCAGGATGAGGTCTATGATGATCGGTAGTAACCTGATCTTATAAAAGTAGGCCTTCACCTCATTTGCAAAGGGAGCCAAATCTGATAAAATTCACTCTCAACGAATCCCATAAACCTCTTTCGAAGGCAGAGTGATTTCAACCTCCAAATCCCTTTTTTACTTTCACTTTTCATCATCCTTTTCATCAAACTTGGTGAATTATCAACTCTCCATCATCATCCAAGTGCAAGGGCTTCTCTCCAACATTCAAGATCAAGCTCAAGATCTTCAAGAAGGTCCAACTTTCTCAAACTCTCTCTTAAATTCTCTTAAATTCTCAATAACTTGTTTTATTACTTATCAGTTTTATTATCTCATCTTACACATCCTAATCTACTTTTTATTTAGTATTATTTCACATCTCCTATTTTCATATAAATAAAACCCAAGAAACAAGAAAAAGAGGGTTTGCTCATAAATTTCAAATGGGATTCTCATACTTTTCTCACACTTTTCTCACAACTAAAACACTTTTTCTACACACACACACACACACACACACTCACAAATAAGAGATCCCCCATTTGGATTTATGGGATAGACCCCATCCCTCATTTTTTATGCGAACTACATGGACTTTGATGCATTTATAGGCTACGTAGGTGTCTCAGGGTAAACCCGAGACTCGAGTCCCTTTTCTCACTTTTTCTCTTATTTTCCTATTTTCTCTAAATCTAATCTTCTTATATTCTATATACTTGCCCTTCATGACATATTACTCCATATGAGTTATCGTTCCATTATAACGATCAACATAGGGATAATCGTGTAAATATTATTTTCTAACATTCTTTTTACACTTTCCTACGAATGACTCGCTCTATCTCTTCCATGATACAAGTCGAGGATTACAATCTCCACTATATATATACACATGCACACATATCACGGGGAAAAATAAAGGAAAATAACAAATATCCATGAGAGACCGAAAGGGAGGAATGGGTGCCTAACACCTTCCCATTTCGTAACTTAGCCTCTGAACCCTTCTCAAATCATTTTGGTTTCGCATAAACCAGTATGTATTTGGATGCCATCCTTCGGGATGGATTCCCCTCTTTCTTTTGTCTGTTTTGAGTAAAATAGACTCGAGACTCTAAATCTCTCTACGTTTTTACACCTCATTTCAATTGATGACAGCCGAAGCTCTCCCGAGAAGGATGCGCGGGACCCGAGGATCCTTTCCTTCTCACGCCACCCATAGGCGAGGATCGGGGATGGCCACAGTGGCGGCTCCGCTGGGGATATTTATATATTTTGAGGGCTTGAATCAATTTGCATGTATACTATATTTGTTTATGTTTCCCCCCATATCTGCATGTTCCCCTTTTCCATGTGTATCCCATGCTTATGCTTATGTTCACACACTTGTAGAAAATTTTCCATGTACACTTCACACCACGTGCACCTAGGATCACATATATCCACATGTTGCACGCATCACCTATCCATACTTGGTGTACCTTGGGTACTTGTACTTTGCTCCCTCTTTGGCATAATCAAGAAAGGCATTCTCATCATAAGATACTAATAAGAGAATCATGCATGATTCACACGACATCATCAAAGAGCATTGTTATTGACCAAATTTTACATATCTCACCTTCCATTGGCCAAGTCCTTTCAACGTATATCAAACGATTCCCCCGTATTGTATCGCTTGACCGAAGTCATGACGGGAGGTATATCATAGGGAATTCATTCATGTACGCCGAGTATATCGAATTTTCTCTCACACATATCATCCCCACGAGGTATATAGTGAGGCAATTCACGTACACTCAGGTATATCAAATGGCTTGTCCACACATACCGATTACCCACAAGAGCAAGACGTATATTGTGGAAGTCACGCCAAAGGGGGGAACCCATGCTGATTCACCCAACCAACTGCATACCCGCATATAGGTGTCATACCTAGGACTCACACTTTAGATTGCCGGTTTCAACCCGAAACTCTGTCAAAATTCTGGGTCGATCTGCCACCCAATTTTCGCACATTTTTAAAACGGGACCCTGTCCGCGAGCCTCGTTACAAGTCCAAACCGTAGCTTTGCATATATTAAAAACCCCACTTTCCCAGGCCCGGTTCCCGTTTTGGAATTGCATTTAGAAGAATTAAATACAAGTGAGAACATAATAATCATAATAATCATGCTGAGTTCTGTCTCCAAAAATATTTCTCCCTTCTTTATCCAAAAATCCAAAAACATTTATCCCTTCTTTATAAAAGAAAATTAAAAACATTTTTCCTTTCTTTATCAAAAATCCAAAAACATTTCTCCCTTATTTATCAAAAAAACAAAAATAGTTTCTTCCCTTTTTCTCAAAAATAAATCTCATCCTATGCCTTCTCAGGTCGATTGCAAGCCCTTGGCTTGGATCCTTATTGGATTAGGTCTTCAGTTAAATCACCTCGGAATTTCGTCCGTTCCTCTACTAATTATTTCGAGTCCAAAATCCATTCACTTTCCATGGAGAATATAGATCAAGCACCAGTCATACAGCCAAATCTGACGATAGTCCTAGCTCAGCTCATGTCCAAGATTGACAACCTCCAAACCGAGGTTCGAAAGATGCAACGAAACTAGGTTCCAATTCCTCAAGAGCCCGAGGACCTATTCCCTCGTGCTATGGGTCCACCCGAGCCTATCTGGGTTCCTAAAGAATATTAGCATGCTCCACGTGCCCCTTCTGTCAATGGGTCGTCGCCTGCCTAGCTTTCGATGCCAAACATTGCCCAACGTATGGCTAACCTGCCTGTGGTCGGTGATTCGAAGGAGGAAGAGTTGAATAAAGTCAAAGAGGATATCAAGATGCTCACCAAGAAGTTTGACCAAGTAGGATCTCTAGGAATTTCATGGACTACACCCACATGTCTCCTTATCTTAAAGCTAGGTTTCCCAAGAAGTTCAAGATGCCAAATATCGAGAAGTTTGGAGGGAGTGGACCCCCGATTGTTAATCTTCGTAGTTATCGTCATTCCATGACTCTACTAGGGGCTTCTGAATAAGTGATGGCCCAATTGTTTCAGCAAACTTTGAAGGATAGTGCCCTCCGATGGTTTTTATCTCTCGAGGAATCCCGAATCCGTAGCTGGGAGGATGTAGCCTAAGAATTCTTGTCACAATATAAATACAACGAAGAGCTTGAGGTCACCCGTCGTGATTTAGAGATACTAAAATAGAATCCAGGAGAATCAGTCAGTAACTTCATAACCCGGTGGAGGGGGCAAGTAGCTACCATGACCAATCGGCCATCCGAGGAAGAACATGTCAACATAGTGAAGAAGAACTTCTTGCCCCATGTACGAGCGATGATGGGAGGACAATACTATCCCCACTTCCGAGCTCTCAGAAAGGCTGGAGTAGAAATCGAGGAAAGTCTTGTTAAAATAGAGGTTGAACTAAATAAGGTGTCCGGCAGTTCACCCCTAGAAAGTATGACAAGACTGCCAGTGTTACACTCTCAACCATCAATAACATCTCTCAACCGACCACATCATGGGCACCAGAAAGCCGCTCTGCTCCCATACGAAGGGAATACACTGAGCTCCATGCTCCCCTCTCCAAATTTTACCAAGCCCTGTTAAGACAAAACCTCATCAAACCCTTGGATCCACGTCCATTGCCAAATCCACTCCCAAGAAATTTCAAGGTCGATGCTCATTACGCCTTTCACCAAACTGTCGTCTATGCCACCGACCAATGCTTTCACCTTTGAAACATAGTACAAGATCTCATTTACCGGGGTACCATCGCCCCACCATCCAATCCTAAGCCAAACACTACTCACAACCCACTCCCAAATCATACCAATGTCCTCTTCTGAGAAGAAAACCCAAATTTTGATCCATAAACTCAAATCACACCCATATACTCTCCTAAACCTCTTCAAATTTTCCCATATTTCCTCCTACACCCTACTAGCCTCCCTGATCAGGCACTGTCACTCCTTACCAGAGCATGCATCGCTATCCGTACCTGTTTTAAAAATGGAAATATGAAATTGTAATAAGTGTTGAACTAACTCCTAGAGTTCGGGTTGAAATTACCTTACATATGGTCATCGATTGCCAAAGGTTCAGTACACTGTTCTTGGAAGTACGAAAATGGGCCCGAGATTCAGATAGGTGGGTGGTACCAACCGACGAAGTCAACCTAGATGATGTTGTCCAGATTATGGCGGAATTATTCGGGTAAACCCCCAATATTTGTAGTATTATCTGGTTACTTGACACTTTGAAGCTACAAGGGCACTTGGTCCCTTCGATAATACATATCCCCACAGAATGGGAGGGCATGTATGAAGAAGCCGTTGAAGTTGTGAAATGCATTGACTTTACATGGAAAGACAGAATTGTGGCCACCAGATGGGGGTAAGAATTCCAAGATTCGAGCGAAGAACAAGCTTCAGGAAGAGCTGGCCCAGTAACTGACATATGTGGGATGATATCATTTGAAGAACTCCTCGGAGAAATAAATAGGGTGGGAGAAAAACCTGAGATTGACGAGGAAACGGGATTCATGTTCTTTCCTTCTTCAGTAAATCATATGACCAGATCAGGGAGACATTACCAAGTTCCAAGCTCACTACTAGCACATGATAAAGGGAAGGGCATTGAAAACCTTCCTATGCCAGAGATGACCATTGATGAGAGAAAGATCCTCGATCAACTGAAGAAAACTCAAGTGTAACAAACCAGGTTTTTGAGCGGCTATTTTATATTATTTTTCCTGATGGGCTGATATTATAAAATAGGTAAAGTTGGAGTAAATATTATTTCCTGTGATATTAAGCGATAATGTTTACTATGTTTTGTCTATTTACCGTATGAGAAGGTAAATAGTATTATATGGCGTATTATTGCGTCGTTATATGTAAAATGACGGTTATGGCTCCTATATAAGTTGGAGCATAATTAATGAAATAAAATGAAATTGGAACACCAAAATAGTTCACTTTATTCCGAATGCCAAAATAAGGGGTGCGGTTGTTTTTAGAATAGTCGAGATAGTTGAAATAAGTGCCATGTTGTATTTTGGAGTTTTGGGAACTTTTGACGCGTTATGACTCAATTAAGTGGATACGAGTCATTTTAATGGTATATTAGCAATTAAAAGAGGGAATTTATGTTTTAAGACCCTTTTAAGTCCCCCCATCCCTTTTCTTTCTTCATTTGTGTTAGAAGCCAAAGGAGAGAGAGAGAGAGAGAGAGAGAAGAGAGAGCTTGGGAGAAATGGAGAAAAAGAAAGAAAATGGAGATTTGAGGCCAGAATCCGTTGCTTTAGGAAGGGAATCTGAGACTACAACCTCGAGGCAAGTTTATTACTTGCTAGATATTGATTTAATGTGATAAATTGCATGTTTAGTTAAGTTTTGGAGATTTAAACCATAAATTGGTTTTTGTTGATTTTGATGATTAAACCCTTAATTCTTGGTTTTAATTTTATTTGAGGATAAATTATTAGTTATTATTGGTGTAGAAATGATTTGGGTTGAATTTTTGTTGTTGATGTTGGGAAGAGTCAAGGGTTTGAGGGTTTTGGGGTTCCAACAACCCGTAGCCCAACTTGGAAATTCTGCAGGAATCGATTCGGTAATAGGGAAAGTTACAGGTTTAAAATGGGCGAATTGATTCGGACCATCCGAATCGATTCGGGGTTATGCAGAATGCCAGGGTCTTCTTAAACGAATTTATTCAGACTTACCGAATCGATTCTCTTTCGGGACCGAATCGATTCGGCCAGGGCGAATCGATTCGGAATCCCTGAATTTTTGGGATGTTTTTCCAGCATAGTTTTTAGCCCTTTTCTTTTAGGTTCGGAGTTTAGGAACCTTCCTTTGGGAAGTAATGGGGAGTCCTAGAGGGTGGTTTTGGGTAGACAAATGTCCTAGGATAATATGGGATGTTTAGGCTTACCCCGAGGGCTAGTTTGTGTAGGTTACTATCCGAATGATATAGGAGATTAACCTAAAGATAAATTGGAGATAAAATGTTCATAATGAGACTTTTGGGAGATACTCTTTGAGGGAAACTCACTTTGATGGTTTATGAAATTGTATAAACTTTTGGAGACTAGTTTGAGGTTTATAGCACTTCGGGTCTTAGGGCATTAATAAAATATGACTCTAAGAATAAGAAATGTATATTATAAAATGTGGTACTAAATAAATAAGTAGACATGATTTTTAGAACGTAAAAATGGATGTTTTCGAATGAAAAGGAAAAATGATTTTCATAAATTTTAATTTATGGTTACACACCCTCTCTAAATGACATCATAAGGGAAGTTCGCGCGCTGCAGTGAAACCCCCTGGCTATTGAATGCAGAGTGGATATATCCCTAGGCCATATGAGCGGTTATGGTATGTTTTTCGCGATGGGTAGGTAATTCAGTGTGTGGTTATGACTACCCCGCAGGCATATGGCCGCTTCTCGACGTCTTGCGTTATAGGTGCCCAGGTGTCGTAATTGATAGGCACTGGAAGATGATGGTCATTTAGGGGCGCGCACGGTGGGGAAACCCGGACGGGCGGTCTTAGAATGCGTTATATGATATATATATAACTGTGTTCAATAATGTGGGACATTATTGGTATTAAAGCATTTTACGATAATGAAATGGCTTTAATTACATTTTTCGGATGGAAGAAGGAAAATGGATGATATGATATGAAAAGGTTAAAGCATTTTTATTATAATAAAACTTGCTTTAAATTATGTATATTTTTCCTGGATGAAAGAAAGGAAATAAAATTGGTAAAGAAAGTTTTGAAATGAAATTGATTGGTAAACATTTGATAAAGTGTTTTACCATTTATATATATTCCTAAAGAAAGAAATAGGAATTATGCGTTTAGATGGTGAATGGATTTAATTATGTATCCTTGAGTAGATGTAGATGAGACCTCTCATTTATATAATGTATCTCGACGATCAACCTTGCCTAGTAGTAGTGTATCGGGGGGATTCCTTGTTTGGACTTCGCTTTGCGAGACACCCCACGCACGAATAAGGGCATAGTGTAGTGACTGGAGAAAAGTTAACCTTTAGTACTAGTATTGATTAGAATAGGGTCTAATGTATCTTGATGGTCAACCTTGCCTCGTTGTAGTGTATCGGGGGGGGGGGGGGTCCTTGTTTGGATTATGCTTTGCGAGACACCCCACGAACGAATAAGGGCATAGTGTTGAGACTGGGTAGAAGTTAGCCTTTTGTTCTTGGTTTAACTAGAGCAGCATTGATATTGTGCTAGGTTGCTTTTAGATTGAGAGGTAATAAATGATATTGTTAATTGCGAGAGAATTATGCACTTAACTGTCATGCATTTTAGTCACATGGGAATCATATCAAACCGAGCCCTGACTCGTCTATATTTCTTTGTTTCTGCATATACTCTTTATCGTACAGGTGATCTACCGCATGGACACCCGTATTTACATTTCCATTCCGGTTGTCATGGAACTACGGCATATTGCGAATGTTGTAAGTTATTCGTTTAGACGCCTCTTTCTCTTGTACTCTAGTTATGTTCAGTTATTTATTCGGGCGTGTTTGCCCAAGTTTTGCACTCATTTATTATATTGTAAATATTGTATTGTAATACTCGATGTAACTAACTGTATTAGTCTATTCACCGACAGCTTATTCGGTGATTATTTATTATATTGTCATCCTTTATCTATCGATTTTGATATCCACCGTTTTCGCAAATGGTATTGTCTAAGTGTTTTTCTTTTATTCAAAATTTTCTTTTTATTGACAGTCCGTTTTCTAAAATGATTGGTGGTATCTCGTACTGTTATTTTAATCGAGAGTGATGCTAAGAATGGACCATCTATGATTACTGTGATTATTAGAGTATTGGGCTGGCCACCTATTATTTTAGTAGGCGGGTTGTCACATCAAGCTAACATCACTCTATCAGGACTTTTCATGTCTTCCCAGCTACACTGAAATGCTTTAATCAAATTGCTCACTGGACCCACAGTTCCTCCCTTTACCTCTCCAGAAGAAGCGATAAATCTAGTCGGATCCTTGACCTCTGCCCGAATGCTATCATTTTCTGAAGAACAAATACCCAGAATTGGGCCAAATCACAATCATGCACTCAACATCTTCGTCGAAGTTATGGGGAAGGTCGTGCCACTCTCCCTTGTTGATAACGAATCCGCCTTGAATGTTTTCCCTCTGAGAACCTTTAAGTGTTTAGGACTGAAAGAAAGCGACCTGCTCCATCCTATGCCACCGTACGTGCCTATGATAATACTCTCCGGGAGGTGATGGGATCCATAAAACTTGTAATAGGGGTTGGCCCTATAAACCCTGTCATTGAATTCCAAGTCATAGACATCCCAGCTTGTTTCAGCCAGTTGCTCGGATGACCCTGGCTCCACAATATCAAGGGTCTGTCTTCTTCACTCCATCAGAAATTGAAGTTCTTCGCCGACAGGCGAGTCATCACCATTTGGGCGACGATAAAAATGTCGAGGGTGCAAGCACCAGCAGTCCAATTGTTGAGATACAACATGGGTCAAATGATATGCTCCTATCATGATTTCGAGTTAAGCCACTCCTACTCCCAACAGGGGACGGTTTCAAAGAAAGGGTTTTTCCAGAATATGGCCCTCATGGAAATGTCAATGTGGTTCAGATGTTCAGAAACATGCACTTCATGCCCGGATTGGGGCTACGAAAAAGGCAGCAAGGGATACTTGAGACCATCAAACTGAAGAAAGCTTTGCCTCCTTGTGGCTTGGGGTATCAACCATCAGAACAAGAGCTCAGAATGGTCCACCAGTATCGACCAAAGAGAAGATTAGACTACATCCCAACTATCTCAGGATACTCCTTGAATGGACGATTCATTAAAGAAGGCAAAGATTTCTCCTTTTGCAGTTTTCCAGAACCATGGTACTACCACCCAGACAAGAAGATGAATCCTGGAATGGAGATCTTTTGCCAAGATATCTACCCATGGGCCAACAGTTTCCAACACTGTGTACAACCTCTCATCAAAGATAGCAAAGAGACTGAGGAAAGTGATTCCAAAGATTCCTTCAACTTACAGACACTAGGGATGACACTCTGTATGGTTCATTCAGGCACTACATCAATGGATCCATCCCGTATGACTAAAGCTGCTGATACACCTCTCCTCAACTGGAATGGTGCACTAGTTCTACCTCTTGAAATCTCCCCTAACCCCAATGTTTACCCTATTTCTTCTTTTGTTGCCTATCCTTGTTCAAATGTAATCGAGACCTCTTTTGATAAGGTTCTCAATGTTGTTTTTCCTATCAATGAAACAAATGAATATTTTGAGTATCTTGTTTTGCCTTACATTAACTGCTTGGATTCTAATCAAAATTTTGATGATGATAATTTTGCAAATGAACAATTCTTAACTGGTCTAAATAAGGTTAATAATAAACAACATAATCGCGTTCAAGTTAATAAAGAAGGGACGGTTGTTATTAATCTCGGTTCTAGTAGCCAACTGCGTGAGATTAGGATAGGGGCCACCCTTGACGAGAATGAGCGTGCACAACTCAAAGAATTGCTGAAGGAGTTCGTGGATGTCTTCACATGGTCCAATGATGATACGCCCGACATTGATCTTGAAATAGCTCAGCATGAGATTCCCACTCTCCCAAATTACAAGATGGTTAAACAAAAATTGATAAAGCTCCACCACGAATGGTCGCTCAACTTCAAAGAAGAGGTGGTCAAACAATTGAACGTGGGCTTCATTCGGGTGATCGAATATCCCATATGGCTAGCGAACATAGTACCTATGCCGAAATCAGGGTGAAGGTTCTAATGTGTGTAGACTATCGAGATTTAAACATAGCTTCTCCAAAGGATGATTATCCTCTACCCAATATCGACATGATTGTGGATAACACAACCAGTCATGCTCTCAAGTCATTCATCGACGGGTTTACCGGATACAACTAAATCAAGATGAACCCCGACCACCAAGAAAAAACTGCATTCATCACCCCCATAGGGAACCTTTTGCTACACCGTTATGCCATTTGGTCTCAAGAATGCTGGGGCTACCTACCAAAGGGCGGCCACAACCATCATGCATGATCTGATTCACAAAGAAGTTGAGGTTTACGTGGATGATATGATTATCAAGTCCAAAACTAGATAAGGTCATGTTCCCGCTCTTCGAAAGTTCTTCGAACGACTGCGACGGTATCAGATGCGACTTAATCCACAAAAGTGTGTCTTCGGCGTTACAAAGGGAAAACTCTTGGGATTCATGGTCAGCAAAAAGGTGATAGAAGCAGATATTGCAAAGCTGAAGTCCATACTTGAGATGCTACCACCCCGAACAGAGAAAGAAGTCTGAGGTTTTCTTAGGAAATTACAATATATCAGTCGGTTCATCAGCCAGCTAACCTCCATCTATGAACTGATCTTCAAGCTCCTTCGAAAGGATTAAACCAAGGTTTGGAATGAGCCCTGCCAAGAAGCTTTTGATCAAATCAAACAATATCTTACCCAACCGCTAGTGATCATGCCACCACAACCTAGTCTCCCTTTGCTCATATACCTAACCATAACTGACACTGCAACTGGGGCTTTGCTAGCCCAATACCTTGAAGACTCCCATAAATAAAGAGCCATTTATTACGCCAGTCGCAAATTGGCTGGGTATCAGGTCAACTACACTACTTTGGAAAAGACGTGTGTTGCACTTGTCTGGGTCACCCAAAAGTTGCGACACTACATGCTCGCCTTCCCCATCAAACTTGTATCCCGTATGGACCCCATCAAATACCTGCTTGAGAAACCCGCCTTATCCAGTTGAATGGCACGATGGCTGATGATCCTAACCGAGTTTGATATCGTGTACGTCACACAGAAAGTTGTTAAAGGAAGAGCCATCTCTGACTACCTCGTCGATTACCCCGTAGAAGAAGTAGATGCCTGGATCTCCGAATTCCAAAATAAAAATATCCTTTGCACCACTCAAGACAACCTTCGATGGAAAATGTTCTTTGATGGCGCTGCCAATAAAAAGGGATATGGCATTGGGATACTTCTAATCACCCCAGATGACTCCCACACTCCCATCGCCATTAAATTGGATTTCCCTTGCACCAGCAACATGACAGAATACGAGGCATGCACAGTAGGCCTCAAATTTACTCTCAAGAAAGGTATTCAATACCTTGATGTCTACGGGGATTTTTCCCTTATCATCGGTCAAGTGCTCAGAAAGTGGAAAGTCAAGGAAGAAAAGCTCCAACCCTTCCATGCCAACTTAGAAGAATTAGCCTCCCAATTTCGAGATATCACCATCCATTACCTACCCCGAGCAAAGAATAACCTAGCCGATGATCTTGCCACCTTGGCCTCCATGGTCGACATGTCCGAGGGAATAATAATGACCCCCTTCTTAGTTCAAAAGCAAGACAAACTGACCCATTGCTACCATATTGAGCTTGTCTCCACCGAAGATCCCAAACTAACTGATTACTAGTACTATGATATATGGTGCCTCCTCAAACATGGTAGGTATCCCGAGGGTTCCAAAAAGAAAGATCAAATGACTCTTCGAAGACTGGCTGCCTAGTACATCATCTGTCATAAAGATCTACTCAAGCGGAACTTCAATGGAACTCATCTACACTGTATCACAGGAGCTGAGATTGAGAAGATAATATAGAAGATCCATAGTGGGGAATGCGGGCCCCATATGAACTGTCACATGCTTGCCAAGAAGATCATCTGACATGGCTATTACTAGACCACCATGGCCCAAGATTTCACCGCCTATGTCCGGAGGTTCCTCAAATCCCAACAGTTCTCCAATCTTCAACATTTGCGTCCGCGAGAATTATACAACATGGCCTCTCCCTGAACATTCTCCACCTGGGGTGTCGATATCATAGGGAAGGTTACACCAAAGGCTTCAAACGGACATGAGTTCATCCTAGTTTCCATTGATTACTTCACTAAATGGGTTGAAGTTGAGTCATACGCAGTATTGAATGCTAAAAAAGTAGCCAAATTCACTAAATGGGTCCCCCACGAGCTAGTGTCAGATAACAGGTTGCATTTCGAGGAAGAAGTCACAAAAGTAGTTAACGAGTATGGGATTCGGAGACATAAATCTTCTCCCTACCGACTTCAGACCAATGGTGCAGTCAAAACTATCATTAGCAAGATGACCAAAAGTTATAGGGATTGGGCCGACCGGATATCGTTCGCCCTCTAGGGATATCAAACCTCAATCCGAACCTCTACTGGGGCTACCCCTTACTCCCTGGTCTAAGGCAAGAAAGCAGTCCTACCTGTGGAGCTGGAAATACCCTCGCTACACGTCATGCTCGAAAACAAAGTTAATGAAGAAGACTGGTGCCAAAGCCGTCTTGATGAGCTAGCCCTCCTAGATGAAAGAATATTAAAAGTTCTTTACCACGTACAGCGGTACCATCGTCGAATAGCACGATCATTTAATAAGAGAGTCAAGGACCGCGGTGTCCGGGAGGGTGACTTAACCCTCAAAGAGATAAAGAACCCATCTGGAACCCCAGAGGGAAATTCAAGCCCAATTGGAGCGGCCCCTATATTGTGAAAAAAATCATATTCGGCAGTGTCGCCATGCTCACTAGCCTAGATGGAGAAGAGATGGATCGTCCAATCAACTTGGACCATCTCAAGATATTCTACACCTAGTTCGAAATCTCGGTGCGCAACGACTCTTATCATCCCAATTCTATTCTAAAAAAAACTCTTCATTTCCCTCTACCTAGAACTATGTGGGATTGATCCTTTGCAAAAATTATTTTCAAACAGATAAAAAAAACTTTTTTAAGAAACCCTAGAGGTACGTAGGCAGCTCATACATCTCACATGAGTGCGGCCCTTTCTTTTTCACGAAATACCATTATTTTCTTACCTTCGAGAACAGCGGTTAATTCTAAGGAATACTTGAACAAAAGGATTATGTATGCCTTAGTGATCAGTATAGATAATTCAAAATACAAAACTCATCAAAAGGCATGACTAGATGATCATAAACTTGTGTATTTCATTAATAAGAAATTACAGCACGGATTACATAGGAAAAGGGATGCATAACTCCCTTCCCCCTACTACCATAAATAGCCAAATAAAATCCCCACATCTATTACACAAATAAACTCTCCAAGAGTCCTACCCACAGCTACCAGAGAAGCCTGCACCCGCATCATCAACATCCTGAGGTTCCTAAGTTTCCCCTGCCTGACTAGAGTGTCGTAGACACTCCATGGACCGATAATCCCGAACCATCTTCAAAAATACCACAACACCCCTTCCATGGTGTTAGATAAAACAAACCATCTTTTTCTAGTCTCCACTATCAACATCTTGCTGACTACTTTCCTCTACAACCACTTCATATAATCTTTTGGAACATGCCAAAATTTCCCGACAGACTGGGAGGGACGGGTCGACGGACGTCGATTTTCCCATAGAGATCCAAGCAACAGACGCAGGCGCTTAGTCTAATATTTTACCGAAAAGAAATTTGAGGTCCGAGGTGGCACGACCTGGGCCCAGCCAAATTAGTGCAGCAGCCGCCAAGGGAAATAAAAGGAGGTCTGCCTGAGACCAACCAGCCGCACATATGAATACTCTCCTAGCTCCAGAACAGGATGCAACTGACCCCACCAAGGCACTGACCAATACAGACCACGAGCCCCATGCTCCACAAGCCAATGCTCCCAGTTCTCAACATAGAGACCAACGCTGATAAAGTAATATGAAAAGAAGTTGGGTGCAATCGACAAAGGATATGTTGGAGGGACCACCAAGCAGAGTCTTTCAGACAACCACATGAACACCATCATGGGGCTACCCCTCAGAAAGTCACAATGACCTTATCGCCAGGCATCCAGACCATTCAGCATCTTCGCCAGTATCACCGCCGCAGGATTACGATGGTATGACACCCATGAAGTAATGGTTGCAAGTTACGGGTCCACCAGCAGTTCCCCAGTCACGAGCAGCAATTTTGAAACCAGGCCCAGAGCAACGACTCCAGTATAGCCAGCATCACTTACTTCCCACAAATGCATGAACTGCAGCACCATTGGTAGGGTGATCATTCCTCCAGCAACCAATGATCTGGCCGTCGAAGTCAAAATATGAAGAAGCCCATCTAATAAATCCCTGGGAGAACGGGAAAATTTGGGCAAAGTCGCAGCAACACCGGGATTTATACCCAGCATGGCAGAAAATTCCTCGTAGGTAGGACAAACTTCATCCAACCCAAAGCGGAATACATGGTCTTTGGGGTACCAAAATTGTACCGCCGCCATCTGCATGTTCCACTCAATAGGCTGATTGCGCCACAGGGAGACTCGGCGCATGTTGAAAGCATCATAGTCGACATTATAAGAGCACGTTGCTTCCAAGGCTTCGAGGTAATTAGCAAACTCAATGCTACCAGGGAGAGCCATCTTGCAAGGCTAAAAAATAATGGGAAAGTAGGTGAAAATGCAAAGGTGTGATGAAAACACTCCACCCTTACCCCTTTTTATACTTGAAAACCCTCACAAGAGACATAATCCCTGGAGAAATCGAAGGGAATCCTACCCCACAAGGTACCAAAGGCTGAAGAGGGTACCAATCAAAGCTTTGAATTGATGGGACTGGACTGAACTGCTGATGGGCAGGACAGGGTGCTTGCTAATCGGAAATCCCCTATTTTTAAAAATTTCCCTTTTTTCCTCTTTTGTCAAATCAAAAAACTCAATAAAAATAAATTGACATTCTCAACAGAATTTCAAAATCCCATTAATTTCACCTTTTTAATCAAAAACTTTCCTTCAAAAGATTTCAAAAATATTCCTTTTTACAGTCTCAGCAGCAAAGTAAAAAGCGCATGTGCATGCATTCATTCATCATTAATAAAAGATAATAAAAAAAACTCCATTGCATTGCATATATCTGTTTTCTGTGTTACATCATCTTTGCAAGAAATAAAAAGAAAAAGCAAAAATAGCAGGACTCAGCCCGAACCTACATTCTCTCTCTCTCTCACTAAGAGCTTCCACCCCTGCGACGTGCTCTCTTCCCCCTATGGCGAGATGATGTGCCACCACTATCCGAGCTAGAGTCCTCTCCGGGGCACCAAGTAAGAAGGAACAGGAACCGCGTCCCAAATATGGGCAGTCGCCGAAGAATCCAGTCTCTGATGTCCCTTAGCCAAGTGGTCGATACCCGAACTTGCTGCAAGAAAAGGCGAAATCAGTATCGAAACAGAGGTGACCAAAACAGAAAAAAAAAAGAAATAGAAGAAAAGAAAGGTATACCGCAGGTCGGAGGACCTCCTCTGTCAAACCCAACTCCTCCGGATCCATCGCATGAGGACGGTGTAACATAGGCACCATCCCTCCATCAGCCCACCGAATGTTATACGAGGGGGTATAGAACCGCACAAAAGGAACCTCTGAAGTCACCGTCGTCGTAAATTTCGTCGGACCACCGCCATTGTGGGAAGATCCCACCGCCCGACTCGAACTCGCAGGAGGGAAAGGCAGGGCATCATATATTGTGGGTGCAATCAACCAGCTTGTCACAAAGTCCATATAGTCATACGGTGCAGTCATATAATTGTATAATAAGTAGGACTCGCCAATCATCGTCGCGATCCTCTCATCCTCAGACAGCAGTCACTCCCACCTCATAGACATAGGAGGCTGCGCAGGTAGCACCCCCATCTCCTGCTCAGCAATCTGACGAACCACCCGCTACCCGAGGTACCAGGACTGGCCGAACTCATGTGCCAGCAAATGCCTCATCCGCTCATTCACCCCAGTAGCCCCCGCATCTTGAATGGATATCCCCCAGGGATAAAAGGTCACCTAAAAATACCCAAGCAGGCATAAATCAGTACAAAATCAGAAGGTACAAAAACCAAGACTAAAATGGAAAGAGACTTACCCTACCACTGGTCAGGTGATTCAAGACCTGACGCATCGCCTCCAAAGAGAGAGATCCCTTCGACTGTCGATTGGCCTTACGCCATCAATACAATAGACAGAAGTCCCCAACACTGTTGTCCTTCAAAGCGATCAGCGGGGTATTGCACACAATCACCTTATAGACCCACGTCTGAACTCATAAAAAAAAGAGATGCATGAAAGAAAAATGCTGATGCATGAAAGGAAATGCGCAAACCAAAGAATACCTCAAGAAGGTACTTGGCCCCAGTAAAGGTCTGCCGGCAGCACTGGCTGAATGCATCCAGAGAAGAGTAAAGGGTCGATAAAGTCAGACTCCCCCAATCATAGGAAGGGATGTTCGAAAACATCCGCAGGTACAACAAGAACCACAAATGGAAGACGTCGCCGCTCGACGCCACCATGAAACCTCCTAACACCATCAAAATAAATAACCGGGCCATCTTCCTCACTTACAGCCCATCCTCCACATCAATCACCCTGCTCAACAGAACATCCTTTAGTAGGGACATCCAGATAGAATCCCCAGAAACTATCCTCCCTACATCACTAAGTGCCGCACGCACTGCCTCCAGTCTCACCCGTAAAGAGCGATCCACCTCTATCTGCTCTCCATCACAATCTAGACCCAATAGTTATTGCACATCTATGGGAGTCACAGTCATCTCCCCGAAGCCGAAATGGAAGGTGTGGGTAGTATCCCACCACCTCTCTCCCAAAGCGCACAGGACCGCTGTCGAACGAGGTGTCTCATCCAGAGTAAATGCCAACCTCCCAAAACTCGCTGATGATACCACCCAACACACCACAGGTGGGAGATTCTCCCAGACATCCCTGAACCCCATCATCCCACGAACGCGCATGTTCTTCAAGGAAATATCTGACTGGAAAAAAGGAAAAGTCTCATCAAAAGTCAAGAAAGAAAAAAAATCACTAAAAAAAGAAGAATGCCAAAGGTCAGGTTACTTACATAACCGTCGGGAACCACTTTCGAAGAGCGAAGATGCGACGGCTCCCGCAGCAAGGTCCACTCATCCGCAACATGCTCAAACGCATCAAAGGAGTTCCCACTCCCCAAAGCAAGAGGCACCCTGATCCTCCACTCCATATTCGCCTAATCATTAACGGTCAACCACTCCCGGTGGACTACAGTGCTCACAAAAGTAGCCATTTCTTAAAGATCAGAATGTTAGAACTATTTACAGAAGAATCGCATAGAGAGAGAAGGCAAAAAAGCTGTGAAACAATGAAGGGATTCGCCCTCTTTATATAGGATGCCAAGTGCCATGCCGATCGGCACTTCCCCCCACCATACCGATCGGCACTAACTCCTTACCTTCCCAAGGTAGCCCAAAATTCTGTGCCACTGCTGAATGGCACCCCTCATACCATGTCGACCGGCACCCCCTTAAATTTCGTACAGAAATTCCCAGAAAATACCAGAAAGCCTCAAAAAATCCTCAAAAAATTCTTAAAAATCCCAGGAAGGATTTAGAACATATTCACCAAGAAAATTTTGCATTCCCTTAAGCGGAACCCCTCTTTCCCAGCGGAATCCTAGAAATCCAAGTAAATCTCCTCCCGACAAAGCCCCGGGGGATCTCTAAGATCGCCTGATCACTTCCCAAGTGGAGTTTTTTTACAGCACCAAAATAGGTTGATTCCCCCTGCGAGGCCTCCTAAAGAAACAAAAGCTTCCCCAGCTATCATCTCCCCAGCTCTAATTAAAATCACAAATCACTTTCTCCAGTTAGAATCAAAATCCCATCTTTATCCACTCTTAGGTCAAAATTGACCTCGGTCTTGGATCGTGACCTAAGTTGGGTCAGAATTGACCCCGATCCTCGATTGTCACCACTCTTAGGTCAGAATTGACCTCGGTCTTGGATCGTCACCTGAGTTGGGTCAAAATTGATCCCAGTCCTCGGTCGTCACTGCTCTTAGGTCAGAATTGACCTCAGTCTTGGATCGTCACCTAAGTTAGGTCAGAATTGACCTCGATCCTCGGTCATCACCGCTCTTAGGTCATAATTGACCTGGGTCTTGGATCGTCACCTGAGTTGGGTCAGAATTGACTCCGGTCCTCTGTTGTCACCACTCTTAGGTCAAAATTGACCTCGGTCTTGGATTGTCACCTGAGTTAGGTCAGAGTTGACCCCGATCCTCAGTCGTCACCACTCTTAGGTTAGAATTGACCTCGGTCTTGGATCAACACCTGAGTTGGGTCAGAATTGACCCTGGTCCTCGGTCGTCACCACTCTTAGGTTAGAATTAACCTCGGTCCTGTATCATCACCTGAGCTGGGTCAGAATTGACCCCGGTCCTCGGTTGTCACCACTCTTACGTCAGAATTGACCTCGATCTTGGATCTTCCCCTGAGTTGGGTTAGAATTGACCCCGATCCTCGATCGTCACCACTCTTAGGTCATAATTGACCTCGGTCTTTGATCATCACCTGAGTTGGGTCGTCACCAATCTTAGGTCAGAATTGACCTCAGTTATTAGATCTTCACCCTAAGCCTACAAATTCGTCTTTGACCCGCAGAATTGGTCATCCCCCAATACCACTTCAGGTCCTCAGAATCGCCCTAACCCTTTGATTGTCATTCCATCCCCAGCACACTCCTTAGGTCCTCAGAATCGACCTCAACCCTCTAAATCGGTCATACTCCCTCAAAAGCATCTTGTGGTGTCTATTCAACGGTCATCATTTTTTCCAAACTCACCCATTGAGGGGCTCTGTAGACACCCCATTCCATTACCCCCAACTCTCCTTAGGTCCCTAGTACCTCCCCTTCATCACTATAAACCCAGTTCATGTCCCGAGTACTGACCTAGAAGCCATTGGGCACTCCTCGGCTCAGTTTGACCAAAATTTAAACTCTTCTTCTCGACTAAGACTGAATGAATCTTTGAAGGCCACTGAATACCCTTTCCAACGGTCTATCCCGTGCACGATTCTGACTTACCATGCGGACGAATGATCCGTTTGCGTCTGAAACATGACCTAGAGGCCACCGAGCGCTCCTGGGCTCTATTTGACCTAAGTCAACTCTTCAGCTCAATCATGGATAAATGAATCTTTAAAGTTCACTAAAAAATCTTTCCAACGGTCCGTCCCGTGCACAATTCTGACTTACCATGCGGACGAATGATCCGTTTAACTCCAAGAGGTCGCCAAATGCTTTCAAGGCCCGATTGACCAAAGTCAACTCACCAAACCGGGTCAAACCCTTTGGAATGTCGAATCACATATCCTAACCTTTCCAACGGTCCACCCCATGCACAATTTGGACTTACCATACGAACGAACGATCCATTTGCGTCTGAATGATTCCCCGTTTAATGGACCGATAAATGCTTTCGAGCCATATTTGACCAAAAGTCAACTCTCGAACCCGGGAGCGGTCCTAAGGACTTTCAAGGGTATCTGAATTACCTTTAGAACGGTATGCCCCATGCATGATTCTGACCAACGATTTGCCCTCGACAGCCAATTTCCCGAAAAGGCCTAAAACACACTGTCAAATGGCAGGTTCTAGACCCTACCTATCGGCAGGTGCCGATAGGAAGGATGAGGTCTATGCCGATCAGCAGTGACCTGAGTCTATAAAATCATTCCTTCACCTCATTTGCAAAGGGATCCCAGATCTGATAAAATTCACTCTCAACGAATCCCAGAAACCTCTCTCAAAGGCAACGTGATTTCAGCCTCCAAATCCCTTTTTTACTTCCACTTTTCATCAAACTTGGTGAATTAGCTACTCTCCATCATCATCCAAGTGCAAGGGTTGCTCTCCAACATTCAAGATCAAGCTCAAGATCTTCAATAAGGCATAACTTTCTCAAACTCTCTCTTAAATTCTCTTAAAATCTCAATAACTTGTTTTATTATTTAGCACTTTTATTATCTCATCTCACACATCCTAATATAGTTTTTATTTAGTATTATTGCACATCTCCTATTTTCATATAAATAAAACCCAAAAAACAAGAAAAAGTGGGTTTGCTCATAAATTCCAAATAGGGATTGTCATACTTTTCTCACAACTAAAACACTTTTTCTACACACACACACACACTCACAAATAAGAAATCCCCCATTTGGATTTATGGGATAGACCCCACCCCTCGTTTTGTATGCGAACTATGTGGACTTTGATGCCTTTATAGGCTACTTAGGCGTCTTGCGGTAAAACCTAAGACTCGAGTCCCTTTTCTCACTTTTTCTCTTATTTTCCTATTTTCTCTAAATATAATCTTCTTATATTCTATATACTTGCCCTTAGTGACGTATTACTCCATATGCGTTATCGTTCCATTATAACGATCAACGTAGGGATAATCGTGTAAATCTTATTTTCTAATATTATTTTTACACCTTCCTACGAATGACTCGCTCTATCTCATCCATGATACAAGTCGAGGATTCTTATCTCCACTATATATATACACATGCACACATATCACGGTGAAAAATAAAGGAAAATAACTGTTGATGCAAAAAACTGGACCGAATCCCATTTTTATGATCACTGATAAATAGATGAAAGCAATCCAATCAAGCACATAAGAGACAAAGGTTTTTAAAGTGGTTCGGCTATGAATAAAGCGTACGTCCACTGTTATTTTATTCCCAGGGGTTTACAATAGCACCATAGGGCGTAGAGAGAGAAAGGATGTGTATCTTGTGTATGGGGTTTTTAGGTTCTCTTGGATCTCTTTTTCTCTTGGTTCTCTCCTCCCTTTTGGCTAAGGGGATATATGTATTTATAGTGATGGGAGATAAAGAGATTCATTGTATGTAGACATTTATGTCTACATTCAACGAATCTAATTGTTGAATTGCTTGATATGCTATGTGTTGTCATCTATTAATACAGTATAAATGTACATTAAGGCTCATTAAATGCGTTGCCATCTTCATTAATGCACATTAAATGCATAGTTATCCTTTGATCTTCCTGGTTGGTATGCCGACCAACTCTCCTCGGGTGTCGACTAACTCTCCTCGGGTGCCAACTAATTTTCCTCGGGTGCCGACCAACTCTCCTCGGATGTCGAATATTGCCACGTAGGATGACATGTGTCCTTTTCTGATTGGTCCTCGTAGATGGAGAATTTTTGCGTTAACAGAATCCCCAAATGCTCCATGCTTGATAGTTTACTTGAAAGGATGGAGTATTTATTCTGCAGTGTTTCTCGGTGCTCGTGAAATTCTTGATCTACCTTATTGATTTGTTCAACATAAAGTGCATTATCTCCTGGACGACATCTGATGCAGGCTGATCGATGGTTGCTAATCTTTCTTTAGAGGAACTCCGTGTGCTATGTATCAACCCTGGGAATTTGGATGCAGCCATACCATAGTATGCAGCTTGTAGCTTGTCATAATCTTCAAGTATGTTGATTGGTTTGCTAGCCGACCAACTGCCTCCTGTGCCTAGAAACTGGGTGCTAACTTCACGTGCTTAATTCTTCTCATTTATGCTCCTCTGAATACTTTGTCGAGTAACATACTAGCTTTTGAACCTAACTCTTTAATCTGATTAGTACCAAGCTAGTGGTGGACTTCAAAATATTTTCATACAACTTCTTCTTTAATGTTGGTCGGGCAGTTGTAGTAAAGATCTCAGTGCTGTAGATGCTAAATTTGACTTATGAACTTCAATAGTATGTGCATAATAACTCCTGAATATGCCTCATGAACTTCTTTATGCCTCCTGAACTTCAATATGCCTCCTGAACTTCAATAGCATGTTCATAATAACTCCTGAGTATGCCTCCTGAACTTGAATAGCCTCCTGAACTTCAATAGCATGTTCATAATAACTCCTGAGTATGCCTCCTGAACTTCAATAGCCTCCTGAACTTCAATAACATGTGCATAATAACTCCTGAATATGCCTCCTGAACTTCAAAAGCAAAATTAGCTCCTGAGCAAGAAAAATAACTTCTGAATTATAATTAGTTGAGGCTGAATCTAATGCTCGACTGCATGATGTTATGAGAATGTGCCACCGAATGAACAACTGGATTTTTAATAGAGCCCCCAAGTGTGGAATGTGAACTTTGAATGCTTTTTGCTTGATCGCTTTCACATACTCATAAAATGTTTCCGACCAACTGTAGTTGACAGCTTCTTATTTTCGACCAACCTGAGTTGACATTTTTAGTAATAGTTTTACTTCTCGTAGGAATACATAGTTTTACTTCCCGGAGGAATACGTTTAGTTCCTAACCAACATAAGTTGGCATTTTTAGTAATACATAGTTTTACTTCCCGTAGGAATACATAGTTTTACTTCCCGGAGGAATACATAGTTTTACTTCCCATAGGAATACATAGTTTTACTTCCCGGAGGAATACATAGTTTTACTTCCCGTAGGAATACAAGTTTTACTTACCGTAGGAATACAAGTTTTACTTCTTGGAGGAATACAAGTTTTACATCCGGGAGGAATACAAGTAGCTTTACTTCCCGGAGGAATACAAGTTTTACGTCCCGGAGGAATACAAGTAGCTTTACTTCCCGGAGGAATACAAGTTTTACTTCCCGGAGGAATACATTTTTGATAATAAATGATAGAGACTTCCTCGGAGATGACCAACAGATTGTTGGAAATAGAATAAGATATAATAAATGCTGGAGACCTCCTTGGCGGTGACCAACAGATTGGTGGGAATAAATATAATAAATGCCGGAGACCACCTCGGAGCTGACCAATAGATTGTTGGGAATAAGATATAATAAATGCTAGAGACCTCCTCGGCGCTGACCAACAGATTGTTGGGAATAAGATATAATAAATGTCGGAGACCTCCTTGGAGCTGACCAACAGATTTTTGGGAATAAGATAGTATAAATGTTGGATACCTCCTTGGAGCTGAATATATGATTGTAAGTATTTGTCGAGCTCCATGTTGAAATAAGAATAGAATATGCATCTAAATGGATATAAAGAATAATAAAGTGCCTCGTTGATCTGTCGAGGTAGAATTATATAATGCCGAACAAGAATAAGATCTTCCAGAACATAAGAATATGGTCGAGAATGTTGTCAGGCCTAAATATAAATAAGAATTATCCGACCAACTATCCGTTGGGGGTGAAATACAATGAATGTTGTATTTCTCCTTAAATCTGAATAAGTATCTTGTCGAGGCACAATTGCATAATGCCGAATAAGAATAATATTTTTCAGAATATAAGAATATGGCCGAGAACTTTGTTGGGCCTGCATATAAATAAGAATTACCCCGACCAACTATCCGTTGGGGGTGACATATAATAAATGTTATAGTTCTCCCCGGAGTTGGATATGATAATAAGTATCTCGCCGAGTTCCATGTTGAGATGAATATAGAATATGAATCCCAAGGGATATATAGAATAATTTGTGCTTGAGCCGATATCTGGGCCTGAATATAAATAAGAATTGCCCCGACCAACTATCCGTTGGGGGTGAAATATAATAACTGTTGTAGCTTTTCCTCGGAGCTGAATATGATAATAAGTATTTCGCCGAGCTCCATGAAGATATGAATATAGAATATGAATCCGAATGGATATATAGAATAATTCGTGCTTGAGCACAAATCAAAGCAATAATAAAATATATAGTTCCTTGCTGAGGTGAAATTTCATAATGCTGAGAAATGATAATAGTTTCCAGATTGTTTCCGAGCATTCGTCAGCGTTGAGTCTTGTTCCTGTAAAAATTAATATCTTGCTCTACCATTTGTGTAGGCTGAATTGATCAGTCGTGAGAATAATTTAATCATTCAATAAATATATGATAGGTATATGTTTGAGAAATAAAAATATTAATTTCAAAAAATGAAATAATATATGTTGAATGATGTGTCGAGCAAAATTTCCTGATGTCGAGCAATAATAGTTTCCAGAGGTTTAAGATTGTGGCTGAGCTTTCGTCGAGATTGAATCTCGTCCCTATGAAATTTTAATAAGCTGCCCGAGCACCTATCGATACTAGATCAAATAATTATTGTCATGAGAATAATTATTCAGTCAAATAATATGTGATGTGTATCAGCATAAGGCAATAAAAATTTCAAAATATGAAATAATATGTTTTGTGCCAAATGTGTGTGAGATGGATAAATTTTTATCTGATATGCATCATAAATAAGACGTAGAGTTTTTTGTAAAGTTATTTAATCTCCAACAACTAATTAGGTATAAGTTGTTGTTTGAAAATTATTTATCACTTGGTTTTAAAAATATTTTTGGGGTGATCACAAGTTAAAAAAGACTTAAGCCCCAATTTGTCCCCAAGCTGAACTCGTGTTTAAAGAAATATCTGGGGTTCTTCACATTTTTTTATACCCCAAGATTCTACTGCTGCCGACAAAAGGCATGGATGTTTTCAACCAACATTTAAGGATATCTCAAGTTATAGAATATATGGTGTCGACTAAGAAGCAAATGATCCCCGACCAGCTGAGCAATTTTGCCGATCAACAAAAATGGTGCATTGACAGCACCGAACAACATTAGATGTCACCGACCAAAAAGTGGATGGTTGGATAGTTGCCGACCAGTAAATTGAACCCTCCGAACAAGAATAAGATGTCGCCGATCAAGAAGTAGATGATCGTCGACCTGCAATTGGTTCCATCGAGCTACAATAAGAGTCTCTGACCAACAATAAGATACCTCGTAGTTGGATAAAATTATTTCAACGTTGCTGATGGATCTTCACATCTTTTCTTCGACAAACAAAAATGGTCTGGTTAAGCTTCCCTTTAATAAAAGATGGCCCAAGATGATGTCGACCAACAATATGGATGGCTGACCAGAATATCTCAAATCCTTAGATCAGAAAAATAACATTCGATGTAAATTTAAGCATTGAGAATATTAATTAAATGAATAATTATCTAATCCACTAGATCATGTGATTTCGATAAGAAACCCTGTGATGTGATGAACGAGGGGCCAACATATCAAATTTGTGCCCAGAGTCTTCATATGGTCATGATATTTTTGTTTCCTTTTTTACAAGAGGTGGGTAATGGTTTTTCAGGTGAGGGAAAATTATTTTTTATATTGATCCCTGCCTATTACCTATTTGGAGAGATAAAAATATGCTGAATGATCGAAGTTATTACCAAATTTATATCAAAAATCAATCAATGAGACTTTATTGACATAGATGGAAGATGAACCAAATTAAGTATATAGTTCATAAAAATGAATGCAAAGAGACTCAAACTTGAAGAGAGAGAAAACAGATCTGGGTCATGATTTTATGAGAAAACTTTTTATTTTCTTTAACCTTTTCCCATTCTTTGATTAAAAATATGATGGGAATTTGAATAGACATCAAAGATCTTACAAAATTTATAATGAAAATTATCAAATCTTACCACCGTCGTATATATTGGTATATGTAATCATTTAAAATAATTATTCCATGATATAAAATTGAAACTTGAGAATCAAGAAAAACGTAAGGATTTATGAAATCCATTATTTTTTAGATTTCTAAATAAGAATTAATCTAACAGTTATGATTTTAAAATCATGATATGCAATATTTTGCAGATAAAAATTGGACAATTAATTTATGTATATAAACATTAAAATCATGATTGAATCAAAAGACGTATGTATAAATGATTATACGTAGAGAAAATAAAAACTTAGCTTTTGATGGAGAACAATGCTTGTAACACGTTCCCACAGACGATGCCAATCTATTGATGCAAAAAACTGGACCGAATCCCATTTTTATGATCATTGATAAATAGATGAAATCAATCCAATCAAGCACATAAGAGACAAAGGTTTTTAAAGTGGTTCGGCTATGAATAAAGCCTACGTCCACTATTATTTTATTCCCAGGGTTTTACAATAACACCATAGGGTGTAGAGAGAGAAATGATGTGTATCTTGTGTATGGGGTTTTTAGGTTCTCTTGGATCTCCTTGTTCTCTTGGTTCTCTCCTCCCTTTTGGCTAAGGGGATATATGTATTTATAGTGATGGGAGATAAAGAGATTCATTGTATGTAGACATTTATGTCTACATTCAACGAATCTAATTTTTGAATTGCTTGGTATGCTATGTGTTGTCATCTATTAATACAGTATAAATGTACATTAAAGCTCAATAAATGCGCTGCCATCTTCATTAATGCACATTAGATGCATAGTTATCCTTTGATCTTCCTGGTTGGTATGCCGACTAACTCTCCTCGGGTGCCGACTAACTCTCCTCGGGTGCCGACCAACTCTCCTCGAGTGCCAACTAATACTCCTCGGGTGCCAACTAATACTCCTCGGGTGCCGACCAACTCTCCTCGGATGTCGAATTTTGCCACGTAGGATGACATGTGTCCTTTTCTGATTGGTCCTCGTAGATGGAGAATTTTTTCGTTAACAATAACAAATATCCATGAGAGACCAAAAGGGCGGAATGGGTGCTTAACACCCTCCCATTTCGTAACTTAGCCTCTGAACCCTTCTCGAATCGTTTTGGTTTCGCATGCACCAGTATGTCTTTGGATGCCATCCTTAGGGATGGCTTCCCCTTTTTCTTTTGTCTGTTTTGAGTAAACGAGACTGGCGACTCTGAATCTCTCTACATTTTTACACCTCATCTTAATTAACGCCGACCGAAGCTCTTCCGAGAAGGATACACGGGACCCGAGGATCCTTTCCTTCGCGCACCCGCCCACAGGCGAGGATCGAGGATGGCCACACCCATTATCACCAATATCGTGTATCGTGCTCAGTCTCTAAATCGTGTGTTTATGGTACTTTCAATTCATAAGTCTTCATATACAGGAAAATATTTCTAGTTAAATCGATCTGATTAAGAGAAAAATGAACCGATCCGATTCTGGACGAACCGGTCCGATAAAGACAAAAAAGAACCGATTCGATACTGGATAATCTTCTGTGAAGGGCTAACCGATTCGATAAAGAAAAAAATGTACCGATTCGGTTGGCAAGACAAGCCGATGTATCCTTTCTGAACCGATCCGACGATCTTAGAAAAATTCGGCGTATCATATTTTTGAATGTTTATAAATTCCATCTTCGGAGGTGGTTTTATTTAAGACTTTGAGGGAACACTTTATAGACCTAATACATCAAGTCTTCGTATGGTTCAACCCCAAACACCTTGATATTCACCAAACACTCATAATCATATGTGTGAATCGTCCCAAACCCTATCATACCCATTCGTGGAGCATCTTGTATGGAGAAGAAGGGTCTCTACACTGCTGATCTTGGAGCATCTTGAGGGAGCTATTGCTGACGACAAAGAACTGATGCCTGAGGGTCTTCACTTGTTAAACTGTATTTCATTATGTATGTAAGTGTTTACAAATCATATTGAAATAAAAAGGTTTTTCCCCTTTGGGGGGGATTTTTCCTCATTTGTTATGTATGATCGATCCTTGCTTGAATTGAATATGTTTAATGTTTAATCAATCACCTTTAGATGCATGACTTAGGTGTGAATTTAAATCTGGATAATTAAAAATTGGATTTAATTAAATTAGTTTCTCCGATTGAACAAAAAGCGCACTCTCAAATTGGTATCAGAGCTAATTACACAATTTCACCGTGTAATTTTTCGCAAAGTTTTTTTTCCTTGAATATCAATTTTTTACAAAAACTAATTTCTTGAAAAGGCGTTTGTTCAAATGCAAAAATCATTTAATAAAATTTCAGTTTCTTACAGGTCTTACTCTTCATACTGGAAAGCCCATATGGAATCCTCCCTTAAAGCCATTAATGAACGTGTGTGGATTCTTGTTTAAAATGGGTGGACACCTCCCACCATCACTGTTTAAAATGTGAAAACTTTAAAATATGTGGCCCAATGAACCGAGGATGAATTTAAATGGTCCATGTATAATTCTAAAGGTCTTAGTTCCATTTCTAGATCGGTCACTCCTCACGAGTTTCGATGCATAATGACGTGTACCACCTCTAAAGAAGCATGGGATGTTCTTCAACTTACCCATGAAGGCACAACCGTTGTTAAAGAATCTAAATTTCTGAACCTAACTACACGGTTTGAGACTATAACTATGTTTGAGACTGAATGTTTTGATGAATTATATGCACGGTTGTCTGATATAGTTAACACAAGTTTCAACCTTGGTGAGCACATTCCTAATGCACGTGTAGTTAAAAAATCTTACATTCTTTGCCTAAGAGGTTCATCCCCAAAGACATTGTGTTAAATTCTTTTGGAAATTTGAACTCTCTTAAATTAGAATAATTAGTAAGTGATCTTCAAACCTATGAAATATATATCTTTCCTAAAGTTGTTAAAGAAAAAGATAAAGGGATATCTTTTAAAGCCCTCCTAAGACAAAAATATTTTTGAGTCAGCTAGGAGGAGGGTATAATCGTCTAAATGGAGTGCGGAAAATATGTCGGATTCTAATTTCGACTTTGATTTAGATGATTTGTCTTTGTTTACGAAGAATTTTAAGAAATTTCTCAAGTTAAAAAATGGTGGCCAGTTTAATGATAAAAAGAAATTTGAGAAAAATAAAAATGTTAAGAATTTTGAAAAAGATAAGAAATACACACCTAAGAGAAATGAAGAGAGATGTTATGAGTGTCATGGTAAGGGTCATATAGATTTTGAGTGTGCTACATGGCTGAAAAAAATAGCTAAAGAAAAAGGCGAAGCTATTCTTAATTCTACCCTGTTTGAAGATAGCGAGGTTGAGTCGGTGGATTCAGGAGAAGAATCATCGCATGAGTTTAGCTTTACTGCATTCATGGCTAGCCACATGAGAGATTCTAATGCACCTCACGTCGATGAGTATGCCTCTTCATATGGAGACCTCGACATTAAAGTGAGAGAGAGGATGCAGTGAGTGGGAGCGAGAGTGACCTTAGTCGCGCTTATGTTGATTTATATATTGATTCATTTAAAAACAAAAAGCATAATAAAGGTTTATTTCTTAGGATTGCACCATTAGAGAAAGAGTTAGGAGAGATGAGAGAGAGTGTGTCCTCCTTTTTCACTGCTTTGAGAGAGAGAGAGAGAGAGAGAGAGAGAGAGAGAGAGAGTATGTTTGTGGAGAGGGAGGGAGAGGGTTTATTTGAAGAGAGGGATAAGTGTCTTGAGAAATTTAAGGAGGACTTGAAAAAGTAAGTGGATAATCTAACGAGAGACCTCTATGCATTCGAAGAGGATCAGAAGATTCTGGAAGACCTTGTTTCCCATCTCACTCATGATTTTGAGAGAACACAGGAATTTCAAATCGAGGATAGATCTGAAAATATGGGGAAGATGATCCTCGTCCCTGCTTTAGGAATTGGTGAGAGGTCAAAAATTAGGTTTGATGGTACGTCCATTTCATAAATTGCACCTAGACTAGTCCCTGAGTTTACGACGAATTTGTATGGTCATCCACCAAAACCCAATAAAGTTGTTCGGCCAAGAAAAACAAATCAATGTAGGCCTCAAACTGTGTACTTTTGTACTTATTGTAAGAGGAAAGGCCATCTGAGAGAGTATTTCTATAGTTTGGGTCGAACATGAAGTATTTATGCTCCATCCCACCCCACAAGTAATCTCATGAGACTGAGAGAGCAGGTTAAGTTTTTAGTCGCTACTTCCTAGAGTTTAATAGGAGGATTCCAATGGTTATCTAGATCGTCTGTGCATACTACCAACTTTGTGACTAGAACCACCAGTAATAAGGGCGAACAAAAGGTTACCTCCTCTTGGGTACCTAATAATGACAACAAAGATCTTATTGATCATGTTGCTCTGAAATCTCAGAATACCTCGCAGTGGTATTTTGATAGTGGGTGTTCTAGACACATGACTGGTGACGCCTCATTTTTTTCCTCCTTAGTGGATCGCAAGGAAGGTAAATCACCTTGGGTGATGGGAGCAGTTCTATCATTGTAAGATGAGGTATTATAGAGATACCAGAGTTTCCTAAGCTAGAGAATGTGTTGTACGTCAAAGGTTTGAAGGCAAACCTTCTCAGCATTAGCTAGTTGTGCGACACTGACTTTGTCGTTAAGTTTTACCGGGATGCTTATGATGTTTATGATCAAGCCGGTAAACTTGTATTACAAGGGGTGAGGACAGAAGATAATTACTATGAGATAGTGCCCAAGTCCTCAATTGCCTGCAAAAGTGCCACGATCACTCCTATGGATCTGTGGCATCAACTTTTAGATTATCTGAACATTAGAGATTTAGATCGATTATTAAAAAAGGACCTAGTACGTGGCTTACCATCTCTTGGAAGGCCAACTTCCATAGTTTGTGGACCCTGTCAGGTGGGAAAGAAAATTTGTATCCCCTACAGGAAGTTGAATTCCATTACCACCTCCAGTGTACTTGAGTTTATTCACATGGATCTTATGGTTCCTACTCGTACAGAAAGTCTGGGTGGTAAGAGTTATATCCTTGTGATGGTGTTGTCATAGTTTTTCTAAGGGAGAAATCAGATGTTGTTGAGTTCCTAACGACCAAGTGTCGTGTCCTACAAAACCAACACGGTGTCAATATCAATAGAATGTGTACTGACAACTTCACTGAATTTACAGAGCTAAAAGTATATCTTTACTGTCATAGCCTTGGGATCAAACATGACTAAAAACCCATCAGCAAAATGGGATCGTTGAGAGGAAGAATCGTACGATTTAGGAGATAGCTAGATCTATGCTTCTTGGTCGTAAAATTTCTAAGAGATTTTGGGTAGAGGTGGTTTCTACCTCATGCCATATGGTGAATAAGGTTTACTTGTGTCCACACACGCTTCATACGCCTTATGAATTGTGGACTAGAAAGAATCCCAACATGGAATATTTTTGAGTTTATGGGAGTAAATGCTACATCCTATGGGATAGAGAGAAATTGGGAATTTTCAACTTTTGGAGTGACAAGAGAATACTGTTAGGATATTCATCAAACAGTAGAGCATACCGAGTTTTTAACCTGAGCAGCTCTAAGGTTATTGAGTCAATTAATGCCACCGTTCAAGATGATGAGCCCAGACATTTGTGTGAGGATGATGACCTTTTAGGTAATGATCTTCTTGTCCCTCACACACCCAGGGTGGACCTACTCCTGTCTTAGGGGGCACACCTGCTTGGGTTCGCAAGAGTCATGACCCAACTACCATTTTAAGACATCCCACCTTTGGAGTCAAGCTCGTGCTCAGTTTGAGAACGTTGTTAGCCATGTTTGCTACACGTCCAAAATCGAGCCCAAAACCTATAAATAAGTACTCAAGGATTGACACTGGATATCTGCTATGTAGGATGAGTTGCTTTAGTTTAGAAAGAATGATGTTTGGGAACTTTTCCCCCGACCTAGTGAGACTAATGTGATTGGTCCCAAGTGGATTTTCAAGAATAAAATGGATGAAAATGGTAATGTTATCTATAACAAGGCTAGGTTGGTCACTTAGGGATACACACAGATTGAGGGTGTAGACTTTGAGGAAACATTTTCTCCTGTTGGGAGGCTTGAGTCCATCCACTTATTATGGCCATTACATGTCATCTAAGCTTCAAGTTGTATCAGATGGATGTCAAGAGTGCCTTTCTGAATGGCATTCTACAGGAGGAAGTATACGTGGAAAAACCAAAAGGGTTTGAAGACCTTAAGCATCCAGAACACATCTATTATCTGAGAAAATCACTGTATGGTTTGAAGCAAGCACCCCGTGCTTGGTATGAGAGGCTTACTTCCTATCTCTTAGCCCGTGCATTCAAGAGAGGGGAAGTTGGTCAGATGCTATTTTTTAGGAGAGATAACGGTGTTATTTTGATTGCCCAGGTCTATGTGGACGACATAGTCTTTGGATCCACATGCTCCCAAAATTCTCATAGCTTTGACGAGGAGATAAAGAGTGAGTTTAAGATGATCATGGTTAGTGAGCTTACATTCTTCCTTGGTCTCCAGGTTCGTCAGCTAGAGGATGGAATGTTCATATCCCAATTCAAGTATGCTAGTCACCTCGTGAAGAAATTTGGTTTGGACTCCTCTAAGCATGCACATACACCTATGAGTACATCTATAAAGCTTAGTAAGGACACTTCAGGCAAGGACATTAAGCAAACTTTATATCGGAGTATGATAGGCAGTCTTCTCTACTTGACTGCTAATCATCCCGACATCGTCTTTAGTGTTGGAGTCTATACGCAATATCAGGCATCCCCCAAAGAGTTACACTTACACGCTCTAAAATGTATTATCAAATACGTGAGTGGGACTTTTTCCTATGGAATTTGGTATTACTTTTATACCAATGATCACCTGTCTGCCTATTCAGATATCGATTGGGCTGGGGATGTAGATGGCTGTAGGAGCACCTCTGGTGGGTGTTTTTATTTTTGTTCTGCTCTTGTCTCTTAGTTGAGCAAGAAGAAAAACTTCATCTCTTTGACCACTGCAGTGGCTGAGTATATAGCCACCAAGAGTTATTTCATGCAAATTCTGTGGATGAAGCAGATGCTGGAGGATTGTGGGATATCACAGAACACCATGACTATTTCTTGTGATAACACGAGCGCGATAAACATATCCCGTAATCATGTCCAGCACTCGTGCACAAAAAACATTAGGATACAAGGGCACTTTACCCTTGATATTCTAGAGGAAAAGGTTGTATCCTTGAGTTTTGTATCTACCGACCTCCAGTTAGTCGATATTTTCACGAAGCCTTTAGATGCCCTTAGATATGAGAGTCTTAATAAGTCTTTAGGAATTTGCACAGTTGACTGAGGTGTGGTCACCATGTCTAGAGTTGGATGCATTTTTCATGTTCATATCATCTCATTCCTATCTATAGATTATATCATTTGTATCACTAATTGTTTTTTTATTGTTTTGAAAAATTTAAAAATCCAAAAAGGTTTTATTTTTTTGAAAATTTTTAGAAAAAGTCAAAAAGATTTTCATTTTATAAAATTTTTAAAAAATTCAAAAAGAGTTTTGTATTTATGTTTGCACTTTGTATGGATGAACATTTGAGATAACCATAGTCACCTCTACATTTCCATAATCTTTGAGATGCTACATTATTTCACCTATGTGCTTTACATTGTTTGGAGTCATTGAGATGTGATTAGTAATATCCTCTACATTTTTGGCTCCGTATCTCCTTTATTTCACACATGCACGATATTATTTGAGTATTGTACTATCACATCTTGGTTTGAGTGTTTCCATCTCAATTATGTCTATACAATGACCAAAATGCGATAAAATTTGACACGATAGTAGTGCATGTAAAAACCGTTTACTGTGAGGATTTAATTACAACAAAATATGATGAGTGAATTATGGGAAAGGGCTGCGGGAGTTCAAAATTAACTCGTCGTCAAAGCCACCATTTGAAAAGAGCCCAAAAAAAATCAAATTACAATAAAAAGAAATATATGCCAAATCAAATGGGCCAATAAGTTTTAATTTCATTACCTCACAAGAAAAAAATAATGCATAATTATTTATAAGGGAGTTTTGATTGAAAGAAATGAAAAACGGGTTTGCACGTCCTTGAAAATCATGAAAAAGAGTTACAACGTTTTGGATGTTATCGGTGTGGAAATCACTTTGAGCTTTGATTTGTTGATTTGATTGAGTCAATTTCATTTATTTCTCCAATTTTTACACCTACGGAAGATGTTGAGTTCATTCGTTAGGAATATCCAACATTCATCATGCACATATGTTATGGTTGTATGTATTGATTTTCCTGTCGAATATGTTCACATCCCTTCATTTCTGCTATGACCGACTTGGTTGTTTTGGTGTTCTTTCATGGTGTGATTCTTTATTGTATATTTTGTGAGCAAAATTCAAAAAGTGAAAGTGGTTTTGCTTGTGACATTCTCCATTTGCATTTATTTTTGTTCTTATTTATATACTTGGGGACATCATAAAAAGGGGGAGAACGAATTATGGGGGAGATTTTTAAAATTTATTTCATAATGATTTTCTTGAGCTTAATTGATAGTTGTTTTTGCTTATCATTATATTTCAAACTGTTGCGTGTGACGGGTATCAGTCTCTTGCCTCATGTGCATAGGTAAATTAAGGATTATTTTTGCACACCTTGATGAGGACACAGGAAAATATTTGAAGACAATGAAGTTTGTTTGAAGACATGTCATCCATTTAGAATTTTCAATTTTTGGGTTTAATGGGGGTATTAAATTGTATGTCATCTGGTTTTCAATTTGAAGTAACATAATTTGGATTTTTTATGTATGTACTGGCATAGACATAGGGGGAGATTTGTAAGGACATGTTTTATAGATGTCCAGGTCATTATTTAGTCTTTTCAGTTTTATCCCAGATCTCAACATATATGTCGTCTACTGCTACTGTTGGCTCATCTCAGCACGATCATCTCTTGACAGCCTTAATACAAATTATGTGTTTCACATGCCCATCATCACCAACATCGTGCATCGTGCTCAGTATCTACATTATGTGTTCATGGTACTTCTCTTCTAATTCATAAGTCTTCATATACAGGAAAAGATTTCTGGCCAAACCGATCCGATTAAGAGAAAAATGAACCGATCTAATTCTGGTCGAACCGATCCTACAAAGAGATAAATTAATCGATCCTCTACTGGATAATCCTCTATAAAGGACGAATCAATCTGATAAAGAAAAATAATGAACTGATCTAGTTGGTGAACCGAACCAATGGATCCTTTCTGAAAGGGTTCGACGATCTCAAAAAAAGCCGACGCATCAGATTTTTGAGTATCTATAAATTCCATCTTCGGAGGAGGTTTTTTTTAAGACTTTGAGGGAGCACTTTATAGACCTAATACATCAAGTCTTTATATGGTTGAAGAACAAACATATTGAGATTTACCAAATACTCATTATCATATGTGTGAATCATCCTAAACCCGATCATATATCCATTCATGGAGCATCTTGTGTGGAGAAGAAGGATCTCTACACTGTTAATCTAGGAGAATCTTAAGGGAGCTCTTACTGATGAAAATGAACCGGTGCCTGAGGGTCTTCACTTATCAAACTGTATTTCATTATGTATGTAAGTTTTTAGAAATCATATTGAAATAAAAAGGTTTTTCCCCTTTGGAGGATTTTTCCTCATTTGCTATGTGTGACGATCCTTGCTTGATTTGAATATGTTTAATGTTTAATCAATCACCTTTAGATTCATGACTTAAGTGTGTATTTAAATCTGGATAATTAAAAATTGGGTTTAATTAAATTAGTTTCTATGGTTAAATAAAAAGCGCACTCTTATAGTCAATGGACACAATGCAAAATTTGTTCTGACATTTATTGAGAAGTAGAGGCCCTAATAAATCCACCCCTACTAAGCGAATGCCATGGACTCAGTATAGGGGCCATTATCTCTTTTAGCTAGTTTCAGACAAAGGCTAACCTTTAATACTCATCACAATGTTTCACTAAATAATTTCCTTGTTTACCTAATGTTAGACACAAGTACCATTGCCTCAGGATATTATAAACTAATATCTTAAGGCTAGTGTGGGAAACACAAACACCCTTGTGGAGATATCTAAGAAAATAGTTAGCCTCTTGAGGACCAAGGTATCCCTGAGGTGCTGACCAGGACCCATTCTTGAATATGACCCCATATTATAGGTAGTATCTTGATATTAAAGACTTCATTTGTCTATCCTGGATATTATCTTTGGGAAGACATCCATCTCTGAGACATTCCCTAATCGGAGTTGTCCCATCAATGCTTAGATCATTTGTCTTCACGTTAATATAGATTTGAGTAATTGATGTAAGATCCCATATAACCACCAAAGCGGTTAGGTCAACCTCATATAAGGATGTGACTCTTGCAAGATGGTTCACTTATGTGTTATCTACTCTAGAGAATCTTTGGATGTTGAAGTTTAGTATCCTATAGATGAGATCTTTAACACTGGCTAAGTATCATGTTATCTAATTGTCTTTGGCCTCATAAAACTCACTGAATTGATTAACCACTAGTTAGAAATATCTAACAACCATAATCTACTTTGACTTTAAGTACATAACTAAGTGTAGTCCAACTACTAGGTCTTCATACTCTACCTCATTATTAGAGTGATTGAATTTAAATTGAGGGTAACAAAGATTATACCTACATCTGGAACCAGATGGTGAAGACAAAAACTACTTCTTGAGCTGGTTGAGTACCAATCCACGTCCACTACCCATTTATGGAGGTTGGGATATGTATCGTAGAACATAGGGACCTTAGTCTCCTTCAACACTACTACTTTTTTCCTTGAGCTCTGGGACTCTTCCTCTACCTTCTCTAGGTTGCCCAATTTTGATATAAAGTCATCCAAGGTTTTACCTTTGATGGTGTTCTTCGGTTAATACTACTGGTTTTTATTCTTAAAACCATATATGACGGACACCTTTAAGTAAATTTGTGTCAATTAATATTAGAATAAGGTACGATAATGCCTAATATTTGTTTTAAATATATTATAGACATGTCGTTCAATAGAGCTTAGTAGGGATTTTGGTGAGTCGGCTTTTGGTTAATCACTATGAGATCAGGATTTCGATTCTAGGGCTATTGAAACGTTCACAACCTAGATAGGGTCTTGACATCCTATCAAAATTGTTATGATGCAATCCTAGTAGTTTATCTCAAACTATGGTATACCGATGATGGTTCGAGGACTTATGAGATAATTTAACAGTGGATTATGCTCGGTATATCCCAGGAATGTATTGAACGAGTCTATCCATGAATTTAAAGTCTAATGGTTATCTTTATTAGACTCGAAAAATCTCACATCATTTTCAAAGGGTGCATAGATTCTTAGTCCCGAGAATTATGATGATTGGGATGCTTATGTAGTTGTCACTTTGATTACCATGGGTGAGATTTAATATTAGATTGAATCAAATGAACTCGCATATTTGGTGACAATTAGATAAGTAGGTATGGGATCGTAATTCGAAGGAATCTTTGTCCGGGGATACCTGGGATTAGGTTTCCCCCTTGACTGACTTATAATATTTTATTTCCACTAGTAAACTCAATTAGTGGATTAATTATATTTCACTGGAAGTAGAAAAATAAGTGAAGCCTGAGAGTCAAGGAAATTCTTAGATGTTGGTCAAAGTCGATTAATAAAAAATTAACATAACCAAGCGGGCATCAGAAGCATAATGTGGAGAATCATATTATGCACCATAATCAGCTTTGTAAATAAGACCTCATTATGTTCGAGGATTTAGGAGATAACTAAATTGAATTGAAGTCATAATTATTTAATGGGATTAATAATGATTAAATAAATAAAGGAAATAAATTACGATAATTGTAATTAGGTATTTATAAGTATTTATTAATAGCCAATTTATTTATTTATCTTGGATCCCTAATGTAGTCCACATACCAAATTAGTTAGGCCCAAACTCTCAAGAAACCTAATTTGGCCCAAGCCCACACTTTTCTACTTGTATATAAAGATGTGGGAAGGGATTTTAAGGTTAGTGCTCACCATTACGATTTGGAGGGGTGAAAGAAAATACTATTCACATTCTTGTGAATAGGTCTAGAGGGAGAGGACCATATCTCACACATAAGGAAGGGTTTGCACCTTAATAAGTGCCCAACAACCTACCTAGATTTGGGGAGAATTATACAATCAAAGATGAAATCATTACATAAGGTTTATCAAGGTTTTGGACATCCATAACAAGGCAGACTTATTATTCACAAATACTTTTCTCCACATCGGATCTGCAAAAGGGATTATATTTTAAACACTAGGTTTGTTCTTCCAACCTAATTTTTGCTTGCATATTTCTCATCTTTGATTAATCGAAGTTCTAAGGGTGAAAATTTTATTCAATGTATACTGATCCCCATTGGATACTTTATGTATATTTCCTCCAACTCCACAAACCATTTGACAAGCATTCATGAGGTGCGAGGCTTGTATAAAATCTGGCAGAGTAGTTGATCTATCACTGCTACTATGGTGTGAGATTGAATGAAGGCCTCAGGCACCTGACTAACGTGATTAGGTAGAATGCCAACTTTTCCATCTTCTATTACTTTACTTTAGACCCCACAGAGATTGACTGACGTAATACGACCCTACACTATTCCCTCATCAATGTTTAATTGATTGTGGTATGGCAGGTATATATATATATATATATATATATATATATATATATAATTTTTCACATGTAATGGTTTGGGACATGACGGCATGAGACCTTAGATATTTCGTCAAGTTCTAGAAGGCCTCGTCCACCTCGTATGTTGATTTAAAAGGATTCTTCAAGACCATAAAGAAAGGTAGACACTTATTCATGTCATTAGAAATAAAATGGTTGAGGGCAACAAATCTTCTAGCTTGACTATAGACCTGTTTGACTATTATGGGGGACTTATTATCTAAATATCTTGGATCTTCTCAGGGATGGCCTATATGCCACCTCTAGTCCAACATTATAAATTTGGTTCTTCATGAAGATAATGAAGGTGTCTTTGAAATTCTGGACGCAATCGTGAGCCACTAGACTTTTTTGTAGCATGTCATTAACATAAACCTTGATATATTTTTTTCCTATCAAATCCTTGAAAATGGTATTTACCACACTCTAATACGTGTCATCATAATTTTATAGTCCAAATGGTATAAATTTGTCATAATAGATAACTTTATTAGTGATAAATGAGGTATTTTCCTCATTGATGCCATTATAATATGAGTGTAATGGAAATACGTGTGCACGGAGGATCGGATCTCAAGACTAGCAGTAGAATCCACTAAAGTATCAATATAGGGAAGTGGGTAACAATATTTTGGGAAGTCTTTGTTGAGATCAGTGAAGTACACACACATTCTCAAATTCTTATTGTGCTTGGGGAACAGAACCACATGGGCCAACCATTATAGATATTGTACTTACCGGATCAAGTTGTCTTCTAAGAGTTTGTTGACTTTTTTAAAAGAAACAACATTTCTTTATATCCAAGAAACCTTCAATTATAGCATACTGAGTTCTGGTTATGGTACCTCGGGAACTACTCCTACCATGTCAAAATGGGTCAAGAAAATACATCCTCATTTTCTCTCAGGAATTGGGTCAGATCTTCACTAAAGGATGTAAAAACATTGCCTGTTCCCTTTAGATTATGTCGTATACCTCTACAAACGTCGAAGAATGTTCAACATCACATATGCATCAAGACGGATCCGAATATCAAAGTTCTTCAACATTCAAGCCTCCGCGAGATAAATTTGGTAAATGTTGTGTTTTAATTCCTTAGCATTTCACTTAGAGTGTTGGGATATTTTTTATCAAATATTTTCTAAGTGTTGGAGCATACTTTTCCAGTTTTTCATCAAAAAATATTTTTGAAGTTTTGAGGCAGAGTTTTTGTTGACAAAATAAATATTTTTTTTTGTTTGAGCAACAGCCCATCTCGCGTGAAGTTCGTTCAAGCGATGCGTGTCCTCGTTCGAGCGAGATTGCTTTTTCGTTCAAGCGAGCCATCGCCTTAAGTTTTTCTATAAATTGGTTTTTCTAGTTTCAGTTTTTATCAAAAGACCTGAGATTACTATTTTACAAAAATAACTATTGTAGAAACGTTTGTCTTCTCTTTTAGGGCTTTAATCCCTTTTTGTTTTTCAATTCACAAGATCCCAATAGTTTGTGTGAATTGTTTTGGAACCCAAGAACACATCTTATGCCAAGTTTATCTTGTAGAGAAAATATCTACTGTTGATCAAGGTGCTCTTGAGGGGAGTATTGGGCTGAAGATGATTGTGTGTCAATAAGGACTACTCGTGGGCGTTCCAAGGCTGAATTGGAGCCGCGAATCTGGCTGACTCTAGGCTGCGGTCTATGTGATTGTTCTGCGGAGTGATTTTTGCAGATTTCATTGTGTATGTAAGTTACAATTTATTTTACATAGTGAAATATAAAGTTTTTACCTGAAAGGAGTTTTTTCCTGAATTCTGCGAGTTAGAAATTTTATTTGTGTTGGTTTGACACACACACGCGTAGTTGAATGTTTAGGGGAAGATTCAATTTGGTTTAAAATTGAATCCAATTAAATAAGTTTAAACTGGGAATTCGCAAATTTATTTTAATTGGTATCACGAATGGCACACTCTTCAAAGGAAGAGTTTATAAAATCTCCGAACTAAACGTACTTAGTTAGGTTTCCTTAATAAATGAAAATGGTGATGAGGGCCTCAGTTAGTTCCCCCCTTTTCTCCTTCTTTTCACCTCGTGGATCTAGAATATCCACATTCAATATATCCATGTAGAAACTCTCTTGTGGTGGTTTGTGTGATTTTAATGAAGTGGTCAAGGCTTTTGTCAAGACCTTTACATTTTACAAATACTCGTAATGATCATGAGTGTCTTTTGAGCTATCTCCATATGTATTTTCTTCTCTCTCATAGAAGTGTTGTAACACTCCCTAGCCTTTTTCTGGACCCATGGACTTATCCCACACTCATGGGGATTGGGAACCTTATTATAATCCTTCGGGTAGACAAGATAACATCTACTTGGTTTACTAAGAGTCTTTCTATGATAACATTGTAGGGTGAGGGTGTGTCTACCACTAATAATTTATTTCAGATGGTGGGGCATCATTTCTTGGAACCAGCTATGAGGGGAACCGTGATATAACCCATGGAATATGGTAGTTCTCATTTAAAAATGGTCAAGGCAGTTGTGATAGGTAGAATGTTCTTCATAATTAGGACAATGGTCTTGAAAGAATATAAAAATAGGATATTTGTTGAGACCCCTATGTCAACTAGTAACCTTCTCATATTTTCATTTCCTATGAATGATTGTTATGACAAAAGGGTCATCTTGTTGAAGGGGTATCGTTTTATAATCACTGCCTAGAAAGACTATCACAGGATCCTCTTTTGGTAACTTTATATGTAAGTACACATTGTTGATCTAAGTTCTATTATAGTGCACACTCCTATAGTGAGACTTTCTTCTGGTGTAAGAAGGTCCACTTCATATGAATCATCCTGATATTATGTTGACATCATTAAAAGGAACTCTATCTTTCTTATTTTTATTGCGGTGACCTTTCCATCATCTTTGGTGAATTTTTTTTTAGATACACCCGTTTGATAAGTCTTTTAATGACGCCCTTAAGGCGAAAATAATCATTATATTTTTATTCTTGGTATTTATGGAACTGAAAGGAATTAAACTTATCCCTGCTATCCTCTAGAGGCCTTATAGGCTTCGATGGAGTCAAAAGGTCTTGCAACTCCGCGGTTGAGAATATCTCTTTTATCATGGCTATAATGGGGTGAATTGTTTTTATTATTACGTTTTATTCTTCTTCTTCTTCTTGTCCTATAAGGCCTTGAGGTATTCACCTAGGCATGATAACACCTCTTTCCCCTAAACTTGTTGAGGGGAAGACATTATAAATCTGGAACTAACTCCATCCTCAACATTCATCCACTTTTGGCCTCTCTTTAATAACCCATTCATGGATTGGGGTCTCTTGCCAAAATACCTTAACAAATCTTCAGAAGTGAGGCAGGAGATAAAAGCATCTGCAACGGTGTCATTCAAATCATCGACCTACAAGGCTTTTTGGTTAAACCTCTTTTTTCACTCCTTAAGAGTTTTTCTCAACTTTTGTCTAAAGTTGTGTAAGTAAGTGAATAGGATCCTCATGTTCTGAGCTCCAATCATGCGTCTAATAAAAGATCTTTATAGTTCAGAGATGTCCCCATTGGTTCGTAGTTTGATCTTGGCAAACCAGTTTCTAGTTGTCCTCTTCGATTGGTAGGGAAATATTTGGTAGAAATCCTTATGTGGGGTAACCTGAAGGAGCATGAGAGACATTTATGTTTCTAGATGGTTAATAGGATATTTTGACCCAATAAAGGGATAAAGTTAGGTATTTTCCACTTAGGGTGAATAGCATAACGGTGAACCTCATTGGACAAAGGAGATAGAGTCTCTTGGAGTTCCAACTCAATGATGTTGTGAATTTAAGTTGTGTATTGGTTAAGGATGTTACCAAACATATCTTGAATATTTTTTTCTTATCACCTCAAGGTCTTGCTACCCTAAAATCTCTATAATATTTATCGCTAAGTATTGACAAACGATTTTTAACTAGGATGTGAGTCACTGACCTCTACGGTATTTGGGTCACACCTTAAGGGTTGTTCTCTCTTTCATATTAGGGGGCATGTTTTTCCACTTTCTCTCTTTTTTGGGGTCCAGAAGGTTCCTCCACCATCGAGGGTAAAGGAAACCTCTTGATAACATAATTCAATTGAACTTAGAGCCCCTTCTAGTGAGCCTCCACTTCTTTCCAAGAGATAGTCAATTTGGCATTTCACTTCATTTTAATGGGGATAAAATTTGTTTCAAATTTCTTTTATTCAAGTAATTATTGTTCCCACAAATGGTGCCAACATGATGGTGCTATAAAACTCTTTAGAGACGTTAGCTCCAATAGGTTCTCTTAATAGGACATTAAATCTGGTAGTGGCGAGGTGTGTCAAAATGAAAGATAAAGAGATATAGTGGTTCAAAACCTCTACTTATGATCCTGCACCCGTAATAAATAGTGTTTTCTTTATATTAAGTCATAAATAGTGATATTACAAACTATAAACTTCTTGGGCTATAGCCAAATGAGTCTAAGGTTTCTAAGTTCTTTGTCAGGGGAAAAGGGCCTTTTGTGAGTAACTGATGGACTTCTCAAGGGGTTCCTTCTGTAATTTAGGACTCGACAAAATATTCAATAAATAAAAGGATGGAAGTGATCGAATCCATATCCGAAAGTATGGTAAATGGTGTTAAAAAAATCCAAACTAATGAGAAATTGAATAGAAATGTTCTCTAGGTTCTATAATGATTTATAGATCCCCTTCGACCCTTCATGAACTTCCAATATAAAATCATTCCACTGGGAAGAGTGCGAGTGGATTCTAGTAGCATGGGAGGAGTGTCCCTACTTTTTTATTGCTACAGTAGCTTGGTGGAGTGTTGATGAAAGAGTTTCAAATGGTGTAATGTAGTGGATATTAACATTAAATTCAAATTGAATCATCTAATACTAGTTCAAACAAGTGAATTCGATAGGTATAAGAGTGTCTATATTTCCTACCTTGCTTTTAGAGAACCTGTGTGAACTCTACTAGGGATCTGAGGTATCCTGAGGTGGTGATGGTCACTCTAGGCTATTTTGAGCTTATTTCCTTAATGAGGAAGGAATTTTACCCTTAATGAGGAAGGTAGGATATTGGTATAGGTCATCCCTTGTAAGGCGAGGGTCTGTTGCATACGTCTGAAGCTTGGTGTTATCCATCTCATGGTGTTTGAGCTTAGTCTCTAAGTTTTGAATACACATCTAAGTACTTGGTTATTTGGACTGTATTGTCATGGTCTTTAACCCATTTGAGGAAGATTTATTATGGTAGGTATGGTTGCTAAGGATTGGAAGATGTTGGTAGGAGGTCTTTGATAGACCATGGGACCTCATTCTCTATGTAAAGGAGCGTAAAGGGCTAAAGGATTTTTAGATACTCATGGGGTCAAATGTGGTATTATCAATTTTAGATTTTTCTTTGATAAAGGTGATCAAAGAGAATATCATCATTTAATATCCTTAACTCCCTTACATATAAGTTCCATGGCAGGGTTGATGCCATCATATTAGTTCGAGCATTATAAAAGACACCCATTAAAGTGAATGAATTAGTATGCTCATTTCAAACCTATGATGTGAAGTTGAATTTTTTACCCATAGATCATATCAAATAGAAGATCATAACTTTTAAAAACAATTCATGAAGTTCCTCTATCGAATACCCTTGATGTTAATGAAGACAATATGGCCTTCATTAGTAGGAAATTTTCCAAGACATGGAAAAAATGCTTTTAAACTAAAGGAAACCCTAAATCATACCTTCTTAGGTTTGAGTCGATTAAATTAAGTCGGGAGAGGAACAAAGACATGCCAAAGGCCATCACACTTTATATGTTTGGTGGTAGAAGACATTATTTCGTGAAATTTCTTCGTAATCGAGTCAGGATAGTGGAAAAATTGATATCAAGCCACTTTTAGTGATGATTACCTGGACATAGATCAAAAGTATCCCAAAAATAATTATGCAGAATTTATGGTTCGAGATAATTTAAACAAGTCAAATGATTTGGAGGAATTTAATTTTCCTCCCACATGTGGTGACAATACCACTGACACCTCTTTGGATGATAGTGAAGGTGTGAATGATGATATCATCACTACATATGCTCAACTTTTTGAAGAGTCTATATATTTCAAGAGGTGGAATAGAGAAATCTCCACTATGTTAGATAATAATGAAAGTGTAAGAGATTTGGTGAGTGAGAGTTATATGAGAAATTTAAGAAATCAAAAAGTGATATTTAGTGAACCACTTGGTATAGATGGAAGAAACAATTACTTTCTTCATGCTGAGACTAAACATTTGAGAAAGTCTTTATTATATAGTGAAAACTCAAATGTTTTCCTTAATGAACAAGATCTATTTACTAGAGATTGAGCTTTTGTCCACATCCATTTTAAAGGTTGATTCGGAATGAGTATCTTAAAATTTGGGTAAGATAAATTTATGGGTAAGTCTTGAAACGAAAAAAGAGGAGTAGACATTGCTATATTACATTCAAATAAGCAATGTTTCACCATTATTTATGTTCACGATTGAGGGGGTGACAAATTTAATTTTTCAATGCCTTTAGTTGTGACAAATTTTCTTTTGTCACCCACGAAGCGTGATAAGTCTTTGTAGCCTCATGTAAAAGGAAAAAATTATCAACTCGGCCTAACTAGGCATCTAAAACGACAACCTAAAACAAGCCTAACACAAGAGTCAAAGTAAAAAAATAACTTTGAAATAGAAACTAAGATAAGTATCGGAGTATCTCGATAATGACTCATCCATATCCATTAATGAATACAAGAATGAAAATTCAAGAAAACTTTAGAATTAATAAGAATATCATTTTAGTTGAATACCGACTCTAATGATGTCATGGTTACTTCCTCCATATTACACTAGTCCCTCTCGAGGTGTTTATGCCTCTTTCAACATCATTTGGTTATTGTTTTGATGTTTTACCTTTAACACCTCAATTTTAACATAAAACTTATGGTGTTCGTGATGGGATTGACATTAAAAAAAATTGCCTAGTGACCTTATATTCATCATGTCTCAAAATAAAAAAAATAACCTAACCTAGATCTATATAACTAGACCTAGGGTTTATATCACCATACATTTGCAGATATTATATGTGATCCAATATAAGAGACGATGATGAAGAAGATGATGTAAATCATGATTCACCATCTCAAATAAATCTAGAAATGAGAAAAACATGTTTGATGATCTAGTGTATGATCCACCCAAAGTAAGATATTTGTTTAAGTACTCTTAGATATGAAAACTACGTAAAATAATTTTCAATTCTTTTTCTCATTTTCACTCCTTTTTTCTCAATTTTTTCTATTTCTAAATATTTTCCTTTTTAGGCCATATGACCATTATCTTTAACAAACTTCTAACAAAAAAGGTAATGAGCTCAATCGATTTGTAAAAGGTACTAAACTCAAAATGTGGTAATTATGAATGTATTTAAGTAAAAATGAAATAAAAAACTAAGGTATGTATGTATGTATGTATGTATGTATGTATGTATGTATGTATGGATGGATGGATGGATGTGTGTGTGTGTGTGTGTGTGTGTATGTGTGTGTGTGTGTGTGTGTGTGTGTGTGTATGAGTGAGGAATTTGCCCACTTTAACTTTAATGTCCCTCTACCACTGGATAGTAGTTTGTTGTCGTAATGAATTACAATGTCTATAGACTAACCAATATTTGGATATGCTTCATATTTATCCACAATGATTATATTTAAAGAACAAAATTTATATAGATAGAATGGGAAAAAAAGAAAAAAATATATATAATGTGTTTATAAGTAACAGAGGTAATGCATAATAAGAAAAAAAATCCAATTAAACTAATGGAATGTGGATTTAAAACATCCAGTTAAGTCATGGGATAAAAAGTTTGGTGGGTGGTCTACATGTTCTTGTGATTTCTTTAAAAAAATGACACCAAGGGAAGGGCGAGGTTAGAAAGTTATAGGAAATGGGTCTATTGTGTGTAAGTTTAAATTTTTTTACTTGATGGTTGTTTGTTATTTTATGTATGATTATACACTACCAATCTAATATTTATGCAATATATTTATACTTACATTTTTTAAAATATAATCCATTATTTTAAATATAAACCATCTGAAGTAATTGTAATAATTTTAGTTTATTGAAATTCATTTGAATGACGTTGTGTGTTTTCTACGTTACATCTTTATTCTTTTATGTTTTCAAAATAATTTATATTCGTATAATTTTGAAATTTTTTATTATAGTCACGAACTCTTCCTTGTCATATGTATATTTTTTCTCATTAATAAATGTCAAAATCGTTTGTGCACCATATAAATATTTCGGTTATGTGGAGCTTTATAAGTAAGCAACTTAAACGCATAATTTTTATTTTTGAGTTACATAGTTGATTTTTTTTGTTGTTGAATGCAGTTTTCGAATAGATCATTTAATTTTTCTTAAATATTTAACAGAATTTTTAATTTTAATAGTTTAATGAACAACATCAACCCAGAATTCTGCCGTATGCAAAGAGAACACAAAGAAAAAATTAATTTTTATTAGGCTATATTATGTCAATAGGCTAAGCCAATAATGAGTAATTTTGTAGCCACAATCACTACACCAAGAGCGCTAGTTCGCACTATCATAAACCATGACAACTCAAACTTTTCATGGTCAAGGACCGTGATTGGAATGGGGGTGACAACTGATTATGTCAAGGACTTGTCACGGTCAAAGCCCGTGACATGCTTTCATTTATCACGGACATTCCCCGTCAAAGTCCATGACAAGTTTTCCTTTGTCATAGACTTTCACCACGACAAGTCATTGACAAATGAAAAGTTATTGAAAACTTTGACTGTGACAAGTCCTTGATAAGTATTCCTTGTCAATGACTTATCAGAGTCAAAGTTCATGACAAAACTGGGTTGTAGAATAAAAAAATACTGGGTCGTACGGCCACTGCCACTGCCTAGTAATATATTATTTAACCTATAACAACAATCAAAGATATATTTTAACAATAACAACAATCAACACCAATATTAATAATAATCAATTAATAACCAAATATAAATAAGGAATACAATATATTAACTCCAATTTCATTGTTACATACAAATTATTATGTAAAAAAGTAAATGTTCATTAATCGAATCAAAATGAACAAAGCATTAATTTGTTTAGTTACAATTCAAAAGATGTAAAAAAAAAGTATTTTATTGTTTTGTATATTTAGTTTAAATGAGCTAAAAATAATTTTGAATATTTGGTATTGATCAATTGTGTCGTCATCGTGATACACATGATACATTCTAGTCACATTGCACTAGAGCACTAAATAGAAAAATAATCCTAACAACTTTACAACCTTTCTATGTATATATCTAGTTGACATATATATGAAATTATAAGCACCACATTATAATACAAAACACACATAGAGATTTGGGAAACACATTCAACATATTAACATTATGAACAAAAAAAACGAACAGAAATAGATTTACATTCATTTTCACTTATCAATATCAAACAAAATGTTCTTAAACTTCAAATAGATTTCACATATCTACACATACATATAACTAGGACCTTTATTTATATAACATAATCACACTTTATAATAAAACCCACTTTAAAGATTAAAATCTTTACACATTAAACTGCAAGCATAATGATAACAACAATACAAATCAAAAACTTAAGAAAAGACCCATTCATGAACATGCACTATACAATACAGAATGATAAGAAAAAAACTTTAAAAATTCGTACAAATGAGATAAATTAACTCTTAACCCTAATCTTCACTTTTTTGGTGTACTAAAGTTTTGTATGTCAAAACTAAATAACTATATAATAAAAATTATATATAATCTTTGAAAAATAGAGTTAGAGAGAGAGAATACCAATTATAGAGAGAGAGATAGAGAGAAGGGGGAGAATTTCTAGCGGCGACGTTAGTGGTGGAAAATGATGATGGAAAACAGCATTGGTGGGAGAGAGAGAAAGAGAGAGGAGAATGGATTCACCTATTGGAGAGAGAGGAGGGTAGTGGTGTTGGTGTCTTTAATGGGGTAGAGAGAGAGGAGAGTAGATGTTTGTGGAGGGAGAGAGTGAGAGAAGAATGGCTTGTATGGAGGACAGAGAAAAAGAGGGACGAGGGATTTGATTAATCTCAGAGTTCCCATGATCTTTGACCTTGAGATGACCTTGAAAACAGAACACATAGTTGTTTTCACGGTCTTTGACCCTGACTCAACCGTGACAATAGGTCAAAGACAACAACAACGCCTCCGTATTTTGTTGTCACAATTTTTTACCATGACAAGTCCTTATGGGTGAAAGGTGACAAAAGTCCGTTTTTGGTGTAATGAATGGTCCTATTATCATTGATAGTGTAAAATATATGACTAATTTATCATAAACATAGAATTTAGTTGTTTTGTTGGCATGAATAAATAAATTTAACAAGAAAAATGATAAGTGTTTTAGTTTATACTTGGTTAATAAGTACAAACCTTTAGCAAGCGGATCTACCCCTATCATATGATAGTGTAACATGTTTTATTTAATTCATATGCTTTAAGCCAATCCCTCTCAATGATCTTTCCACTTGATCTCGATTCAAACCTTTAGTAAGAGGTGGAAAATGATGATAGAAAATAGTGTTGATGGGGGAGTGAGAGAGAGAAAGAGAGGAGAATGGATTTACCTGTGGGAGATAGAAGAGAATACTGGTGTTGGTAGAGTTGATGGTGGAATGAGATAGGAGAGAAGCGATTTGTGGAGAGAGAAAGAGAGTAGAATAACTTGTATGGAGGGAAAAGAAAAAGAGGGATGGGGGTTTTAATTAATCTCAGAGTGTCACGGTCTTTGACCATGAGATGACAGGGACAACAAAACACAAAGTTATTGTCATGGTGTTTGACCTTGACACGACCATGACAATAAATGAAAGACCATGACAACACTTCCATATTTTGTTGTCACGGTTTTTTACCGTGACAAGTCCTTATGGGTGAAAGGTGACAAAATCCTTTTTTGTGTAATGAACGGTCCTATTATCATTGATAGTGTAACATATATGACTAATTTATCATAAACATAGAATTTAGTTGTTTTGTTGGCATGAATAACTAAATTTAATAACAAAAATGATATGTGTTGTAGTTTATACTTGGGGGATAAGAACAAACCTTTAGCAAGCGGATCCATCCCTCTCAAATGATACTGTAACATATTTTATTTAATTCATATGCTTTAAACCCATCCCTCTCAATGATCTTTCGACTTGATCTCGATTCAAACTTTTAGTAATTGGAGGAAAATGATGATGGAAAAAGTGTTGGTGGGAGAGAGGAGAGCGATGGTGTTGAAGGTGGAGAGAGATAGATTAGCGGCGGTTTGTGGAGAGGGAGAGAGAGAGAGAGAGAGAGAGAGAGAGAGAGAGAGAGAGAGAGAGAGAGAGAGAGGGAGTAGAAAGACTTGTATGGAGTGCAGAGAAAAAGAGAGATGAGGGTTTTAAATAATCTCAGAGTTGTCATGGTCTTTGACCCTGAGATGATCGTGACAACAAAACAGATATTTTTTGTCATGATCTTTGACCCTGACACGAGCATGAAAATTGGTCAAACATCATGACAACGCCTCTGTGTTTTGTAGTCACAGCTTTTGGCCATGGCAAGTCCTTACGGGTGAAAGGTGACAACAATCCTTTTTTGGTGTAATGAATGGTCCTATTATCATTGACAGTGTAACATATATGACTAATTTATCATAAACATAGAATTTAGTTATATTATTGGCATGAATAACTAAATTTAATAAAAAAAATGATATGCGTTGTAGTTTATACTTGGGTAATAAGAATAAACCTTTAGCAAGCGGATACATCTATCTCAAATGATTATGTAACATGTTTTATTTAATTCATATGCTTTAAACCCATCCCTCTCAATGATCCTTTAACTTATCTTGATTCAAACCTTTAGTAAGTAGTGGAAAGTGATGATGGAAAACAGTGTTGGTGGGAGAGATAGGAGAATGGATTCGCCTATGAGAAGGAGAGAAGAGCGGTGGTGTTGATGGTGGAGAGAGAGAGGAGAGATGCAGTTTGTGGAGAGAGAGAGAGTATAATTGATAGTATAGAGGGCAGAGAAAAAAAGGGATGACGGTTTTAATTAATCTCAAAGTTGTCACGGTCTTTAACACTGAGATGATCATGACAGCAAACCACAGAGTTGTTGTCATGGCCTTTGACCCTGACACGACTATGGCAATAGGTCAAAGACCATAACAACACCTATATGTTTTGTAGTCACAATTTTTTACCGTGACAAGTCCTTACGGGTGAACGGTGACAAAAGTCCTTTTTTGGTGTAATGAATGGTCCAATTATCATTGATAGTGTAACATATATGACTAATTTGTCATTAACATAGAATTTAGTTATTTTATTGGCGTGAATAACTAAATTTAACAACAAAAATGATATGCGTTGAAGTTTATACTTGGTTAATAAGAACAAACCTTTAGCAAGCATATCCATACCTCTCAAATGATAGTGTAACATGTTTTATTTAATTCATATGCTTTAAACCCATCCCTCTCAATGATCTTTCCACTTGCTCTCGATTCAAAACTTTAGTAAGTGGATCCTCAATATTATCTTTTGGCTTTAAATAGTCAGCTAAGATAATTTCATTTGAGAGAAATTGTCTAACAATATTGTGTCTACGATGAATATGACGTTACTTTACATTATGTATATGATTTTGTTCCCTTTAAATCGCCATTTTACTATCATAGTGTATACATATAGAGGGAACGGGTTCTGACCAATTTAGAACATCCTTTGAGAAATTTCGAAGCCACTCCACTTCTTTGAGGATTTCCAAGACACGACTGCACCTCTAAAGGGTAAAGATAAATCGACTGGTGAAATTAGATTCTTTCGTAAAGTATATCCAATTATCATCGAAATGACATTTATGTACAGTTGATTATCTTTAATAGTGCAGTCCATAGTTTTGACTATGTTTTAAACAACATAAAATTCCCATTAGTGTTTTTTGGTGATCATTTCCTGGATTAGTCGTATAACTATTTGGCTTACTTATCGAGTAGCCATTCATGATGTGTCCATCCCTCCCCGGATCCTCGCGACGGGCAGGCGCGCGATGGATGGATCCTTAGGTCCCGTGCGTCCCTCACAGGAGTACTTCAGTCGGTGTCATTTGAGGTGAGGTGAAAAATGTAGAGAGATTAGAGTCGCCACTCTATTTTACTCAAAATAGACAAAAGAAAAGGGAAGCCATCCCAAAGGACAGCATCTCAAGACATACTAATGCATGCGAAACCAAAATGATTTGAGAAGGGTCCATAGGCTAAGTTACGAAATGGAAAGATGTTAGGCACCCATTCCTCCCTTTCGGTCTCTCATGGGTTTTTGTTATTTTACTTTTATTTCCCCCGTGATGGGTCTGCATGTGCATATGTAGTGGAGATAGGAATCATCGACTTGTACCATGGAAGAGGTAAAGCGAATCATCCCTAGGAAGGTATAAAAATAATATTAGAAAATAGGATTTACGCGATTACCCTTACGTTGACCATTATGATGGAACGATAACATATGTGGAATAATACGCCACTAAGAACAAATATATATATATATATATAATATAAGAGAAAGGAGATTATAAAAAATAGAAAATGAGAGGAAAAGTAAAAATAGGACTCGAGTCTCGAGTTTTACCTCGAGACGCCTACATAGCCTATAGAGGCATCAAAGTCCACGTAGTTTGCATGCAAAAAGAGGGATGGGGTTTTCCCCATAAATCTAAATGGGGGATTCTCTTATTTTTGTGTATGTGTGTGTGTAAAAAAAAGTGTTTTAGCTGTGAGAAAAGTATACGAAAAGTGTGAAAATTCCCGTTTGCAATTTATGAGCAAACCCTATTTTTCTTTTTTTGGGGGGGTTTTATTTATATAAAAATAAGAGATATGCAATAATACTAAATAAAAAGTATATTAGGATGTGTGAGATGAGATAATAAAAATGCTAGGTAATAAAACAAGTTATCGCGAATTTATGAGAATTTAAGGAGAGAGTTGAGAAAATTGGACCTTCTTGAAGATCTTGAGCTTGATCTTGAATGTCGGAGAGCAGCCCTTAGACTTCGATGATGATGGAGGGTAGTGAATTCACCAAGTTTGATGAAAAGGATGATGAAAAGTGAAGGTTGGAAAGGGATTAGGGTCCAGGACCTGCCGTTTGGCAGTGTCTTTCAGGCCTTTTTAGAAAATCAGCCGCAGAACTCAAATCGTTGATTAGAATCGTGCATAGGGCAGATCATTGGAAAGTTAATTCAGAGACCTTCAAATTTCCTTTGGACTTCTCCCGAGTTTAGGAGTTGACCTTGGGTCAAATATGGCTCGGAAGCATTCGTCAGTCCATTGGACGGGGAATCGTTGGACACAAATGGATCGTTCGTCCTCATGGTAAGTCTGAATCGTGCACGGGGTAGACCATTGGAAAGGTTAGGAGATGTACTTTAACATTCCAAACATTTTGATCCGGTTTGGGGAGTTGACTTCGGTCAAACAAGCCCTGTAAGCATTCGGTGACCTTTCGGAGTCAAACGGATCATTCGTCTGCATGGTATGTCAGAATCGTGCACGGGATGGACCGTTGGAAAGTGGTTTCAGTACCCTTCAAAGATTCACTTAGCCTCGGTTGAGATGAAGAGTTGATTTAGGTCAAACAGAGCCCGGGAGCACCGATGGCCTCCTGATTCAGTTTCGAGGGAAAACAGGTTGTTCGTCCTCATGGTAAGTCAGAATCGCACACGGAATGGACCGTTGGAAAGGGGTTTTTGTTCCCTTTGAGGATTCATTCAGTGTTGGTCGAGCTGAAGAGTTTGAATTTTGGTCAAACGAAGCCTGGGAGTGCCCGATGGCTTCTAGGTCACTACTCGGGGTATGACCTGGGTTTGTAGTGATGAAGAGAGGTGCTAAGGGCCTAAGGACAATTTAGGGGGTAACATAATGGGGTATCTATATATCCCCTCGATGTGTGAGTTTAGAACGGATGATAGTCGTTGAATAGACACCGCATGATGCTTTTGAGGAAGGATGACCAATTCAGAGGGTCGAGGCCGATTCTGAGGACCTATGGGAGAGAGGATGATCAATTTAGAGGGTCAAGGCCAATTATAAGGACCTATGAAGTGTGCTATGGATAACAAATTCAATGGGTAGAAGTCAATTCTACGGGCTTAAGGTGAAGGTGACCGATTCTGCGGGTTTGAAGTTGAGGATGACCAATTCTGCAGGGCGAAGCCGATTCTGCGGGCTTAAGTAAAGATGACCAATTCTATGTGTTGAAGCCAATTCTGAGGGCTTAAGTTTAGATGACCAATTCTGCGGGTAGAAGCCAATTCCGAGGGCTTAAGTAGAGATGATTAATTCTGCGGGTCGAAGCCAATTTTGAGGTCTTAAGGTGAGGGTGACCAGTTCGACATGTCGAAGCCAATTCTGCGGGATTATGTAAAGATGACCAATTCTACGGGTCGAAGACAATTCTGAGGGATTAAGGTGAGGGTGATCAATTCTGCGGGTCGAAGTCGATTCTGCGAGCTTAAGTTGAGTTGACCAATTCTGCGAGTCGAAGCTAATTCTACGTGCTTATGTAGAGATGACCAATTCTGCGGGTCGAAGCCCATTTTATGGGCTTAACTGACGATCCAAGACTGAGGTCAATTCTGACCTAAGAGTGGTGACGACCGAAGACCGAGGTCAATTCTGACCTAACTCAGGTGACGATCTAAAACCGAGGTCAATTCTAACCCAAGAGTGGTGACGACCAAGGACCGAGGTCAATTCTAACTCAGGTGACTATCTAAGACCGAGGTCAATTTTAACCTAAGAGTGGTGACGACCGAGGTTAATTATGACCTAACTCAGGTGAAGCTCTAAGACCGAGGTCAATTCTGACCTAACAAAGGTGACGATTGAGGACCAAGGTCAATTCTGACCTAACTCGAGTGATGATCCAAGACCGAGATCAATTCTGACCTAAGAGAGGATAAAGATTGGATTTTGGGTTCCGTTGGGGAATGAGCTGGGGAAAAAGCAGAGTGTCCTTTGGAGACTTTGAAAAAGACTTTCTGGAGTTCCATTGGGTAAATTACCTCGTGATGTTGTGTTGAGACGCGAGCCGATTGCTGGGGAAGCGTTTGTGATCTTAGGGATTTCGCGGAGGAAAGGCAAGTTTGATGCCAGAAACTCCACTGGGGAAGTGATTAGGTGGTCCAGGTATTGGACGTATTTCTCGGGGAGGCTTGATACCTTTGGGGGATAGATGGTGATCCTTAGAGATCCTCCGGGAATGTTACCGGGAGGAGTTTCACTTGGTTTTTGAGAGTTCTGCTGGGGAAATGGGGGTTCCTCTTGAGGGAGTGTGAAATTATTTTGGTGAAAATGTTCTAAATCCCTTTGGATATTTTTAGGAATTTTCTAAGGATTTTTCATGATTTTCTAGTATTTTATGGGAATTTTTGTACGAAATTTCAAGGGAGTGCCGGTCGGCATGGTTCAGAGGGTGCCATTCGGAAGTGGCACGGACTTTTGGACTGCCTCGGGAAGGTAAGGGGACAGTGCCAATTGGTGGGTGGTTGGTCAATGTCGATCGGCATGACGCTTAGCATCCTATATAAAGGGGACGAGTCCCCCTCATTTTTCACAGCTTCTTGCTTTCTTTCTTTTTTTTTATTCTCCTCTGCAAATCGTTCTAGCATTCTGATTCCTAAGAAATGGCCGCCTTTATAAGCACTGCAGCGTATAGGGATTGGTTGATTATTGATGATTGGACGAACGTGGAGTGGAGGGCTAGGGCGCCTCTTTCTTTGGGGAGTGAGAATTCCTTTTACTCATCGAGCCGGTTACGGATGAGCAGACCTTGCTATGGGAGACATCCCGTCATCGATCTTCTAAGGTGGTGAGCCCGGGCGGTTATGTAAGTAACCTGGCTTTCTCCTCTTTTCGGTGATTTTTATTTATCCTCTTGAATTTTAACAAGATTTTTTTTTCTTTTGACAGCCTGACAACTCTCTGAAAAACATTCATGTCCGTGGGACGACGGGGCTTAAGGATGTCTGGGAGCATCTTCCACCTGTGGTGCATTGGGTGGTATCATTAGCGGGTTTTGGGAGGTTAGCGTCTGCTCTGGATGAGATGCCTCGATCGACAGCGGTCTTGTGCGCTTTGGTGGAAAGATGATGGGATAATAGCCATACCTTCCATTTCGATTTTGGGGAGATGACCATGACTCCCATAGACGTGCAGAAGCTGCTGAGACTGGACGCAATGGGGAGCAGATAGAGGTGGATCGCTCTATGAGGGTGAGGCCGGAGGCGGTGAGGGCGGCACTCGATGATGTAGGGAGGATAGTTTCTGGAGATTCCATCCGGTTATTGGTACTGGGAGGCTTCATGGTGGAGTCGATCAACGATGTTGTCCATTTATGGTTCTGTTTGTACTTGAGGATGTTTTCAAACATCCCTCTCTATGATTGGGGGAGCCTAACTTTGGTGACCCTCTATTTTTCTTTGGATGCATTTAGCCGGTGCTGTCGACAAACTTTTACTGGAGCCACATATCTTCTAGAGGTATTCTTTAATTTGTGCATTTTCCTTTCATGCATTCGCATTTTCCTTATGCGTCTCTTTTTTATTGTGAATTCATGTCTTTTGCAGACGTGGTTCTATGAGGTGATTGGGTTTAATACCCCGCTGATCTCTTTGAAGGACGATACTATTGGGGACTTCTATTGATTGTATCGATGGCGGAAGGCCAATCGGCAGTCGAAGGGATCTTTCTCTGGAGGCGGTGTGTCAGGTATTGAATGGCCTGACCAGTGGTAGCGTAAGACTCTTTCCTTTTCAGTCTTGATTTTTGCATGTTCTGATTCTGTATTGATTTATGCTTGCTGGGGATTTTCAGGTGACTTTTTACCCTTGGGGGAAAGCCATCCAGGATATGGGGGCGACTGGGGTGAACGCACTGATGAGGAACTTTTTGGCACATGAGTTCGGCCATTCTTGGTATCTGGGGGAGCGGGTGGTTCGGAATGTTTCTAAGGAGGAGGTGGTGGTGCCACCTGCGTAACCTCCTATGTTTATGAGGCGGGAGCGGCTGCTGCCGGAGGATGCGAGGATCGCGATAATAATCAGTGAGTCTTACCTGTTGTACACCGATACGGCAGCGCCGTATGACTATATGGACTTTGTGATGAGCTGGTTTATGGCGCCCAAAAAATATGATGCCCTGCCTTTTCCTTCGGCGAGTTCGAGTCGGGCAGTGGGGTTTTCCCACAGCGGCGGTGGTTTGGTGACGGCGGTGGCGGAGGATTCAAAGGTTCCTTTTGTACGGTTGCACACTCCTTCGTACAACATTCGGCGAGTTGATCGAGGGATGGTGCCTTTGTTGCACCTTCCTCATGCGATGGATCTGGAGGAGCTGGGTTTAATAGAGCAGGTTCTTCGTCCTGCAGTATACCTTCTTCCTCTTTTTTGTTCCTTTTCTGTTTTAACCCTTCTTTTGATACTGATTTTTACCTTTTCTTTGCAGTAAGTTCGGGTACCGACCACTTGGCTGAGGGACATCAGAGACTGGATATCTTCGGTGACTACCAACATTCGGGACGCGGTCTCGGTTCCTTCTTACTTAAGGTCATCTTCTTCCTCCGAGGAGGACTCTGGCTCGGGTAGTGGTGCAGCGTCTCGCCGTAGGATAAAGAGAGCACGTCGCGGGGGTGGAAGCTCTTAGAGAGAGGGGGAAGGGTAGGTGAGAGAGAGAGAGAAGGTAGGTTCGAGCTGAGTCCCATTGTTTTTTTGCTTTCTTTTATTTCCTACAAATTTTACATAACACAAAAGACTATATATATATGCAATGTAATGGGAGTTTTTTATTATTATTATCTTTTATTAATGATGAATGAATGAATGCATGCACATGCGCTTTCTACTTTGTTGCTGAGACCGTAAAAAGAGATATTTTGGGGATTTTGAAAATGAGAAATTATATAGCGGTGGAAGAGGATTTTTGAGAATATTAATTTATTTTTATTGAGCTTTTCTCTTTTTGATAAAAGAGGAAAAAGGAAAATTTCCAAAAATGGGGGGGGGGGGGGGTACCGATCGGCAAGCACCTTGCCCTGCCTATCGGCAATTAAGTCCAGTCCCATCAATTCAAAGCTTTTGATTAGTTCCCTCTTCAGCCTTTGGTACTTTATGGGGTAGGATTCCCTCCGATTTCTGCAGGGATTATGTCTTTTGTAAGGGTTCCCAAGTATAAAAAGGGGTAAGGGTGGAGTGTTTCCATTATACCTTCACATTCTTACATACTTGCCTACTATCTCTTAGTCTTGAAAGATGGCTCTCCCTGGTAGACTTGAGTTTTCTAACTACCTCTAATTCTTGGAAGCGATGTGCTCTTATAATGTCGAATATGATGCTTTCAACATGTGTCGAGTCTCTTTGTGGCGCAATCGGTCCATTGAGTGGAACATGCTAATGGCAGCGGTACAATTTTGGTACCCCAAAGACCATGTATTCCATTTTGGGTTGGATGAAGTTTGTCCTACCTATGAGGACTTTTCTGCCATGCTGGGGATAAATCCTAGTGTTACTGCGGCTTTACTCAAATTTTCTCATTCTCCCAGGGATTTATTGGTTGGGCTTCTTCGCATTTCGCCTTCGGCAGCTAGATCACTGGTTGCTAGAGGAATGATCTCCCTCCCGGCGGTGTTGTAGTCCATGCATTTGCAGGAAGTAGGTGATGTTGTCTATGCTGGAGCCGTTGCTCTGGTCCTAGTTTCAAAATTTCTACTGGTGACTAGGGAACTACTGGTGGACCCATAACTTGAGGCCATTACTTCATGGATGTCGTCGCAATCCTGCGACGGTGATACTGGCGGAGACCTTGAAAGGCTTGGATGCCTTGCGAGAAGGTCATTTGGACTTTCTGTGAGGTAGACCCGTGATGATATTCATGTGGTTGTCTGAAATACTTTGCCTGGTGACTCTTCCAGAATATCCTTTGTTGATTATACCCAACTTCTTTTCGCGTCACTTCTTCTACGTTGGCCTGGATATTGCGAGCTAGGAGAACTGGTTTGTGGAGCGTGGGGCTCAAAATCTGCCTATTCTGGAGCTAGGAAAATACTCATATGTACGGCTGGTTGGTCTTAGACATACCTCTTTTTATTTCCCTTGGCGGCTTCTACGCTAATTTGGCTGGGCACAGGTCGTGCCCCCTCGGACACTGAATTTATTTTCGATAGAGGATTTGACTGAGCGTCTACGCATGCGGCTTGGCTCTCTATGGGAGAATCGATGTACGTCGACCCGTCCCTCTCAGTATATTGGGAGAGTTTGGCATGTCCCTGGAGATTATATGAAGTGGTTGTGGAGGAGAGTAGTTAGCACGATGTTGGCCGTGGAGACTGGACAAAAGTGGCTTGTCTCTTTTGACACCATGAAGGGGGTGTTATGGTTCTTTCGAAGATGGTTCGAGCCTATCGGTCCATGGAGTGTTTGTGACACTCTATTCAAGGGAAACTTGGGGACCCCAGGATGTAGATGATGATGACGGAGCAGGCTCCTCTGGTAGCTGTGGATAGGATTCCTGGAGAGTTTTTGTGGGCAATAAATGTCTTTTTAAGGAGGGTAGGGGTAAAGGGAGTTATCCGTTCCTTTTCTTATGTAATATATACTTTAATTTCTTATTAGTGAAATAAACAAGTTTCTGATCATCCAGTTATGCCTTTCGATGAGTTTTGTTTGAATTATCTATACCGATCGCTAAGGCATACATAATCCTTTTGTTCAAGTATATGCTAAAATTGACTGTCATTCTCGAGATAGGAAAAGAATAGTATTTTGTGAAAATGAAAGGGTCGTGCTTACGTAAGGTGTATGAGATGCCTACGTACCTCTGGGGGTTTTGAAAAGTTTTAATTTGTTTGAAAATGATTTTTTTTTTACAAAGGACCAGGCCCACGTAGTTCTGGGTAGAAGGAAATGAAGAGATTTTTTTTATTCTGAATAGATGGGAGATGAGAAGAGTCGTAGTGCACCGAGATTTAGGACTAGGGGTAGAATTTCTTGAGACGATCCAGGTTGACTGGATGATCCATATCTTCCCCATCTAAGTCGGTGAGCATGGCAGCACCGTCGGATAAGATCATCTTGACAATGTAGGGATCGCTCCAATTGGGCTTGAATTTCCCTCTGGGGTCCCAGATGGGTTCTATGATTTCTTTGAGGTCTAGGTCTCCTTCTCAGACACCGCGGTCCTTGACTCTCTTGTTGAATGAATGTGCTATTTGACGATGGTACCCTTGTATGTGGTATAGTGATTTTAATCTCCTTTCATCTAAGAGGGTTATCTCGTCAAGACGGCTTCGGTACCAGTCTTCTTCGCTGACCTTGATTTCAAGAATGATGCGTAATGAGGGTATTTACAGCTCCACTGGTAGGACTGCTTCCATACCGTAAACTAGAGAGTAAGGGGTAGCCCCAGTAGAGGTTTGAATTGAGGTTCGATAGCCCCAGAGGGCATACGGGATCCGGTCGGCCCAATACCGATAACTTTCGATCATCTTGATTTTGAGGTTTTTGTTGGCGCCTTCAACTGCATCGTTGGTCTAAGGTTGGTAGGGAGAAGATTTGTGTCTCTGAATCCCATATTCATTTACCACCTCTATAACTTCTACCTCAAAATGTAAGGCGTTATCTGATACTAGCTCGTGCGGGACCCCATATCGGTAGATGATGTTTTTCTCAATGAATTTTGCCACTTTCTTAGCGTTCAGCAGTATGTATGACTCAACTTTGACCCATTTGGTGAAGTAATCAACGGAAACTAGGATGAACTCATGCCCATTGGAAGACTTCGGTGTAACCTTCCCTATGATGTCGATGCCCCAGGTAAAGAACGGCCTGGGAGAGGTCATGTTGTATAATTCACGTGGAGGCAAATGCTAAAGGTTGGAGAATTGTTGGCATTTGAGGCATCTCTTGACATAGGCAATGTAATCTTAGGTCATGGTGGTCCAATAGTAGCCCTGTCGGATGATCTTTTTGGCAAGCATGTGACCGTTCATGTGGGGTCCGCATTCCCCGTTGTGGATCTTCTACATTATCTTTTCAATGTCAGCCCCTGTAATGCAGCGCAGATGAGTTCCATCAAAGTTCCTTTTGAGCAGTGCTTTGTGACAGATGATGTACTATGCATCCAATCTCCGGAGTGTTGCTCGATCTTTCTTGTTGGAACCCTCAGGGTACCTACCATGCTCGAGGAGGCGCCATATATCATAGTACTAACAATTGGCTAGGTCGGGATCTTTTGGAGTGACGAGCTCAATGTGGTAGCAGTGGGTTGGTTTGTCTTGCTTTTGAACAAGGAAGGGGGTCATAGTGATTCCTTCGGGCATGTCGACCATGGAGGCAAGGGTAGCAAGGGCATTGTCTAGGTTATTATTTGCTCGAGGTAGGTAATGGAAGGTGATATCTTAGAATTGGGAGGCTAGTTCTTCTAAGTGGGCATGGAAGGGTTGGAGTTTCTCGTCCTTGACTTTCCACTTTCTGAGCACTTGACCGATGATGAGGTCGGAATCCCCGTAGACATCTAGGCATTGAATACCTTTTTTAAGAGCAACTTTGACACCTACTGTGCATGCCTCGTACTCAGTCATGCTATTGGTGCAGGGGAAATCCAATTTGATGGCGATGGGAGTGTGAGAGTCATCTCCCCTTTTGTTAGCAGCGCCATCAAAGAACATTTTCCATATAAGGCAGTCTTGAGCAGCACAGAGAATGTTTTCATCTCGAAATTTAAAGATCTAAACATCATCTTCTTCTACGGGGTAATCATCGAGGTAGTTAGAGATGGATCTTCCTTTCATGGCTTTCTACGTGATGTACACAATGTCAAACTCGACTAGGAGCATCAACCATCAGGCCATTCGGCTAAACAAGGTGGGTTTCTCAAGAAAGTACTTGATGGGGTCCATTCGAGATATAATTTTGATGGGGAAGGCGAGAATGTAGTGCCGCAACTTTTGGGTGACCCAGATAAGTGCGACACATTCCTTTTCCAAAGCAGTGTAGTTAACCTCATACCCGACCAATTTGCGACTAGCATAATATATGGCTCTTTCTTTGCGGCAATCTTCAAGGTTTGGGGTTAGCAAAGCCCCGGCTGTAGTATCGGTTATGGTTAGGTATAGGAGCAAGGGGAGACCAGGCTGTGGTGGCATGAGTATCGGGGGTTGGGTCAAATATTGCTTGATTCGGTTAAAAGCTTATTGGCAGGCCTCGTTCCAAATCTTGGTTTAATCCTTTCAGAGGAGTTTAAAGATAGGTTCGCAGATGGAGGTTAACTGGCTGATGAACTGGTTGATGTATTTTGATTTCCCGAGGAAACCTCGAACTTATTTCTCTGTTCGGGGAGGTGGCATCTCAAGTATGGCTTTCAGCTTGGCAGGATCTGCTTTTATACATTTCTTACTGACCATGAATCCCAAGAGTTTTCCCTTTGTAATGCCAAAGATGCATTTCTGCGGATTGAGTCTCATTCGATACTGTCGTAGTCGTTCGAAGAACTTTCGAAGAGAGGGAACATGACATTCCCTAGTCTTAGATTTGATAATCATATCATCCACATAGACCTCAGCCTCTTTATGAATCAGATCGTGTAGGATGGTTGTGGCAGCCCTCTGGTAGGTAGCCCTAACGTTCTTGAGACCAAATGGCATAACAGTGTGGAAAAAGGCTTCCCATGGGGTGATGAATGTGGTTTTTTCTTGGTGGTCTGGGTGCATTTTTATTTGGTTATATCCGACAAACCCGTCGATGAATGACTTGAGAGCATGATTGGTTGTATTGTCCATGATCATGTCGATATTGGGTAGCGGATAATTATCCTTTGGAGAGTCTTGTTCAAATCCTGGTAGTCTACACACATCCTAACTTTTCCTCCTGATTTTGGCACGGGCACTATGTTGGCTAACCATGTGGGATATTCGATCACACGAATGAAGCCTACGTTCAACTGTTTGACCACCTCTTCTTTGACCTTGAGCGACCATTCGGTGCGGAGTTTTCTCAACTTTTGTTTGACCAGCTTATAATCTGGGAGCGTGGGGATCTCATGCTGAGCTATTTCAGGATCAATGTCGGGCATATCGTCGTAGGACCATGCAAAGACATCCACGAATTCCTTTAGCAATTCTTCGAGTTGTGCACGCATATGCTCATCGAGGGTAGCCCCTATCCTAATCTCGCGCAGTTGGCTATTAGAACCGAGGTTAATAATAACAGTCTCTTCTTCATTAACTTGAATGCGGTTATGTTGTTTATTATTAACCTTATTTAGATCAGTTAAGAATTGTTCATTTGCAAAATCATCATCATTAAAAGTTTGATTATAATCCAAACAGTTAATGTAAGGCACAACAAGATACTCAAAATCTTCGTTTATTCCATTAATAGGAAAAACAGCAATGAGAACCTTGTCAAAATAGGACTCAATTACATTTGAATAAGGATAGACAATAGAAGAAGAAATGGGGTAAATATTGGGATTAGGGGAGATTTCAGCAGGTAGAGCTGGCGCAGCATGGCAGTTGAGGAGAGTGTACTAGCATCTTTAATCAATTGGGATAGATTCGGTGATGTAGTGCCTGAGTGAACCATGCGGAATGTCATCCCTAATGTCTGTAAGCTGAAGGAATCTTCGGAGTCTCTTTTCTCTGTCTCTTTGGTATCTTTGATGAGCGGTTGTACTTGGTATTGGGAACCTTAGGTCCATGGGTAGTTGTCTTGGAAAAAGATCTCCATTCCTGGCTTCATCTTGTTGTTTGTATGGTCATACTATGGTTTTGAAAAGTCGCAAAAGGGGAAGTCCTCACCCTCTTTGATGAATCGTCCGTTCAAGGAATCACCTGGGATAGTCTGGACGTGATCTGGTCTTCTCTTTAGTCGAGACAGGCGGATCATTCTGAGCTCTTATTCTGAAGGTTGATACCCTAAACCACAAGGAGGGAAAGCCTTTTTCAGTTCAATTGGCTCAAGTGTTCCTTGTTGTCTTTGTCCTAGCCCCAGTCCGGGCATGAAGTGCATGTTTCTGAACATCTAAATCACATTGACGTTTCCATGAGGGTCCTATTATCGACAAAACCTTTCTATGAAGTTATCCCCTACCAGTAGTAAAAGTGGTTCAACTCAGAATACAGATAGGAGCATATCATTTGACCTGTGTTGTATCTCAAGAATTGGACTGCTGGTACTTGCACAATTGGTATTGTCGTCGTCACCCAAGATGGTAATGACCTGTCCGTCGGCGAAGAACTTTAATTTCTGATGGAGTGAGGAAGCCAAGCCCTTGATATTATGGATCCAAGGTCATCCGAGTAACAGATTAAAATAGGATGGGAGGTCAATAACTTGGAATCCAACGATAGGGTTTATAGGGCCAGCCCCTATTATAAGATTTATGGATCCCATCACCTCCCGATGGGTATTATCGTAGGCACGCACAGCAGCGGAGGTTGGATCACGGTCACTTTCTTTCAAGCCTAAACATTTGAAGGTTCTTAGTGGGCAGACATTCAAGGCGGTTCCATTATCGACAAGAGAGAGTGGAACAACCTTCCCCATAACTTCGACGAAGATGTTGAGTGCATGATTATGGTTTGGACCAATCTTGGGGATTTCTTCTTCAGGAAAGGATAGCATTCGGGTGGAGTTCAAAGATCCAACTAAATTTACTGGTTCTTCTGGTGTGATAGAAGGAGGAACTGTGGGTCTAGTGAGTAACTTAATCAAAGCATTTCTATGTAGCTGGGAAGACATGAAAAGCCCCCATAAAGTGATGTTAGCTTGAGTTTTCTTCAGTTTATCTAGGATCTTGCTCTCCTAGAGGGTGTCATCTCTGGCATAGGAAGTTTTTTTAACACCATTCCCTTTGTCGTTGGCTGGTAGTGAGCTTGGGATCTGGTAAGGCCTCCCTGATTTGGTCATGTGATTTACTGAAGATGGAAAGAACATGAATCCCATTTCCTCATCAATCTCGGATTGTTCTGCCACCTTATTCATTTCTTCGAGGAGTTATTCTAATGATATCATCCCACACGTGTCGTCTACTGGGACAGTTTTCTCAAAATCTTGTTCTTCATTATAATCTCCAAATTCTTCCCCCCATTCGGTGGCAACAATTCTGTCTTTCCATGTAAAGTCGATGCATTCCACAACTTCAATGGATTCTTCATACAGGTCATCCCATTCTTTGGGGATGTGTAAGGATGAAGGGACCAGACACCCTTGTAGCTTCAAAGCATCAAGTAACTCGATCATACTGCAAATGTTGTTGCTTTGCCTAAATAATTCTGCCATGATCTGGGCGACATCATCCAGGCTGACTTCATCGATTGGTACCACCTATCTATCTGTGTCTCGGGACCATTTTCATGCTTCCAAGAATAGCGTACTGAACCTCTGGTAATCAATGAGTATCTGTGAGGGCAATTTCATCCCAAACTCTATGAGTTGGTTTAACACTTCTGACAATTCCATGCTTCTATTTTCATAACGGGTACGGGCGGCGATGCGTACTCTAGTAAGGAGTGACAATGCCTGATCACTGAGGCTAGTAGGATGTAGGAGGAAATATAGGCAAATTTGGAGAGGTTTAGGAGATTATATGGGTGTGATTTGAGTTGAGGGATAGAACTCTGGGTTCTCTTCTAGAAAGATGGCATTGGCATGATTTGGAAGTGGGTTGTGAGTAGTGTTTGGATTAGGATTGGATGGTGGGGCGATGGTATCCCGTTCAATTAGACCTTGAGTTATGTTTCGGAGGTGAAATCATTGGTCAGTGGTATGGCCAGTAGTTTGGTGAAAGGCGCAATGGGCATCTGCCTTGATGTTATTGGGAGCGGATTTGGCAAAGGATGAGGGTTCAAGGGTTTGATAAGATTTCGGCTCAACAGGGATTGATAAACTTTGGAGAGGGAGCATGGATCTCAGTGTATTCTTTTTGGACTGGGACAAGGCGGCATTCTGGTTCCCATGATGTGGTTGGTTGAGAGATGCTATTGATGGTTGAGACTGTACCACTGGAAGGTTTGTCATATTTTTAGGGGTGAACTGTGCGGACACCTTCTTTGGTTCGACATCTATCTTGGAAAGACCTTCTTCAATTTCTACTCCCTTTTCTGAGAGCTCGGATGTGGGGATAGTATTATACTCCCATCGTTGTTCAGACATGGGGTAAGAAGTTCTTCTTTACTATGCTCACTTGTTCTTCATCGGAAGGTCGATTGGCCATGGTTGCTGCTTTTTCCCACCATCGGGTGATAAAGTTACTAACTGATTCCCCAGAGTTATGTTTGAGTAGCTCTAAGTCACGGTAAGTGACCTCAATCTCTTCATTGTATTTGTACTATGACATGAATTCCCGGTCTACACCCTTTGAGTTATGAAATCTGGACTCTTCGTGAGATAAAAACCATCGAAGGGCGCTATCCTTCAAAGTTTGCTGAAATAATTGGGCCATCACTTCTTCAGAAGCCCCTAGTAGAGTCATGTAACGGTGGTAACTTCAGAGATGAACAATTGGGGGTCCACCTCCTCTGAATTTCTCGATATTTGGCATCTTAAACTTATTGGGTAACCTCTCTTTAGGATAAGGAGACATATGGGTGTAGTTCATGTAATTTCCTGAGATTCTAACTGGTTCAAACTTCTTGGTGAGCATCTTGAGGTTCTCTTTGACTTTGTTCAGCTCTTCTTCCTTCGAATCAATGATCATAGGCAAATTAGCCCCATGTTGGGCAAGGTTCATCATAAGAAGCTGGGCAGGCAGCGATCCATTAACAGGAGGGACACGTGGAGCGTGCCGATACTCTTAGAAAAACCAGATGGGATCGGGTGGATCTATAGCGCGAGGGAATAGGGCCTCGGGATCTTGAGTAACGGGAACTTAGTTTTGTTTCATCTCTCGAACCTCAGTTTGGAGGTTGTCAATCATGGACACAAGCTGAGCTAGGACTGCCGTCAGATCCAGCTGCATCAAGGGTACTGGATACGTGTTCTCCATGGAAAGAGGATGGATTCCGGACTCGGAATGAGTAATAAGGGAATGGACGGAACCCCGGGGTGACTTGACTGAACACCAAAGCCAATAAGGAGCCAGGTCAAGGGCTTGCGATCGACCTGAGAAGGCATAAAATTGGATTTATTTTTTTGAGAAAAAAGGATGACATTTTTTTTAAATGGAAAGACAAAATAAAATGTTTTTGGATTTTTGATAAAGAATGGAGAAATGTTTTTGGATTTTTGATAAGGAAAGGAAACAATGTTTTTAGGTTGGATTAAAATAAAGAGAATTTTCTTTTTGGAGACGGTCTCAGCATGACTATTATAATTATTATGTTTTCACTTGTATTAATTCTCCTAAATGCAAAATGAAATGTCGGACGGGACCCGAGCCTGGAAAAATTGGGTTTGTAATATATGCAAAATTATGGCTGGACTTGTGACCAGGCTCACGGACAGGGTCCCGTTTTAAAAATGCACAAAAATTCGGGCGGTAGGCCGACCCATAATTTTAACAGAGTTTCGGGTTAAAACCGACAATCTAACATGTGTGTCCTAGGATCGACGCCTATATGCGGGTATGCAGTTGGTTGGGTGAATTGAAAATGGTTCCCCCCCTTTAGCGTAACTTCCATAATATATGTCTTGCTCTTGCGGGAAATCGGTACATGTGGACAAGCCATTTGATATACCTGAGTATACGTGAATTGCCTCATTATATACCTTGTGGGGACGGTATGTGCGAGAGGGAATTCGATATACTCGACGTACGTGAATGAGTTCTATGCGATAGACCTCCCATTATGACTTCGGTCAAGCGGTACGATGCGGGGGAGCCGTTCGATCTACGTCGAAGGTACTTGGCCAATGGAAGGTGAGAGTCATATCGCTTAGGCTAACTGTGCCCTGTCGGACCAGCGCGCATCACGAAGTGACCCTCCAGTTACTGGGTAAAAATTTGGTCAATAACAATGCTCTTTGGTGATATTGTGTGAACATGCATGATCCTCTTATTAGTATCTTATGAGAATGTCTTTCTTGATTATAACAAACAGGGAGCAATAGCTCAAGTACCAATGGTACACCAAGTATGGGTGATGCGTGCAACAAGTGGATATATGTGACCCTAGGTGCACATGGTGCAAAGTGTACATGGAGAATTTTCTACAAGTGTGTGAATAGAAGCATAAGCATGGGGTACACATGAGTAATAAAGGGGAACATGCAAAATTGGGAAAATATAAACAAACATAACACCCATGTAAATAGAGTCTAGCCCTCAAAAGAAAAAAGTCTCCCCAGCAGAGTCGCCACTGTGTCCATCCCTCCCCAGATCCTCGTGGAGGGTGGGCGCGCGATGGATGGATCCTTAAGTCCCACGCGTCCCTCTCGGGAGCGCTTCGGCCAACATCATTTGAGGTGAGGTGAAAAATGTAGAGAGATTAGATTCGCCAGTCTATTTTACTCAAAACAGACAAAAGAAAAGGGGAAGCCATCCCGAAGGACAGCATCTCAAGACATATTGATGCATGTGAAACCAAAATGATTTGAGAAGGGTTCGGAGGCTAAGTTATGAAATGGGAAGGTGTTAGGCGCCCATTCCGCCCTTTCAGTCTCTCATGGGTTTTTGTTATTTTCCTTTTATTTTCCTCGTGATGTGTGTGCATCTGCATATGTAGTGGAGATAGGAATCATCGACTTGTACCATGGAAGAGGTAAAGCGAATCATCCCTAGGAAGGTATAAAAATAATATTAGAAAAAATAGGATTTATGCGATTATCCTTACGTTGACCGTTATGATGGAATGATAACGTATGTGGGATAATACGCCACTAAGAACAAATATATGTATATATATAATATAAGAGAAAGGATATTAGAAAAAATAGAAAATGAGAGGAAAAGTAAAAATAGGACTCGAGTCCCGGGTTTTACCCCGAGATGCCTACGTAGCCTATAGAGACATCAAAGTTCACGTAGTTATCATGCAAAATGAGGGGTGGGGTTTATCCCATAAATCCAAATGGGGGATTCTCTTATTTGTGTGTATGTGTGTGTGTAGAAAAAAGTGTTTTAGTTGTGAAAAAAGTGTGAGATATCTCGTTTGGAATTTATGAGCAAACCCTATTTTTCTTATTTTTTGGGTTTTTATTTATATGAAAATAAGAAATGTGCAATAATACTAAATAAAATGTATATTAGGATGTGTGAGATGAGATAATAAAATTGCTAGGTAATAAAACAAGTTATTGCAAATTTATGAGAATTTAAGGAGAGAGTTGAGAAAATTGGACCTTCTTGAAGATCTTGAGCTTGATCGTGAATGTTGGAGAGCATCACTTGGACTTGGATGATGATGGAGGGTAGTTAATTCACCAAGTTTGATGAAAAGGATGATGAAAAGTGAAGGTTGATGAGAGATTTGGGTGTGGGAATCACGCTGACTTCGAGAGAGGTTTTCTCGATCTATTGAGAGTGATATGTTTCTGATTTTGGATCCTCTTTGCAAGTGATGTCAGGCCTCCTTTTTATAGGCCCAGGGCATTATCGATCGGCATACCCCTATTCCAACCATTCGGTATGTGCGTTTAGGCACACTACCAATAGGCAGGGTCTGGGACCTGCCGTTTGGCAGTGTCTTTCAAGCCTTTAAGAAAAATCAGCCGCAGAATGCAATCCGTTGATCAGAATCGTGCACGGGGTAGACCATTGGAAAGGTAATTTAGAGACCATAGAAAGTCCTTTGGACTTCTCCCGAGTTAGGTAGTTGACTTTGGGTCAAATATGGCTCAGAAGCATTCGTCAGTCCATTAGACGGGGAATCGTTACATGCAAACGGATCGTTCGTTCGCATGGTGAGTCCGAATCGCACATGGGGAACACCGTTGTAAAGGTTAGGATATGTACTTAGACATTACAGAGTGTTTGATCTGGCTCGAGGAGCTGAGTTCGGTCAACCAGGCCTTGGAAGCATTCGGTGACCTTTCAGAGTCAAACGGATCGTTCGTCCGCATGGTAAGTCAGATTCGCGCACGAGACGGACCGTTGGAAAGGGGTTTTAGAGCCCTTCGAAGATTCACTTAACCTTGGTCGAGCTGAAGAGTTGACTTAGGTCAAACAGAGCCCGAGAGCGCCCGGTGGCCTCCTGATTGAGCTTCGGGGGAAAACAGGTCGTTCATTCGCATGGTAAGTCAGAATCGTGCACGGGACGGACCATTGGAAAGGGTTTTAGTGACCTTTGAGGATTCATTCGGTATCGGTTGAGATGAAGAGTTTAAATTTTGGTCAAATGGAGCCTGGGAGTGCCCGATGGCTTCTAGGTCAGTACTCGGGGTATGACCTGGGTTTGTAGTGATGAAGGGAGGTGCTAGGGACCTAAGGAGAATTGAAGGAGTAACGGAATGGGGTGTATACACATGATATACATTAAACTTCCTATTATACTATAGTACTCTAATTGACATATGTAGTTTCCATTATTTTTGGCTAAATGAACATTTATATCCATTGGTGTTCTATTATGACTAATATTTTAATTCTTAAATTTTCCTATTATTTTTTTGATGTAATGAGATTGAGATAATATAAGTCCATTAGATATTATAGAAATTTTAATTCCTAGTATCACATCGGTGACACCTAATCTTTCATGTTAAATCGACTAGCCATTATAAGTTTGGTAGCCTTAATTAAATCAAGGTTGCTACCCATGTTAGCATATCATCTACATAGAGACATAAAATTATATATACACTTTGAATGCTTTGGGAAAAAAACAAACTTATCGCTGTCATTAATTCTAAAACCATTTGATAAATTAACAATATAAAAAAAATTACGCCATTGCTTCGATTTTGTTTTAAAAGTGATTTTACAAGCTTACATAATTTCCTTTCTTGTCCAGGAGCAATAAAACCATCGGGTTGTTCCATTTATATTTTCTTATTTAAATCACCATTAAAGAAAGAGATTTTTACATCCATCTGAGGTACTTAAAGTCCATCTAATGCTGATATTGCTATCAATATTCTAATGGACATAATTCTTGTGACCGATGAGAAAATGTTGAAATAATACAACCTATCTCTTTTCTTGTAGCAACAAGTCTTGCTTAATACATTTCAATTGATTCGTCAGCTTTTTTTAAGACCCTTTTGTACCCTAAGGGTTTGAAACCCAGTGGAAGATCCACTAGTTCCCCCGTATGATTTTACACGATGGATTCAATTTCATGTGACACACCGCCTAATTAAATACCGGGTGATCAGTCCTTATTTCAATTAAATAGAATATTCAGTTTGTTCATTCTTAACATCACCGTCGAAAACTATTAATTACTAACCACCTGTAATAGTTAATTAAGCTGCTGCTCAATTTTAATCTTTTAAATTAACATGCAATGATCTGAAACAAATAAATAAATCACATTATCCAAGCTAAATAACCAACAACATAAAAAATGAAATAACATAATCAAATAAGATATGACTGGGATAAACACTCTAGCCTGAAACTCCAGAACAATAATCCATATCTAAATATGAATCCAACAACTGAAAATAAATGAAGTACTTTATCTCTGGAAATAACTTCTAGAAGAAGATGGGCAACATGATCGATTGAGATAAATAAAATGATGCATGAGATCTGAAAGAAATGGAGGCATCTACTACCTAAGTCCTACAATCGTCCATAGCAACTGCAGCACGTCATATGAGAAACGAACTCCTAATTTGGGTGTCCTTATGGCTGGGCACCTAGAATAGATTTTAGAATATAGATTGAGAAAACGGGTCAGAGCCCGAGTAAAACAGTTAAAAAATGTATGCAAGTATTTAAAATCCATAATCAGTAGATATTATATACATGTTAGTTTCACGTGATCTCACTTGAGATCTTCACCCCTCATCTATTGTGCACACCTAACGTATTCTACTAACCCGTCCTAGTTATGTTACCCCGATCAACTAGTTCAAGTCCATTATCTTACTACAAATAATTACTCGTGGTGCTCACCTGTATTACCCATATAATACGTTATTGATTTGTTTTACCATGTCATTTCAATCATTTAAGAATTTACGACATATATGTTAAGTTTCAACATTCTTAGTTTAGATGTCACGATATTTCTTATCTACTAAGCACACACAGTAGGAAAAACTACAAGTATATATATATATATATATATATATAGCACCCCTAGGCTGAGATCGGCGGTGCATGCATACTCTGCTATTAAGTCTCGATACATCATGTACTAAATGAAGGACATTCGGTTCGTAATCACTCTCAAACCACAATATAAAATTCAAACATAGTTGGAGGAGAACATAGTTCTAGGCCTTTGGGCTACGCACATACCTACGCACCCAAATGACCGAGCAAACCCTCAGTCACACAAGCGGTGCTCATCCCTAAGTTCTATGTTCTGAGGTACATGTCAAAATCCCCCAAGATGGCTCATCAAGATAAGACTGTCTCCTTTTCAAACCTCCCGCGATAGCAAGCAGCGTAGGTATGTCATACACATAATAAGTCACACAATAGGCATTCACACATCCTATACATAGATATGTATAATATCATTATGATAGGTATACCCTCAACCAATAACATATATCTCATACGTAGTATATGTAATACTCGGATATCGTACTCACTTTAAATTCTCCATTAAATTATTGACCATATTCTTCCCGAGTGATTTCCTACTACTCAAATAATCCTACTCATTCCATTTGTTATTTCAGTAACTAAATTATTCGTTCATCGCTAGACCGTCGTACCTCCACTTATGCTTTTCGTGACTCATTCTACTTTACTAATGAACATTTAAATGTTAAACTAAGCCATGTGATTCACTTATATCCATCATAACTGGTGAAATCCCTTCTGAAATATATTATATACATTTCTAACTCCAACCCTTTTCAATTGGGAGGAAATCCTCAACTCAAACCTATCAAAATTTAACCAAAAATGAATTTCAGAAATGTTAAGTCCCCTGAACCGATTCGGGGGAAGATGTGAACCGGCTCGAAGGTGCATCTGAACCAGTTCGGGGGTACATGCGAACCGATTTGCTGTACCTGGGTTCATCTTCCTGGCTGTGACGATTTTTCAACCACTATTAACCCTCACAACTCCATGATTTGAACCTAAACTCCCAACCAAACATATTAAACATCATATTAACATATGTAAATGATTTCTAACGTGGTAGAATCATCAAATAATCAAGAAACATCATTAAATTTGATTCATTCAACAAAATTCTTAAAACCCCTAGAATATAATATTTTTTCAAAACTTTAACAAAGATTCCAAATTTATTCACCAAATTTTAACATTAATAAATGGATTGTGTCCTACATACATAAAGGGGTTTATCCCATCTCAATTTTAACCTAAGAACATGTTTTATGTCTTCCAAATTAACCCAAAATACATCAAGTTCATAAATTAAACATCTTACTCTAACATGGATGGTATATCTATCATAAATTTAGTAAGATAAATACTTACCTCTATTTGAAGGTTTAATCCATTGTTGAAGAGTGGGTTATTTGTGATCCTCTCCTCTTGATCTTCGTGATGATAGTGTTTTTGGTGCAAGAATGGTGTTCTATGGCCTTGGGGTCTCCTCTCTTCTTCCTCCTATGGACTCTCTACAACTTTGTAACTTCTAATCCTAGAAGACTCATCTGATCGACTAATATAAACCTAGGAATTTCTTGGGTCTCCCATCTCTAAAATTTTAAAAGATCGAAATACCCTCCCGAGGTACCGGTTTGGCCTTAAAATGCCCCGGGACCCTAGCTAAACCTCCCTGTACACTCTTCTAACTATTTCAACCCTTCCGAACACATTGGCGTACTCGAAATGAACATTTGTAATGTGAAAAGGAAATTTATATTTTTATTTCCCAAATTAAGTCTCGACACGGTTGACAGGCATGTCCCGACTAAATTTATTGTAACTATCATATTTTTCACTCACGACAATTATAATATTTCCTTATCATTATTATTACTCATTCACTAAGTAATATTCAATACAAATAAATATTAACCCTTATATCGCTAATTAATATTTATTTAACCGGATTAATTTTCCAAATACAATTTAATTAATCCCCATTAACTCCCAAAATAAAAATCGATAAAATTACGGGGCGTTACATACTTCCCCCCTAAATAACGTAATTTTGTCCCGAAATTTGTAAAAAGAAATACCTGGTACGAATAATTCTGGATACTTTTCCCAAATCTCATTATCGCGCTCGCAAGTGGACTCGTCTACATTAGGATGCCCCCACTGAACCCGCACTACTGGAACTACATTCGATTTGAGTCTCTTCTTGCTATAGTCTAAAATAGCTATGAATCTCTCCTTATATGAAATGTCAGGTTATAAATCGATCTCCTCCAAGGCAATGTGAGTGGGAGCCAACTCATCCTGAAGATATCGCATCAGCGAAGAAATATGAAAGACATCATGAATTCGATGCAATTGCTCCGATAACTCAAGCATGTAAGCAACTGGCCCAATTCGCTCGATGATAGGGAATTCCCCCACGCATATCGATGCCAACTTCTCATTCTTCATGAACCTCATTATCCCCTTTCATAGGAGATACATGTAGCAACACCTGATCCCCCACAATAAACTTCAGGAAGTATTGCTTAGCATCCACATAACTCTTATGTCAGTCTTAGGCTATCCATATATGGCTCCAGATAAACTCAATCTTGGCAAACGTATCATGAATCAACTTCGGCCCGAGGATCTTGTTGTCCCCCACCTCGAACCAACAAGCGAGTGAACGACAAGGTTTACCGTACAATTCCTCGAATGGTGCCATGCCAATCGTGAACTAGTAGGAGTTATTATACGCGAACTCCACCAGTGGAAGATAATGATCCCAACCTCCCCCAAAATCAAGGATACACATCCGTAGCATATCTTCCAATATCTGATTAGTCCTCTCCGCCTTCCCATCCGTCTGTGGGTGATATTTTGTACTCAACTTCAACTCGGTACCCATAGCCTCCTGGAAATACTCCCAAAATTGAGTCACGAAAATATTTTCTCAGTCAGACATAATATCTAATGGTACCCCTTGCAATCTCACAGTCTTAGCAATATAAATTTGGACATACTATCCCGTAGTATAATCAATCCGAACTGGCAGAAAGTGAGATACCTTGGTCAACCGATCCACTATCACCCATATGGAATCGCGACCTCGCTATGAAGTAGGTAACCTGGTAATAAAATCCATGGAAATGCTCTCCCATTTCCACATCAGGATCTCCAATGATTGTAAAATTGATGTTGGATTCTGATGGTCCAATTTCACCAACTGAGAAGTGGTACACCTCAAAACAAACTCGGCGATGTCTATCTCCATCCCACTATACCAGTACTGTCGTCTCATGTCTTAGTAAATTTTATCCCCTCCAAGAAGTACAGCAAATCGGGACTCGTGTTCCTCTATCATCAATACGTGCCTAACTCCTCCCCTTTTGGTACAACCAACCTCGTGCTGAATTGTAAACCTCCATCTGAACTAATAGAGCATGAATCACCTCCCATATCTAAGGGTTGTTTGATTCGCTCCTGAAAAAATGGATCCACTGCCTATGCACACACCACCCTCGTGGCAATCTGAGGGGTGCCGGTAATAACTGACATAAATGGTGGTGCCACTGAATCCTGATGTCCCAATTCCTTCCATTTTTCCTTCCAAACTTTATCTACATCCCCTATTGGCCTACGGCTCAACGCATCTGCCACCATGTTAGCCTTCCCCGGGTGATACTGGATGTGAAACTGATAGCCATTCATAAATTCAAGCCACCTGCATTGACGCATATTCAGCTCTCTCTGAGTGAATAAATACTGCAGTGACTTATGATCTGTGAATAGGCAAAATCTCTCCCCCGATAAATAATGTCTCCAAATCCGTAACACAAACACGACTACCTCTATCTCCAAGTCTTGGGTGGGGTAATTCCTCTCATGAGTCTTAAGCTTGTGGTAAGCATACGCTATAGCCTAATCCTCCTGTTGTAACACACCCCCAAGTCCTTATAGGGATGCATCGGTGAAAACAAGATACTCTACTCCTGCCATGGGAAGTGCGAGTATGGGTGATGAAGTCAACTTGTCCTTTAGCTCATCAAAATCCAACTGACAAGCGTCATCCCAAACAAACGGTACACCCTTTCGAGTCAAATTAGTTAATGGACACGCAATCTTCGAGAATCCACTGATAAACCATCAGTAGTACCCATCTAAACCCAAGAAACTGCGCACCTCTGTCGGTGTCGTGGCTCCACTCCCTCACCACTAACACCTTACTCGGATCCACCGATATCCTCAACTCCAAAACGATATGCCCCAAAACCTTTACCTCACATAGCCAAAATACGCATTTCCAAACTTTGCATACAACTAATGCTCACGCAGTGTCTGTAAGACCCGACACAAATGCTCGGCAAGCTCATTCTCATTCCGAGAATAAATCAGAATGTCATCAATGAAGACTATAACAAACAGATCCAAAAACTCTCTGAACACCCTATTCGTTAAGTCCACAAATTTGGTCGGCACAATGGTTAGACCAAATAGCATAACCCGAATCTCGTAGGACCCATATCTCATCAACAAGGTAGTCTTAGACACATCCTGCTCTTGAATGCGTAACTACTGAAACCCGAATCCCAAATATATCTTAGAAAAGTAGGCTGCTCCTCTCAACTGATCGAATAAGTCATCAATTCGGGGCAACAGATAGTTATTATATATCGTGACTTTATTCAGGTCCCTGTAGTCCACACACAAGAGGAAATACACATCCCTCTTCTTCATAAACAATACTGGGGCACCCCACGATGATGTACTACGTTATATGAAACCCTACCCCAACAGCTTCTCAATCTAATCTAATAGCTCTCTCATCTCCATTAGAGCCATACGATACGGTGCACGAGCTATTGGCTGAGTGCCCGACGCCAAATTAATTACGGACTCAATCTCTCTACTAGAGGGCAGTCCATTCCCGGTATCTCCTGAAGCACATTGAAAAACCCACATACGACTGGGATCGAATCGAGGGAAATCACTACCCCTGAGAGGTATCCTCCTCTATGTAGTATAAATGAGTGGAGGATCCTCCCACAGGACGAGGCATCGCCACTAAAAACATCTCCTAGTCAGGGTTAGCAAAAACTATACCCCTACTATAGCAGTCAATCATGACCCTATACTCAGCTAGCCAATCCATGCCTATGATGGCATCATACTCTGACATATCTAATAAATGCATATCCACAGGAAAAATAATCTCTCGATATCTATACTCACTCCCCGACAGATCAAGAATATCAATGTCCCATTACACACTAGCAAATCTACACACGTAATTGTACTATCTACCGTATCTAACAACCATGCGACTCATGCAAATATAGTAGCTATGAATGAGTGTGAATATCCGTGTCAAATAAAGTGCACCCAAAATTTCCATGGATAAGAAACGTACCCTCAACAGTGGGTGGATCATGTGGCGCTATAGCCTGGTGGACGTGATACACGCGCACATACTATAATTGCCCCTGTTGAGGTGGGGCTGCTGGAATGGATGGTATTGCAGGCAATGCTAGTACGGGTGCTAGTGCTAGTGCTAGGAGGGTGGCGAGGAAGATAGGTCTCTGAGGCTCCTAGCATCCACCCTGCTACTATTAAGCCCTCCCTTATCAGGTCAATCCTTTTGTTTGTGTCCAGTCCTGCCACATATGAAACACCTGCCCGTAAAGTTACCTCCCCTCTCGTCCTTCTGTCCTAGACCCTGCTGTCCATTACCACCCCTACCCTGCCCTGCTAGCCCTGATGAAATCGCTTCTAGCCTGACTGACTCTGCTAGCCTTAGTGACCCTACCTGAACCCATCTTGTCCCTAGAGATAATCCACAATATGGAACCTCTTAGCTGCATCCTCCCTGGTGGGGACCCTTCTCACCCTGCCTTTGATAACTCTGACTCGATTGTGCCCCGTCGGCACTGCTACCCCCAGTCCTTCCCTACAGACTAGACTCTCCTACTCGTTTGATCCCCTTAACATGGAAGTGGTGGTCTTGGCAATGTAACAGAGCATCATCCAACACCTCAGTGTATGTCTTTAAAGAAGGATTATCCAACATATGTTGTTAGATCCTATAAGTAAGTCCATCTGTAAATAACTACATCTTCTTCTCCTCGGTAGGTACCTCTCCTAGAACGAAGTTAGCTAACCTTGTGCATTATTCCTCATACTCAGCAATGGTCTTCCCATCCTAGGTGAGATCTAATAGTTTCTTCCTCATCTCTGTTTGTATGGCGGATAAAAAATATTTACGGTCAAACAACTCCAAGAACTCCTGTACCGACATATTATCTCTCTTCTCCGCAGTGGTAACGGACTCCCACCACTCCACCTCCCCGACTAGCTTAAATATAGCTAGAATATTCCTCTGAACGTCCTTGCACTCGTACATCCTAAAAAATTATGTGGATGTCTTTCTTCCATTGGCTAGCAACCACTACGTCTGAACTCCCCTAGAACTCGGGAGGGTGTGCCTTCTTAAGGCATCTTTAACTCATTCCCAATCATAATGCAATGCCAGCATCTGAGTCGGGTCTAGGACCTGGGCCTGGGAAACTGTAGCTAATGATGCATTAACCACCCGGGTAACTATGGCGACAACCTCTGCAGCATTGATGGTAACCTAGGTTAGAACTGGCTGAAGCTTTGGCTGTGCCTCTAGGGTGGCTCGTGTGGCACATCGAAGAGGCATCTGAAACAAGGAAGAATTTTCCATCAATCCCCAATTCAATATGTCTTAAATTATCTAAAGACATAAATGTGTAATAAACAATACAATAATCCTAATAATAGGGCTCTATATCAAATAACGTTACGCTGAAAATCATAGTAAGCCGCACAGATCCTAAAGACACCAGAACCTAATGCTCTGATACCATCTATGACACCCCGCCTAATAATATATCGGTTGATCAGTCCTTATTTAAATTAAACAGAATATCCAGTTGATTCATTCTTAGCATCACTGTCAAAAACTATTAATTACTAACCACCTACAATAGTTAATTAAGTCGGTTCCAAATTTTAGTCTTTTAAATTAACATGTAATGATCTGAAACAAATAAATAAATCACATTATCCAAGCCAATTAACCAACAACATATATAATTATATAATTGAATCAAATAAGATATTACTAGGATAAACACTCTAGCCTAAAACTCTAGTACAATAATCCAATTCTAAAAATAAATCCAATAACTGAAAATAAAGGAAGTACAATGTCTCTGGAAAGAACCATTAGAGGAAGATGGGTGACATGCACGACTGAGATAAATAAAATGATGCATCAGATTTGAAAGAAATAGAGGCATCTACTGCCGAAGTCCTGTAATTGTCCACAACAACTGCAGCACGTCAGATGAGAATGAACTCCTAAGTTGAGCGTCCCTATGGCTAGGCACCTAAAATGGTTTTTACAAAATAGGTTTAGAAAATGAGTCAGAACCCTAGTAAAACAGTTTAAAAATGTTTGCAAGTATTCAAAATGCATAATCAGTAGATATTATATGCATGTTAGTTTCACGTGCTCTCATTTGAGATCATCACCCCTCATCTATTGTGCTCGCCTAACATATTCTACTAACCCATCCTAGTTAATTTACCCTACCTAACTAGTTCAAGTCCATTATCTTACTTCACATACTTACTCGTGGTGCCCACCAGTATTGCCCATACAATATGTTACTGATTTGGCTTCCCATGTCATTTAAGTCATTCAAGAATTTACCACATATGCGATGAGTTTTCACATTCTTAGGTTATTTTAGATGTCAAGATCTTTCTTATCTACTAAGCACACATAATAGGATAAACCACAAGCATATATATATTTATCTCTCTCCTCTCTCTCTCTCTGTATATATATATATATATATATATATATATATATATATATATATATACTCATACAACACTCTAGGCTGAGACTTGCGGTGCATGCATACTCTACTATCGAGTCCTGGTACATCACGTACTAAATGAAGGACTGTCGGTTCGGAATAACTCTCGAACCACAATATACAATTCACACATAGTTGCGGGCGAACATAGTTCTAGGCCTTTGGGATACACACATACCTACGCACCTAAATGACCGGGAACACCCTCATTCACACAAATGGTGCTCATCCCTAAGTTCTATGTTATGAGCTACAAGTCAAAATCCCCCAAGATATCTCATCAAGATAAGATTATCCCCTTTTTAAACCTCTCGCGATAGCAAGGAGCATAGGTATTCCATACACATAATAAGTCACACAATAGGCATTCGCACATCCAATGTATATATATGTATAATATCATCAAGATAGGTATACCCTCAGCATATAACATATATATCGTACGTAGTACTTGTAATACTCGGATATCCTACACATTTTAAATTATCCACTAACTTATTCACCATATTCTTCCCGAGTGCTTTCCCTACTACTTGAATAATCCTACTCACTCCATTGGTTATTTCAGTAACTAAAATAGTTGTTCATCGTTGGACCAGTCGTACCTTAACTAAAGTTTTTTGTGGCCCATTCTACTTTACTAACGAACATTTAAATGTTAAACTAAGCCTCGTGGTTAACTTATATCTATCATAATTAGTGAAATCCCTTCTGAAATATATTACATACATTGCTAACCCAATCCCTTTTCATTTGGGAGGAAATCCTTAACTCAAACCTATCAAATTTCAACCAAAAATGAATCTCAGAAATATCAGGTCCACCGAACCGGTTCGAGGGAATATGTGAACCGATTCAAAGGTGCAGTCGAACCACTTTGGGGGTACATGCGAATCAGTTCATTGTACCTGGGTTCATCTTCCTCGTTGGGACGATTTTCCACCACTGTTAACCCTCAAAACACCATGATTTGAACCCAAACTCCCAACCAAATATTCTAAACATCATGTTAACATATGTACATAATTTCTAACATGGTATAATCATCAAGAAACATCATTAAATTGGATTTATTCAACAACATTCTTACAAAACCTAGAATATCATATTTGTTCAGAATTCCAACAAAGATTCCAGATTTATTCTCCAAATTTTAACATTAATTGATGGATTACATCCTACATACATAAAGAGATTCATCCTATCTCAATTTCAACCCAAGAACATGTTTTATGTCTTCCAAATTAACCAAAAATAGATGAAGTTCATAGATTATAAATCCTACTCTAACATGGATGGTGTATCTATCATAAATTTAGCAAAATAAATACTTGGCTCTATTTGAAGGTCCGATCCACTAGTATATTTGTGATCATCTCCTCTCAATCTACGTGATGATGGTGTTTGTGGTCCAAGTATGGTGTGCTATGGTCTTGGGGTCTCCCCTATTTTTCCTCCTATGGCCTCTCTGCAACTTTGTAACTTCTAACCCTATAAGACTCATCTGATTGGCTGATATAAACCTATGCATTTCATGGGTCTCCCTCCTCTAAAATTTTAAAAGATCGAAATACCCTCCCGGGCTTCCGATTTGGCCTAAAAATGCCTCGGGCCCAAACTAAATCCGCGTGCACAATTTTTTAACTATCTCGACCCTTCGGACACATTGGCGCACTCGAAATGAACATTTGGAATGTGAAAAGTAAATTTATACTTTTATTGCCAAATTAAGTCCCGATACGACTGACACGCGCGTCCCAACTAAATTTATCGTAACTGCCATATTTTTCACTCACGACAAATATAATATTTCCTTATCATTATTATTACTCATTCACTAAGTAGTATTCAATAAAAATAAATATTAACCCTTATCTCACTAATTAATATTTATTCTTTTCCAAATATAATTTAATTAATCCCAATTAATTCCCAAAATAAAAATCGATAGAATTACGGGGTGTTACATTTCATTGCTAATCGATTATTTTCAATTTAAACATTGGGAGAATATATTGCTTCATTATACATTTGGGGATCATTTTTCAACAAATATGTTAGAAAATCCTGACCGAGGGAAGTTGATGCCCTTGCCTTTTTTTTACATTTAGGCTCATCCATTGTAGACTCTTGATCTTTGGTTTTATGAGTATCTCTAGTTTTTGCATTATTTGTACTTTTTTTGGGACTTGTTACTAGGGTCATATTATATGGAAATTCATTCACAAATAATTAATCATGAATACTCGAAATCTCAAATTTGCAAACAAGAAATCGATATGCACAACTGTTATTTTCATAAGTTTATCAGTCAACGATTTTTGTTACTATTTTGACCTTTTTGGGATAAGGAACCATCACCTCGTCTAAACACCCCCACACTCATATATATTTATAGTAAGGTCTTCGACCCTTAAATAATTCATAAGGTGTTTTATGAGTTTTCTTGTGAGACACTTTTTTGAGAATATAATTAGCGAAGAGTAAAGCCCCCCAACCCCCCACCCAGAAATTATGTGGTGCTTCAAAACTTACTAACATAACGTCAATAATTTCTTTCAATGTGTGGTTCTTGCGTTCTGCAATACCATTAGATTTGGGCGAGTAAGGAGAGGTATTTTGGTGAATTCATATTAACCAACTCTATCTCTTCTTATGGACTTTATCTTCTTGCTAAGTTGATTCTTTTTATACTGTTTAAACATATCTATGACTCATCTCTACTTCTTAGCAAATACACATACCTTTTTTTTATGCAATCATCAATATTGTAATAAAAAAAAAAATTTACCTCCTCTATTTTGTACAAACTTTATATCACATATATCAGTATGAATCAGGTCTAAAGGTTCACTTTTTCTTTCAATGTAGGGAAATGATAATCTTGCCAATTTTGATTCCAGCAAAGTTTCACATTTATAATTTTTGTCAATATCAAATTTTAGAAGAAATTCTAAGTCAATTAATCTATGTAAAGTATAATTCCACATATTTGAAGACTCAAGCAAGTAAGAAGAACTATTATTATTATTATTATTATTATTATTATTATTATTATTATTATTATTATTATTATTATTATTATTATTATTATTATTATTATTATTATTACTATTATTATTATTATTATTATTATTATTATTGTTGTTATTGTTGTTGTTGTTGTTGTTGTTGTTGTTGTTGTTGTTGTTGTTGTTATTACGGTTTAGTATAACAATCATTACATTCATCTCCTCACATACATATCTTTTTAGAGAGTACAAATTTATTAAACACAAAAACTAACTTGAAACCATTCTTGCTAAGTTAGGATCCTGAAATCAAATTCTTGCGAATATCTGGTACATGAAGCACATCATTGAGAGTGAGTTCCTTTATGGATGTCATTTTCAGCAAAATCTTTCTATACCCTTCAAGGTTGGAACTTGATCGGTTATCCATACAGATATTCTCCTCATTTTTCATAGGTTTGTAGGTACAAAACATCCACTTATTTGAACAAATGTAGCATGTAGCACTGCTATAGGATATCACCGCAAAGAGATTGATATTGACGATTCGGTCTGAAAGATTTTCACATTCCATCATGTTAGCTTGAGCATTTTTTTTCTTGAAATTATTTGGTTTGCAACATTCATTTGAATGATGTCTAGGTTTGCCATTATTATAGCATTTTCCTTTGAACTTCTTTATAGGCTTTGAAGTGCCATCGCCTTCACGCTTCTTCTTATTGTATTTAGGTCCTAATTCTAAAACATTATCCTTGTCTTCCATAGATTTATTTCCATTGTTCTTCTTTGATACACATTTGTCTTCTTCAATCCTAAGCCTTATGAGTAGTTCTTCAAGATTCATCTCCTTGCATTTGTACTTTAGATCATTCTTGAAGTTTTTCCAAGAAGGCACTAATCTTTCAATTATTGCATCCATTTGGAATGAGTCGCTTAGGCACATTCCTTTAGCATGAATGTCATGAAGAATCACTTGTAATTTTGAACTTGAACAATTACTACTTTAGAATCCACCATTTTGTAGTCATGAAATCTACTCACTATGAATTTCTTCATGCCAACATTTTCTGTTTTGTATTTCTTATCTAAGGATTTCCATAGTTCCTTTTTTCTTTTTAATATCATACATTACACGTTGTATAGTGCATTTTCCAATTGCTTAAGAATGTAATTTCTACATAGGAAATCTACATGCATCCTCAACAACAAACTTCTCCTTATCAGGTTCCCACTCAACAATTGCAGGAGATTCCTCTTGAATGAACCTTCTCAAGTTCATAGTAGTGAGATAGAAGAGTATCTTCTGTTGCCAACGCTTGAAGTCCATTCCAATAAACTTTTTGGACTTCTCTCCATGAGACATAGTCACGAGTGCGAGAGAAGGAAGAACACTTGTAGATTCCATTTATTTTACATAAATAGAAAATGGGGTTTAAAATATATAAATATTAAGGAAGTAGAACAAATTAATAGCTAAAATTGAACAAATGACTTTGTTCACAATTAGACAGTAAGTTAAATTAAAATAAATAATAATAATAATAATAATAATAATAATAATAATAATAATAATAATAATAATAATAATAATAATAATAATAATAATAATATGTTTTGTATATATAACAAAGACAATCATTTTTAATGATTTATGTTTTGTTATCAAAGAGCAAAACCAAGAACTATAGAATTAACGAAACTGGATACGATAATCTATATTATATAAAAGAAAAAAATATTTCCATCTTCAAATTTTTTCTCTTTATATATATATATATATATATATATATATTAAATTACTACATAATTATAGAATAACCAAAACAGTAAATAATAAACAAAAGAGTAATATGGTTGTTAAGAAAATAATTAAAAGATAATGAAGATATGAATATGAGTCATGTTATATTCACGGTGTCTTTAAGACAAAACAATTCTCTTCGTGGTCATTAAGGCTTTGAATTATCATCTCCCACGATAGAACGGACTTCGAGTTGAAGAAGGAGCCCTTCAATTTTTAAACCCCAACGAACTCAAATTATTTGGAATACTCAAACTGACCATTATGAAGATGCGGAGAGAGATAGAGGAGAGAATTTTATGTTTTTTGTGTTTTGCAAATGAAGAAGTCTTTTGAATTTTTATAGGTTTCTTGGTGACTATTCAGGATAGAAAAAATTGGAACAATTTCAACAAATTGTAATTGCCGTGTCCAAATAGGCACCAAAGAAACTGAATAAAATTGTAAGAGAAACGAATAACTTGATGGGTTAAACTCGACCTAGAAACTAAATGAATTCTACCAAAAAATAAGAATTCTAGAAGCCCAATCCCGAGGCTGAGCCAACCGGACGACGACGCTCGTGGGGTTAACCCACATGCATCTAGTTCACCTCCTTGTTACAAAGTGGGGTGCCCTTTGGGACCCAATCCTAACGAGTAAAATAATTATATATAAATACTTCAGTTTTCCACCAAAGTTCCAATGTGGTACAATTAATTTACACCCCTAATTCATCACGTTTCATTCATTCAAACAGGTTACTTTTTAGACAAATTTATCATTCATTCTTTAATGGTTTTGGGTAAACATATATATAACATTATACTCCTTACGGAGAAGAACGTGTTTATGTGTGGTCCCGACTAAATCAGAATGTAGGTCTCACATTAATTTGAGCCTAAAGTTACTCATTTATTATATTTCTAAACCCATTTCCAACACTTAAAACATGACAAGTGATATCCTCAAGTTCACTTCAATAATCGCATTTACCATAGCTCATATGACCACCAATTTTCTTAAACATTTGGGATGTAGTAGAAATCAAAATTAATGAGAATTTTAGTAAACACTTGATTTTTCGCAATAATTTAGACATATTCGTATATATTTTGAAAAATAATACAAATCCTTCCTGAATATTTTAATTTTTTTAATAAACCTCCTTATTCAATAAATGATTAGCAAATATCGCTAAATTACTACTACACCCTTTTATTACTAAATATTGTCTAATAATAGAGTTAATATATAAAAGTAAAATTGACCTCCCGTGAACAATTAATAGGGAACTTATATGGATTTTATTTTTAGAAAAATATTATGCTCAACATATATGCCATCAATAATTGTACACTTTTTTAAAAAAATCATTTAATATTTTACCGTCAACTAAGTAGCACAAAAATTATCTTATTCAGAAAAGGAAGGATTACATCAAAATTATTAAAACTAGTTGGAATTAGGAAAAACACCCGAAGGAATTAAAAATATGTAAAAGATAATAAATCAAAATAGGAATTTGATTAAAAACTTCATAGTAGTTGTGATTCCAAAACATATAAAACAAATATATCCACATAACATCCAGAAAAGTTAATGCATTTTCAAAAATATATGGAGGATTTGTTTGGTTACATTACATATTATTTTGTGATAAATATTTAGTTACAAGTTTTGCAATCTTTTTATAAATTTTGACAAAAAAATCAACAATTTTTTCTATAAAACATAAAATTTATGAAGCACACAGAACACTAGAAGAACGGATTCTCCATCATAACATAAACATTGATTAATTGTTACGACACAGTTCAATTTTTTTTCCATGGCATTCAACCAAATGGTTGGCTTTTCGATATCAAAAAAATTCTTTCCAAATCTATCCTCAATTAAAATTGTTACTAACATCGATCCTCATTCTTTTCTCATTCAAAAGAAAAGAATTTTTATCATAAATAAGAAACATAAAACCTCAAAGATTAGACCCATCTCTTTAAATTCACTAGCTTACTCCCCTTAGAGCAACCCTTATGGGTAGGGCAAAGGGGTATATTTGCGGTTTATATGTATGTTGTGGGTAGGCTAAAATGTCATATATACACATTGGTAGGGTAAAAATAACAAATTTAGAATTGTACTAGTTTGTTTTTTGTGGGACCCACTTTAAACGGAACATCATGTTCCGCGTAAGAAAAAAACAAAGGTCTTAAACGGAACATCATGTTCCGCCTAAGACTTAAACACATTTAACCTTATTTTTGTTTTTATCCCCAAAAGATTGCAAGTTATATTTGTTATTGAAAAAAGTTTTTTTTTTATATTCCGCCCAAGACTTATTTCAACAGTTATATTCAATTTTTGCAACGACTTTTTTTTTTTATAAATAGAAGTTGAATTTGGTGTTCCGTTTTTTTTTTTTTTTTTTTTTATATTATTATTGAAAACATTTTCCCATATCCATAATAACATAAGACTTTTGGGGAGAAAAATAAATATTGGAGCACCCTTAAGCGGAACAAGATGTTCCGCCCAAGAGGGTTGAAAAGTCCTCCTATACGACGTCGTTTCATATTTCATATGCTATATCTAATATAACCCATAACAATTTCGTGTGTTTTGGTAGGGAATATTTGGCTTAGTTTAGTGTGTTTTTATCCTGTGCATAAGGGTTGCTCTTATCGAGAAGCACTGCGTACAAAATTAAAAAAATAGACCAAATGTCAAAATTTTGAAATATGTATTCACAAAACAAAATAAAAATAAATAAAAACATTTGTATAACTAAACCTTAATCACAAAAATTCAAATCTCATAACATGCGTGAATGTTTTATTAGTTTCAATAACACAAAGTTTTTTTTTTTAAATTCCCAAAGTTGCCAGAACCATTTTCACTGAGAAATAGGGCAGACCATCCTTCTGTCATGGTTATAGGGAAATTAATTTGTACTACACATATAGAAAACACAACATAATAAACACCCTGATTCTAAAAGATACGTCCCATTCACAAACAGAGTTGAGAGTTATGTTTGATTACAAGGAAAAATGTCTGACCTCTATGGCAAAAAGGAAGCTGATGAATAAATTTCTTTTGTCGAAAAAAATAAAAAATAACTCAATGTTGTAAAATCTCTGGCAATAGTGTGATATAAAATATACCCATAAATTCTAAAGCTAGAAGATATATTACCCCTGACGAAAAAACCAAAAATATTATTTATAAAAAAATAATCACAAAAAGGAAATTAAATCAAACAACCTACTTTTTTGGAGCACTATTCAGATGATCAAAGTGTAGATATTGTGATATTTATTTCCAAACTTCCGAGTTGAAATTTGGAGACCAAGAGGACCATTAGTTTACAAAGATCAAACTAATATTGGTAAGTATTGTCGTCTGCCACGCGGGGGACCCGACAACGACGATACTTTTGTTTTTATTTTTCCTAATCTTTGCTTTGTATATGAAGAGATAACAATCTACAATAACAGATCCATATATAAAAACAGACACATATATACATACATATAGATATTCATGCATCTTGGAGACAAATGGAGAGAGAGAGAGAGACCCAATTCATTTGTTCATGATGGCCACAACAAATATTTTGGTTGCTTTTTATTTTGATCTCAGGTGAATAGTTAAGGAACTGAATAGGCAGAAGATAAAAAAGCGAAGAAAATGAGGAGAGGGAGAAAAGCGAATTTTAATACTCCTGTTGGGCATTTTATATCACAGAAAAGAAAATATGTAAATGTGGACAGTCTTTTTTCCTTTTTTTTTTCAAAACATAAAGACTTTGAATGAAATTGAGCAAAAATATTGATTTATAATATATATACATATACACACACTTTATTTGTGTAAGGATATTGAGATAAATCCTGGTTCCACAAAATATTGTGTCTACGATTTAAGAAATTATTAAATTTAAAAAACAAACATAGACGTCACTTTCGCAACTTAAATGAGAGAGAGAGAGAGAGAGAGAGAGAGAGAGAGAGAGAACTATCTATTGTAATGAAGAAATGTAGACATATATTTGATTATTTCGTACTCACATCACCGGTCAAATCCTTTATCCAGTTCGCGTACATGACAGTAGCAGTTTAGTTACATGAACATGCAATTTGTGCGACATGAAAATTGAACACACATGCGAAATGGATGAGAAAAGCTTATATATAGATATAGATATACATGATGTTCCAAACCTTAGAGTAAAAATAAATAATCGTGAGTGAAGCTACCTATAGATAGGAGTTTAGATTCAAGATGGAGGTGAGAATTGGAGGAAACCACACAAACTTTAGTTATATATCTTGTGGATATTGTTTAGTTTCCTCCAATATCTCATCTCCGACTTCTGAATAAATTGATTTTTTCTCTGGGAAGCTCAGGAAAAGCCACAAGAAGATTTATGTTCAAGTTGGAAGTGAGAATTGCAGGAAACTAAACAAACGTAATGCCAAATTCTTGTGAAATTTGTTTAATTTCCTCCAATATCTCATTTCCAGGTTTTTAACTCGGATAACACTGACATAAAAAAAAACATCTTGGTATACACACACTGTAAGAGATTCTATTCAAGTTGAAAGTTAGAATTGGAGGAACTAAACAAATGAACCAAAACTCTGGTTTAAGTTGTTTAGGTTGTTTAGTTTCTTCCAATATCTCATCTCTTCAGTTTTAAACTGATTGGAGAAATTTGTTTAAAGAACTTGCGACCTTTTGTCATAATGGAGGCAATCAATAAAGCTATGCAATTCATTTCGGATCTCCTCCTTGGGACTTTTAATAATGTTAATTATGGATTTAGAACATTCAATTTATTTTTGTGAAAATATTCGCTAATTTTTTAATTGATTTTCTTTTAAAATACTCATCTACCGTTATACTAAAAACTAGAAAAATAGAAATTTAACCTAACTTACATTTTCGATCACCGAATTTTGGGACATCCGATAACCAGAGTTTTTTCGGTCACCGGTGCTAATGTCATCGGACAGAGTATCAAAAAATAAAAATAATTGTTTTGTAAGGTTTAAAGGACACTATGTTTTACATCATTTAACATGATACGCATCCCTATATTCGTCGAGCGTGCAAAATGCAAACTTAAATGTGCATTTTATCGCCGCTAAATTAAATTTTCCATTTGTATTTTTACGGTCCAAATTATTGGAACTTTGTAATCAAACAAAACCTAAATTATCTTAGGTATTATTTGATATATTCCATCTTTCTATAATGTTGTTATCGTGTAGTCTAATTTGAACTCAAAGAGTCTTTTTGATGTGGTAAAAAGTGTATTCCAACTTTAAGCTATATTTTAGAATTTTTTCGCAATAGATGTTCAAAATTGTTGGTAATATATCCACTCTAATCAGTCATCATCATCAATGTAATACCATGGAGCGGGATTACGCAGCCAATTTTCAATCAACATTTCCATTTCAACAAAAGAAAGGAAAACAAGGACATAAGATAGACTTATAGGTAAGTATGTGAAGGACGATTATTTTTTGGACATCCAATGGAAGACAATGTCGAAAACACAAAAACATTTTTTGTAAGTTGTGAGGCTAATTTATTCACAAACAATTACCCTAAGCATTTAATGTTGATCATAAAGGAAATAATCTCACAAGATAAATAATTACATGGTTCGACCTACACCGAGCAGTCTTCAACTTCGTTATAGGTTTCCCAGTATAAATTGGCATATTCCCATAAGGTCTTATAGGATTTCTTCCTCATCGTGAGGAGAGAATCAATTCTCTTCAGATGAGAGCTTCTTGTAATGTAGCAAGCAATGAAGGCTTCGAAGTGTGACTTGAAATCATAGACCGATCTATATGGAAATCCTTCAAACCACTTTTGCATCATGTCCCCCAGGCTTGAGAGGAATATGCGGCACATAAGGGGGTCATTGTGATTCCATGGAGTCATGGATTGTCTGTACCGGCGAACATGTTCAATAGGGTCGGTATTTCTGTTATAAAGTTTGAACCTTGGGTTGCAAACTTCTTTTGGGGATCTTTCTCCTCAACTCTACTTAAAAAAGGGACTGCATTTTAGTGGTAAGGGCCCTCCTAGAGAGTTCTTTGGTGGATTTAGTCCTACAATTCGTAGGATGTTGATCCATCTCCTTCTTACCAAACTGTAGATATCGTGTCTACGGTATCCTTCTTAATTCTGCCTTATCGGGTGACTTTTGTTCTCAAAGTGTTCATGGTCGCGATGTGAACTCCTTCCTTAGCTATAAGTTTTAGTCTCCTGAGATCTAGATGTTCAATCGCACGCTTTTTCATGTCTCAGCGGAGCTTTCGCTCCAACCTTTCTAGGCGTCGCTGGAGACGCGTGCTTTCCTCTAATTATAGGCATGTTACCTTATCTTGCTAATGGATCATATGCATCAACCAACCGTGGGATCTGAGTGGATCTAGGTTTCTCATTTCTTTACTCAAAGTGTTGCTCCTATGGGCGATAAGGCGGGTGAGGGGAACCTTGTCTCCTGTTGAGGTGGATCTTAGATCCAACTCTATGCGGCAGCAGTCCACCTTATTGATTACTCGAGAGAGGTGCTTTTTGGGAGTGAGATACGGCTATTTATTGGAATTAACTAATTTGGAGGGTAAAACTCGTTTCCCACAGATGGCGCCAATTATGGGTTTAATTAATTCACAAACAATTATCCTAAACAGTTAATACTGAGCCAAAAGCAAATAATCTCACATGATAAATATTTATGTAGTTCGTCAATGTCCTACATCCATGGGATGTTTCACTTTTCTTATTACACTTTTCTAATTTGATAAAAAAAAATGCATGTTCCGTTTTCCATGGGGTGAGGGTCACATTTATAGCGAGGGAAGATATGAAGTAGTGTAGGACTTGTTCCTTTTACTAATTAGGTCGATGCTTGATTTGTTCTCATCTCTTTCAAGATCCACGCAAGTTGGTCTTCTCTTAGTAGTTATCTCATGTAATTAGGTCGAATCGATTCGGTAGTTTACAGAGTGCTAGGTTTCTTAGTCCAAACCGATTCGATTTTTGGGGGAATCGATTCTCTAGGGAAATCGATTCGGCCCTAGGGCGAATCAATTCATTTTCCTGCTATTTTTGAGTTAGTTTTATAACTCAATTCCAATTCATTTTCTTTAGGTTTAGGGCCTAGGAACCTTCTTGTATGAAGTAAACTTAGAGTCCTAGTTGAGTTAGATAGCTACCCTATTTTAGAAATGGAATAAATGGGGCTTATTCCGGGGATGAAAAATGATGTCAGGCCATTTTTTTCCTTAGTTAAATTATTAGTGGTCTAGAAGTTGCAAGGTCGTATTGGGAGACTTTAGAGGCTCATTTGAGGTATGATACTCATGGTGGGTCATAATGACACCCTAACCTGTTGGGAACATGAATTGAGAGTAATTTACTCTTTGAGGTCGTAATGATATAATGAATTACGAATGGCTCCGGATGAAATATGATGATATAAAAAGGAAAATGGTTTCGAATAAAATGAAACAAGTGCATGGTAAATGGGAATGAAAATGAAATGAAAATGGAAATGAATATGGTAAATGATAATTTGCTTAAACACACCTCTCTAAATGCCATCGTAAGGGGAGTTCATGCGTGAGGTGAAGCCCCCTGGGTAATGAATGTAGGGTGGATATAGTCCTAGGCCATATGAGCGCTTGTTGTATTTTTTTTGCGATGGTGAGGTAATTCTGGGTGTGGTTATGACTCTCCCACAGGCATATGGCCACTTCCCGACGTCTTGCGTTATAGGTTCCCAGGTTGTCTTGGTTGATAGGACCTGGAAGATGATGGTCATTTAAGGGCGTGCACAATGGGGAAACCCGGACGGGCGATCTTAGAATCGTTATATAAATATGATTATAACTATTCTTAATCAAGTGGGACTTGATGGATTATAAATGCCATAAAGAGCATAATGAAATTCCACAAAGAGCATATAATTGAAATAAATGCCACAAAGAGCATATAATTGTGATTATGTTTCCAGGTAAGGGACGGAACGATGAATGAACAAAATAAAAAAGGATGAAAGTTTTTAATAATGTTATTTATTCTTATCTTCTTGCATAACTAAATTAAATTTATGATTATTTAAATTGCTTTAGCTTATGCTATGAATTGTGTAGGTAGATTCGTATCTTCATTTATCATGATTATATGTCCATAGCTATCATACTTTTTATTCATCTGGTGATCATATAAAACCGGGCCCTGACCCATTCATATTTCTTATTGTGCATGAATCTTGTATCCGCTCAGGTGCTCCGCCGCAAGGACTCCCGTACTGACTTTCCCATTCCGGTGAATTTTTGGGAGCCGTGATACTTTGCGGATGTTACGGGATATTTTTTATAGACGCTTTCATTTTTGGACTCTAGTTATGATCGGGTCGTTTACTCGGGCGTGTGGCCCAAGCTTTTGTATTTGCTTATTGTAATGTATTGTGTAGCATTAACTAGATTGTTGTTATACATTGTATGTACCTATTGACCGACAGCATATTCGGTCCTCTTATTGTATACTTATTGTCGTTGTAATATTAATTATTTTGGGTTTCCACTTTCTTTTCTAAATGGGCTGTTTAAAATGCTTTCTTTAAATTACAAAATAAAATTTTTGGCAACCCGTTTTCTTAAGATTGGGTGGTTATCCCGTATATTGATTGTATTGTTGCGATGCTGAGAATGATTCCATCCATGATTCATGTTATATTAGAGTATCAGACTAGCCACCCCTTATTTTGGTGAGCGGGTTGTCACAACCAACCGATACGAGTTTTGCACATGTTTTGTAAGGTTTAAAAAGCTTAAACACATCCTTAGAGTTTGGAAAGATTTGAGTTATCATTCTTATATATTTACGTGATCTTGCTGCACCAAGAAGGTTTGTTCTACCATTGAACATCAGGGTTTTGCAGTGAAGAAAAGAGAAGGACTTCTTATTCGACAGCGTAGACGTATTAAAGCCATTCGGTGGAAACCGAGACATACGTAGATGCGTGTGTTGTGGAGAGGTATCGTGGAAGGTCGAATTTCTGCGTGGGCACTATTGAAGAACGATAGAAGATTAGAAGGAGCGTCAAGTCCCGTGGGGATCGAGTCATTGAGTAAGGCTAATATGTCTTTGTAAAACCTTTCTTCATAGTGATTGTCTGGCTTGGGCCGTCCGAGGTTGTTTTCCCGTTTTGGATTTTTTCCTCGTACATCCGGCGTTGTGAGTATTCTTTACTTTACTTTACTTGATTTAATCACTAGATGTTTGTTTAAGATTAATCAAGATAAAATTGGTTTAAAGTAAGAATTGGGTTTTCACAACGTGGTTTGGTGCTAATTAAAAGTTGAATAATTTTCGATAAAAATTGGTTTGATCTGAATCACACATAGGAACAACCACGCATTCTCATTGAGGCTTCAATTTGTTTTAATCTACTAAAGAAATCTATCTTGTCAAACTGACAATGGCTTGCTTGCCTTGAATTTCTAGGTATTTGGAATGTTTTACTCCCATTTAAAACGTGTTTATAATGAAGTTTTGTCTTTCTTTGCCTAAACTATACCATGTTCTTTAACAGGACTGAATTCTACGAGCCAAGGGTGTTGGAACTCATTGTAGTGATGATAGTGGGACAAATGTTATCAGCGTAAATAAAAAAATTTGATGTTATACCTACGACTTTTGGTCGTCAAGGAAACTATACAGTCGCATCTTATAAGAACAATATTTACCTTTCATCCTCATTTCGTTTATGTGTTCCTCTACATTCAATTTAAAGTACTTTCTTATGTAATTTTGAGGTTATACTTGCCCACGTTTCAAGATCATCGTCCTTAATGAGGCAGATTCAATGACTGAAGATGTATAGAAAAATCTATTATTTGTACAATTTACTGATTTAGTACTGTATGATCATAAACGTAACGCCACATCTTTCTTTGCATAATTCCTTAGGTATAACAATGGAAATGTATTCAAAATTTACAAGATTCTTTCCATTTGCTAAAATCGGGAGGTTCTTTCATAGTTGCCCTTTCAATCTTTCTTCAAATTGTTATATTTAGTCGTTATTGTACACACTGGCATATGTCAATTTCTTTTTAGGATCAAATACCAAAAAGTCCCTTTAATATTTTTTAATACATATCTAGTCCAAGCCTTTTTTTGGTACCAAAAAGTCTTTCAAACACCCATTTAACTCATATTCTCTTATTTTTAAAGGTCCACACCAGCGGCATGAGAAAGGACTTTTTGGAGTAAAATAAAAAGGCTTGGACTAAACGTGTATTAAAAAATGTTCGAGGGACTATTTGGTATATGCCCCTTCTTTTTAATATAGTGATAACAATGAGAATTATGTATTCTTATTCTCTGTCATTATTTTTTTTAGTTTTTGCCTATATTTGTGGTTTTTTTATGTTTCAGCGAGGTTTAGTATGAATATAACTGAAATATGAATTTGGATGTTACCTTTATCATGTAGATTATTAAAACTCCATCCACGAGAGGAATTATCCATGGAGCAGTAATCTACATTAAACGATCGCGCCATTGCTCTCCTTTCCTACAAAGAATATCATGCAATCCTTTTTACCCCCCGGATTAATGGAAAAACTAGAGGTCTATCAGAGAGGATCTTTGTCGAGAAGTGATATGGTAAAATTTACCTTGATAAACTAAAAAGATACTTCTTGATCTTAAAAAAGAAGAAGGAATAGCTATTGGGCTCACGAACTAACATTTATGTGACAATTTTACTAAAAGTGTTATTAGACTTCCAATTTGATCATGTCTCCCGCTTTAATTACCACTTAGGTCCCTTCTCTTTGTCACTCCCTTTCTTGTTCTTGATCCCAGCCTTCTGATTTTGATCTACAATTTAATTCCATTAAACGTTTGTCATATTGCAATATTTTTCATTTGTAACACTAACCTTTTTTTACATGGAAAAAATACACAACTTCTAATTCCACATCATATAGCCACTAAATCAACACATATTACCCGTTATAATAATGCACGAAAACATATATGAATAATTATTAGAAGAAAATTCTAAGGCTAAAAAAATCAACAAGAAAGAAAATGGTGAAATATAATCATGCAACATAACAACAAATGTTTCGCCCAATTGAAACATGCACCACAAATATATCAAAGTTAAAAATTTGAAACAAAACACTCATGCTCAAGTTTAATAAAATTGTCTATTTCTACCTGAAGTACAAATTCATGTTGGTGATGAGATATTTGACCTTGGCAAGCATAACATTAATTAAGCTAATGAAAAATTAGCAAGTGGGTTTGTGACTAGTTTATGCCTCCCAATGAAAAAACCTAAAGTTAAAATCAAAAATAAAAACAAACTTCTTATAGCATAACTTGTTTGAGTTGTGAATAAATTGTACCCAACATCAAGTCTAAGTAAATTATTTTTTAGACTTCTTTCCTGGTATATCCTAATATTATTCAAATCTACTCTCACATGGTAATGTAAATAAGTCCAATCAACTTCAAATCACAACCATAAAAATCATCCCAACCAAAAACCTTAAAAGAAAAGAATTATCTGAGCATTTACTGATTCACTGTGGCATTGTATCAAGTTGATGTTGGAAAATATTGTGTTTTTACACAAATTATTTTATAACCAAATTAATATATTGGTCAAAGTAGGACCAAGTACGTGCGCGTTCCTTGTAGAATGTCAAGAGTCACGCGATATATTTATTTGTTTAAAATGGATAAATGATGAATAAGAAATTTGGTATCAAAGTGCCTCATTTATGTATGAAGTTTAATGGGAAATTTTATTTAATTTTCTGGGACGGTTTTTCGTAACTGTCGCTAAAGGTTGTGACTGTTCGCTATATAGTGACTGTTTTTCAGAACCGTCCCTAAAGGTCGTGACTGTTCACCATAAGTTGTGACAGTTCATGAAAAACGTCCCTAAAGTGACTGTTTTCTAAAAGACATGTCTTTTCATGAAAAAACACTTTGTTTTCTATAAATACATGACTTGTCTTCATTTTTAAAGAGAGGAGATAATGAGGAAAAATATTTTCTATACTTTCCATTCCCAATCGAGTCGGATAGAGTATCAAACATAATTGGTTCGTGGGACACACACACTGAAGTGCTTCTTGCGCGTGTCGAGACCGTTTTATCCTGGGAGGCAAACGCTCATTGTTCATTGCCGTAAGCACCGTAGCGGGAGCGTATTTTGTCTTAAGGAGAGAGTGTCAAACACTTGACTCGGTCATCTTCTTCATTTGTAAGTTCTAATGGTATAATTTTTATTGCATAAATATGATTTATTTCATATTTTAAATTTGATAAAACACAAAAGTATATATTATATATAACAATCTTAAGACAAAATGCGAAATATTTTATGTTACTTTGTGTTTTAATTTTATGAATAGTTTTCGAGTGTGAAAACATATTTGTCCATCCTTTAGTTAATGCATGAAATTAGACCTTTCGTAATACATTGATGATTGAACGTGTGGTATTGTAACTTTCCATGATTTATTTCATGATTTGTCACTTTTGTACACAATTTTTTATGTGGCTTAATGTTTTTGTCTTTTTACTCTTGGTGGGTTAAGTATGATACTAGTAATATTGCAAATGATATCACACCTGGGATAAAATATAATGTTAATAGAATCTAAATGCGGGTGCATTGTCTTTAGTTTTGGAAGTTTTGTCCGTAACTGTGCGTACTGAATGATGAGAAGGCATTGTTTACTTTTGGTAATTGTATATTGCCATCATCTAAGTTGCAAATGGCAACTGGGTGACCATTCAAAATATTACGAAGACTTTGTTTGATTGGAATTGATTATAAGAACGTTTCAAAGATTTATTGTCGGATCATAATTGTGAGAAACGTCTCATTCGTTTATATTAAAATTATTGAAGTTTGGATGTAATTATTGAAGATGTAATTTTTTTTGAGGTATTTGGTTAAATTTGGAAACTCAACTTTGATATATGAATACTTGTGGTGTCATTTGGTTATTTGTTTTTACACAAATTATTTTATAACCAAATTAATATATTGGTCAAAGTAGGACCAAGTACGTGCGCGTTCCTTGTAGAATGTCAAGAGTCACGCGATATATTTATTTGTTTAAAATGGATAAATGATGAATAAGAAATTTGGTATCAAAGTGCCTCATTTATGTATGAAGTTTAATGGGAAATTTTATTTAATTTTCTGGGACGGTTTTTCGTAACTGTCGCTAAAGGTTGTGACTGTTCGCTATATAGTGACTGTTTTTCAGAACCGTCCCTAAAGGTCGTGACTGTTCACCATAAGTTGTGACAGTTCATGAAAAACGTCCCTAAAGTGACTGTTTTCTAAAAGACATGTCTTTTCATGAAAAAACACTTTGTTTTCTATAAATACATGACTTGTCTTCATTTTTAAAGAGAGGAGATAATGAGGAAAAATATTTTCTATACTTTCCATTCCCCAGAAACTTAAATAAAATTTCCCAATAAACTTCATACATAAATGAGGCACTTTGATACCAAATTTCTTATTCATCATTTATCCGTTTTAAACAAATAAATATATCGCGTGACTCTTGACATTCTACAAGGAACGCGCACGTACTTGGTCCTACTTTGACCAATATATTAATTTGGTTATAAAATAATTTGTGTAAAAACACAATATTTTCCAACAAACTTGTATCTTTTCATCTTTAGTGATGTATTTGTTTTTTATGTCTTTTACCTGGACTATGCCATAAATGGCATAAAAAGTGATTATTGACATTGTATGGCGTGCGATAATTTTAGCAATAAAATTAATTAATTTTTAATTAGCGTTCTTTTGAATGTCTAAAATTAGAATAGTGCGTCCCAAATAAGGTGATTTTGAATACATTCATTCAAATTTGTCCAAATGAACAAAGGGACAACAAGAGTGTGTTTGATTCATAGTATACTTATATAATTTATTTATTGACGGTAGAGCTAAATACCAATTTTGGTGCGCTCTTAGATTGGAAAATAAATTAGTAAATAATGATGTGATGTCACATGTGTAATAACGTGCATTTATGTATATTATCACATGACAATCAAATATCTGATTAATCAAATGTTTGAGATTTAGTCACATCTTTGGTTATGCGTTGAGATTTAGTCACATCTTTGGTAATGTTATTCACATGATTTGTAAGTGCATTTTATGCAAATTAATGTGATTATAATATATGCGATGATATTATGGTTTCTTGTATGGTTACATGTATACGTGTAACAGTACTATTTTAGTGTCACCTAATTAAATTAGATTACATGAACGGAAATGTGATATATTTAGAAACATGATTTAAGTTGCATTCCTTGTAGAATGTCAATATTTAATTATTGTGATAATTCATGTAATCTTGATATTACATTTAAATTGGTTTTTAATCTCCCGTGTCACGAAAAAGAGAAAAATATAATATAATGCATTGTCCATTATTGTTGGTATGTATGTTAAACATTGCAATGCATGCATTATATCGACTCTTAGAGATATGAATATGCACTATTGTTTAAAACGATGTGAACCAACATGTTGAAAATTTGAGAATAGTTTCACGCATAATAAATTAAAAAGTCCTATAGGTTAGGAATTTATTATGTTTGCATAATTTTATAGTTGTGGCATCCGATGACCTAATGTCATGTAATGAAAATTGAGGTGTGTAATGACATACTATTTTCACGTGTAGAAGTCTATTGGATATTTGTTGCATGATTGTATATCATTAACCATATAGCATAATGCGACTTTTAATCTTAGGGGTGACCCTTTCACTCTTAATTTTGTGAGACACTTTCATCAAAATATCATTCATCAAAATATCATTGGAACATGCTATGTTAAACATGATGTTTCATGAAGAATTACATTTTTATGTAACATTCAATTGATGTTAACGTTGATGAAAAATAAATACAATTTGTATTGATATCGTGGTGCTCAATTTTCCATAGACTTGAAAGAGTGGATATGATCAATTTCAATATGTTACTCCCCTTCACTATATTGAATGTTATCAAATGCGATGAAGCTTGCAAAAGATATGAGAGTCTTTAGTTGATATAAAGTGCTACATTCCTTTCCGTAATATATAAATTCATTTTGGAAGAATCTTATACTTCCAATTAATGCGTTTGTCGAACGTGTTCTTCAATGGAGAAAAATTAGTGTGGCGTGATTACAGATTTATTTATTGAATTTATGATTCAAAATTCAGAACCGAGCGGTTTAAAGACTACTTTAAAGATGGTATAGAATTAAATCATAAATCCATATAAATGATCAAGGGATTCAGAACCGAGCGGTTTCACAACTGCTTTAAAGAAGGTAGAATCAAATTATGATCTCATTGGAGACTTAGGCGTAATCTTAAGACACCACAACTAGTAAACTCAAAGAAGGGAAAGTAACCAAATTGCATATTTTCTATTATGATATTTTTAAAGTCCATAATCATAGAATATGTTGAAATGGTTTTGAGGCATATAAATTATGTGTGACACAACTCTAGTTTAATACTAAGAATTGTCACAAGTGCATTTGTAGGCATATGGAACAATAAGGAATATACCATTAAATGTCGAAATCACTAAAGTAGAGAAACTTATCTCAACTAAATTTTATTTAGAATGAAATGAATGTATACCTTCTAAATGGACATATGTGTTGGTCCAAATATACATTAATGTCATTTCATTTTAAAGAAAAATAAAGCGTTTGGAGGTTGAGAATAAATGTATCAGCTTTGTATAATTTCAAATTTATGTTTGAAATTGTGGGGGAAGTATTGTGTTTTCTATGAGTTATATTCTCAACACATTAACCCATGATAAAAATTTTATGGGAAAGGTTGAGAACCTTTGATAAAATTTTTATAACTACTAAAAGTGTAGTATTTGGTTGCATAAGTGCATTTAATGTACTATAGCATTTCCAATGTGCATTTGTCTAGAGAAGTGTATACTTCATTGATTGAACGATAATTAATACTTAAGTACTTTGATTATATTCCAAGGTTGGAAATGATTAAGCGTGTACACAAATATTTAGAGTAAAGATAATGGATCAAAGAGTCTAAAGTACAAATGAGTCGTTCAGTATCGATACTAAGATATAAGTGACAAATGACATAAACATTAGGGAATTATGAATATATTTTAAACAATATATGACTTTCGAGACTCGTATTCCGAGTGATATATTAGCATGATTAGAGGTGTTAATGTTTGGAAATCCTCTTATGATGGAATATGAATATTATTTCCTAGAAAGCAAGGTACCTTGACAATTTTAAAGAGGATGATTTGAGATAACAATTATAATGCATGTTCTTGCAATTGAAAATCATTGCTTGAAAAGGCATAAATCAATTTGGCAAGTCACGACTTATTAGTCATGACATAAGACCATAAAGAAATCTTTCTTTCTTAGTGATAACATTAGGCCTAATAAAATAATTGCGGATTCGCTAACAAGAGAGTAAGATACGTACATCAAGGGGAATGGGCTTACAGCCGGTTAAAACCCAAAAGAATTGCCATAATGGAAACCCAACCTAAATGATTGGAGATCCCAAGAATTAGGTTCAATGGGACAACCTAATTATGTGCGATTCAGTTAGCACTGAGAAGAAAATAAATTCTTCCTCCCATTCCTAGGATGAGTCAGTGCACTATCTGCCGCGTGTAATAGGATAAATTTTATTTTAATGATTTCTATATCTTGAACATAAGGATCAAGTGGGGTATTAGCAGGATACTCTTTATAGAAATCACCTATGTGAGTGAGAAGGGGCCACTTCTATGAGAACAACCAACGGCTACATTGTTAAATTCTCTAACACACTCATGAAACCAGGAGGTGTCCAAGGCCAAAACGGACACAAAAGTGAGAACCAAGAATGTTCGGAGAAGGACTGTGTGAATTCTATTGTCTCGGTTTACACAAAAAGGTTGATCAATTCAAGACATCGCGTTCATTGATTGGCCAGTAAACCCGATAGTCTCTCACTAGGAAAGATTCAAGGCCAAAAGCTATCTTTACCGATGCAGCCCTTTTCCACTGATACTTTGTCTAATTTGTCTTCATGTTCATTTGATTCTTCACCCAAATTTCATTCATGTGGGGGATTGTTGGAAAATATTGTGTTTTTACACAAATTATTTTATAACCAAATTAATATATTGGTCAAAGTAGGACCAAGTACGTGCGCGTTCCTTGTAGAATGTCAAGAGTCACGCGATATATTTATTTGTTTAAAATGGATAAATGATGAATAAGAAATTTGGTATCAAAGTGCCTCATTTATGTATGAAGTTTAATGGGAAATTTTATTTAATTTTCTGGGACGGTTTTTCGTAACTGTCGCTAAAGGTTGTGACTGTTCGCTATATAGTGACTGTTTTTCAGAACCGTCCCTAAAGGTCGTGACTGTTCACCATAAGTTGTGACAGTTCATGAAAAACGTCCCTAAAGTGACTGTTTTCTAAAAGACATGTCTTTTCATGAAAAAACACTTTGTTTTCTATAAATACATGACTTGTCTTCATTTTTAAAGAGAGGAGATAATGAGGAAAAATATTTTCTATACTTTCCATTCCCAATCGAGTCGGATAGAGTATCAAACATAATTGGTTCGTGGGACACACACACTGAAGTGCTTCTTGCGCGTGTCGAGACCGTTTTATCCTGGGAGGCAAACGCTCATTGTTCATTGCCGTAAGCACCGTAGCGGGAGCGCATTTTGTCTTAAGGAGAGAGTGTCAAACACTTGACTCGGTCATCTTCTTCATTTGTAAGTTCTAATGGTATAATTTTTATTGCATAAATATGATTTATTTCATATTTTAAATTTGATAAAACACAAAAGTATATATTATATATAACAGTTGATTGTATTTAACTAAGCAAACGTCATAGAGGAATCATTTGATACATAAAAAACCAGGTATTATAAAGTGGTATGTATTATATAATGTGCAATTTACTTATATAGATACTCCAACATTTACGACATTATTCAACTATTTAATATGCCAATTCTCATTCTTTAAGGATCTTTTGTGAGTCTGTCATCCCCAATAGCCACGATCATTCCACTTTATTGATAAAACTTGCACAACTACTTATGGTAGTCATCTCACTTGTGAGCATCCCCTATTTTGTTTATTCTTTTGAAACTGTTGACAATTCTAAAGGGCTCCTTTAGAATAAGATGTTCTCCAGTCTTTTGGAATGTGGGGTGATCTTCTTATTTATTTTATTTATGAAAGACCTTAAAATATAACTATTTTTTTCAATCGCAAAGTGGGTTTGGTCTAGCTTGTTGACTCCGGCATTATACGCTCATATTTCAGTCGATTTTATATTTTGAACATTTGTGTCTTGTGTTTGGGTATGTTTTATTGTGCAGGCCGAAATGCCCAAATCGAAAAGTTTTATTTGGTACCAAAACCTAGCCAAAAATTCCATATATTTATAGTTTGGTTGTATTAGCATATGTTGTTTAGGAAACTTAAAAATGGTATGGTTTATGATGTCTTTTTATAGTTTTTTTGGTGAAGACACTCTACCTCTACTCTATAACCAAGAGGTTCTACATTTAATCAATCTCAAGTAAGGATTTAATTGATTAGTTTTTTTCTTTTCGATCCATACGTTTTTATTTGTTTGATATTATTACATGAATTTTATATTTGAAAAACTACTTCGTATTCAATGGATGTTCTTAAATGATTGTTTTACTTTATTACTCTTGAAAGGAGAGGGATCATAATCAAACGTTCATTTTATAATTGAAAAAATACCTAAAATAATAGGAGACTTAGGAAGATATATGTCTTTAGTATCCTATTTACTATAAAAATCCATGTTTTGAGTTTATATGCGTTCATTTCATAATTGAACTGATAGGAGACTTGGAGAAAATGCAATTGAACAACCAAGTGGTATTTATATAATTATAGTAATTGAATGCATAGTTAAGGTCCTTCAAGGAGAGCCTTATAAAGAAAATGTATAGTTTCAAGTTTTTTTTTTCTATTAGCCCACTATCAAGTTGAAATTCTCTTTTTACATCCACGATGAGTGATTATTGGGTTGATTGTGATAGCCATCAGAGTTTAATACATACTACGATATTAAGGTCGTCTACAATTGTATAAAGAGTGAATATTGAATCAATCAAGAGGATGTGATTGTGTATGGTCAATCGGTTGGAAGTGAGCCTCTGCTACTCTTAGCTTATCGATTGAAGAGATTAATAGGTGTTGTGTTTCATAGTGGCATCCTCTGGGGAATACAAGTTTTGAATCCGGTCAAGATGACATTATGGTTAGACATCTACAAAGTATGTTTTTTGTAGTTATTCTTCTAATCACACTTCTATTCTACGTTGTATTATGACTATTTGCAAGAACCCTCATGAATTATCATGTTAATTTGAAATATTTCTCCAAATTATCATTAGTAATTTCATGTTTTCTCTTCCAAGTCATATTAAAACCACTACATGAACTTCTCTTATCTATCTAAAATTTAAACTGACTTATCTTAGATGACATTTATTTTAAAATACTCTTTGTAGTTTCATTTTGGTGTTGTGATAGTATGCTGTATATTTAATAAGTTTCTTCTTAGCTTACAAACTCTTATTTTTATTCATGTAGCACGTTTTGGAAACTATCATCTGTAGAAGGTTACAACATAGATGTAGTAATGGGGTCGCAACATATTTGGATGAGTGAAGTTATATAATATTTCAGTTTAATATAAAAGTAATGGAATGTATATTAATCTATTTTAGTTTTTACATAAATATAGTATTTACTAAAATTATTTGGCATTCTATTTCACTATTAAGTTTATTTTGTTATGGATGTTTCGGGTCATTACAAAGGTTTCTACACACTAGATGAAATTGGAGTATTCTCTGATTATTACAAGGCCACCGTAATTGGGCTTGCTATGAAATTTCCTATGTTTTAGGATTAAAAGTAGTATTTCTTTATGTACAATTTATTCTAATAAGTTGTTTCGTTGTCTATTTATTCTTGAGTAAATTTTGCTTAACAAAAATATTGGTGGCCTAGACAATATCACATAGTTGGATTATGTAAATTTATTTTATTTGAGTTCAATTGTAATGTATATTTATGATTTTAAAAGTAAATGTTGAATATAGTTCCCTATATATTTTAATCACTTAAAGAAGGATCTCAGATCTTGTAAAATAAATATTTTTCTAAATATGTACTAATATTACCGTTGAACCTTTAATGTTGCAAAATGAGATAAAAGCGTTACAAAACATGCATAATAAGGTAGAAATAATAACATAAAATTTTGTTACTAAATCAAAATTAGTAACAGTAAAATACTTTTAGTAAATCTACTATTAGTAATGGTAAAATACATTTGGTAAATACAGTATTAATAGCAGTAAATAATCACGCATTTTTTCTAACGAAAATTATCGTTCCTAATTTTTTGCAAGAGCATATTACCATTACTTAAAGAGCATTATGTTGTATTGTACAAGGGAATAGTTAAGTCAATGCACTTACCATAGCAGACCTTGTAGACCACAACGTCATGGTTTCGCCTCTCCATATGCTCAAAGTAAACCTCCGGATGATTGGCAGTAAGATATAATGTCCGCCCAAACCTCAAAACCAGGGTAAGAGCTCGCACGGCCCCTCAAGACCACCGTTGGGAAATTCTCGATCTATTTCACACCTCATGAGTCGTCAATAAGGCTTCTCTCATCAGTTTGATGGGTAGGTGAAAAGAATAACAATATCAAAAATGGTAACCAATGCTGCATTAGACTATTCTTTCAAAGATATGGAGGATCAATAGAAAGTACATGAAGAGCAACTGGCTACCATCCTCAGCAGACTTCATTTTCCACTAGTACTAGATGAACTGGTGGAATCCAAGCATAACATAACAAGGGAAAACTCAAAACCCTAGTTAGAAGAAGAGAATTATCAAGAGGGTGTGACCAAAGCCCCCAATGATCAACAACCTTTATTCTTATTAAGGACAAGTCATCTACTCCGGGGATTAGTCACAAGGAGGATCTAGAGTGGCCAGACCATAAAATGGAGAGATAAAAAAGATGTTGATTGATTGGGGAAAATCCTGAATCAGTAAAAAAACTCAAACCTACAACACCGTTGAGTTGTCCCACCAGAATACTTCATCCTCGCTATCATATGACGTTAAACATTATGCTCTCCCCCCCAAGTAGAACATGCTTAACATTGAGAAATTTTATGGGCCCAAAGAACCCATCAATCACTTGGAGAGTTACAGGTCCCTTATGCTTCTCCAGGATACCTTATATGAGGTCTTATGTAAGGCCTTTACCGCTACCTTAAGGGGAACAACCAAGAACTAGGTCGCCAAGATCAAGCCATGGATTATTGGGAACTTTACGAAATTGGTAAGATCCTTTGTCATCCACTTCATTGGGGCTAAGAAAATAAGAAATCGTGTCACCTCCCTCCTTCACTTTAGAAAAAAATAGTAGAAAATCTTTCAGAGAATATGGCAAGAGGTCCAACCAGGAGTCTCTCCAGGTTGACAACCTTAACAACACGATATGTGTGGGCGCCTTCATCTTAGGCATCATTTTAGAAGATTTTATGATGTATTTTAGAAAAAATCCCCGAAGTCCATGACTAAGATGCTTGAAAAAGATCAAAAGTATATGAATCCCAAGGATCTTGTCTCAACAAGACACGTCATTACTTCTCCCCATGGAGGGAAGAGAAAATATGCCTTTTTTCATCTCGGGGAGACCTCAAAAGAAACTGAGGCCAAGTATAAGAAGGAAGGTGTTAAGAAACGTGATCCAACAGAGGCCAACCACTTCATACCTCTCACAACCCCCATAAAAGAGGTTTTCTCAGCTATAGAAGCTTATGACATCTTCCCTCAGCCAAATACCATGAGAACGGGGGATTATAGAAAAAACAAGTCTAAATATTATTAATTCCTTAAGGACCGTATCCACAACACACACGATTACTTCTGACTGAAAAAAACAATCGAAGGAGTAATAAAGAGGGGCTATCTTAAGGAATACATGGAAAAGAATGCAGGAAAAGGGTCAACATGATAACAAGAATAAAAATAAAGATGATGTCACCCTAATTGACGTCTAAAACATTTTTAGGGGCTTTACCAAAAGTGGACTGTAGCTAGAAATTCTCACCTCAGGAGCATGCAACTGGAAGGAATGTAAGTTAACCATGTTTATATTCCTAATCAATCCCCTAAAAATGCACATAAAATTGTTTCCCAAAATCAGATATCAAAAGGGTCAGTTTATCGCATTAAGAGTGAGGCCTTAGGAATCTTCTAGAGCTCGATAGAGGTCCTCAGAAAGCTCTAGAAGATTCATGAGGTGTCAGTCTTACAAACACCACCTCTAATAGCCAATCACCCCCAAGAAAGTTTTACAATAAAACTAATGAACTTGTGTACCTCAGTCATATAGAATGAGGACAATTTTCCCCTCACCTAAAGAACAAAGCGCAAAAGGCAGCAAAAGCGTCTAAAGGCACATGACCTCACTTGTCAAAGGTGTCAGGAGCCAAAAAAGACTACAGGCCACGGGGTTATACAACCCCAGACTCATAATCAAAGGTCTAAAGACCCAATAAAGATTAAATAGGAACACCAATATTTTTTATCCATTATTATAATAGGTTCATTAACAGACTGTAAAAAGTGGCTATCCTACACTAAAAGTTCACCAAAAAAAGAGATGTGTAAAACTTGTCCAAACACCCCATGAACCTATTCCTGGAAATTCAAACTTCCATTTTCAAAAACATTTGGGCGCGGCGGGGCGGGGGGGTGACGCAAGTATTCAAATGCAAAAAATGATCCAAAAAATCAGTTTGTAAACGAAACAAAAATGTAAAGTCTAAGGTTCAGAGGTCTTAGGACCCTTTATGGAACCACAGAATGTCCCCCTCGTGGGGGCTAAGGTCCAGAGTCTTTTCATCCAAGTAAGACCCTAAAAAATTATTTTAAGTCCAAAAGTCTTAGGATACTTATGTGGACCTCAGATTCATCATTCTCTAAGTCCGGAGATCTCAGACACTTAGAGTGACATTAAATTTGGCCTCCAGTCTTAGAAAATCAAGGTACCCAATATTCCTTCGTTCTAAGTTCTTAGGACCCAGTTTAGAATATCATCCTTAATTTTTTTAATTTTGCAAGAATATTTGGCATGGGTATTGAGAAGGGCCTGGGCTGAGCAGGGCTACAGCCCAGTGCAAAAAAAAAAGTTCTAATAACTATTTGAAGTCCATATCTAATTTGTAAATTAGCCCAGCCCAACTTTTATGGTTAGCCCACCCATTATGAATAAGAAACCAAAGAATCCAATTCTAACTCAAATACTCAAGCTCCGTGTCTATTGAATAAGAAACAAAACCCAAGAAGTAGGCTTTCTTCTAACCCCACCTATTTAATGCTAACTAACCAAATCAAACAAATCTAAAAAAAAAAAACCTACAGTCCTCCTCCTTCATTTCCCTTCTTTAGCAATTAGCGGCCGGCGCCACCTCACAGGTATGCTTTTTTTTTTTTCCTCTTCTTTTCCTGCTTTGCTTTGTTTCCTTATTTTCCTCTTTTTTCCTTAATTTTTTTTCTTTTATGATGAGATTAGTGCCTTTTTTTGATTAAGTATTAAGTTTACGCATTTAGTTAAAAATTTTAGGCGTTTATTTTAATAAAAAAACGGATTAGTACAGTTTAAAAAAATATTATTTAAAACTTTTTTAATTAAAATAGATTTTAACTAAAATAGTTTTTTTGATGTAAAAAAATGGAATAAACAAAACATTTTTAAACACGTTTTTTACTGTTTTAAATAAAAAAAGATTTAAAAACAGTTATTTAAAAAATAACTATTGAAAAAAATAATTTATTTTTATAATTTTTTATTTATAAAATAGAGTTTTTGTCCTATTTTTCAAATACATATTAATATACATATATATGTAATGTGTGTATATATATATATATATATATATAGTGTGTGTGTGTGTGTGTGTCAAACTCAAAATAACCCTTGAATTATTTATGAAATGTATTAATTTTTTTATTATTGTGTAATAAATCAGATCACTTTATTCCTTTGTTAGGTCTTAAATTAATATGGGAGATAATCAACCACCAATTAAGAAAGGGAAAACTATTTTTTCGTTCTTTAAAAAGAGAGAGAATGATGAGATATCAGGAGGGTGTACACCTTCCCCATCAAATAAGGATAATGTCAGTCCCGATTTACACCCTCCTTCCATATCTCAAGTAGTGGAACCAATACCATTTTCTTCCTTTACTATTGAACGAGATCCGGGATTACGTAGTTCAATATGTGATATAGAATCTCTTGCTCGACGAGATGAGATTAGAAGAGCATACATTAATTTCGGACCTTATCAACCTAAACTTTCTGAGTATCGAAGGACTTTATTTGGTAAACAATATCGGCGATTTCAATATGCGTGGTTTAAACAGTTTCCTTGGCTGGAGTATTCCCCTTCAAATCATAAAGCATATTGTTTTCCATGCTTTCTTTTTGAAGATAAAAATAATCCAGCGAGTCGTTCTTCACTTACTACTGATGGGTTTGATAGCTGGAAGAGAGTAAATGATGGGGCAAAATGTGCATTCTTACTTCATATTGGAGGCTTATCTTCACCACGTAGCAAATCTATGGAATCTCTTCACAATTTAAAAAATTCAGCACAACATATTGACAGAGTGATTAATGCACAATCGGCTGAGGAAGTTATGAAGAATCGAATGCGTCTTATGGAAAGCATTCGAGCTGTTCGATTTCTTGCACTTCAAGCAGTGGGTTTTAGAGGCCATGATGAAGGCCCAAAGTCTTTGAATCGTGGGAACTTTGTTGAATTATTGAAGTTCAAAGCTGAAGGGAATGATGAGCTTTCAAGTATAATTTTAAATAATGCTCCAGGCAATGCCATGTATACTTCTCACTTAATTCAGATGGAGATTTTAAATATCTTAGCTAATAGAGTGAGAAAGATGATATGTGATGAAATAGGGGGAGGAAAGTTTTGTATTCTTGTGGATGAATCTCAAGATGAGTCCAAAAGGGAACAAATGGCCCTTGTGTTGAGATATGTTAAGAAAGAAGGTTTGATAGCTGAACGATTTATTGATATCGCGGGGGTTGAAAACACATCAGCGCTAAATCTTAAAAAAGAGATATCTGCTATGCTTGTTCGTTATAATCTCCCGATTGAAAACTTACGAGGTCAAGGGTACGACGGTGCTAGCAATATGCGTGGCCAATGGAATGGATTACAGGCATTGTTTCTTAAGGATTGCCCATATGCATATTATGTTCATTGCTTTGCTCATCAGCTTCAATTAGCTTTAGTTGCAGCAGCAAAAGAAGAGCCTAGTGTTTGGCAATTCTTCTCCCACTTGACTTGTATTGTGAATCTTGTTGCTTCATCTCCAAAACGTTTGTCGGAGTTAAAATTTGCACAGAAGAATGACATCGAACGTATGTTGGCCAGTGGTGAACGACAATCTGGTAAAGGGGCTAATCAGATTGGTAATTTGCATAGACCTGGAGCTACTCGTTGGAGCTCCCATTATGATTCGGTGAGGGACTTGATGGATATGTATGATGCTAGTTGCACAGTTGTTGAGGATCTTAAAAAGAGTGGAGCAAGTCCACAAATACGCGGGCAAGCTCGCGGTGTGTTCAAAGCTATGAGGGAGTTTGAATTTATATTTATTATGTTCTTAATGTACGAAATCATGGGGATCACTAACGTGCTCTGCCAAGCCTTACAACGGAAAACTCAAGACATTTTAAATGCTATGAAGTTAGCCTCTACAACAAAAGATCTTCTTCAAAAATTGAGACAGGATGGTTGGGGAACTTTTCTTGAGACCGTGACATCATTTTGTATTCAACATTTCATTCCTAAACCGGATATGAGTTCTCGTTTTGGCGAGGGTACAGGTCGTCAATGCCAGCAGCAAGATCACATCTCTGTTGAACACTATTATCACTATGATGTTTTTAATGCCACAATAGATTTTCAGTTGATAGAGTTAGAACATCGATTTTCCGAGGGGATAGTAGAACTTCTTACTCTTAGCTCAGCTTTGGACCCTAGTGACTCTTTTTCATCATTTAATGTTGAAGGTATTTGCAAGCTTGCAGAAAAATTTTATCCCGAGGATTTTGACGGACAAGATATCCATCGCTTGCGATGTCAGTTGATGCATTATCATCTTGATGTAGTTAGTGATCCCGATTTTCAAAAAGCTTCAACATTAGGTGAGTTATGCCGACAACTGTATGTAAGCAGAAAGGTTGATGACTATTATTTGATTGATAGATTGATTCGTCTCCTCCTCACTCTTCCTGTTTCCACTGCGACTGCTGAAAGGGCTTTTTCCGGTATGAAACATGTTAAAACATCAGTTCGCAACTCAATGGGGGATGAATTTCTTGCCGATTGCTTGTCTATCTTTCTTGAACGGGACCTCGCTTTGAGTATTAATTTAGACTCCGTGATCGATGAATTTGAATCATTAAAGACTCGTCGGGCAAAATTTCGATAGATTTTTTGTAATTAATGAATGTGAATATTTAGAAATAGGGGAACAATTTCGGTAAAATTTCTTTAGTTTATCGTGAATAAATTTTATTATTGAACTAAATTTTTTCGTGAATTTTTTTCTTATTTTTCTTATTTTATTATATTATATTTTTACGGACTTTGACTTGTTGTTAGCCCACCCCTTCGAGTAAACCTGGTTCCGCCCTTGCATAGAGCTAAAAAATTTCACTAGTTTTGTTGTTTTTACGAATATATCTTGAAGAGCTAAGAAGGGAGTACTACTCACTTGAGAATCTCATAAAAATAAATGTTGTGCAAAAATTCCTTGGCAAAGAAAAAGGTAAAGAAAAAGAGGATACACAAAAGGGGATAGTTCAAAATCTAAATCATTATCATTAAAATGGTAAGGGAAAGGGAAAGGGAAAGATGTCTACAATAAAAGGACCATTGCCAAAAATAGTTCAAAAAAAATTACAAAAAAAGATTTTTAAAGGGTTGAGAATTGTGGGGTCAATAAAAACTTCAATTTTTTAAGGGCTTGATTAGGGCTGAGATAAATTGGACTTTTACAGAATTCCTTCTTCTTGAATTTTAAAACCAGACCTCTCAGCAAAATCACCATCAGTGATGGCTTCATTTCCCGAGCCCTCTCCCTCTGATTGAAGAGCTTCAAGAAAGAGACCAAAAACATCCACATCAGGGAATAACACATGAACTTTGGCCTTTCATGCCTCAAATCCAACAATGAAGCTATGAAAGAAGTACCTCTAAAATGCTTCAGATCCTTAATATGCACCCAACTAGATTTTCATAATGGTTTGGATTTTACCCAGAATTGATTTATGCCAAGCCAAGACTTCAACATAGTTCGCTGCAGCTTTTCCCTCTGAGAAATCAACTGACTCTTGTTAGAGTTGAGTTCTTTGACGGAATGCTTTAGACCTCATTATCAAGACGAATATGCCTCCTTTTGAAGGCCTAGAACTCAACCCTTAAGATATTAAGAGCATCCGCATTCACCTTAAACTATACTTAAGTGAGTAGTTATAGATCACCAACCTTAGCTAGGGAATCCCGCACAATCATAAGTAAAGATGCACTATCTCTGAATGTTTTCTCAGTCACCAGTTTCTACTTTTCCAAGGATGACACCATGACCTTTAGAGCATCCCTATCCTTGTCCAAAACCTCCACCCACTACCTCTTACCATCAATCATTTGGTTCAGATATTATCGGGTGAGGTCCCTACTACTTGCCATCTCATTAGCCTTTTTCCCCACGCTACTTCCGTCAAGGGCATCGGCTAGAAGAGCCTCAATCAAGTGCCAAGTCTACATATGAGGAAAGATATGAGACCGAGGATTATAAAATATAAACAAATAGGTTATATCTGTACATAATTACTTTTCCCATTAAATAGATTAACTCCTCCACATTGGTTGGAGTGCCTTCGCCCCTCAAAGTGGCCACCATATCAGAATCATTTGTTCGGGCCATTGAGCATATGACATTAATAATGGAGGCGTAAAGGTCCGCTACCTCAGTTGGAGAATATCTTGAAGGCCCCTTACATCAAGGATAGGCAAGTATTTTTTCCCTACATGATAGGTCCCTTCGACAGGCTGAACACATATGTTACCTTTTGTAACCCACCCCCTTCCTTGCAGGATACAACCTTCTCAGTAGCTTTTTCATATAAGAAAAAAGGATAAAAGTCCCATGGAACATATGGAATTAGGTTACCCCAGAAGTCCCATCTACCCCTAATTCTGCTTGCAGCAGGTGTAGGGTTTTAAAAAGCTCCAGCATAGAGCCTCTAGTGAGACTAAGTACCGAGTCAGGGGCTTCCGTTAGAATAACCATAGGGATTGGAATATCCATTAGGGCAATAAACTTCAGCTGTTTCATGATTCAATACACCAGAAATAACAATCTTGCATGGTTTAAAACCATGCGATATTTGACAATCTGGCACGCTTTTTAGCACAGTTTAAAACCTTGCAAAATTTTAAACGGACACATTTTTTGCCCAGTTTAAAAGTGCGCCAGGCTTTTATTATTTTCCATGCTTTTGGTACGGTTATAATGCGTGCCATATTATGGTAAAAGTGTGCTCATATTAAAAAATTTGACACAGCTTTGGTACGATTTTCAATCGTGCCAGATTTTTCAATAAATAAAAAAAATATTATTTGCAAACAAATAAGGATAATAAAAAAATTGCAAATTTGGAAGAAAAAAATTTATTATTTTCAAAAAAATCAAAAAAATTATAAATTACAAATTTAACACGCTGTTGTTGATAACCACGTACATATTAAACTTCAAAATATTTCAAGTCATAATAGTTCGCAGATAAAAAAGCTTCCTCTATTTTCTGGACATTTGAAAACTTGTTAATATAAAATGTTCTTTAATGTAAATCCTGCAAGGCCATAAAATTTAACAATAATATTACAAAATCCACCGCTATAAAATTCAACATTAAAATCACAAAATCTCGCACAACCATAACACAACAAAAATAGCAATCCCGAATATCAATAATAAAAAAATAAATAATCTCCTCGGTGTAAACCATTGACATGTTTGTGTGTTCATATGGATAAAGTTAATATTGAAATGGTATCCTGCATAAAAAATAAGATATAAAATAAAGATAATTTTAGTAATCGAATATTGTACAAAAAGTTGTTGATGATACAAGAAATCGGACACATGCCGTTCTCATGCCAGCAAATCAAGTATAGAATAAACGTAATAGATATAAAGCAGATAGAGCTAGTAAAGAGAGATAAAAGACAAGATATAGAGTTGTTTGGCTATTAAAAAGAGCCAACGTCCAATTTGGTGCCACACTCTCATTATATGTGTTGTAATACATGTTTACAATGCCGTAATAGGCGTACAATGTAGATGAGAGAAGAGAACACATGTCTGTGATGATTCTGGGAGTGCCAGTGAGATGACCGTGATGCCGATGAGTAGCACCCAAGGTGTACCGAGAGTTGTAGAGTGTTTGGCAATGCCTCCTCAAGTGTCCTGGTATCTAGACTGGGTATCAGTACTAGAAATGAACCCGAATTAGGATCCCCCTCTCCTAATCTCGAGGTGTGGACCTATATTTATAGGAGATGTAGGTGTTGTATTGTTGTTGTGAATGGAGAGGGATGCGGCCAACTAAGTGGAAAGACTGGGCCCATACCCTATAGTATGTAGGGTCGCACCCTAGAGTGTGTGGCTGCTGCCTGTGTATGTAAGGTCGCGTCAGTAAGGCTTCAGCGCAGGCCTATCATAACGCTTCTGCGGTAGGGGCCTATATTTGCCATATCAATACGCCCCCAAGTCGTAGTTCCAAGAGATAACGATTAGGGCTACGGATGAGTAGTCAGGTCCTCTTCTCAAGCTGCCACGACAATTCAAACGCGATGCGTCATCTTCCCGTGGCCTCTTATATAAATGGCAACTAGTCGTGGCCTTCATTAAGTTTCCAAATCCTTGAGAGAAAAGTCTTGCAATTTCTTCCTTTGAGCTTTTCGGTTATTTTCAGGCGATTGTTCAAGTGATTCAAGGCTGAGCAACTGGTGGTTCAAGGTTGAGCAACTGGTTTTCCTTTCTTGTTGGTTTCCAGGTAACAAATAAAAACTTCTTGATTTCAGCTTTTCGACTGCTCTTTATGATTGATTGTTCCTCCTTATTTTTGTTTCTAAATGAACCATACGAATCCACTTTTCTGTTCTTGATGTTCTTGAGCAAAACCTTTTAAATTCTAGGGTTTTGATCTTTAGAATAGACCATATTTGTTGTCAAACTTTTTAGGAGTTTGACCGCAGCAGGTAGCATATTCTTGTGTTACTTGGATGCGGCCTCATGTCAATACTTTTATGATAAATACCCTTTTGCCTTTAGGGTTTAGCCTTAGGCTAGTAGATGCGGCCTTTTGCCAATGAACTAAAGGACTGCGGCATATAGGATATACCTAATGTCTCCTTCGTAAAAATAATGTGTCGCAGTAGTATTTGTTGTAATCTCTAAGATTCCAAAGGCCAACACTTAGTGTAGTTAGCTGAAATTGTTGAAACTTTTATTTTGATTCCAAAGTTGTTATTACGTTGTTCGTATCGTGGCCTCTAAGAGGCTTATCTAACCATACTGGCTACGGCACCTAATAGCAGCCATATGTGTTAGAATCCTAACGAATTTTTGAAGGATTTCTGGAACAAACATTTTGGAGTTTCTCCTGTCGAACTCCCTTATGTGCGCCCTTTAAAGACAATTGGGACTTGCTTGCTCAAAGATTATCCAAATTGCGTCACTTTAGATTCTGACTCCACACACTCTGCTTGTAGGGAGAATTCTGAGGCAATGGAAGAGGAAACCCACTCAATTACTAACCTTATGGACATTGATGGTGCAGTTGGTGGACCTTCAGAGGCCAGGGATGCACCTACTGGCCCATCAAATAGAATAGAGAGGCCCCCTTCATCCTTAAACGTTCGCAGCATCATGACTCGAGAATGGTTTAACCAAATTACTCAGGCATTTGAATTCCTTGAAAATGTGATCTTCTCAGCACCCTTAACGGAATAAAGGCCATGCACCGCTCTTACTGATGATGGGGTCTGCTTCCCACAGATGGTGCCAGATTGATGATACGATAAATCGGACACATGTCGTTCTCATACCAGCAAGTTAACTATAAAATAAATGTAATAGATATAAAGTAGATAGAGCTAGTAAAGAGAGATAAAAGACAAGATATAGAGTGGTTCGGCTATTAAAATGAGACTATGTCCACTTTGGTGCCACGCTCTCATTATATGTGTTGTAGTACAAGCTTACAATGTCGTGATAGGTGTACAACATAGATGAAAGAAGATAATACATGTCTATAATGATTTCGAGAGTGCCGGTGAGGTGACCGTGATGCCGATGAGTAGCCCCCAAGTTGTACCGAGGGGTATAGAGTGTTTGGCTATGCCTCCTCAAGTTTCATAGTTTCTGGACTGGGTATCAGTACTAGAAATGAACCTGAATTAGGATCCCCCTCTCTTAATCTCGAGTTGTGGACCTCTATTTATAGGAGATGTAGGTGTTGTATTATTATTGTGAATTGAAAGGGATGCGCCCACCTAAGAGGAAAGACTGGGGCCTCACCCTATAGTATGTAGGGATGCAACCTAGAGTGTATGGCTCCAACCTGTGTATGTAAGGCCGCGTCAGTAAGGCTTCGGCGTATGCCTATCATAAGGATTCCGCGGCAGGGGCCTATATTTGCCATATAAGTTGTATTCAAGAAAAAAAAATTGGGTATACTTATCGTCATATATACATTTAAGTCTAGATATTTGAAAATTATCATCATATTCTCAAATCGAAAGTCCTATGACTAAGCGTTCGGCTCCTATAACTTACATTGCTCCTCTGCGAAGTGTTTGTGCCTCTTAAGGGGCCATTTTGAGATTTTTTTTTAGTTTTCTCCCTCTAATGGCATGTTTTCAAGCCTAAGTCTATATATTTAAGAATTATCATCGTATTCTTAAAATGAGGGTCCCTTGATTAAGCAATCAGTTCCTATGAGGTGTCTTGGTCCCGTGCAAGGTGTACATGTCTCTAACGGGGCGTTTAGGTGTTATTTTGGGTTTTTACCCTCTGATGGCATGTTTTTAAGGATAAGTTTAGATATTTCTTAATTATCATCATATTCTCAAACCAGGAGTCTCGTGACTATGCGATCAGTTCCTATGAGTTACATTAGTCTCATGCGAGGTATTTGTGGCTCTTATAGGGAGTTTGGGTATTGTTTTGGATTTCTCCCTCCAACAACAAATTTTTATGCCCACTTCTTTTTAAATTATTGTCATATTCTCAATTCGACAGTCCCGTGACTATGTGACCAATTTCTATGAGTTACATTGGTCTGGTGCGAGGTGTATGTGCCTCTTACACAACCATTTTGGGGTTATTTTGAATTTTCTACCTCTAATTGCATTTTTTAGCCTAAGCCTAGATATTTGTAAATTATTTTCATATTCTTAAACTAGGCGATCAGCTCTTACGAGTCACATTGGTTCCATATGAGGTGTTCATTCCTCTTATGGGGCTATTTATGGGCTGTTTTGTCTTTCGCCCTCTAACAGGATGTTTCTAAGTCCAATATAGATATTTCCAAATTAACATCATATTCTCAAACCAAGAGTTCCATGAATACGTGATCAATTCCTACGAGTTATATTGTCCCGTGCGAGGTGTTTGTTCCTCTTACGGTGAAGTTAGGAGGAAATTTTAGGTTTTTGTCCTCTAAAAACATGTTTTTAAGCTTAAATCTAGATATTTTCAAATTATTGTCATATTCTCAAACTGATGTTCATGTGACTATGCGATCAGTTCTTACGAGTTACATTGGTCAAGTGCGAGGTGTTTGTGCCTCTTAGGAGGCCATTTGGGGCTATTTTAGGTTTTTTTCCCTTTAACGACATGTTTTTAAGCCGAAGTTGAGTTATTTCAAAAATATCGTCATATTATAAAATTAGAAGTCCCGTAACTATGCAGTCAGTTCCTAAGACTTACAATGATCTCGTGCGAGATGTTTGTACCTCTTATAGGACCGTTTGTGGGCTATTTTAATTTTTGATCTCTAACTGCATGTTTTTAAGGCAAAGTCTATATATTTACAAATTACTATCATATTCTTTGATCAGTAGTCTTGTAACTACGTGATTAGTTCCTACAAGTTACATCGGTCCTCTACAAGGTGTTCGTGCTTCTTATGGGGTTGTTTGGAACTATTTTGTGTTTTTACACTCTCATGGCATGTTTTCAAGCCTAAGTTTAGATGTTTTTGAAATATCATCATATTTTCAAAATTGGAGTCTCGTGACTACACGGTTAGTCCCTGAAACTTACATTACTTTCGTGCGAGGTTTTTATGCCTTTTATGTGGACGTTTGGGGGGTTGTTTTGGGTTTTCACACTCCAACAATATATTTTTTAAGACTAAGTCTAGATATTTCTAAATTATAATCATCTTCTCAAACCGACAATCTCATGACTACACGGTCAGTTCATATGAGTTACATTTGTCATGTGTGAGGTGTTTGTGCATGTTACGGGGCCATTTGGGTACTTCTTTAGGTTTTCCCCTCTAATGGCATGTTTTTATACCTAAGTCTAAATAATTCCAAATTATCATCAGATTCTTAAATCAGGAGTCTCGTGACTGTATGACCAATTCCTATGAGTTACATTAGTCGCGTGCGAGGTGTTCGTATCTCATACGGGGTAATTTAGCGACCGTTTTAAATTTTCTCTCTCTAATGGTATTTGTTAAACGAAAATGTAATTACCTTTTTAATTAACATTTAATTAAGTTTAATTATAATTATTGTAAATTTTAGTTTAATGTAATATATTGATTTTGATGATTCCAAACTAATATTTATTAAGTGATTATGTAAATATATCCTTATAATGTTTGTAATATAATTATACTTGTTTATATAATATTATACAAATATAAATTCTATTATATATGCATGTTTATATAGGCAATTACATACATTATATATATTATATTTATTAGTCTGCTCTCTTATTTTATAATCTATCGTTTATTTGTAGATTTAGTATTCACATATTTTTAAGTATTTACCCAAATAGGTTATTACCATTAATACACTTAGGAGTTATCTTGAGTATGTTTAATTTGTGATCCTCTTTAAACCACATACCATATACATAACAGTATAAAATAAGTGTCTTTAACACTTAGGCATTGCACGACTATTTAAACTTCTTTACCTGCCTTTGTTTTATTTCCTTACAAACCATACCTTACCGTTCAGTTCATTATTTTATATAATATTTTCATACGTCTATTACCTATACTTATATTTATATTCTTATATATCACGATCATATCAATCCTTATTTTAGGGCAGTTGACTGCCTACCCGTACCAACTCTTGCAGGTTTATTATTCATTTCCAAATATAAATATATATATATATATATATATATATATATATATATATATATATATATATATATATATATGATGTGTAACTTGTATATACAGGCAGTGGCGGATCCAGGATTTTGTGTGAACTGGAGCGAAAGTTTCAATAGTTGTCGGGGGTTCGGGGGCGGGAGCCGCCGAGGCGATTTTTTTTTTGGGGGGGGGTCGATTTTTTTCGAGCAGTTTTTGGGCTGTTTTTACTTTTTTGGGCATTATATTCATTTTCAACACTGATTGAAGTGGGAGATGATTGAACCTCAGCTTCAGATACGGTTGGTGCATTGTCTTCTCTTTTTCGTTTAAAAAATTTCTCTATTGATTCCCAATATTTACAAATTTCATTTAATTTCACATATAAATTTAATTTCATATAAATTTATATAAATTTACACAAAAATAAATAAGCAGACACATATAAACAATACACAAAATAAATTTATAAATTCACATTATAAATTTAATTTAATTTTAGTATAAATAATTTTAGTATAATTTCAGTAGTATAAATATAATTTCACATATAAACAGACACATATAAACAAATATACACAAAATAAATAAATGATGAAATAGGGTTTCAAAACACATAGATGCAAAAATTTTATGGAGAGCAGGGCAGCGGGTGGAAAGCAGCAAGGCAGCGAGTGGAGAGTAGCAGGGCGGTGGTGGAGAGAGCGGCGGGTGGAGGGAAACGGGTGGAGAGAGCGGCGGACTCTTTAGAAAATAGGGTTTTTCTGTTACTTTGGTACGAGAGGAGAGAGAGCACCATTTTAAGTTATGTTTTTTTTTTGTTTATTACAGATTTTTCCCTGAACTTTTAATATAATTACAAGTCACCTCCAGGTTTAATTTTTAAAAAAATTTTTTTTTTTTTTTTTTTTGAAAAATGAACTGGGGCGGCCGCCTCGCTTCGGCTCGGGCTGGATCCGCCCCCTGTATACAGGTTGTAAATACAACTTCTTTCAACTTGTTTGTGTTGGCCATAACTTTTTGATATTGTTAACATTTATATTTGAATGTTTTAAACTAATCGCAATGTCTTTGGACGATCTCGTTTGGATTGGAAAATTCAAGTGAATTGGTCAACTGGTGTGTTATGTTCCATCCTTATTTTATTTTCCCTTAGCCACGCTCAGTCAGCCATCCTATTAACTGCCACGTTTTTTATGTGTCCGATCTTGTCATGCTTTGGACGAGATCTCTTGGGTGGAACACGTGATTGGCATTACATATAATTATTCAATGCTTTACATGACATCCTTGGGCCACATAAAATGAAATGTAGTTGCTAGATGACCTCGAGTCATGTGCCAACTGCTTTGGCAGATTTTATTCTTTATAAACTTTGTGTTTATAGCTACACATTATATATTGTGACAACCCGTTCACCAAATTAAATGGTGGACAGTTCAATACTTCAATAATAAAGGGATTAATGATGGAATCATCGTAACAATATAAAGAGTATGCGGGATAATCATTCAATATTTCAGAAAACGGGTTGCCAAAAATTTTATTTTATAATTTAAAGAAAGAATTTTTAAACAACCCAATTGAAAAAGAAAGTGAAAATCCCAAAAGAACTTATATTACAACAACAACAACAACAACAACAAGTATACAACCTGGGGGCCGAATATGCTGTCGGTCAACAGGTACATACAATGTATTTAACAAGTTCATTAAGTTACATATTACATCCATTAGACAATTACAAAAGTTTGGGCCACACGCCCGAGCAAAAGACCCGATCATAACTAGAGGACAAAAATGAAAGCGTCTAAGCAAGCATCCCGTAATATCCGCAAAATATCACGGCTCCCCAAAGTTACCGGAATGGGAAAGTTAGTACGGGCATCCTTGTGACGAGCACCTGAGCGGATACAAGATTCATGCACAATAAGAAATGTGAACGGATCAGGGCCCAATTTTATATGATTACCAGATAAATAAAAAGTATGACAGTTATGAATGGATAATCATGATAGATAAGATGAGAATCTACCTACACATTTTTAAAGCATGAACTAAGGGAGTTTAGATGATCATAAATTTACTTCAGTTATGCCAGAAAATCTATATGAATATCATTAATTGAAATCCTTCCTCATTTTACTTATCACATTTCATCATTCCATTCCTTATCAGGAAACATAATCATAATTACATGATCTTTGTGGCATTTATCTCAATTATATGCATTTGTTATTTGCCATATCATGATTAAGTAAATTATCATTTACTCTATTCATTTCCAATTCCATTTCCATTTTATCAAATGCATTGTAATTATCGGGAGCCATACGTAATTTATATCATTACTACGTCCTCAAAGAATGAATAAACTCTCAGTTTAGTCTCCAAGAATTTTATGGTTCTATAAGAAACCACCAATACTATCGTACCTCAATTAAGCCTCTAAAGTCTCCAAATATGACCTTACGACTCCTAGACTCCTAATAATTTACAAAAGGAAAGTAATGCCTGAACATCACTTTACGCACCCCCGGAATAAACCCCATATAAACCAATTCTAATCTAGGGTAGTCCCCCAACTCATCTAAGACTCTAGGACACTAAGTTTACTTCATATGAGAAGGTTCCTAGGTCCTAAACCTAAAGAAAAGGGTTTGAATTTAATTAAGAAAAATCACTCGAAAGTGCAGGGTTTCCGAATCGATTCGGCCTGGACGAATCGATTCGATCAGAAAAGAGAATCGATTCCGACCAGCCAAATTGATTCGGTCAGGAAAACTGACTTTCTGCATAATTGTCGAATCGATTCGGTCCACTCAGACCTGAAAACTGTCCCCATGCGAATCGATTCGGATAGGCCGAATCGATTCGCCCCTGTGAATTTTGCCAAGTTTGGCTATGGAGTCTTGGACTCTTAAATTTTCCCCAACTCAAATCCATCCCAAAACAAGATCATTTATTTCCACCAATACATCGTAAATACATCTAACTACTACCATTTACATCAATGAATATCCAAATCATCCTTTAAGGATTTAAAACCCATAAATCCAAAAAAATAAAAAAAATAACATTGATAACCATAACAAATACACAACTACCAATACCAAATATTCATCTTGAATCACATATTAGAAAGTAGAAAACTTGCCTTAAGCTTGCAAATTCAGATATTCTCTAGGTAGAAGCAATCCCAATTCTTCAATCTCCAATTTCTTCTCTTTTCTCCCAGGTTATGTTCTTCTCTCTATCTCTCTAGGTTAACAATTACACTTAAGAGCAATAAAAGGCTTAGCAAGACATAAATCGTATCTTTAGACTAAATTCCCAACTTAAGTGGTTAATACCACATTAAAATGATTCAAAACTACACATTTATGTTAAAATCAGTCAAAAGTGCCCAAAACATAAAAATACAATATGACACTCATTTTGACTATCTCGCGCGTTCCGGGACTAACTACGTCCTCCAAATTATCATTTGAAAATTTTATAACCCATTTCAAGTCCCGGGTTCATTTTAAACCATAAATGTCATTTAAATCTTATGACACTATAAAACTTAACAGGGGATATTTACATACACATACAGTAAATATGCAACAATTTGGTAAATATTAACTTTTATCTCATTCAAGTTATATTTACTTCATATTTCGACATTTTATATAATTACGTCACACAGTAAATTAATATAAAATCAGTTCTCAAAAGCGAGGGTTGTTACATACTCCCCCCCCCCCCCCCCTATGAGGGAATTTTCCCCCCAAAATTTAAGCGTACCTTACAAGAAGAGATGTGGATACTTTTCCCGCTTCTCATCCTCACGTTCCCACGTCGATTACTTGGCATTGTGATGACACCATTGGACTCGCACCAAGGGCACCACTCGAGACCTCAACCTACGCTCTCCATACTCTAAGATAGTAATCGGTTGTTCTTCATATGAAATGTCAGGTTGCAAATCGATATCCTCAAAAGGAATATGCCAAAGGGCACCTTTGCACCTCTTATACTTCTTCAAAGAGGAAACATGGAACACGTCATGGATTTATTGTAAGGGTTTCGGTAAGGCAAGTTGATACGCCACTGGACCTACCTTGGCAATAATAGGAAAAGGTCCAACATAACGCAGCGCAAGCTTTTCTTTCTTTCCGAATCTCTTTATGTCTTTCATTTTTGACACCCGCACCAAGACTTGATCTCCAACTTCCATCTCAACATGCCTTCTACCCTCATCAGCATAGCTCTTTTGACAATCTTGAACTATCCGAATGCGATTCCGGATGAGTTCAATCTTAGAAGAAGTATCCTTGATCATTTTCGGCCCAACAAACTTATTATCGCCCACCTCCAACCAACAAGTGGGTGATCTACACGGTCTACCATACAAGGCTTCATAGGGTGCCATCCCAATAGTAAATTAGTACGAATTATTATAATCAAATTCTACCAAAGGGAGATATTGTTCCCAACCGCCTTTGAAATTGAGCATACATATTCGGAGCATATCCTCCAACATTTGGTTGACTCTTTCTGTCTGCCCATCTGTTTGAGGATGATAAGAAGTGCTTAACTTCAATTCGGTTCCCATTGCCTCTTGGAAACTTAGCTAAAAGTGGGAAACAAAAATCTTATCTTGATCGAAAACTATATTTAAGGGCACCCCATGGAGTCTAACAACCTCCGCGATGAAAACTGGACATAGCGAGCAGTATCATAATTTGTGCGCACAGGTAGGAAGTGTGCCGACTTAGTAAAGCGTTCGACAATCACCCAGATAGAATCATGACCACTCTATGACCTTAGTAAGCCCGTAATAAAGTCTATCGATATACTCTCCCACTTCCACTATGGAATCTCCAACGGTTGCAACAAACCTGTCGGTCACTGATGATCTATCTTGACCAATTGACAAGTAGTGCATTGGGATACAAACTCAGAAATATCCCGCTTCCTGCCTGGCCACCAATACTGATGGCGCATGTCTTGATACATCTTTTCCCCACTAGGATGTAATAAAAATTTAGACCCATGAGATTCTGCCATCACGGCTCTTCTCAAATCCCCTTTATCCGGGACGATGAGTCTCCCGTGAAAATGTAATCCGCCCTCCGAACTTATCGAGTGGGATTCCTCTCCCTCGGACAACAATTGGCGTATATGGTCCTGACAACCTTTATCCCTTCCTTGACCTTATACAACCTTTGCCACAATGGTAGGTGTAACGGTCATCACTGACATGAACGCCCTAGCAACCGCGTCCTCATGACTAGGCTCCTTCCACTTGGTCTTCCATACCTCCTCTAACTCCCCTTCGAGCTTTCTACTCAAAGAACCCACTACCACATTCGCTTTGCCCGGCTGGTAATGGATGTCAAATTGATAGTCTTTCACAAATTCCAACCATCGGCGTTGTCGCATATTTCAATCCTTTTGTGAAAATAAATACTGCAACGATTTATGGTCCGTGAAAAGACTAAATTTCTCCCCTAGGAGATAATGCCTCCAAATCTTCAAGGCAAAGACAACCGCGGCAAGTTCCAAATCATGCACCAAATAATTCCTTTCACGAGGCTTTAGCTTGCGAGAAGCATAAACAATGGCCCGTCGCTCTTGTTGAAGTACACCTCCCAAACCTTGTAGAGATGCATCGGTAAAGACTAAATATTCCAATCTCGTCTTTGGCAATGCAAGGACTGGAGCAGAAGTCAAACTCTCCTCCAGCTCATCAAAAGAAGACTGACAAGAATCATTCCATACAAACCTCACTCCTTTTCGGGTTAAGTTTATCAAATGACTAGAAATTTTGGAGAAAGCCTTGATAAACCGGAGGTAATAACCCGCCAAACCTAGAAAACTATGAATTTCGATTGGGGTCGTGGGCTGACCCCACTCCTTCACCGCAACAACTTTGATTGGGTCCACCGAAATACCTTGGGCTGTCACAAAATTGCCCAAAAATTGAACTTCCTGCAACCAAAAGCCACACTTCTCGAACTTGGCATACAATTGGTGATCCCTCAATCTTTGCAGGACCAACCGCAAATGAGTAGCATTGTCAGATTACGTTCAAGAATAAACTAGGATGTCATCAATGAATACAATAACAAACTGGTCCAGGAAGTCTCGAAATATCATATTCATGAGGTCCATAAACATGGAGGGGGCGTTGGTTAGTCTGAAAGGCATAACTAAAAATTCATAGGACCCGTACCTTGTTAGGAAAGTAGTCTTGGACACATCTTGCACCCATATCCGCTACTGGTGATACCCCGTTCTCAAATCGATCTTAGAGAAGTAAGATGCTCCCCTAAGTTGATCAAACAAATCGTCGATACGAGGCATGGGGTATTTGTTCCGGATGGTGACTTTATTCAACTCTCTATAGTCAACACATAACCGGAGAGAACCATCCCTCTTCTTCACAAACAACATTGGAGCGCCCCACGGCGATGTGCTACGTTGAATGAATCCCTGTTCCAACAACTGTTAAATTTGGTCTCTCAACTCCCTCATCTCAACAGGAGCCATACGATAAGGAGCTCTCGCGATCGGTCGAGTTCTCGACGCTGAATCAATCACAAACTCAGTCTCCCTACTAGTAGGCAAAATCGGTATTTCTCGAAAAACATCTTCAAAGTCTCTAACAATCGGAATAGAATCTAGGGAATACAAGTAAGTGATATTACCTCCTTCTAAGCAAGGTATAACCACTCAAAACATTTCTTGCCCCGGAATGGCAAACACTATACTCTTCTCGTAGAAATTTACTATCGTATGATACTTCACTAGCCAATCCATACCCAAGTTCAGATCATACCCGACCATGTCAAGGATGAGAAAATCGGCCTCAAAGCACAAATTACCATGATTAATTCCTATTTGTTCACAAATAAAGAAAATCATTGATCCATCTCCCATCGAAGATTCAACACTCGTAAATGTACTCTCTGCATATTTTATTAACTCTGCAGACTTCTAGAAATGAATGAGTGTGTCGCACCCATATCAAATAATACCCGACCCATGTGCCCCTGAATGAGAAACTTACCCTTAATCGTTGGCGGTGCTGGAGGGGCCGGAGGAAGCATAGAATCCTGAATGTGATAAACTCGTCCATACTGTAGCTATCCCTGCTGTGGAGGAACAACCAGGTTAGGTACCTGTGGTGGAAACTGAACATGTGGCTGCTATGGAGCCCTAGGAAGCTGTCCCCCAATCAACAGAGGACACAACCTCTTGTAATAGCCCAGCTCTCCGCACTGAAAACATCGGTTCATTGCATTCTCCTGGTTTTGCCCTTGATTATTTCAAAACTACCCGAAACCTCGGCCCTGATGGCTTCTACCTCCATTTCCACCTCTACTTTCTTGTTGCTGTGGTGGTCCACCTTGACCCTTCCTATTGTTATTGCCACCCACAATAAACCCACCAAAACGTTATTGTTCAGAAAAATCCCCTTACTGGGGGTCCCTCTCTCTTTGCTTACTTCCCGAAGATTGGGATGAAGGAAATGCTCATCCTCCAATCCCATTATCTTCAGGTTTAGCTGCTTGCCCCATTACTGAAGCCTTCTTGCTATTTTGTACATACAATCGATGTTCTTGGCAATGAAGCAATGCCGCATTCATCACATCCCTAAAGGCCGGGAAAGTCGGGTTACCCAGCAAATGTTTTCTTATCCGCCAATGTAAACCTCCCATAAACTTGGAGATTCTCCTCTCTTCTGGAGTCACCTCATCCGGTATAAAACTTGCTAACCGGGTGAACTCCTCTTCATATTCTGCAATTGACCTCTCACCTTTTACCACGTCGTGAAGCTTCCTTCTCATCTCCCTTTGAACTGCGGGAGGGAAGTACTTCCGGTCAAACAAAGCCCAGAAATCAGTGATTGTCATGGTATCCCTCTGATCTGGTGTAGTCATCGACTCCTCTCAATGTAACGCAGATCCGACAAGCTTAAAATTAGCAAGAACTTGCTTCTTATCCTCGCTATATTCCACCATTCGAAGATGGAATTGCATATCCTTCTTCCACTGATTAGCTTGAATAACATCAGAGCCTCCATCAAATTCCGGGGGATGGCCCTTTAGAAAGGACTCCCTAATTCTCTCCCACGGAGAAGATCCCATAGGAGCTTGTGCATCCTACGCTCATTGTTGAGCTTGTGGCATTTTTTGCACCACTGCAGTCATCGCTGCGTTGACCGCTTGGGCCACTATATTTGCTACATCAGCAGCATTAATATTCCCCTGGGGTGGCAGCGGAGGACCATCATCCCCTTCTACTACTCTATTCCGTCGAGCGGGGTGGCCTCTCTTAGGCGGCATCTGAGATAAAGAAACAATAGAGTTAGAATACTACATAGAACAATCTAATTTTGCAGAAGATCGCTAACATAAGCAACAAAGCAGTTCTAACAATAGGCTTTATATCAAAGAACGCTAAGGTAGAACGCGACAAGTCCGCATAGATCCTAAAGACTCTAGAACCTGATGCTCTGATACCATCTGTGATAACCCGCTCACCAAAATAAAGGGTGGCCAGCCCGATACTCCAATAATACAGGGATCATGGATGGAATCATTATCAACATCGTAACAATATAAAGAGTATGCGGGATAACCACTCAATATTTCAGAAAATGGGTTGCCAAAAAATTTATTTTATAATTTAAAGAAAGAATTTTTAAACAACCCAATTGAAAAAGAAAGTGGAAACCCCAAAAGAACTTATATTACAACAACAACAAGTATACAACATGGGGGGCGAATATGCTGTCGGTCAACGGGTACATACAATGTATTTAACAAGTTCATTAAGTTACATATTACATCCATTAGACAGTTACAAAAGTTTGGACCACACGCCCGAGCAAAAGACCCGATCATAACTAGAGGACAAAAATGAAAGCGTCTAAGCAAGCATCCCATAATATCCATAAAATATCACGGCTCCCCAAAGTTACCGAAATGGGAAAGTCAGTATGGGCATCCTTGCGGCGGAGAACCTGAGCGGATACAAGATTCATGCACAACAAGAAATATGAACGGGTCAGGGCCCTGTTTTATATGATTACCGGATAAATAAAAAGTATGACAGTTATGAACGGATAATCATGATAGATAAGATGAGAATCTACCTACACAGTTTTAAAGCATTAACGAAGGGAGTTTAGATGATCATAAATTTACTTCAATTATGCAAGAAAATATACATGAATATCATTAATTGAAATCCTTCCTCATTTTACTTATCACATTTCATCATTCTGTTCCTTATCAGGAAACATAATCATAATTACATGCTCTTTGTGGCATCTGTCTCAATTATATGCTCTTTGTGGCATTTTTAATTCATCAAGTCCCACTTGATTAAGAATAGTTATATATATATATATATATATATATATATATATATATATAACGATTCTAAGATCGTCCGTCCGGGTTTCCTCACTGTGCGCGCCCCTAAATGACCATCATCTTCCAGGGCCTAAAAATCAAGACCACCTGGGCACCTATAACGCAAGACGTCGGGAAGCGGCCATATGCCTGCGGGAGAGTCATATCCACACCCGAAATTACCTCACCATCGTAGAAAATATACAACAAGCGCTCATATGGCCTAGGACTATATCCACCCTGCATTCACTAGCCAGGGGGCTTCACCTCACGCGTAAACTTCCCTTATGATGGCATTTAGAGAGGTGTGTTTAAGCAAATTATCATTTACCATATTCATTTCCTTTCTGTACAATTGCCGAATCAATTCGAACAGGACGAATCGATTCGGTCCACTCAAACCTAGAAACTGTCCCCATGCGAATCGATTCGAACAGGCCGAATTGATTCACCCCTGTGAATTTGCCAAGTTTGGCTATGGAGTCTTAGACTCCTAAATTTTCCCCAACTCAAATCCATCCAAACCAAGATCATTTATTGCCACCAATACATGATAAATACATCTAACTACTACCATTTACATCAATGAATATCCAAATCATCCTTTAAGGATTTAAAACCCATAAATCCAAAAAAAAAACTAACATTGATGACCATAACTAATACACAACTATCAATACCAAATATTCATCTTAAATCACATATTAGCAAGTAGAAAACTTGCCTTAAGCTTGCAAATTCAGATTTTCTCTAGGTAGAAGCAATCCCAATTCTTCAATCTCCAATTTCTTCTCTTTTCTCCCAAGTTCTCTTCTTCTCTTTATCTCTCTAGCTTAACAATTACACTTAAGAAAAATAAAAGGCTTATCAAGACATAAATCGTGTCTTCAGACTAAATTCCCAACTTAAGTGGTTAATACCACATTAAAATGATTCGCAACTACCCATTTATGTTAAAACCAGTCAAAAGTGCCCAAAACATAAAAATACAATATGGCACTCATTTTGACTATCTCGCAAGTTCCGGGACTAACTACATCCTCCAAATTATCATTTGGAAATTTTATAACCCATTTCAAGTCCCGGGTTCATTTTAAACCATAAATGTCATTTAAATCTTATGACACTATAAAACTTAATAGGGGGATATTTACATACACATATAGTAAATATGCAACAATTTGGTAAATATTAACTTTTATCTCATTCAATTAATATTTACTTCCTATTCTGGCATTTTATATAATTACGTCACACAGTAAATTAATATAAAATCAGTTCTCAAAAGCGAGGGTTGTTACATATATACACGCCTTTATACTTTCAAGTAATAAGTTTATTTTTCTTTTTTTTTTGGATCATTAAACGAGTAATTGGTGGCCATACGTTTTATTTATATTGACTACTAGATTTACAAGTTTGATATCACTTACACATATATTCTCCAAGATTTTTTTATACCGTCATTATTATAGACAGTAATAAACCTTGACAAGTTCTTTTTGAAAGGCTGTGTATATGTTCTATTAAAACTCGGACAACATATAATAGCAAGTCAATCTTGGATAGATCTTGTATATATATCAATATTTTATATACTCATTGAGTATTACTGCACACTTTGTGTCCTAGAAATATTACTCTGCCATGATGACATCAACAAACTTATTATACTTATATCCGATGTACAGATCTAGACCCTTGAGTGTCATATCCTTTAAAAAGCTGTCAATTTTTTTTAAGGCTTATAACTCTCTTGTCATATCTGAGCATAACTCATCGATTAAATCATATCTTTGTGAGGTCTGAATAATCAGTTGGTACCAACTTCAAATCAAAGATATAATATATCTAATAAAATTATCTCAGACATCATTTTTATGTTGAACTAATATATTTGCAGATCTATTTTAAGATATCTCTGATGCTACTTTCAGTCACAATTTTGAGGATACTATTATTATGTCTCAAAAGGCCATTTTTTTTTATTGAGAAGCAAAATGGAGATTTGCATATCATTTTTTTCGGCCTCTTCATATCAAAAAATCAAGAGCATTTAATGTATACATTGGTTGTCTCTAACAGCTAGTTTTTGAAGACATATTTAAGTATTGAAGTGCTGCGTTGAAGACAATAACAACAATGAGACTATGAGAGAGACTTAAAAATTATTGAGGAGCATTCAAATTCATTACTCCTACTACTTTCAAAGGGGAGAAATTAATTTTACAATCTAGTCAATCATTTAAGAAAAAGACTTATGCCTACACCAACATCATTTATTGAAGTCTTATTGAAGAAGAAGAAGAAGAAGAAGAAGAAGAAGAAGAAGAAGAAGAAGAAGAAGAAGAAGAAGAAGAAGAAGAAGAAGAAGAAACTCATAATATAAATTATATTTTTGGAGAGTTTTATTATTTACATTGTACCAAAAATTTAGATTTATTTGAAGCTTTGGTTGTAACGGTGATTGGTTCCTACCCTCAAGTGGGCGACGGGGTGTGAAGCTCAGAGTTAGATTGAAAACAGATGTACGCAGTGGTTTGATCCTACCCTTCAAGTGGATCACGGTAGTTAAGCGCAAGGGAGTCGAAAGCTCTAGGCGTGTGGACATAGGCCGGGTTTTGGCCGAACCATGTTAAATTCGGTGTTATTTATTTTTTCGCACTTTATTTGCTTATTTATTTGTGATTGATTTAATTTATATTTTTTAGCACTTAAACTTGCAAATATATTAAATTCTAAATTTAACAAAACTATTTTAAGGTTAAAATAATTATTTTCGAATTAATTAATTTTTTTCAGAATATTAATTTTTATTTAAAACGAAAATTAACTTAAATATTTATTCAGTGTTAAAATCTGTATTTTAGCTTGTTTAAATTATTTGGTTGCATTTATTTGATATTCTTGGTTTTAATCTTTAAAGATTTATTAATCTGAAAATTGATAAAGTGTTGTGAATTAAATATTTTTTTGAAATATTAATTTGACTTAAAAAATTTGCTAAACTCAATTCACCCCCCCCCCCCCCCCCCCCGGCCCCTCTTGAGTATAATTTGGGAAACAATTGATATAAGAGCAGTGCTCTAATTATTTATTTTTTATTTAACAATCTTAGAGTTAAAGATCATTGGCATATGTTACAACATCCCTTACTGAAGGTCAATCAATTTTTAAACCTCCTCTATTTTCTAGAAATGATTATAATTATTGGAAAAACAAAATTAAATATTTTGTTCAGTCACATGATTATGAAGTTTGGCGAGTAGTTATAAATGTTCCTTTTGTTCCTATGAAAATGGTAAATAATGTTTCTGTTCCAAAAGAACAAAATCAATGAAATGAAGTAGACATTAAGAAAATTCAAATAAATCCCAAAGCTATGAATATTTTGCATTGTGCCTTGATGTAAATGAGTATAAAAGAATTTGTTGTTAAGAATCTTCTAAAGAAATTTGGTATAGATTAGAAGTCACATATGAAGGAACAAGTCAAGTTAATGAATATAAAATAAGTATGCTTGTTCATAATTATGAGTTATTTAAGATGAAATCCGATGAATCTATTTCTCATATGTTCACTAGATTCACAAATATTATCAATGGTCTGAAATATCTTGGAAAAAGAGATGCTAACAATGAGTTGGTGAGTAAAATTCTCAGGTCATTACCGGTAACTTGGATGACCAAAAAGTTGGTTATCAAAGAAGTAATAAGATAAAGACCAATCTCTCTTGATGAGTTGTTGGGTTCTTTAATCACTCATGATATGGAACTCAAGAAACTTGAAGAAGAGGAAAAATCTAAGTTAAATGAAATCATTGCTCTCAAATATTAAAGGAAGGATGTAGAAGGTGAAGATGATGATATTCCTTATTATCTAAAGATTTCAAAGAATATCTTTCCTCTGAAAAGAAAGTCAGGGAAAGAAGAAGGAAAAATTCTTCAAAAGAGGTCAATGATGATACTCATTCCAAATCCGAATTAAGAAACTATAATTGTGATGAAGTTGGACATACTAAGCCTAATTGTCCAAAGTATAAGAAAGGATAGAAAGCATTGAAGGCCACAACATGGAGTGACTCCGACACTAGATTTTTCGATGAAGATTCAAATGGAAATGAAGTTGCTCATCTTTGTTTCATGGCCATGGAAAATGGGGTACATTCTATCCTTGACACTTCTAGTGGTTGTGATGATGATAATATTGATGATTATGAAGTGTTACAAAATGTTTTTGATGAATTATGTGAAAGTTTTGAAGAACTTAAAAATAAATATATTTAACATAAAAAATTACATTCATTACTATCTTCAAAATATAGTTTATACTCAAAAGAAATTAATGAGTTGAAATTAAAAAAATCATTCTTTAAGAAAAGAAATTGAAATTAAAAAAAAAAGAAAATACTAGTAGCATATCCTTTGAGAAACTTAAACTTGAAAATTTAGAATTGACAAAGAAAGTTGACACATTATTACCTATCTTGTCAAATTTTGTAAATGGTAGAGATTATTTAGACAAATTGTTAGGAGATCAACGATGGATGTTTGATAAATCCAGAATTGGTTACAACACTAATGAAAATAAGAAAAAAAAATCAAAACTATTCCAATTATAAAGTTAACTCATTCTGCACTTATTGTGGTAGACACACACATTTTTCAGATTTGTATCCATATAAATTTAAAAAAAATAATTTTGGGTTCCTAAAGGAACTAAGATGTATACTAACCCTTATGGACCTAACACATTTTGGGTACTGAAAGAGAAAATCTTCAAAGTTGGGTAGGTTGCATTTTGAGATGGAATGTGGATTGGAAAGGCATATGATTTGGTATCATCACAAATTTCAATTATCGTTGTCGAGTATTAGAAATTTCACACTTGGAGAATTTTTCATGGAGATATCTTTGGTATTTGTAAGGTGGTAAGAAACACTATTATTAAATTTCATATCTTCTGTTTTAATTTTATGATCTTAATTAATACATTTCCATACATAGAATATTTGTTAAATCATATGAGCTTGTTGTTGATAATTTTATCTTCACATGTAAATTTGTACATTTATGACTTTATGATATATGATACATACACTTGATTTTGATGATAAATTTTTTAGATAAAAATTCATATTTTTTTTGTGTGTTACATCTTGACATATTTTTGTGAAGAATAATATTGGTGTGACACCCCGCCTAATAAAATACCGGGCGATCACTCCTACATCAAATTTTAACAGGAGTCTCATATGAATCATTCTTAGCATCACTGTCGAAAAACCATTTAATTACTAATAACCTATTAGGCCGGTGTCAAAATTTTACTTAACTACTCTTTTTAAATCACTACAATTTAAAACATCCACACAGTTTGCGTAAACGAAACTAAAATTAAATAAATTAACCGAACACTCGGTCAAAATATAAAACCATATCGAATGTTGTACTCAAAGAATAAATAAAAGCAATTGGGCCATTGGGCCGAATGTTCATACAGTACCTCCTATCTAGAGTACAAGGATAGAAGCGTCTATTGAGAACCTACATGCATCCACAGCTGCTGCTGCGGACGTCTGACAAGTAAGATGTGTCATTCAGGCGTCCCTGTGTCTGGACACCTATAAATATATATAATATAGCAAGAGAGGAAAAGTAGATAAACGGGTCAAAGCCCAAGTTTTGAAAATATTTAGCAAGGGCATAAATGTCTTATTTTTAGACAAAGGTTTTATCTCATATTTAAATTTGGTATCGCACTCCCATGAGATACCCCTCACCTCTCTTCTAATAGTGCACACCTAACGCACCCTAACAAAAATACCCTAGTCAAGCTACCCCGCCTAACTAGTCTAATTCACCCGTCTACTAGAAGCCTATAACCCGATTACTAAGGGCTAAACTTCTCTCCATTCTCAACACTGCACTAAGTTTGTGCGTGGGGTGTCTCGCGAAGCGAAATCCAAACAAGGAACCCCCCTGATACACTACTTCTTGGCATGGTTAATGGTAGAGATCCATTAGGCTCGTAGCACTAAACTAATATATGTATATATATACTATACAATGACATACATAACATACTTACATTAATATGCATAATTCAATATTCATCCGGATAATATCTCCCGGACTGAGGTGTACTTTACATTTTATCTACAAAATGTTTACAAGTACTTTTACATTTCAAAACTTTCTATTTCCCTTCTTATATCCAGGAAATATATTAAAACCAAGTTTTATTATCATAAAAATGCTTTACCGTTTCAGAAAATCCCATTTCCCTTCTCATATCCAGGAAATGTATTTAAAAGCCAATTTTATTATCATAAAAATGTTTTTCATATCATATGCTTCGATTTCCCTTCTTCCATTCGGGAAACTTATCCGAAGTCAAATCATTTATCCCATTTCACTTCTTCCATCCAGGATATGTATTTAAAATCAATTTATTATCATAAATTTCTTTAACAAATCATATAACGCGTTCTAAGACCGCCCGTCCGGGTTTCCCCATTGTGCGCCCTAAATGGCTATCATCTTCCAGGGCCTATCATAAAGACAACCTAGGATCCTACGAGGCAAGACGTCAGGAAGCGGCCATATGCCTGCAGGATAGTCATGACCACACCCAGAATCACCAAACCAGCGCAGAAACATACAATAATCGCTCATATGGCCTAAAGGACTATATCCACCCTGCATTCATTAGCTAGGGGGCTTCACCATATGTACGCAGCTTCCCTTATGATAGCGATTTAGAGACGTGTGTATCTATAAATTATTATTTATGAAAATCATTTCTTTTTCCATTTTGAAAACATTCATTTTTTATTTTCTCAAAATCATTTACATCATATCATATATATATATACTTCAATCACATAGTGTATATATATATATATATATATATATATATATATATATATATATATATATATATATATATATACCACATATTCCTCCTCGAATATAAATAAATGGCCATAATTTCCAATCACATCTAACGATGACCAATAATCCCAAAGATTCTCTCAAAGAATCATAATCGTACATTCATATACGCATGATACTAGACCCAAAGTATTTCCTCACTTTATCAATAATAAATACCTTATTCTCATCTAAGGATTTATTGGATATCTCCAATTATACTATTTCACACTAAGTGAATGGATAACTACATTCCCAATTCCATCCAAATAATCTCATAGGATTTATTCAACCATAATCGATATGGTTATGCTTTCCTATACACATAGCTATATAGACCTAAATGCGTCCTGACATGGATTATTCTTTCCCAAACTTTAACTATGTCCGTTCCCTGGGTTATGCCCTATACCAACCCAAGGCATTCTCTTTCGTCTAAAGGATTCATTACCCTCAAAACCGTAATTAAGGAATCCCAATATCATAACCAGAAACCCCATATAAAATCCCAAATCGAAATTTAACTCCCCAAACTCTTATTGGAAGAAAACTAGCCATTTTGACCAAAGCGAATCGATTCGCCCAAATTGGGAATCGATTCGGGTGGGCGAATCGATTCGGCCCCCAATCCGAATCAATTCGGAAAGTGTTCTGTAAATAGGTCCTTAATGGTGAATCGATTCAGTCTAAACCCGAATCAATTCGGTCGACTGTAGAATTATAGATCCCCTTAGGCGAATAGATTTGGCCAAGACCTGAATCGATTCGGCCTGTTCAAGGGGCACTCATTGGGTGATTTTTTTCAATCTCCAAAATACCAAAATATCAATCCAACCTCGATTTAAATTATAACTCGGATTTATTCATACAAACCCAAGGTTTTAACATATCCTCAAATTCTTTAGAGGTCCTAACAATCCTTTTGAGAACCCCTAATATTTATCTCCAATAATTTGTAACCTTAATTTCTGACAAACGATTTCGATCTCGGACAGCTTTTCATAGAAAAATCACTATAAATCCAAAAAAAAATCAAAAAAATACGCGGTCGGCGCCCACGTGACTGCATCGAAAAGATCTACAATTTTTATTTTTTGACAGCAGCCGAATCGATTCGAAAAGACGCATGTCACTATTCATCGTCTTCTCCGAGATGATTTCGGTCATTAAAGCTTCTCCCAAGCTTTTGTCGCCTCACCCAACGTCCTACAACCTCAACCAACTACAAATACACGTATATTAAGGGTTCTAAACATCCTAGAATCCTAAACCACCAATTTATTTTGATTAATTTCTTAGTTTCTCCAATTATGAAATTATAGGGGGTTATTCGTTTTAACTCCCGAAAACTCGTTTTATCGACGAAAACCCAACACAAAATCTTTAGGGTTTGTTAATACCAAACTACGGTATGAGACTTTTGCAAAAAGCAAATAAAGCAAGTAAATACTTGCCTCGTGGATATAATCCGACGATCCAGAGTCGAATCCCGCGGAGGTTGGCCGGAACCTCCCCTTTTCTCATCTTTTCTCTCCTCCTCTCTCTCTTCTCTCTCTCTTCTCTCTTTTCTTTATCTTCTCTTTTCTTTTCTCCCTCTCTCCCTCTTTATATAGAAAGAAAAAGGGTTTTAACCCTTAAAACCCAAAAATGACTCGTTTACTCAATTACGAGCCCGTTTAACTCTAAAATTCCCCAAAACTCAATTTCGACAATCGGACACTCTTCTCTGAATATCTCGGACGTTTCAAAACTCACGACGCAGTCAAAATTTCTATCCGAGGTACATGACTGCAAATCACTATTCTAACCCAATATAACTTAATGCGGGTTTTCCAATCAAAATCTTAACTTTTGTCTCTTTACTCAACTGCGACATATAATTGAAATACTTCGACCTATTTAGTCCTAAAAATAATTACAACACCCATAGAAAATCATCTAATCCTCGAATATCCCAAAAATCACTATTCCGAGAAATTCTCCAAATGTCCAATTTATACTCAATTATGGAATTTAATTGTCTCCAAAAAGGATGGGTTGTTACATACTCCTCCCCTTACAACGGAATTTCGTCCTCGAAATTCGAATACAACCTACATCACCAAACTAGGATCACAAATCCCACTACGTCTTAGTACCCCCAAAATCAAAAGGTGCTAACACGATAGTCCTTTACCATATTCCACCTACCTCAAGGTGTACTCCAAAGTACTAGCTTTATGATAAGCTCATCTAAATCTCTACCCATAACACACAACAACGACGCGCTACTCCGATGGCTTCTCTTGTTGCCAATATGAGAAACGAGTCTATAACTACCGCTTAAACATCTAGCAAAACTTCAACTTTATATACTACGCCCCTTCTATTCCAGGCGGTATATAAACCAACTCACTAAGGTGCCCATACACCTTCTTAACCCGTGCACATCTGTACATCCATAATGAACGTCCGACACGTAACACTTTCTCCAAATGAGGGTCTCCTTTCCTTGGTGTAATACTCACATATGGGTCCTCCCAACCCACGAAATTCATTCTCCTAACCTCGGCGCCACTAACTCTACTAAACATACATCTTAAAAATACTACGGTCTAAGCATTACCCTACCTACACGAAACGAGTGTAATCCTAAGTATATCCCTAGTTCCCAAGGTCTCTCTCAACTTCCGACATTTGGTTGGTTTCATGTGTGGGACGTCTCGCAAAGTGAAATCCAAACAAGGAACCCTCCTGTTACACTACTCCCTCGCATTGTCGGTCATCAAGTTATAGCGACCTAAGGCACACCAACAGGATGTCCAAAATCCTACCTTGCTAACCTACGGATTCATATCTTCTATTCTATCCTTCCACCTATACGGAAAGGAAATATAACTAATCGAAGTTCCCACTCTCTACGAAAGCGTCATGAACATCATACCCAAAACATGTTTCCTCAAAATTTGCCTTTTCATTAAGGCCTGACTATAATCCTCAAATCAATTTCTCTAAGTCCTACTTCACCCACCCACTTGTGGTGAGAGGACCACTTTAGTGCTTTTCCATAGCATAATATTTCCATAAGCATACCATCATCACATGGCTCATAGTCTATAGTGTTTCATTCACACTGTATGACTTATCAACAAAACCAACATCCTCGCATCCTATAACATCTCTCCACTCTCGACGTCGTTAAGGTTCATGCGTGGAGCATCTTGCAAAGTGAAATTCAAACAAGGAACCCCTCCAACACGCTACTACTTAACTTCGTCGGTTATGGAGGTCCGTTATTTTCGAATATGCAATCGGGATAATCCTACCCCCTCTTTCAGCCAAATGTGGTCTGAACTCCCATCTCATTTCAAGAGTTATACCACTAAGCGCATCGCACTACAATCAGTCTTTGCACAATGAATAATGAGCTTAAACTCACAGCTCAACAATAATCTGTGCACACCTTAAATCACATCTATAAGGTCGCGACATACTCACATTACGATAATGAAACCTCTGCTCATCAAAGTTCCATATACCCATTATAATAAAGGCGAACTCAACCTGTATCCAGGTGAGAAATCGTAATAAAAACCCGTTCCACCCTGGAACCGCGGACACGATAGTCTTGCCATCCTTAGCCTGCTATCGCTCCGAACATACCATAACATCTTATACTCACCATATTACCATACTCGTATGAACATATGAAACGAGTATCACAGCCCATATATATATATATATATATATATATATATTCAAAATACCAACACCCGCCTTTATGGCGAATGAAGGAAAATAAAACTCCGTTGCCGCAGAAAACACATAGGCCTATATTACATAATGTTATCGATACCGCCACGAACCTCAAATTACACACACGAGTCTGGAGCTAATGAACACCGCGACTTTATCTAGACACGCCAATTATACCTCCTCCTTCTGAGGTGAAACTCACAACAACAACTTCACCAATCTCTTTAGCTACTCCAAATGGTTCCTGGACTTACTACATTTGTCCTAACTGAACCCAAAATTTCTTAACTCCATGCCCCAACTAGGCAACCTAACCTTATCCTTTATTCCTATCGGGAAAAGACACCCGTGCGGCTCCTCACCCCACGTCATTATTTTCATCACTGGCTTTCTTGACCATGATAAAATTATCAGTATCTTGGACTCCATTATCGTGATCCTAACAATCACTTTACTAATTCCCCTTAACTTCTTCATGAAAAGGAAACTCCACCACCCCCTGCCTCCTGCTGCCCTCACCATGGCCTTCCTTGATCACCATACGAATCTCGAACGAGAGCATAAAAGATTTACTATAATCTTACACTATGGTAGGAGAATGAAATCTCACAAGAGAAATCAACAATCCTAATACTGAGGCTCTATATCAAATCGAGAGCAACGCTGAAAGCGTAGTACGTCCGCACAGATTCCTAAGGACACTAGAACCTGATGCTCTAATACCATCTGTGACACCCCGCCTAATAAAATACCGGGAGATCACTCCTATATCAAATTATAACAGGATTCCCATATGGATCATTTATAGCATTACTGTCAAAAAATCATTTAATTACTAATAACCTATTAGGTCGGTGTCAAAATTTTACTTAACTACTCTTTTAAATCACTATAATTTAAAACATCCACACAGTTTGCGTAAATGAAACTAAAACTAAATAAACTAACAGAACACTCGGTCAAAATATACAACCATATCGAATGTTGTACTCAAAGAATAAATAAATGCAATTGGGCCATTGGCCCAAATGTTCATATAGTACCTCCTATGTAGAGTACAAGGATAGAAGCGTCTATCGAGAACCTACATGCATCCAGAGCAGCTGCTGCGGACTTCTGACTCGTAATATGTGTCATCCAGGCGTCCCTGTGTCTGGACACCTATAAATATATAAAATATAGCAAGAGAGGAAAAGTAGATAAACGGGTCAGAGCCTGAGTTTTGAAAATATTTAACAAGGGCATAAATGCCTTATTTTTAGAAAAAGGTTTTGTCTCATGTTTAAATTTGGTATCACACTCCCATGAGATACCCCTCACCTCTCTTCTAATAGTGCACACCTAACGCACCCTAACAAAAATACCCTAGTCAAGCTATCCCGCCTAACTAGTCTAATTTACCCGTCTACTAGAAGCCTATAACCCGAGTACTAAGGGCTAAACTTCTCTCCATTCTCAGCACTGCGCTAAGTTCATGCGTGCGGGTATCTCGCGAAGCGAAATCCAAACAAGGAAGCCCCCCGATACACTACTGCTTAGCATGGTTAATGGTAGAGATCCATTAGGCTCGTAGCACGGAAATAATATATGTATATATATACTATACAACGACATACATAACATACTTACATTAATATGCATAATTCAATATTCATCCGGATAACATCTCCCGGATTGAGGTGTACTTTACATTTTATCTACAAAATGTTTACCAATACTTTTACATTTCAAAACTTTCTATTTCCCTTCTTATATCCAGGAAATATATTAAAAGCAAGTTTTATTATCATAAAAATGCTTTATCGTTTCATAACATCCCATTTCCCTTCTCATATCCAGGAAATATATTTAAAAGCCAATTTTATTATCATAAAAATGCTTTTCATATCATATGCTTCGATTTCCTTTCTTCCATTCGGGAAACTTATCCGAAGTCAAATAATTTATCCTATTTCCCTTCTTCCATCCAGGAAATGTATTTAAAATCAATTTATTATCATAAATTTCTTTAACAAATCATATAACGCGTTCTAAGATCGCCCGTCCGGGTTTCCCCATTGTGCGCCCTAAATGGCTATCATCTTCCAGGGCCTATCATAAAGACAACCTGGGATCCTACAAGGCAAGACGTCAGGAAGCGGCCATATGCCTGCAGGATGGTCATGACCACACCCAGAATCACCTAACCAGCGCAGAAACATACAATAATCGCTCATATGGCCTAAAGGACTATATCCACCCTGCATTCATTAGCTAGGGGGCTTCACCATACGTACGCAACTTCTCTTATGATAGCGATTTAGAGACGTGTGTATCTATAAATTATTATTTATGAAAATCATTTCTTTTTCCATTTTGAAAACATTCATTTTTTTATATTCTCAAAATCATTTACATCATATCATATATATATACTTTAATCACATAATATATATATATATATATATATATATATATTCCTCCTCGAATATAAATAAATGGCCATAATTTCCAATCACATCTAACGATGACCAATAATCCCAAAGATTCTCTCAAATAATCATAATCGCACATTCATATACGCATGATACTAGACCCAAAGTATTTCCTCACTTTATCAATAATAAATACCTAATTCTCATCTAAGAATTTATTGGATATCTCCGATTATACTATTTCACACTAAGTGAATGGATAACTACATTCCCAATTCCATCCTAATAATCTCATAGGATTTACTCAACCATAATCGATGTGGTTATGTTTTCCTATACACATAGCTATATAGACCTAAATTCCTGCTGACATGGATTATTCTTTCCCAAACTTTAACTATATCCATTCCTCGGGTTATGCCCTACACCAACCCAAGGCATTCTCTTTCCTCTAAAGGATTCATTACCCTCAAAACCGTAATTGAGGAATCCCAATATCATAACCGGAAACCCCATATAAAATCCCAAATCGAAATTTAACTCCCCAAACTCTTATTGGAGGAAAACTGGCCATTTTGACCAAAGCGAATCGATTCGCCCAAATTGCGAATCGATTCGGGTGGGCGAATCGATTCGGTCCCCAATCCGAATTGATTCGGAAAGTGTTATGCAAACAGGTCCTTAATGGCCAATCGATACGGTCTAAATCCGAATCGATTCGTCCCACGATAGAATTATAGATCCCCTTAGGTGAATCGATTCAGCCAAGATCCGAATCGATTCAACCTGTTCAAGGGGCACTGTTTCAGCGATTTTTTTCAATCTCCAAAATACCCAAATATCAATCCAACCTCGATTTAAATTATAACTCAGATTTATTCCTACGAACCCAAGGTTTTAATATCTCCTCAAATTCTTTAGAGGTTCTAACAATCCTTTTAAGAACCCCTAATATTTATCTCCAATAATTTCTAACCTTAATTTCTGACAAACGATTTCGATCTCGGACATCTTTGGGTAGAAAAATCACTATAAAATAAAAAAAAATACGCGGTCAGCGCCCACGCGATCGCATCGAAAAGATCTACAATTTTTATTTTTTGACCAGAGCCAAATCGATTTGCATTAAGGCCTAATCGATTTGGAAAGACGCAGGTCACTATTCATCATCTTCTCCGAGACAGTTCCGGCTATTAAAGCTTCTCCCAAGCTTTTGTCGCCACACCCAACGTCCTACAACCTCAACCAACTACAAATACACATATATTAAGGGTTCTAAACATCCTAGAACCCTAAACCACCAATTTATTTCTATTAATTTCTAAGTTTCTCCAATTATGAAATTATAGGGGTTTATTCGTTTTAAATCCCGAAAACCCATTTTATCCACGAAAACCCAACCCAAAATCTTTAGGGTTTGTTAATACCAAACTACGGTATGAGATTTATGAAAAAAGTAAATAAATCAAGTAAACACTTGCCTCATGGATATAATCCGACGATCCCGAGTCGAATCCCGCGGAGGTTGGTCGGAACCTCCCCTTTTCTCCTCTTTTATCTCCTCCTCTATCTCTTCTCTCTTTCTTTCTATTCTCTTTTATTTTCTCCCTCTCCCCCTCTTTATTTAGAAAGAAAAAGAGTTTTAACCCTTCAAACCCAAAAACGACTCGTTTACTCAATTACGAGCCCGTTTAACTCTAAAATTCCTCGAAACTCAATTTCGACAATTGGACACTCTTTTTCGACTATCTCAAACATTCCAAGACTCACGGCGCAGTCGAAATTTCCATCCGAGGTACTTGACCTCAAATCACTATTCTAACCCAATATAACTTAATGCGGGTTTTCCAATCAAAATCTTAACTTTTGTCGCTTTACTCAACTGCGACATATAATTGAAATACTTCGACCTATTTAGTCTCAAAAATAATTACAACACCCATAGAAAATCATCTAATCCTCGAAAATTCAAAAAATCACTATTCTGAGAAATTCTCAAAATTGCCAATTTATACTCAATTATGGAATTTAATTGTCTCCAAAAAGGAAGGGTTGTCACAATAGGATTAATTCATAACTTTATTATATATTAAGTTGAAATGAAAATGTCATTTGAGAATATTCTAGTATATTAGGTATATGTGCTACATGATTAATGAAATTGTTAGAATATTGGTGACATTCATGATAAAAAAAAAATTAGCATCATTTGAATATATGTGTTTAAATTGAAAAATCATATGCTTAAAAAATGATTTATGAATGTTTTTTAGACTTGTTGAAAAGGATTTATGAAGCATATGTTAGAAAATATTTTATATCATGAAAAAGATGCACCATATTTATTATACGCATATATGCCTTCATTGGTATCTCTTAGGGGGATATAAATATTTATTGGAAATTATTCATAGAAAAATTTCTTGATTATGGACTTTGATGCACCATTATGAATATTGCAATATTACTGATATATTCCGAGAATATTAGCTCATATATTGAAAACGGCAAAGCATGACCAAAATCAAAAAAAATTAGCGTTATATTTTTTTCACTATATTTTAACTCATGTTCCGAGCTTCATTCACATTAATTGAAAAATATTGAGTTGTGATATACTAACCATTATGTGCTTGGTATCATTGATTTTATCACTTTGGTGACTTATGCATTATTCGATTATATTCTTATCTATCTATTGAGTCACATACATGATACGAAAATTTTATGATCACACGAGTGTGTATTGAAACTTTATGCCCCTTGGGATTTATGGTTGAATCCCATTCAAAAATTATTTTTGATAGGGGAAGATTTTTGTTACCCTTGACACGTGATTTATATGAAAAATTCTTTTTGATAATGTCAAAAGGGGGAGAAATATATATGATTCACTTATTGTGATTAGTATTTCATTTTATGGATAATTGTGAATCATTGTTTGTCATCTTACAAAAAGGGGGAGATTGTTAAATGAAAATATAATTATCCTTTTTAATTAACATTTAATTAAGTTTAATTATAATTATTATGCATTTTAGTTTAATGTAATATATTGATTTTGATGATTCCAAACTAATATTTCTTAAGAGATTATGTAAATATATCCTTACAATGTTTGTAATATAATTATATTTGTTTATATAATTTTATAGAAATATAAATCCTATTATATATGCGTGTTTATATAGGCAATTACATACATTTTATATAGTATCTTATATTCTGCACAGATTATATATATTAAATTTATTAGTCCGCTCTCTTATTTTATAATCTATCGTTTATATGTAGATTTAGTATTCATATTTGTTTTATGTATTAATATTTTTCTTACATATATATATATCTTAACAATTTTTGTCTTTTGACTAGTACATGTTTTCGTCCTATTGAGAGAACCCAAATGGGTTATTACCACTAATACCCTTGGGAGTTATCTGTAACAACCCATCCTTTTGGGGATAATTAAATTCCATAATTGGGTATAAATTGGGAAATTTGAGGAATTTCTCGGAATAGTGATTTTTGGTATTTTCAAGGATTAGATGATTTTCGATGGGTGTTGTATTTACTTTGGAATTAAGTAAATATGTCGGAGTATTTTAAATTATATGTCGCCGTTGAGTAAAGCGATAAAAGGTAAGATTTTTTATTGGAAAACCCGTAGGGAGATGCAATAGGTTAAAATAGTGAATTGCGGTCAAGTGCCTAGGATGGAAATTTTGACTGCGCGGTGAGTCTCGAAATGGCCGAGATAGTCAAAAAAGAATATTCGATGGTCGAAATTGGGTTTTGGGAATTTTTAAATGAATAGGGACTCGCAATTGAGTAAACGAGTCATTTTTGGATTTTTAAAGGTATAAACCCTTTTCTCCCTATATAAGGAGGGTGAGGGGGAGAGAATAGAAAGAAAAGAGATAAGAGAGAGAGGAAGGAAGAAGAAGGAGAGAAAAGGTTGATTTCGGGCCAAACTCCGTCGGACTCGACTCGGGATCATCGAATTTTATCCACGAGGCAAGTGTTTACTTGCTTTATTTACTTTTGAGTCATATCATAGTTTGGTAATAACAAACCCTAAAGATTTTAGGTTGGGTTTTCATGGATAAAACGGATTTTTGGGAGTTAAAACGAATAAATCCCAATAATTTTCCAATTCGAGAAACTTAGGATTTAATCAAAATTAGTTGTTGGTTTCGGGTTCTAGGATGTTTAAACCCATTTTATATGTGTATCTATTGTTGATCGAGGTTGGGGGACGTTAGAGACGGAGATAAAAGCTTGGGAGAAGCTTTAATGGCCGAAATAGCTTCTTGGAGAAGAAATTGTCCGTCGTGATCGATCGATCGATCGAGGGTATAAGATCGATCAATCGAACCATCGATCGATCGAGGGCCATTGGTCGATCGATCGACCCTTCAGGAAGTTTGATAATTTTTCCTAGGGTTAATTGGATGGGATGAATTCTAATTTTAATTGATTCTAGATTATTTAAGAAAGGAAATAAGTAATCTTTTAAGAGTAAATAGTCATCCAATGGAGGGAAATTATGGAAATTAAGTGAGTGTTATTTTTGAGGAAAATAGATAAGTTGAGTAATTAGAAGGGTGGGGTTCCTATAATAGGGTGGGGACCTATAAACGATTATTTGGACAAGATGTAGTCCTTGGGTTTGTGGGAAGAAAATCCACAACCTATTCAATTTTAGGGTATTCGGGGACGAATATCAATTGGGACAGTTTCAGTGGCCATTTTGGCATATATGATTATACAGCGGGATAACATAATTTTGTTGATGATGGTTGAGGGAATCCAATGAGATTATTAGGATGAGTTGGAGAATATATTTATTTAGTTAATGTAAATTGGTATATTTGGAGATATCCACTAAATCCTTAGATGGAAATAAGGTATTTATTATTTATCAAGTGAGGGAATACTTTCCATATGGTATCGTGAATATGTCAATGTATGAATATAATTCTTTGAGAGAATCTTTAGGATTATTGGTCATCGTTATGTGTGATTAGCAATTATGGCCATTTATATATGTATATTCGAGGAGAAATATATAGTGTATATATATATATATATATATATATATATATATATATATATATATATATATATATATATATATATATATATATATATACTATGTAATTAAAGTATATATATTATGATACGAATACATATGTATTAATATGTGATGGTATATGTCTATTTAGATGGATGGTTTCCACGGGCTTCCCCTTTGAGTATAGGGGTGGAAAAGACAAATTATATATATGCTCTAGTGTGATCCTGGGAGGTTGCGCGATGTGGGTGAATCCCCTGGCTCGAGGAGCAGGATGAGTATAGTCCCCAGGTCATTATCGTCCCGCGTTCGAGTGCGATTTATGTGATTCCCACTTGTAGGGGGAACATGACCGCCTCCATCGTTGTGTATATGTTTACCATGACCATTGAGAGAGTCTGGCTTGGTACCGTGGTATATTGAGTAAACCCGGATTTTGGATCGGCACTATGAGACCACATCCTCGAGTTATAGCTCGTTGGGATAGTTGTTATGCTTGTGTGTATGGTATATTAATTGTGCATGAGAACAATGTAATATATATATCTCTATGAGAGTAAAAAGATTCTCAGTCCGAGAGATAGATCTGGATGTGTATTATTAAAAATGAAAAAGATAAATCCTCAGTCCGGGAGATAGATCCGGATGTGTATTATAAAGATGAATATAAAGTAAACCTGAGTCCAGGAGATAGATCCGGATGTGTATTATAAAAGATGAATATAAAGTAAACCTCAGTCCTGGAGATATTATCCGGATGTATATTGTAAGATGTATATTATAGTAAGTATGTTATGTATATCATTATACAGTATGTATATACGTTGTGTATTGAGGGACTAATGGATCTCGACGATCGACCTTGCCGCGTAGTAGTGTATAGGGGGGTTCCTTATTTGGATTTCGCTCTGCGAGACACCCCACGCACGAATATGGCATAGTGTTGAGACTGGGGAGAAGTTTAGCCCTTCGTACTTGGAATAACTAGGGTTGTTAGAAGATGGGTGACGGATTAGTTAGGCAGCGTAGCTTGATTAGGATGTTTATAGGGATGCGCTAGGTGTGCACTATTAGAAGAGAGGTGAGGGATATCTCATGGGAGTGCGATACCAAATTTAAATATGAGATAAAACCTATCTTTTTTAAAAAAAATAAAGCATTTATGCACTTGTTAAATATTTTTCACATTCAAGCTCTGACCTGTTTATCTACTTTTCCCTCTCTTGCTATATATATATATATATATAGGTGGCCAGATACAGGGACGCCTGGATGACACTTCTTTCGAGTCAGACGTCTGCTGCAGCAGCTGTGGATGCATGCAGGTTTACCATAGACGCTTATATCCTTGTAATCTAGATAGGAGGTACTGTATAAATATTTGGGCTAATGGCCCAATTGCATTTATTTATTTTTTTACCGCCTTTTAGTGCGGCATTAGATATGGTTGTATCATATTTGAGCCGAGTGTTCGATTATTTTATTTCTTTCTAGTTTCGTTTATATAAACTGTGTGGATGTTTTTAATCGTTTAATTGTTCAAAAAGAGTAGTTAAGTAAAATTTTGACGCCAGCCTAATAGGTTATTAGTAATTAAATTGGTTTTCGACAGTGATGCTAAGAATGATCCATACGAGACTTATGTTTTAATTTGATATAGGAGTGATCGCCCCGTATTTTATTAGGCGGGGTGTCACAGATGGTATCAGAGCATCAGGTTCTAGTGTCTTTACAAATCTGTGCGGACGTACTACGCTTTCAGCGTTGCTCTCGATTTGATATAGATCCTCAGGATTAGGATTGTTGGTTTCTCTTGTGAGATTTCATTCTCCTGCCATAGTATAAGATTATGTAAATCTTTTGTGTGCTCATTCACGATTCGTGTAAGGGGCTTGGATGGCTGCAGGAGGCAGGTCTTAGCTGAGCAACTGGTAGAAGTTGGGGACGTGGATCGTAGTGGAGGTCTCTTCCTTTGTAGTGTTTGTTAAGGATTGTTGCAACGACTACTAAAGTATAGTAGTTATGAGTACCACACTACCGTCGTAGTAGAGACTGGTACTAAAGTTGAATTTCCCAGTGATGATAAGGGTTTGAAAGGGATCTTACGGATAGTTTTAACCATGAGTCCCCATGATTCAGCAGGAATGAGAAGAATGTAGTTTCTGAATTATTCACATAAAGATTGGCCAGAGGCCGACAGTGAATAAAGAGTAATATGGAGAAGTGAACTTTGTACCGAGGTAAGGTAGGTGCAATGAATAATGAGTGATTTTGAGGAATAATAGGCTCACTAGAGAAGTGTTGCTAACACTTATGGGGAATGGGTATGTTCGAGTACCCCATTGGTGGGCATACACCCGGGGAATTTGTTAAAAAGGGGTTGTTGAGGTCGGTAGTGGAATCTCCTTCTAACAAAGAAGAAGTTAGAGGGAATTAGTAAAGTGATTGTCAGGATCGCGATAATGGAGTCCAGAATACTGATAATGTTATCATGGTCAAGAAGGCCAGTGATGAAAATAATGATGTGGAGTGCGGAGCCGCATGGGTGTCCTTTCCCGATAGGAATAAAGGACAAGGTTAGGGTGCCTAGTTAGGGGCGTAGAGTTAAGTAATTTTGGTTCAGTTAGGACAAGTGTACCAGGTCCGAGAACCAATTGGAGTAGATAACTGGGAAGTTGTTGCTATGAGTTTAACCTCGAAAGGAAGAGGTATAATTGGCATGGTTAGATAAAGTCGCAGTGTTCGTTAGCCCTAGACTCGTGTGTGTAATTTGAGCTTTATGGTGGTATCGATAACATTATGTAATGTAGGCCTATGTGTTTTTCGTGGTAGTGGAGTTATTTTTCTTTCATTCGCTATAAAAATGGGTGTTGATATTTTGAATATATATATATATCTGGATTCTAATACTCGTCTTATATGGTTATACGATTATGGTAATATTTTGAGTATATTATATTCTTCGATTGTTTGGAGTGATAGCAGGATAATGATTGCAAGACTATCGTGTCCGCGGTTCCAGGGTGGAACGGGTTGTTGTTGCAATATCTCACCTGGATACAGGCTGAGTTCTCCTTTATTATGTGCATAGATGGAACTTCGGTGAGTAGAGGTTTTATTATAATGATTTGAGTGCGTGGCGACCTTATAGATATAATTTGAGGTAGGCCGGGTTAATTGTTGAACTGTGAGTTTAAGCGCATTATTGATTGCGCAAGGACTGAGTGGGGTGCGAGCGCTTAGTGGTATGGCTTCTGGATAGATATGGGAGTTCAGACCACATTTGGTTGAAAGAAGGGATAGGATTATCACGGTTGCATATTCGAAGATAACAGACCTCCATGACCAACAAAGTTAAGTAGTAGTGTGTTGGATGGGTTCCTTGTTTGGATTTAGCTTTGCGAGACGCTCCACGCATGAACCTTAATGATGTCGGGAGTGGAGAGATGTTATAGGATACGGGGATGTTGGTTTTATTGATAAGTCAAATAGTTTGGATGAAACACTATAGACTATGAGCCATGTGATGATGGTACGCTTATGGAAATATTATGCTATGGAAAAGCACTAAAGTGGTCCTATCACCACAAGTGGGTGGGTGAAGTAGGACTTAGGGAGATTGATTCGAGGATTATAGACAAGCCTTAATGAAAAGGCAAATTTTGAGGAAGTATAGTTTGGGTATGATAATCGTAACGCTTTTGCAGAGAGAGGACACTTCGATTAGTTATATTTTCCTTTTCGCTCAGGTGGGAGGATAGAATAGTATTAATGCATTCGTAGGTTAGCGAGGTAGGATTTAGGACGTCCCGCTGGTGTGCCTTAGGTCGCTATATGTCGATGATCGACAACACAAGGGAGTAGTGTAACGGGAGGGTTCCTTATCTGGATTTCACTTTGCGAGACGTCCCACGCATGAAGCCAAGCAAATGTCAGAAGTTGAGAGAGGCCTTGGGCACTAGGGATATACTTAGGATTGTATTCATTTCGCGTAGGTAGGGCAATGCCTAGATTGTAGGTTTATTAGAGAATAAGTTCAATAGAGTTAGTGGCGCCGATATAGAAAGATTGTGGGAAGTACACCACAAGAAGATTGGTTGATTAACCCTGAGGAGAATTGAATTTCGCGAGTTGGAAGGACCCATATGTGAGTATTACATTGAGGAAAGGAGGCCCTTATTTAGAGAGAGTGTTACGTGTTGAACGTTTATAATGGTTGTACAGATGTGCACGAGTTAAAAAGGTGTATGGGCACCTTAGTAAGCTGGTTTTATATACTGCTCGAAATAGAAAAGGCTTAGTGTAAAAAGTTGGAGTTTATGCCGTAAGGCAGTCACGAATGGATTTGGAGTGTGTTGGGTGGAACTTCGTGCCCAAGATAAGAAAGGACACTAACGAGAGTGGTCGAGCAATAGAGTAATTTCTTTTGGGGGGAAATTAGATATCCAGATATTGACGAGCGAACTTTTAGAATCGTGTTTGGACGTTAGAGTGGCGGCTGTAGGCTTGTCTTTCTACATGGGGCACAAGAAATGATGGATGCGATGGGACGGTATTGGATTCACTTTACAACCGTGGTAGCCGTATAGTATATGGTTAGGAACCGTTAGGTTAGTATCGTTCCCCTTGAAGTATTAGGATTTAGAGCGATCTTCGGTTAGTATTGTTAGCATTGGTTGTATCTGAATTTCGAGGACGAAATTTCGTTATAAGGGGGGGGGGGGAGTATGTAACAACCCGTCCTTTTGGGGATAATTAAATTCCATAATTGGGTATAAATTGGAAATTTGAGGAATTTCTCGAAATAGTGATTTTTGGGATTTTCAAGGATTAGATGATTTTCGATGGGTGTTGTATTTACTTTGGGATTAAGTAAATATGTCGGAGTATTTTAAATTATATGTCGTCGTTGAGTAAAGCGACAAAATGTAAGATTTTTAATTGGAAAACTCGCAGGGAGATGCAATGGGTTAAAATAGTAAATTGCGGTCAAGTGCAACGGATGGAAATTTCGACTGCGCGGTGAGTCTCGAAATGACCGAGATAGTCAGAAAAGAGTGTATGATGGTCGAAATTGGGTTTCGGGAATTTTTAAACGAATAGGGACTCGCAATTGAGTAAACGAGTCATTTTTGAGTTTTAAAAGGTATAAACCCTTTTCTCCCAATATAAGGAGGGTGAGGGGGGAGAGAGTAGAAAGAAAAGAGAGGAGAGAGAGGAAGGAAGAAAAAGGAGAGAAAAGGGAGATTTTGGGCCAAACTCCGCCGGACTCGACTCGGAATCGTCGGATTTTATCCACGAGGCAAGTGTTTACTTGCTTTATTTACTTTTGAGCATAAATCTCATATCTTAGTTTGGTAATAACAAACCCTAATGATTTTGGGCTGGGTTTTCGTGGATAAAAAGGGTTTTCGGGAGTTGAAACGAATAAACCCCAATAATTTTCCAATTCGAGAAACTTAGGATTTAATCGAAATTAGTTGTTGGTTTCGGGTTCTAGGATGTTTAGAACCCATTTTATATGTGTATCTATTGTTGATCGAGGTTGGGGGACGTTAGAGACGGAGATAAAAGCATGGGATAAACTTTAATGTCCGAAACATCTTCTCGGAGAAGAAGTTGTCCGTTGTGATCTATCGATCAAGGGTATAGGATCGATCGATCGATCGAACCATTAATCGATCGAGGGCCATGGGTCGATCGATCGACCCTTCAAGAAGTTTGACAATTTTTCCTAGGGTTAATTGGATGGGATGAATTCCAATTTTAATTGATTCTAGATTATTTAAGAAAGGAAATAAGTAATCTTTTAAGAGTAAATAGTCATCAAATGGAGGGAAATTATGAAAATTAAGTGAGTGTTTTATGTGTGTGACACTAAAATGTTATTTTCGAGGAAAATAGATAAGTTGAGTAATTAGAAGGGCGGGGTTCCTAAAATAGGGTGGGGACCTCTAAACGATTATTTGGACAAGATGTAGTCCTTGGGTTTGTGGGAAGGAAATCCATAACCTATTCAATTTTAGGGTATTCGGGGACGAATATCAATTGGGATAGTTTCAGTGGCCATTTTGGCCTATATGATTATACGACGGGATAACATAATTTTGTTGATGATGGTTGAGGGAATCCTCTGAGATTATTAGGATGAGTTGGGAATATACTTATTTAGTTAATGTAAATTGGTATGTTTGGAGATATCCACTAAATCCTTAGATGGAAATAAGATATTTTTTATTTATCAAGTGAGGGAATACTTTCGGTATGGTATCGTGAGTATGTGAATGTATGAATATAATTCTTTGAGAGAATCTTTGGGATTATTGGTCATCGCTCTGTGTGATTGGCAGTTATGGCCATTTATATATGTGTATTCGAGGAGAAATATATATATATATATATATATATATATATATATATATATATATATATATATATATATATATATATATATATATATATATATATATATATATATAGTATGTAATTAAAGTATATATATTATGATACGAATACATATGTATCTATATGTGACAGTATATGTGTGTTTAAATGGTTGGTTTCCACGGGCTTCACATTTGAGTTTAGGGTTGGAACAGCCAAATTATACATATGCTCTAGTGCGATCCTGGGAGGTTGCGCAATGTGGGTGAATCCCCTAGCTCGAGGAGCAGGATGAGTATAGTCCCCAGGTCATTATCGTCCCGCGTTCAAGTGCGATTTATGTGATTCCCACTTGCAGGAGGAACGTGACCGCCTCCACCATTGTGTACATGTTTACAATGACCATTGAGAGAGTTTGTCTTGGTACCGTGGTATATTCAGTAAACCCGGATTTTGGATCGGCATTATGAGACCGCATCCTCGAGTTATAGCTCGTTGGGATGGTTGTTATGCTTGTGTGTATGGTGTATTACTTGTGCATGAGAACAATATAATATATATATATATATATATATATATATATATATATATATAAGATTAAAGAGATTCTCAGTCCGGGAAAAAGATCCGGATGTGTATTATTAAAAATGAAAAAGATAAATCCTCAGACCAGGAGATAGATCCAGATGTGTATTATAAAGATGAATATAAAGTAAACCTCAGTCCGGGAGATAGATCCGGATGTGTATTATAAAAGATGAATATAAAGTAAACCTCAGTCCGGGAGATATTATCCGGATGTATATTGTAAGATGTATATTAGAGTAAGTATGTTATGTATATCATTATACAGTATGTATATACGTTGTGTACAGAGGGTCTAATGGATCTCGACGATCGACCTTTCCGCGTAGTAGTGTATAGGGGGGTTCCTTATTTGGATTTCGCTCTGCGAGACACCCCACGCATGAACATGGCATAGTGTTGAGACTGGGGAGAATTTAGCCCTTTGTTCTTGGAATAACTAGGGTTGTTAGAAGATGGTTGACGGATTAGTTAGGCAGCGTAGCTTGACTAGGATGTTGATAGGGATGCGCTAGGTGGAAACTATTAGAAGAGAGGTGAGGGGTATCTCATGGGAGTGCGATAACAAATTAAAATATGAGATAAAACGTATTTTTTTTAAAAATAAAGCATTTATGCAACTGCTAAATATTTTTCACACTCGGGTTCTGACCCGTTTATCTACTTTTCCCTATCTTTCTATATATATATATATATATATATTATATAGGTGTCCAGACACAGGGACGCCTGGATGACACTTCTTTCGAGTCAGACGTTACATATTATATAGGTGTCCAGACACAAGGATGCCTGGATGACACTTCTTTCGAGTCAGACGTTTGCTGCAGCAGCTGTGGATGCATACAGGTTTACCATAGACGCTTCTATCCTTGTAATCTATATAGGAGGTACTGTATAAATATTCGGGCCAATGGCCCAATTGCATTTATTTATTTTTTTACCGCCTTTTAGTGCGGCATTCGATATGGTTGTATCATATTTGAACCGAGTGTTCGGTTATTTTATTTGTTTCCAGTTTCATTTATATTAACCGTGTGGATGTTTTTAATCGTTTAATTGTTTAAAAAAGTAGTTAAGTAAAATTTTGACGCCAGCCTAATAGGTTATTAGTAATTAAATTGGTTTTCGACAGTCATGCTAAGAATGATCCATACGCGACTCCTGTTTTAATTTGATATAAGAGTGATCACCCAGTATTTTATTAGGCGGGATGTCACACTATCTTCGGTGTGTTAAGTTTGTGATACTCTTTAAATCACATACCATATACATAACAATATAAAATAAGTGTCTTTAACTCTGCTTGGGCATTGCACGTCTATTTAAACTTCTTTACCTGCATTTGTTTTATTTCCTGACAAACCATACCTTACCAGTCATATCAATGTTTTATATTTCATACGTCTATTACCTATACATATATTTATATTCTTATATATGTTATGTTCCCTCCTTCTTTTATTTTCCTCCAGCCATGCTCAGTCAGCCATCCTATTAACTGCCACGTTTTTTATGTGTCCGATATTGTCATGCTTTGGAAAAGATCTCGTTGGTGGAACATGTGATTGGTATTATATATAATTATTCAATTCTTTACATGACAGCCTTGGGCCACACAAAATAAAAAGTACCTACTAAATGACCTCGAGCCGTGTGCCAACTGCTTTGGCAGATTTTGTTTTTTGTAAACTTTCTATTGATAGCTACACATTATATATACACGCCTTTATACATTCACATAATAAGTTTCTTTTTCTTTTTTTTTGGATTATTAAATGAGTAATTGGTGGCCATACATTTTATATATATTTGCTGGGACATTTACAAGTTTGATATCACTTACACATATATTCTCCAAGATTTTTTTATACCGTCATTATTATAGACAGTAATAAACCTTAACAAGTCATTTTTGAAAGGTTGCATATTTGTTCTATTAAAACTCAGACAACATAAAATAGCAAGTCAATCTTGGATAGATCTTTTATATATGTATCAAAATTTGATGTACTTGTTGAGAATTACTGCACACTTTGTATCCTAGAAATATTACTTTGCCATGTCGACATCAACAAACTTATTATACTTATATCTTATTTTCAGATCTAATACCCTGTGTGTCATATCTTTTAAAAAGCTATTAATTTTTTTTGAAGGCTTATAACTCTCTTGTCATATTTGAGCATAACTCATCGATTAAATCATATCTTGGTGAGGTTTAAACAGTCAGTTGGTTCTAACTTTGAATTAAAGATATAATATATCTAATATAATTATCTCGGACATCATTTCTATGTTGAACTAATATTTTTACAGAGCTATTTTAAAATATTTGAAGTGCTACTTTCAATCATAATTTTGAGGATGCTATTATTATGTCTCAAACGACCATTTTTTTTTATTGAGAAGCAAAATGGTGATTTGAAAATCATTTTTTTAGTCATCTTCTTCCCAGAAAATCAGGAGCATTGAATGTACACATTGGTTGTCTCTAACAACTAGTTTTTGAAGAAATATTTAAGTATTAAAGGGCTGCATTTAAGACAATAACAACAATGAGACTATGATCAAGACTTGAAAATTTATTGAGGACCATTGAAATTTATTACTCAGCGACTACATTCAAACAATTAATTTTACAATCTCGTCAATGATTGAAGAAAAAGACTTGTGCCTACACCAACATCATTTATTGAAGTCTTATTGAAGAAGAAAAAACTCAGAATATAAGTTGGATTTTTGGAGAGTTTTATTATTCTACATTGTACCAAAAATTCAGATTTATTTGAAGCTTTGGTTGTGATGGTGATTGGTTCCTACCCGCAAGTGGACCACGGGATTTGAAACTCGTATTTATCTTACAAACGGATGTATACGGTGGTTTGATCCTACACTTCAAGTAGATAACGGTAGTGAAGCGCATGGGAGTCGGAAGCTCTGGGCACGTGGACGTAAGCCGGGTTTATGCCGAACCACGTTAAATTCAGTGTTATTTATTTTTCCGCACTTTATTTGCTTATTTATTTGTTCTTGATTTAATTTATATTTTTTAACACTTAAACTTGCAAACATATTAAATCCTAAATTTAACAAAACTATTTTTAAGGTTAAAATAATTATTTTTCAATTAATTAATTTATTTCAGAATATTAATTTTTATTTAAAATGAAAATTAAATTAAATATTTATTGAGTGTTAAAATCTGTATTTTAGCTTGTTTAAATTGTTTGGTTTCATTTATTTCATATTCTTGGTTTTAATCTTCGAAGATCTATTAATTTGAAAATTGATAAAGTGTTGAGAATTAAATATTTTTCTGAAATATTAATTTGATATTCTTGATTTTAAGCCTAACTCTAGATATTTTCAAATTATCATCATATTCTCAAACTAGGTGTCCCATGAGTACGCGGTGAGTTCCTACGAGTTACTTTGGTCCTATGTGAGGTGTCCTTTCTTCTTACAAGGTTGTTTAGGGGCTATATTGGGATTTAATCCTCTGATAACATATTTTTATGCCTAAGTCTAGATATTTTCAAAGTATCATTGTATTATTAAATTCAGAGTCCCTTGACTAAGCGGCTAGTTCCTACGAGTTACATTGGTCCATGCGTGTGTTTGTGTGGGGCTATTTTGGATTTTCCCGCTAACGACATATTTTTAATCCATAGTCTAGATATTCCCAAATTATCATCAGATTCTCAAACTGAGAGTCCCGTGACTATGCGATCAGTTCCTATAAGCCACATTATTCCCGTTCGAGGCGTCCCTACCTCTTACGAGACCATTTGGGGTTATTTATGATTTTTGCCATGTAATGGCATCTTTTTAATCTTAAGCCTATATATTTTCAAATTATCATCATATTCTAAAATCAAGAGTCTCTTGACTATGCAGTCAGTTCCTATGAGTTACATTGATCCCGTGTGAGGGGTTTGTACCTCATATGGGGTTGTTTGGGGGTTATTTTGGAATTTCACCCTCCAACGCCATATTTTTTAGCCTAAGTCTAGATATTTTCAACTTATCATCATATTCTCAAATCAAGATTCCCGTGACTACATGATCAGTTCCTAGAGCTTGCTCTGGTCTCGTGCAAGGTGTTCGTTCTTCTTATGGGACTGTTTGGGGGATATTTTGGGTTTTCACCCTCTAACGAAATATTTTTAAGCCTAAGTCTAGACATTTTGAAATTATCATCATATTATCAAACCAGAAGTTTCGTGACTACATAACTTACATTGATCCCCTGCGAGGTGTTTGTACTTCTTACGATGCCATTTGGGGGCTGTTTCGAGTTTTACATGGGTTTTACACTCTAACCATGTATTTTAAGCCTAACTCTAGATATATCCTAATTATCATCATATTGTTAAATCGGAAGTCCTGTAACTATTCGGTCAGCTCCTTCAAGTTGTAATACCTCGTATTTTTATGGCTTTTAAAATTGGGGATTTATTAAATTTAATTGAGATATTAATTTAATATTAATCCAAATATTTACTTTTAATATTTACTAGCGTGACGTGAGTTAGTAATAATTGGGAATTTGTTGAATATTATTAGATGAGTAAAGTAATATATGAGATTGATTTTATTAATATTGTCACGACCTAATAATATGGCAATTATGAAAATTAAAGTCGAGACGCGCCAGTGTCATGTTAGGACTAAATTATTATTATAAAAGTGAATATATTATAAATTACCCGTATGGTCGTTACAAGTGCGCCAAAGTGTTCGGAAGGGTCAAGATAGTCAGAAAAGTGTACCCGGGGGTTTCGTTTGGATCTCGGGACATTTTTAGGCCTAATTGACATCCCGAGAGGGTATTATAGACATTTTGTATTTTTAGGTAATTAAACCCACGAATTTTCTTAGTATATATTAGCCATTTGGAGTTATCTCTTAAATTTAACAAACACAAAACCTAAGCCCAGCCATTAGAGAAGAAGGTAAAGAGATTAGAGAATAAGGTGAAGAGTTTCCAAGCAATTCAAGGCCCAGAACTCACCTGATTGCATCACCACCACCACCGAAACATAGATCGCATGAAGAGGAACGCAACCATATAATTTTCATCAAGAAATAAGATCCTTGAATCCCAGGCAAGTATCTATCTTGCTAATTTCCAAGTTAATATACCTTCAATGTTAGTCTAGGAATGAAAATTATATGTTTTAATTGAAGAATTATATGTTTTGGAGGATAATTTATATGTGTTGTAGGGAGAATCCATGTAGTCTGAAATCTTGATCATATGTAGAGGATTAACCACGAGTTTAGTATGATATCTAGGAAGAAAATCTGAATTTAAATAGAGATTTGTGATTATTCATGTAAATTTTGGTTTTATAAAGAAATCTTAAATTAAACCCCTTTTTGATTGATTTGTTGAGGATTTATTGATGTCGTTACGTTAGAACTTGTTTATATACATTGCTTATACAATTGGATAATTATGATTGGAGTTTGGGATTAAATTATAGAGGTTTGGAGGGGTTAGATTGATTGAACCCATTGGTTGGAAATTGCAGAAACTGGGCAAGAACTACTTGATTGATCGATCGACCAAGAGCATCGATCGATCGATCGAACCCATTCCACGATCGATCCATCCCTCCTGGAAAAGTGCATATTTTTCTCCTTTTGTTTAAATCTGGTTAAAATACGTGGGAACCCTTGAATATGTTTTAAATAGTATAATGGGTTATGAAGAGGACCAGTAGGGTCTAAGTAGACTTCGTTGAGTGAAATTAATATGAGATGAAATTGTGGGTTAACGGGGAGTTATTCAAACATTAGAAATTGTGCGTATGTTACTAAAAGATTGAGACTCGTGAAAGATTTAGACTAGAAGGTAAGTGAGGGTATACCTACTGAAATTATACGTAGTGAGATAGAATACTTTGAGATATAAGTAGTATGTATGAAATAAATTATAAATGAGAATAAAAGAGACGAATCCGTTATGCGAGATAATTGAGTAATTTGTGCTAAGAACGGATAATTATAATTATGGGTCATGGGTGCACCTAATTTAGAAAATGTGAATATATATATATGACTGTGTGACTGTGCATATATTATGTATCTGTGTAAAAATCATACCCGGGCTACTTGCTATCACGGAGGCTTCCGCGTCGGGACAGTCTTATCTCAATTGGACCTTTATTGGGGATATGAACTCGTACCCTAGAAGATAGTATCCTCGATACGGGCTATCTGAGAATGATAGTCAGATGTTCTAAGAGACGTGAGGGTATGTGCTGACCTCTTAGGACCTGGAACTATGCTTCGCCTCCATTTGTTTGTGTATTGTGCTAATACAGTTAAGAGTGATTTTGAACTAGTATTTCCCTTAGTTTGAGTGATACGGGGACTTGATAGCAGAGTATGCCAGCACCATAGATTTATGTTGGGTGCCGATAGTATATATATATTATATGAGTGATTGATATATATATGCTTATCTATGGAAACTTTCTACTATGTGTATAAGTAGTTAAGAAATGAATAAATGCTTCAGCTTCATAACAAGTGTTCGTGAATTTGGTAACGGTACTAAGTGGTTCTAAGTAACATAAGAATATAGAAGAGAATGATTTTTTTAAAACTAAACATTATGGCCTTAGTATTTCTTGAGATAAACCTTATGGGAATAAGTTATATAGACTTACGAGATCAGCAGAACGGTAGGTGTGCACACTAGATGAGAGGAGAGAATTCTCAAGAGAGTGTCGTATACTAACATGGTTGTGATATTAGCCGGTAAGAATTTTAAATACTTGCTTATTTTAAAAAAAAAATTATTTTACACTCGGGCTCTGACCCGTTTTCAGTCATTTCTTTCTCTCTTGTATATTTATATGTATGTATTACAGGTGCCCAGCCATAAGGGCATTTTGCATAGGTTCTTTGGATTGGACGTACTGTAGATTTTGTGAAAGTTGCAGGCCTTTGCTTTAGATGACATCTTCATTGATTCAGTTTCTATTTTAGTTCTTCATACTTAGGGCATGTGTCGCCTGATGTCCTATTCCATTTGGATTTTCCAGAGGTTTATGTACATTTATATTTTCGATATTCAGTACTCCTTGGGAGTTAACTATTATCTGGATGATTTCATTTATAGTTCTTAAACTTGGATTGGTTTATCTAGATGGTTTAAATTCTTGTGTGTTAATTACCATCATTAGCATTTATGTGATTCTTAAACTGTTAGTTATTAAAAAGGTTTTATATTGGAATTTAATAAGATGAAAATAAGACTTTAAATTGTTTTGACACTCAGCTTAATTATTTAGGTTGTTCAAATTGGAAATGTTATTTTACGATAGTGATGCTGAGAATGAACCAACCATTCACCTTGATGATAATTTAATAAAGGACGGATCACCTGGTATTTAATTAGGCAGGGTGTTACATGTGGTATCAGACCATCAGGTTCTAGTGTCCTTTAGGCTCTGTGCGGCTTATTATACTTCTAGCATTTCTTTGTTTGATACAGAGCCCTATGTTTAGGAATGTTGATTTCTATGGTGAGATTCCGTTCTCCTGGTATAAAGTATGTATATTAGTGAATTATGTTTGTGTTCGGATGTGTGCGTGTGTCGAGCGATGAAAGATGTCATACGAGGGTCATTAGGCAGACAGCAGGAGGCAGGGCTTAGTGAGGTTATAAAGTATGTTCGAGGATGATGACCGTAGTCGAGGTCACCCCTATTATGGCACGAGAGGCCAGGACTGTAAAGACTTCTAGGATACATCCTATAAATTTCGAGCGCTGTTATAATCGAAAGTGATGCCAAATTAGACTCACCCATCATGGTGCGCTTGGGAGAGGGTCAAAAGGGAAATTGAGGAGAGTCATCAGCGAAAATTCTAAAATGCGGGAATTGTGTGTGTAACCCAAGGAAGGTAATATATTCAAAGGCTTGGACATATAGTGGAGTGTGGTTAACTAGAAATGAAAATTTGGGATAAAATTTTCTTTACTCAGCCGAGCAAAGTTACAATAGTGAGAGTCAACCACCACCTTTAATAGTGAAATGTTGCGTCAATAGAAGAAGCTTAGGTACAGTTTAATCGCACGTTCTTTCATCAGTTGTTCAGAATGTGAACGTTGTTCTGAACCCATTATGGAAGGGCCGGACAGGGGTCCATTTGTAAATGGATTTAGACTTTTAGAGAGTATTGTATCAGCGGGAGTGGGTACTAATGGTAGGGAAGATTTCAAGTGGGAAATCAACTCATGGGGAAAGATTGACGACACTTAAAGAGAATTCGGTTGGACAGTCTATCGAAATGGTGACAATGTCACGCATTGTCCGTAGAAATGTTAACACTCTTATGTGTAGGGAGCTAAAGTAATCGAAAGATTTATTGGAGAGTGAGACTAGAGGAGACCCATCAGGGGGCTCATTTAAATGATTCGGATAACTGAATTCTTACCAAGCGATGGTGAATTCAGTAAGCATTATTAAAGCCAGTAGCACATTCCTTAGGGCCAACAAAGATAAGGGAACGATGGGGGTAGCCATCAGGATCGAGTCTATTTAAGTTCGAGAGAAGGACAACCCTAATAAGGTCAGTATGACAGGAGATAAGTGGAGATGTGTTGAGGTATTTTTTCGAGAGTAAAACCACACGAGTTAACATTTTTCGAAGTGAGAATAAGGATAAGGGAATAGTGCTTGCAAGGGAAATAGTTAATGTAATTTTTGATTTGGTTCAGACAGACGCATTATGTTCGGAAGACCATTAAGTACCCAAGGCGATTGGCAAAGTAGAAGTATGAGTTTTATTCTCGGAGGATGAAGCGTGTTTTAAGTGACACAAGCGAGTCATTTCACTTTTGTTTATTTCTAGATTTGCATGTGAGAAAAATTTAGTGCATATATCTATAGCGTTATTATTATGTGTATGTTTTCCCTGGTATAGCGGGGTTGTCTTCAGTGATATCCACGGAGGATAAATGGGTGCATTGTTTATGTCATATAATTTATTGAGTTTACTCATTTTAGTGATGTGATATGCGAGTATATTATTATACTGATTATAGTTTAATAAAAATGGTTAAAACATTAGTAAGTAGTGATTGTAAGGTTATCGGGGTTGCTGCCTTAGTGCAGTATGTTCTGTTCTGAAAAAACCTCACATGCGAGAGGGTCGGGCTCGCACTCAATTTATATATATTATAGTGACTTTGAAGGGTATAAAGGTACAAAAATGTTTAATCCCAGGGTGTGTATTATTATTATTCAGTGTGTATTGGGTTTACCATTGGGCGAAAAGATTTCACTCATTATTATATGTAACGCTCAAGACTTAGTGGTAAGAGGAGCGCATTGTTATATTTATCCTTTGGGAATGTGAAAGTCAAGACTTATATTCATATGTTTGGGAATGGGATTTTGAGAGTCCCAATTGTATGTATACGAGGTTTATGGAATGTGATTACCACCAATACTAAGCAATAGTGTTCCTGGTAATAATTATTTGTTCCAGTACAAATTGTGGAAGGAGGTGTAGTTTTTTTTCTGGCAAAAGACTGAATACAATTGTATAGGTTATGGATGGAGGACCCAACGAATTTCGATAATCGACTATGCTAAGTACTAGTGTATCGGGGGGTTCTTTGTTTGGATTTTGCTTTGCGAGACATCCCACGTATGAAACTTAGAGTAAGGTTGAAAGTAGAGAGATATTTGGTCATTAGTCCATGAGTCTAGTACCTCGGTTGTCATAGGAGCCGGTAATATTGATTGTAAGTTAAATTTAAGTGACGATTTAAGGCCAGTGGAGCTAGTTGAGTGGTAAGGACACATTGGAAGTTTTGATTTACCACCCAATTAAAGGGTGGAATGATGATAAGGAGGTTTGAGAGTACCCAAGTGGTGTAACCACGTTGTGTCACAAGGGAAACAGAGAATTGGGTGTAATGTGTGAAGCGTAGGAGATGCTTACACCAGTATGCACGGTTTATTGGGTGTGTGGGCATCCTGGTTAGCTATTGCTTGAATCGTTCGAGTTGAAGAGATATGGGAATAGACGCGTGGAATATATGTTTGTGAGAACGACATAATAAAGTGGAACTGGTAGAGTGGATTAAGAATGGATTATTTTGGGAAGAATATTTTTGGAAGATTTGTATTATTTTATTGTGTTGTATAGAGCATTGGCGATTTCTATTATTTCGAGAGATATTGTTGTATTAATTTGAAGAGATTGAGATTGGTGATTTCTCTTATTTTGTGGGATTTTATTTAGATGCTCTACACCTTGTTATATTGTGGATTAGTTTAGTTTTATCGAGTAGCACTTCGTTCGCTCTCCCCGGGCGGGCGGGGTGTTACATATATACATGTACGATCAGAGTACGAAACACAAATTTAGTTGGAAGGATATGGGAAGCCATTTAAGGGTATTCGTTGAGAAAGATAAAGCTTAACTATTATGGAAAACACTCGGGGAGGAGCTTTACCTAGTCAAGTGTGGAAAGCAACTTGTGCGAAGGTTGAATGATGATGTTAGTAAGGTATAAAGGTTCAGCAGTGCACATCGTGGAGAAAAGTACATGGGTCAAAACTTTCGGTATGCGCTAAGGAAACAAGGGAAGCATTAAGTGTCACTTAATGTGAGTCATTACAAGTAGAAGTTGATGTTGGGAGGAACATAATGAGTAGTCTCCGCAGGCATCACTCATAGATAGAAATCGATTGGAACGAAAGGATCCACCAGAGAATTTTGTAGCAAACCTATGATTCCTAAGATAGAATAGCGTAATTGTGTGAAAATTCTTGGATGGGGTGCCAACTTCAAGGTAAGGTCATGAGTCCCTTAGAATGTGTGGAACAAGTTGACCTAAAATAAAGTGATTATTCTTCTTTTGGGTGGTATACACTATTAGACAATGTGCCCGAACCTTTCTTTGAAAATAAGAATCGCGCTGGTAAGAGTTTCTTCCAGGTATTTTTCTGAACTAGAATGGGATCATTGAACCCGACAAGAGTGGTCAATTGTCCGCATGGTTTCTTTCAAAGAGAGAGTTTTGTGATTAAATAAATACGTGTGATTGTTACGTACTGAGGTGCGGCCTCCCAATAATATTCAGACAATAGCGGCCAATGATGTGTAGGCTCGTCTTATGCGTATAACAATAGAATGGAGCATAATGTGAAGTGCTGTTATTAAGGTGTGACTCTATAACTGATGGTATTGAGAGTGTTTCATAAGCTTATTGTGAGGCGGGGGACTATAGAAATTCGCCTTACCCGAAAGTCCATTTTGAGTATTGATATAGTATCCAGATCTATTTTTTTCTTATTTTCTGAATTTCGGGATGAAATTTCGTTATTAGGGGGGAAGTATGTAATACCCCGTATTTTTATGGCTTTTAAAATTGGAGATTTATTAAATTTAATTTGAGATATTAATTTAATATTAATCCGAACATTTATTTTTAATACTTACTAGCGTGACGTGAGTTAGTAATAATTGGGAATTTGTTGAATATTACTGGATGAGTAAAGTAATATTTGAGATTGATTTTATTAATATTGTCACGAGTGAATAATATGGAAATTATGAAAATTAACGTGGGGACGCGCCTGTGTTATATAAGGACTAAATTATTATTATTATTATAAAAGGGAATATATTATAAGTCACCCGTAAGGTTGTTTTGAGTGCGCCAAAGTGTCCAGAAGGGTCGAGATAGTCAGAAAAGTGTACCCGGGGGTTTAGTTTGGGTTTAAGGGCATTTTTAGACCTAATTGACATCCCGGGAGGGTATTATAGACATTTTATATTTTTTGGTAATTAAACCCTTGAATTTTCTTAGTATATATTAGCCATTTGGAGTTGTCTCTTAGGTTTAACAAACATAAAACCTAATCTCAACCATTAGAGAAGAAGGTGAAGAGATTAGAGAAGAAGGTGAAGAGTTTCCAAGCAATCCAAGGCCTAGAACTCACCCGATTGCATCGCCACCACCACTAAAACGTCGATCGCATGACGAGGAAAGCAATCGTATAATTTTCATCAATAAATCAGATCCTTGAATCCCAGGCAAGTATCTATCTTTCTAATTTCCAAGTTAATATACCTTCCATGTTAATCTGGGAACGAAAATCATATGTTTTAATTGAAGAATTATATGTTTTGGAGGAGAATTTATATGTGTTGTAGGGAGAATCCATGTATTCTTAAATCTTGATCATATGTAGAGGATTAACCACGAGTTTAGTATGATATTTGGGAAGAAAATATGGATTTAAATATAGGTTTGTGATTATTCATGTAAAATTTAGTTTTATAAAGAAATCTGAGATTAAACCCCTTTTTGATTGATTCGTTGAGGATTTATTGATGTCGTTATGTTAGAACTTGTTTATATACATTTCTTATACAATTGGATAATTTTGATGGGAGATTGGGATGAAATTATAGACGTTTGGAGGGGTTAGATTGATTGAACCCGTAGGTTGGAAATTGCAGAAACTAGGCAAGAACTACTTGATCGATCGATCGACCAAGAGCATCGATCGATCTACCCCATTCCACGATCGATCGATCCCTCCTGGAAAAGCGCATATTTTTCTCCTTTTGTTTAAATCTGGTATAAATAAGTGGGAACCCTTGAATATCTTTAAATAGTATAATGGGTTATGAAGAGAACCAATAGGGTCTAAGTAGACTTCGTTGAGTGAAATTAATATGAGATGAAATTGTGGGTTAATGGGGAGTTATTCATACACTAGAAATTGTGCGTACGTTTACTAAAATATTGAGACTCATGAAAGATTTAGACTAGAAGGTAAGTGAGGGTATACATTTTGAAATTATACTTAGTGAGATAGAATACTTCAAGAAATGAGTAATATGCATGAAATAAATTTTAAATGAGAATAAAAGAGACGAATCCGTTATGCGAGATAATTGAGTAATTTGTTCTAAGAATGAATAATTGTAATTATGGGTCGTGGGCGCACCTAATTTAGAAAATGTGAATATTTATATATATGACTGTGTGATTGTGCATATATTATGTATCTGTGTAAAAATCATACCTGGGCAACTTGCTATTACGAAGGTTTCCACATCAGGACAGTCTTATCTCGATTGGACCTTTATGGGGGATATTGGCTCGTACCCTAGAAGATAGTATCCTCGATACAGGCTATCTGAGAATGATAGTCAGATGTTCTAAGAGACGTGAGGGTATGTCCTGACCTCTTAGGACCTGGAACTATGCTTCGCCTCTATTTGTTTGTCTATTGTGTTAATACAGTTCGATAGTGATTCCGAACTAGTATTTCCTTTAGTTTGAGTGATACGGGGACTTGATAGCAGAGTATGCTAGCACCATAGAATTATGTGGGGTGCCGATAGTATATATATATTATATGAGTGATTTATATATATATATATACTTATATATGGAAACTTTCTACTATGTGTATAAGTAATTAAGAAATGAATAAATGTTTCATATTCATAACAAGTGTTCGTGAATTTGGTAACGGTACTAAGTGGTTCTAAGTAACATAAGAATATGGAAGATAATGATTTTTTTTAAACTAAACATTATGGCCTTAGTATTTCTCGAGATAAACTTCATCGGAATAAGTTAGATAGACTTATGAGATCAGTAGAACGGTAGGTGTGCACACTAGATGAGAGGTGAGAATTCTCAAGAGAATGTCTCATACTAACATGGTTGTGATATTAGCCAGTAAGCATTTTAAATACTTGCTAAACTATTTAAAAAAACTGTTTTACACTCGGGCTCTGACCCATTTTCTGTCATTTCTTTCTCTTATATATATATATGTGTGTGTGTGTATGTATGTATGTATTACAGGTACCCTGCCACAGGGGAGTTTTGCATAGGTTCTTTGGATTGGACGTTCTGTAGCTTTTGTAGAAGTTGCAGGCCTTTGCTTTAGACGACATCTTCATTGATTCGCTTTCTATTTTAGTTCTTCATAGTTAGGGCATGTGTCGCCTGATTTCCTATTCCGTTTGGATTTTCCAGAGGTTTATGTACATTTATATTTCCGGTATTCAGTACTCCTTGGGAGTTAAATAATGTCAGGATGATTTCATTTATAGTTCTTAAACTTGGATTGGTTTATCTAGATGGTTTAAATTCTTGTGTGTTAATTTCCATCATTAGCATTTATGTGATTCTTAAACTATTAGTTATTAAAAAGGTTTTATATTGGAATTTAATAGGATGAAAATAAGACTTTAAATTGTTTTGACACTTAGCTTAATTATTTAGGGTGTTCAAATTGGAAATGTAGTTTTACGACAGTGATGGTGAGAATGAACCAACTGTTCAGCTTGATGATAATTTAATAAAGGACTGATCACCCGATATTTGATTAGACAGGGTGTTACACAAGTTACATTGGTTTCATGAGAGGTGCTCAATCCTTGTAAAGGTCCGTACCGGGGTAGTTTTTGGTTTTCACCCTCTAATGGCCTGCTTTTAAGCCCAAGTATAAATATATGTAAATTGTTGTCATATTTTTAAATCAGGAGTCTCATGACTATGCGGTCAGTTCATATGAGTTAGACTAGTCCTGTGCGAGGTGTCTGTACCTTGTACGGGGTCGTTTGGTAGATATTTTGGATTTTTGCCTACTGATGGCATGTTTTAAGCCTAAGTCGAGATATTTCCAAATTATCGTCATATTATCACATGTGTGGGCATGGAGACACCTAAACAAACACTCATAGCCTAATGCACACTCACACGCTGCACAGGACACTCACTAGAACATTGTTCTTGCACATTGAAATAATACTAGACACAAAAAAATTTACACCCACACATATACAGTCCCTTACACTCGCTCACAACCACATATACACTCAATATCGCACACACGTACACTAATGCATTGAAGTAGCACACATTAGTGAACTCCCTTTACTGATTTTCTCTCTTAAATTTATGTTATATAAACACACTAGCATACATACCTAAATTCAAAACTTCATGTGATACATTGATGTTGGGCAAGGTTATGAAGTTCTTGGTAATTGGAATAACAATATTGTCTATGAAAACTGGATCAACGTAAAAATCATCCATGTCGTAGTCAGAGACGTACCTATGTGCAAATAAGGAATAAATCATCGTGTTCTTTTGGGAAAAAAGAGTGAAAAGTAAATAACCCTTTGTTGGTCACATTACTGACACAATTAACACATTACCGATATAATTAATGCTTTACAAAATCAATGGGTTAATAAAATGATTAAACTATCAAAATCCTAACACATGGAAATTTTGACTTGAGATTGTCCCATATGCTGTTTTGACCTCGACCCTCCCATACGTTGTTCATCACTCCCATTGATGCCACTTCAACTTTTATCTTCACCACCCTATGCACTACTCCCATACAAGTCTCCTATGGGAGACAACCCCGCCAGATGACGTTAGTGAAACTTCAATGTCGACCCGCAAAGAACAAAGTACACAAAACCCATGTTCTCTATAACATGATAATAATGAACAACCATTATTCAAAAACAAAATCAATATAATAATAATAATAATGATGATAATGATAATAATAATAATAATAATAATAATAATAATAATAATAATAATAATAATAATAATATAAATTGAGTCCCTATTAAACAAAAGATATACAAGATTCATCTATGTATTAAAGAATTCCATTTTTCTGGAAGATGTTCTTTTATAAGATAACCAGGCCTAACTGTTGAAGGTTATTCTAGTGTATAATGGAAGCGGTACATGTGTATACAAGTTCCATATAAGTGAAGATTGCTTAATTTTTTCATTTTACTTAGGATGAGTACAAAATTTTTAAGACTAGTGCAACCATGAAAAATAAGTTTATTAAGAGATCTAATCTTGTTATTATTGTTCTGAATACTTTTGGGCATTTTAGAATCTACTAGACTACTAGATTGTAGATTATGGGTTTATATACAAGTTGAAAAAGAAAAAATGAAGTCCTTAGGGTTTCTTGCCATTGATTTTCATAATAAAACCCCACCCTCAACTTTAGGATGGCACATTGAAGAAAGTATAGCTTAAGGGTCAATGAAAGTTTTCATTTCTAATGATAATGGATAACATTACATATATTACCAGAAAGAGATATATAAAAAGGATGATACAAGTCTTCCTTAAAAACAAATACCATGTTACCTCCTAATGTACCCTTCTTCACCCCCATCCAGTTCACCGGAGCTCTTCACTAGCAGTAACAACATGGTCTAGCACAGTGCCACTCTTCTGCAAATACACCACTGGAGTAGACCTAGAAATCATAATCCGTCATTAATGGCAACTGATATTGGTGGATTGGAATAGCTATCCCTATAAAATAAGTTCATTTATGGCATATTACAAGAAGAAAACAAATAATTCCATTACTGTACTATCTATCTTTATAGACTACATAATAAACAGGATGCAAATTCCACAATACCAATTCATATAATGCCCCCAAATAGTATTGCTCTATTGTTGTCAAGTACGCAATAATAATTTATAACAAATCCAACAAAAAAAGGCATAATATATGTTTTGACACTACATTTAAAAAGAAATAAGCACGGATGTGTTTTTAATTGACCAAGCTATATTAGCAAAGTAAATAAACCATTTGCATTAACTATACACTTCTTATAAAAAGAAAAAGAAAAATATATGCAAAGGTAAAGAAATTACCAAAATATTTGTTAGCAACAATGATTATTGAAGTTGCCAAACAAAAAAAATGTAAAACGGAATACTTTTGGACCTTATTACTAACCTTATTTCACTTTGAATTCAAGATGCATCATTCAAAAATTAATGACCAAAAAATATTATAAATCAATTATTAAGTTCACAGTTGGGCTTGAATCCTTAGTGTATTTGGATTTACCTTCTAAGGAGATGAACGATAGTTTCTTTACAGAACGAACGCATTGATGTTAGTCAAAATAGGGAACACCTAACCGGGAAGTAAAAAAAACATCCTACAAAATCAAACTTACGGCCCAAATAGTTCATATATTGATCTGAGAAGGAAAAATAAAATTAAAAAAAGTTAGAATGACATAATCGAACTTGAATCTGTTAAATTAATCAATTGACAGGAGGATTTGTTAAAATACTCACAAATTACTTTTACAATGGCACTAAAAATTATCATTCAATCTAGAATTAATCAATTGATATGAGGAAAACCCCCAACCCATATCTCATTTTCTTCATCAAGTCAAAGAAAATACCTACTCACCATTCATGATGTTGTGTAAAATGGGATGAGAACATATTATAATTGTATGTGGAACACTTTAACTTGCATATCTATCCACAATTTATATGTCTATGTATATATATATATATATATATATATATATATATATATATATATATAGAGAGAGAGAGAGAGAGAGTTATATTTACCTACAATCTGGGTTGGGGTGTGCTATATTAGGTCGTCATCAAGAGAAAGGTGTGGGTGGGTCACGACATCAAGTCACCAAGAGAGAGAGGGGGAGCAAGTTCACATAAAGAGAGAGAGAGAGAGAGAGAGAGAGAGAGAGAGGGGGTTTAAGGTTGTCTAAATTGGGTGTGAAAATTGAGTTGGCTTACTTTAATGCACCGAACCATGACTTGGCACAGTTTAAAACCATGCCTGATTTTAGCTCGATTTTAAAGCGTGCTAATTGGGGAATAAACCATTATAGATTCTCCATATGCAAGCGTGTTTGAATGGTGTTTTTGGTATAGTGATTTTATATCTCCTCTTCCTATTGACTAAAGCCTAAGTAGTTGTCTTTTATCCCAATATTTGAGTCCATCTACGCTCCTCTCGCTCAACTACTTGATTAGTAATAAATCAAAATTAATTTTCAGTATAAGTAAAATGAAGAGAATAGATCAGGGAAGAGAAATCACAATGTAACTTATGGGGAGAATAATTAAAAAGCAGAATGGGCTTATCCGCAGAGGTAGAGACCCCTTTAGGTCTAGGAGGGTCAACCTTGAGGGTTGGATAACCTCCTTTGGAAGCCTCAGGTACCGCCTCTGGAAATTCAGATGCATCCCTCCTCTTTGGATTAGCCACAATGTAAGGCTCGAAGTGGATCCCACAATGATCTTAGGGGCTTCGAGAACCCCCCCCCCCCCCCCCCCCCCCCCCAAGTTCCAAAATCTTATGATCGGGACCCAATACACAAATGAAAAGGAATTTGGTAGTGATAAGGGACTCGAAGGGAATGGAGGACAACTTCTAGGCCTCAGTAATCCTGGTATACTAAGACATGGTGGGCTCGAAAACCTTTGTGAAAAAAGAGGAAAGTCTTTAGACTAAAAAAACATATCAAGTGTGAAAACAAGAATATACTGTAACTTACTCACCGAAGGAGGAATTCACCAAAAAGTGGAACAACGGATGGGCTCGACGGGATCTGGGGTTGCCCAATCCCCCCCAATAAAAAAGAATTTATCTTTTAAATTTTTTTAGGGCATTTTACGTATCCTTAGCAAAGGACCCCATGTTGGCCTAGGGGCTAGGTACTTTAGCCCCTTGTATCTTGACTTGATCTGATCCTGAACCTAATATATCTTGAAGAACTGCTCTTGAGAAATGTCACACTTAATGCCAATGTCTTTCCTAAAATCCAGGACTACATCCATCAGAGTTCTCCATGAATTGGCCACGAATTATGAAGGAGCTATCCTAATAGCTTTCAGGATCATCACCACTAGAAATGGTAATGGGAACCTATCCACATACTATAAGAATAATTCTTTAAAAAAAATGTTATGGGATACGATCCATAAATCTCTCGAGCCTGGAAGCCCTCAGAATGACATTCTAATGGATTTAGTATCTTATCTGTTTTTTCACTAGATCCTGCTTTATGATTTGCAAGGTAGAATGAGGTTCCCTAATAGAGTACATATTGAAGATCCATTCATATGTCATCACCTTTATTCTAGGAGGAATCGACCCACTAGGAATATGAATAGGATGCTCAACCTTCGGCTTCACCAAAGAAGGTCGCGAGCTAAGTGGCCCAATGATGGATAATGGTGTAGAATTTAGAATCGTTGAATGGGAGGTTTGTTCAAAAGATATTATTGGATGAAAAAGGTTATCTCGATCAGAAGTATTCTGAGCATAAGATTTTTAGTGGGATTTAGGAATTAAGAACTCATCGCAGCTCAATGGGCGTCTTTTATTGCCTCCCAAGGATTATGACATCAATCCCCTTTATCTCCAAGATCATACGATTTAATCACCTCAAGTCACATCGACGGCCTAAATCTTCCACACTTTTTCGTAGCCACAAGATAAGTTCCTTCCCAATGCAATATAATCTTGAGGGAAATCTGAGTGGTAAGTTATGACCTTGACCCTAACTTGCACTAAAGGTAAGTGTTTCCACTTATAGCCTTTAAAAGAGGCAACAAGGGGATACAAATGATACATGTTATCACACTTGACACCTAGAAGTTTCTTTAACTCTTAAGGTGGTTCCCTAAAGTTGGGGAAGAGGTCCCACAGTTGACCCTAGACCTTAGATGAACCCTTGACTCACAAGACCTCAGTTGTCCCAAGATCTAATCCATGATATGGAATAAAGTTAATGCATTCCCCCAGTGGACCTTTTAGACCACAACACGACGATTCCTCCTCTCCAGACGCTCAAAGTAGAGCTTGGTTTGAGTGTCAATAATCTATAAGGATCAGTCAAACCTCAGCACTAAATCAATACCTTGCACTGCCCATCAAGACCATCGTGGGGTAATTCCCCATTAGTTATAGACCTCTCGGGCCATCGCCAAGTCCTATCTCATCAGTCCGACAGGTAGGGGAAAAGAACAACACTTATTAACCTATTGTCACCTTTCACACCATCTTGCATTAAAAGTTCTCATTCACATTTAATGCACTCATCCACTCCTTGACACCATCTACAAATTCTTTAGCCAAAACTCCACTGCCATGCTAACATTGGTATACCTTAGTAACACTCCAACCATGCTACGCAAGTCCACTCATTTCCCTTTTCACATCTCAATTTAAATAGGGGGGTGGTACAAGGGAGAAGGAAGGTTTAAGTAATACAACACAGAGAGAATAGAGATTTCTAGCCTTTTTCATTAGTGTTCACTCCTCATTTACTCCTCAACCCACTATTGAGGACATATATTGTAACATGGAAGCATTACCAATCACTACACCAAAATGACAAAATTGTCACCTTTCAGCCGGTCACCCTTGTCAAGGTCATTGACCGTGATAAAAAATATGCGTTTTGTGCCACGGTCATTGACCTTGACACGACCGTGACAAATAATTGTCACGGTCAATGACCATGACAATTCTTTAAATAATTGTCACGGTCAATGACCTTGACACGACTGTGACAATGTTTGCAGCAAAAACCCTTTCCCCCTTCTTTTTTCCCTCCCGCCGTTCCCTCCCTCTCTCTCTCTCTCTCTCTCTCTCTCTCTCTCTCTCTCCATTTATATATATGTTTGTGTGTATATATATGTGTGTGTATGTGTGTATATATGTGCGTGTGTGTGTGCGTGTGTGGGGGGTGGGGCAGGGTGGGGGTAGGGGGTGGGGCAGGGTGGGGGTAGGGTGGGGGGTAGGGGTGGGGCAGGGTGGGGGTAGGGGGTTAAATATGTAAATAAATAAGTAATTTTCTATAAATTTCCAGAAATAATATCCAAAAATGTAAATGTAAATAATATCCAAAAATAATATCCAAAAATGTAAATGTAAATAATATCCAAAAATATTGGATAACAATTTATTTTCATTCAAAATAAATAAGTAATTTTCTACAAATTTCATAAAAAAATGAAGGCCGGCTTAATATGTGATTTAAGTGTGAAATAATCGCTATATACTTATACTAATGGAGAAAAAAACCATATATGGCATTTTTTGTTTTTATTAGATGCAAAATAACATATATAGCTATCACATGACTTTATATCCATCAAATAAAATTTTACCATAAAATATCATTTTGTGGAAGGCAAGATCTATTACAATATAGTTACATACCTAAATGATTTTTTTTTAAATGACATTACAACAAAAAAACTACAATAAGGGTTAAAATGGCATCCGAAATTGCTAAAGCATGAAAAATAAAATATCATTTAGTCTATGTTGTTGAAAAATTTGATCAAATTGGTGAGCCCTTCATATTTTAAAAATGTTGCTTTTATTCCTATTTAACTTTTCTTTCTATACACCCTTAATTATATTTAAAGTTTAATAAAATAGGAGTTATAGAAAGAAAAGTGGGGTTTAAATAAAAACACTTTTTTTAAATTTTAGGTTCTGGTGCATAATCTTAATTTGTCACAATTAATTTATATGCCTCAAAGTTATTTTATCACTCTTAGCTTATATTTGTGATAAGACTTTATGAACCACAACTTTAGGTTGATTATTTTAGAACTTAAACTTCAAGATACAAAAAATAATTCTATAGAACAGCTTAGATATCTTAACAAAACACATATCTAACATTGAATATGATTTATAAAAAGCATAAAACAATAGTAGAAATTCAATACATGAAATTAACATTGAGATTATTTTAAATAGACAGTCACTACATGAAATTAACATTGAGATTATTTTAAATAGTGAGTGGGGGTGGTGGTGTGTGCATATGTGGTGAGTGGGGTGTGTGGAGGGAGGTGAGGGTGTGTGTGTATGTGGTGAGTGGGGGGTGTAGAGGGAGGTGTGTGTGTGTGTGTGTGTGTGTGTGTATTTGAATTAACCCATGAATTTGTATTTTTGTATTTGAATTAACCCATGAATTTATTTTTTTATTTGAATTAACCCATTATATGAAACATACTTGAAATTAAATATAGTGCGCATAGATACTAGCCTTCTAGTTCTTATGCGTACGCATTCAATAGCCCTTAGACCCGTTCGAGAGTCATTACCCCTGTAATGAGATCTCTCGAGTTGTCCCGATTGGACAGTTTGAGACTGTATAATTTCTGTATAATATTCTTATTGGCTTAAAGTTGTTACTTTTGGAGGAAGTTCTGCAGTCGTATCTTAATGTTCTCTGGGTACATACTAGATTGACAAGTGTGACTGTTATTTCAATTGACCAATTGAAATAACACTCACACCTACCAATTTACGTCGTGTACTTAGAGAACTAAGGGGATATGCTGTCGAATTTTTTTCAAATCGTAACAATGTGCATGAGCTGTTAAGTATATTACAGAAAAATGCAGTCTTGAATGGGATAGGACCACTTACCCTTTAATAGGATAATTAAATGATGGGATAATTAAATAAAACATACTATAAATCTAAGTTTTGTTTACCTTTAATAGGTGTTTAGTTGTGGTAGCTGTGATGGGATATCCGAAATACAAAGAGTGGATGGGTGAGACTAATAGAATGGGGGATGTGTTTCGCAGAGGTGCTAACGAATTTGTGAAATATGCAAAGAGATGTCGTAATGATGAAGAGTTTCCGTGTCCGTGTGCTAGGTATAAGAATGGTAAGGTGTTTGAGTGGAAAACAGTTGAACTACATTTGTTAAGATCGGGTATGCAAGATAGCTATCGATTTTGGAATTTTCACGGTGAATTGAAAGTTCCTTTTGTCCCTGACCAACCTTCACAACAACCTTCAACAAGTAGAATAGATGTAGAAGGGGACGGCGTAGATCATAATATGTTAGAGGATTTAGTTGATGATGCGTGCGGAGTTTATGAAGCTGAGGAGAATGAGGTTACTGATGATGTAGAAGATTCAAGTGCTCATGAAGATAACACGATAAAACTTGACGATGACTACCAAAGTTTAAAATTTAAGGCGACCCAACCGTTATACTCTGGCTGTGAGAAAGATCAAACAACTTTACATGCCATGGTTGGTTTGCACAGTTTGAAGACGCAGTACAGTTTGTCTGGCAATAGCGTGACGGGAATTCTGAAATGGGTGAAGGGCTTATTACCCAAGGTGAATACACTTCCAAATAGCTATCCTGTTATGAAGAACAGTTTGAAAGGTTTGGGAATGAAGTATAAATCGATTCATGCTTGTGTGTATGACTTCATACTATACCGAAAGGAGTATGAAAATCTCGATCGTTGTCCGGTATGCGATGAACCTATATATGTCCAATCTACTAGTAAGGAAGGCACAAGCTCAAAAGTGCCTCAAAAAGTATTGAAATATTTTCCCATTGGGCCTAGATTAAAGCGATTTTTCACAGTATCATGGATTGCAGAGTCAATGACTTGGCATGCTAGGGCAGAAGTAGGGGGTAATATCATGCGTCATCCTATTGATTCTACTGCCTGGCGGAGGATGAATTTTGAGTATCCCGATTTTGCTCAAGAACAACGCAACATTCGTTTGGCTCTATCAACAGATGGTTTCAATCCATTTGGAAATCTAAGCACCAATCAGAGTGTATGGCCAGTGATCCTAGCCCCACTCAACCTCCCTCTTTCACAGTGTATGAGACCTAAATTTTCGATGATGGCTTTATTGATACCTGGGCCAAAGGCACCAAGTGATGACATTGATATCTACCTGGCTCCTTTAGTAAAAGAATTAAATGAGTTGTGGGAAGAGGGTGTGCAATCATTTGACTCTTTTAGAAAAGAAGAGTTTACGCTGAAAGCTATGTTGATGTGGGCAATTCATGATTTTCCAGCTTATGGGACATTATCCGGATGTGTAGTACATGGTTATTTGGGGTGTCCTATTTGTGGAGAGGAGACTGAATCTCTTCGTCTATCCTCTAGCTTAAAAAATATATACCATTGCCACAGGAGGTTTTTACCCCTAGCTCATAGTTTTAGATTTGAGAAAAGTTCCAATTTTTTATTGGGCGGAGTTGAACATAGGCTACCGCCGAGACAACTTTCGGGTTCAGAAATTGAAAGTAAATCTTTTGAATGTGGCCCAAATATGCTAGGTAAGAATCCCAAATTTAAGAATGTCAAGCATAAGAAGACCCCAACTGGGAATGAAACTGAGATAAGAAAGGCATGGTCTCGGAGGTCAATTTTATTTGACTTGCCTTATTGGAAGAAAAACCCGGTGCGCCATGTATTGGATGTGATGCATGTAGAGAAGAACTTCGTTGAACATATTGTGGGTACTTGCCTTGGGGGAAGTCATTCGAAGGATGGAGAAAATGAACGAAAAGACCTTAAAACGTTAAAACTTAAGCCACAACTATGGTTGAAAGAAGATAGTAGGGGAAGGACAATAATTCCCCCTGGTGCGTTTACTTTGACGAGTGGGGAAAGGAAGGTGCTTCTAGACACAATATATAATTTGAAGGGCCCATCTACTTTTTCGTCCAACTTGCAAAGATTGTGAATTATGCTACTCATGATTTACATAAGTGTAAGTCCCACGATTGGCATGTGATCATGCAATTGGTTCCTCTATTGTTTAAGCACTGTTTCTCCAAGCACAAGGATTTGCGTAGGGCTATTATGCAAATTAGTATTACCTTCACCCTCTTGTGTGAGAAGGTAATGAATCGAGAACACATAGTGGCCGTAAAATTGGCTGTGAACGAAGCGATTTGTGTATTGGAGAATTACTTTCCCCCAGCATTCTTTGACATAAGTGTTCACTTGTTGGTACACCTATGCGACGAGGTACTTCTTTATGGTCCAGTTAGATATCGGTGGATGTATCCGTTTGAAAGATTGATGAAAGTTTTTAAAGATTACGTCAAGAATATGCGATATATTGTAGGATCAATTGCAGAGGAATACATCACCGTGGAGTCATCAATATATACTCGGGAATATATGCCTGACTCGCCAGGGTTGATGACACTGATGAATTCCTCGATGATGGTGGTAATGTGATGGGAAAATGAGTGAAATTAACGAGTTTGCAACATAAACAAGTAGCTCGTTATCTATTTGACACACATGAAGATGTCGAAGAATGAAAAAAGTAAGTTTCGAATATTATAATGTTTAACATTATTTTAGATTATTTTATACATGATTAATTTTGTAATATGCAGTAAATATGAAACCTGTGAGAACAATAAAAGACGAAAAACAATGGTACAATCAGACAGCGAATTTAGGCTATGGTTAACACAAGAAGTAATTATAATGAAAATAGTCATTATATAACGTTACATTACACTCAAATTTTACCACTAATATAATTAATTTATCTATATTCTCAGCTCCTAAAGATGGGTGATGCGACATCAAGGCTTGCTCGTCTATCCACTGGACCCTTGTTCGTGGCACAAGAGTACAAAAAGTATCGATTGAACGGTTACATTTTCGACGCTAAAGTGTATGAGGAAAGTACAAATGTACAGAACTCGGGAATTTCATACAAGGCTCTTACTTTCTTTCGAGCGAGCCAAAAGATAAAAACCTCGTTGAAGCTGAAATTACTTACTATGGTGTAATCCAAAATATATTTGAATTGGATTATATAAGCTTCAAAGAGGTTGTATTTTACTGTGAATGGGTAAGAGTTGAGGATAAAAATGCTTGTAAAGTTGATCCTGTCACCAATTTGATCATGGTTGACTTGTCCAAGTTGAAGAGCAACGACCACGTGAGCGATGAGCTGTTTGTTTGTGCATTTCAAAAGGTTAAGCAAGTGTTTTACTCGGAGTATATCAACAACGAGCCGTGGTCAATTGTCCAACATGCGCCAAGGCGTCTAAATAGTAGTGTGGATGACTTGGCTGCTCCTACCGAATATCAATCCATTTTTTATGATAACCCGAATTTGAAACAATTTTTCAATTTGTAATAAATATTTCAATTTGTACCGAAACATCCATTTTTAATGCTTTTAATTGATCTTCACTTTATCATTTTCACTCTTGTGTAGTGTGCGTGTGTGGAGAGGAGATTAATACATAAATATTCCAACTACATCTAAGTTTTGTTTATACTAATCCATGAATATACGCTTCTTACCTTTAATAGGTGATTAGTACATTGTTATTTGGGGTGTCCTATTTGTGGAGAGGAGACTGAATCTCTTCGTCTATCCGAACACTAAGAAATTCCATAATCCTATGGAGCGATGCTCTGCAAATTGTTCCCAACCGTTATGTAGCCAAACATCACCAGTTGAAGTTGTCAATTACACTTTCCATACCCCACCACTTGGAACTTCTAGCAAAACATGGAAGACCATTGAAAGGTGGAATTGACAACTTCAACTGCTGATTTTTGGCTACACAACGGTTGGAAGGAATTTGCAACACATAACTCCATAGGATTATGGTATTTCTTAGTGTTTAGATATGAAGAGAATTATATTTGACACGATTGCCCGGGGTACATTAGTTGGAAGGAGGTGCCATATGAGCTCAAGTTAGCTGTTTGAGTGACACTACAGGTAATGTATTTATATTTATATGTCAATTTTGATTTCGATTTCAATTACGATTTATATTTATCTATATTTGAGGGGCGGATACTAATTTTACTTTATTTCAATTCAGGGGACAGGGAGTGGCCCTAAGGGTAGGCCACATATGCTCTATACTTATGTGGCTATTCGGACGAGAAGGGAAGGATAAGGAGGTGTCCCCGAGCGTCGCGGTACAAAATCTCTTTTCCATGCAAATAGATTGTAGATTTGAGATAATTGATGGTGATGTTGTTTGTTCTTAAATAGTTTCTATTTTGAATATATATTTGCATTATCTTTAGTTTGTTTGGACATATGATGTTTGGAACAGGTACAACGTTGCTATAACAGGTACAAATATACTGCTGGACAGTGGCAGTGGCCATACTGCCCAGCAGATTTTTTTTAAATTCTGCCCAGAATTGTCACGGTCATTGACCGTGATAATTTTTTTAAAAGGGCCACGGCTTTGTCACGGTTTATAACTGTGACAAACGTGTCACGGTCATTGACCGCGACACGACCGTGACACAAAACGCGAGTTTTGTGTCAAGGTCAATGACCGTGACACGACCGTGACAAAAAAAGTTGTCTCGCCTCGAAATGTCACAGTCATTGACCTTGACAAGTTGGATTTGTCAAGGTCAATGACCTTGACAATTCGGCAGATTTGGTGTAATGAATAGTTATACACTTTGTACATATTGTTGAGCACTAAAATAGAATTCAAGAACCCTTAAACAAGGCATTTAGTTCATTCTTAAGGACCTTAGGACTATCGATAGATGACAAAAGACCTCAGCTACCCTTGGTCAAATCTCAAGGGGTCTTTAAGACAGTAATACTTACTTGTATTTTAATAAACAGGCATAACACCTTTGTATAGTCGATGTAGGACCATCTCATGTGGTTCGAACCACTTTAAATGTTAAACACCTTGATATACCTCTCCTCCAGCTTGTCTGTGGTCTGGAGGTGAGCACAAGTAGGTCTAAAATCTTAAATGATCTCAAGTCTCATCACCAATATTTTACATGGTAAAACTCTAGAGTACTAGAAGAACATCCACGGTCACCTCTACGGGACAAAATAAAAATTTCCAGTAGAATAAATAACGGAATATACAAGTAAAATATAATCGAACAAGAAGGAAAAGAAAATACCTAACTCAAGAATCTACTCTTAGGGAAAAAACCTTCAGATTTTAAGTCTTGTAATCCCCAACGGTCGACAAGATATATACTTTCTCCAAATATCAACCCGATAATTCTATTGTGAATACAAGTGTGAAAGTGTATTGAAATGAAAATCAAAATGCACGTGCAAAATACTACACTCACACTTAGTTATAAATATATCTTAAAAAATTACATAGAATTAATCACATGCATAATATACATATGTGATATGTCAAAAATTTCTAAAAACATTTTCCAGTTTTAGTTTGATTCGAATATAAAATTTTAGTTCAAAAAATTAATTGATTACAAAAGATTTGAAACCAATATTAGCTAGTATAACCAAATCCAAAACTAAAAAAATATTTTTCAATGTTTTAATATACCAAGAAAGATTTGGATCACTAAAGATAACAAATATAAAAAAAATCCAATTATAACAGTATTAATAGTTTTTTATCAAGAAAAAGATTTTTCAGAAAATATTTATGAGTTTAATCTTTGATTAGAGAATAAAAACCCTAGTGTGTGAGTGAATGTATTCATTTAGGGTTACTCAAGATTTATGAGTTAAATTTGAGCTAAAACCTCTGAAAGAAAGTATTCTACTTTGTACTTGGAAAAAAATACCCTAGGAGTCTAGGCAAAAACACCATTTCTTCCTCTTCATCTCACTCATATTATCTCTTTAATTTTTTAGGGTTTCATCATTCTCTAAATACATAAACTTATCTTTATTTTTCTCTCTACATATTCTGCCTAACCTAAACTAAAAAATTAAGATAATAAATCAACATGGAAGAACTTAGAAGATTTATGGAAATAAACGACTAAGATCAATTGAAATAATCTTAGGCTTATGGTTAAAGTATTCTATGTAAGTTATTCCCTAAACCATTTTTATATGAGAAATGACAGATAAACAAAAATCATATGTGATAAAACTGGGATTGGTTTGGTCTTATACGTAACAAATGACTCAAGTTCCCTAACGGTAAAAAGTGGAAATCAAAGGCTTGGATGAAATTGATCTTACGGTCCAGACATAAGGTGCAATACAACTAACATATTCTAATATAATGACCATAAAGGAATACTAAGGTGTTGTTTGTTTTTACCTCTTAAGTCTGAATGTGAACCATTCAAACATAAGAGGTATAAAAAAGTGTTTTCTTTTTTAAATGATTAAGAGGCTAACGGTCATATTTGGCTCTTAATGATTAAGAGGTAGAGTTATGTCTAACGTCTGAATCTGAAGTCTGAATCAGTCTAAATACATTCATTCAGAAGTATATTCATACATAAAAATATATTCATTCAGAAGTATATTCAGACGTAAAAACAAACATATTTTTCAGATTCAGTCTTCAGATTTTAGATTCAGACTTTAGATTTAGATAAAAAAACAAACGCAACCTCAGTCTAGAATTGATAGAACAGGTAAAATTAATAAAATATCAGTCAAAAATATCGGCCAAATATAAAACTAATAGTCGAAACCACCTATAATTGTTCTCTCTCATAAGGTTCTCATTGACATAATGATCCGACAGTCAAAACATAGCCAATAGCTCTGTACTATCTAACGGTCAGTAATAACAAGATTAAGAGAATCCTATGATTTATTAATCTAATGGTTAGAATGGGTATTTAAGCTTATATCAAAACCAAAGCTTCTTAATAAGTAACCCTTTTTTTGTATCATACCACATGATGTCCGGGCAGCTTTAAGCGCACCTCGACTAATCCACGTTCGCGGTTCGCGACTTTCGCTGGCCAAGTATTATTTTGACAGTGCCAAGGATCGAACTGGGGACCAAACCCAATTCACCCCCAAGACTATCCCAGTGGCAACCTTATACCACTAGGACAAGAGATAGCATCTAGTCAAAGGTATAAGCTAATTGAAGCCAATAAACATCCGATTGTAATTCCTAATAAATGGATACAAATGCACTAGAATTTGTGTGTCGGATAAAACATATGTGTGTTTAATTAAAACCATGTGCACAATATATGATATTTTATTAAAAAAATCATTTTAAACTAAAATAAATCTGGAAATCAATTATAAACAAAAACTAATCTAATTTTAACCTAAAACAATGTTTTATAATCTTCTCAATTAATTCCATATGATATGCACGAGTGCCTAAAAATGTGTAATACATGATATGTGTATCCAGTAGGTGTCCACTACACCACAAATCATAAATGGTCACTATAAATTGGTTACGGCCCAATACCATGACCGGGTGGTCACGACCAAAGATTGTGACCAGCATCAAAGCACAAGTGACTAGGTCCATGCCCATCCATATCCTTGATATAAACTGGACATGGTCACTGCCCTGTATCGTGACCACATTAGTCAAGTTATGGTTTATGACGATGACCGTGGATCTAAAATTGTGCCAAAATTCCCACCAACATTGATCATGGCCCAAGACAGTGATTAGATACATGACCAACTTTTTTTCACTTGACATTGGTCAAAGATTTGGGCCGTGACCATTTTGAAATGGTCACAGTTCTTGGCCACAGTTTAAGACCGTGATCATATTTTTATTTTTATTTTAAAATAGGGTTCACAACTTTGTGTCATGAACATTTTTCATCTGAGCTCACATGTGGTCACGAACCAGGTCCGATACCCTTTGTCCATAATCGGTCATGGCTCAAGTCCATGACCATCAGGTCATGGGCCAAGTTCGTAACCATGGAACCAAATACTATCCAACACCCCAGGTCGTGACCCTCACTTTGGGTCACAGATGAAGTTGGTGACCACTAATTTTGGTCATACTAGAAATGGTCATGAACCTGAGCCATGGTCCGGAGCCATGGTCATGGACAAAATCCATGACCATCTCTGATTTGTGATGTAGTGGTCATTTATACATTTACTCTAATTTAAATGTGTATTGAGTCTTAATTAATCTTGAGTTTGAAGTCATGAACGGACTTAAACTTGATGATGAATAGCCATGACTAGATCTCACGTAAAATTTAAAAATTATTTTGACAAAGATATTGAAAGTTGAATATCAAAATTAGCATGGACTCGAACAAACCTAGAAAAGTCTTATAATTTGGTGTTTTACATGCATATATTTTTACTTTGGTCAAGTTTTTGTAAGTGTTTTAAGTATTTTAGACCTGCAAATTTATCATTATTAGTCATGAATTCGAATCCATCGCTAAATTCATAATCATCACATGTAACACATATAGAAAACCCTGGAAATCATTTTTTATTATGTCAGCAAAAGGAGGAAGTACAACATTGATAATAACATAAAAGTCTTCTTTACAAAGGGATATATTAGGAGAGGGGATAAGGGAGAGCTCTTTACTTAACAAGAAATACTCAAAAGGCCTCTGTACGATGGGCGCTGGGGTGTATTTGATAGAAGTCCGGTTGTTAAGTATGATAAAGCCCACGATGTTGGAGATGAAGTATGACCGATTATGTCGCATGACCATTAGAATGGTTTTTGGGGGTTCCAAAGATTTGTTGCATACCACAGGATGTGTAAGGAAGTGTTTCTTGAGTTTTACTTTTCTTTCCTCAAAGTTTGTAGTGGGATCCCTTGTTAGGACTAGCATAGGTATAGGAAGTGCCTTGGAGGGGGCTGTAGCAAGAGACGATGGTTTTCTTCATTCCATTGATAATACCCCGAGGGATGGAGATTTTTATTCTGACACTCTACCTAAGTTAGTGTTTTAAGGGTTGAGGTTGTTAAGTCTTGAACATGGAGGTAGATGTTGAGTTCAGAGGTGTTGATGAACCATCCATTTTCAGTAGTAATACTTTGGGTGGCCGAGGCGATATACCAATTATGGAAGCATTTTTCATGGGTTAACTATGATTACCTCAATGTGGCTATGAGGGTAGTTTCATCTGGAAATATTGCATGTAATCCCAAATATGGCTCTGGATCGAAGGTCTCCTTATCTACTATGATAACCCATGATACATTGAGCTCGTTCTTATAAACTTTGTGAACCTTCCTATAATCTACATATAGTCCTTCCTCAAATATGATCTCCATTCTTAGTTAAAATAATATATTTTCTTCATCTCACCATGGTTCGGGAAGCCTATGATAGGGAAAGCCATATCGAAGTGTACATTCCACCCTTGATGGGGATCGTTGGGACCTAGGGATGGAATTATACTATTGGGGTATATTCGTGACTTGTGTTTCCCTTGTGTACCATGATTATGATGGATCAAAAGGTTCTTTGTTAATTCTTTTGATGTAATAACCCTCGCATGTATCCTTTATTTTGAATGATTCGGGTGGCTATATTATAAATAACTCGATCCCCCTCTGTCATGGGAGAGAGAAGGATGACCTTATATCCATCTAAGTAGATATTATTATTATCGTAATGGGTATCCGGGAAAGGAATATTACTAGTGTTGGGAATAGTTTCTCGTCCTCCATCTCCTTAGATGGTGATGACATCCATATTGAATGAGAATATGAATTTCATGTGAGGTGATGAGGGCAATGCCCCCATGGAGTGTATCCAGGCCCTCCCGAGCAAGAGATTGAAACTGGTCAGGATGTTGAGTACCTGGAACACAACATCGAATTGATATGTCCCACTATAAGAGCGAGGATGGTAGCTCACGGAACCTCCCAATGAGTATTATCGTTGGCCCTAATGGTCGTAAACGGTGATGTAAACTCCAAGGCATTGTGTCTTAGACCATCATCTATGTGGAGGGCCCCATTTGGTATCAATACCAGGGGAATAATTTGACCACGCGTCTCAATGGTGATGTTTAATATGAACTGGTGGTTGCGGTATTACACGAGGAAGTATTCGTCAAAGAAGCTGTTGTGTTGTTATATAGTGAGGGATTCGATAGTAGCACACATTTTAACTAGAGTCAATTCTGTAAGTACAAATGCTTGAGATAACTGGGGAACGGGGGTAACTCGATGATCTCTAGATGTAGCTGGATTTCCCAGATGAATATATTTTCCATTATTCTTTACAGTTTCTCCTATATCTTATTGTTTTCCATGAGGAGGAGGGGTGATAGTTATCTTAAGGGGACATTTCTCCTAGATTGTTAGGTTTAGAGAAGTGGAATGCCATCCTGACTTATTAAGTAGGTCGGCCTCTTTGTATGGAGAGAGCTTGGGTCTTTCCCGAGTTTCTCATTCAGCTTTCTCTTGATATTGTAGAAGATTAGTCAAGTATGTGGGGCTGGAGGTAGGCAGTATTGGCATTGGATCCATCACCTTGGTCCAATATAGGGTAAGTTCTGGTTTGGAACTCTTGGGAGCTTTATTTTGGGTACAGGACATGGAATCCTCTATTCGCCACATGACCACGCTAGAGTCCTTAGTAACTATGAGAATTTCTACCTCCATAGTTAGGACTTGTCCACCTGTTTAGCCAGGCGTATCAGGTAAAAATTCTATAGATATGGACAACCTTAACAAGATGTCAGTTTCAGACATTATTTGTTAGTGTTCTTTATTGTTGAAAGAGTTTTTGAGCTATCCTGTGTTTATTTTTCTTACGATGCTGACATCCTCACAAAAGATGTCCCCATAATAGTATTGGTATTCTGTGTATCCCAATCCCTAAGGCAATATCTCATGGATAAATATGAAGAGTGCCAATGTAGATACTGCATACTACAGGTTATAAAACATTTCACATGCGTGGTCATGGGGAACAAGATTGACCAGTTCCATTTTAGTTGTCTATAAATACCTCAGGGGGACCTTTTAGCGGGGATGACCTTGGCAGGTCATCTAGTCTTGAATTTTAATTATGTTAGTAACATGCACGGCAATTAGGTAAGTATTACCAAGGTTTCATCCTCTATTAGTATAGTTGTGAGTCCAAGGCGATACCCTAGGTATAGAGAGGTTGAATGTTAGCTGGAGACGAGCAGGTCGAGCTCATTATAGGGATCGATGAGATATTCTATAGGTATAAAGATCTTAAGTGGATCCCGATTGAATTATATAATACTAAAAATGGTATCCTTTATTTTTGTGGGTAAATCATCCCATATAGTGGACCGGCTAATGTGGTATATGTTGATGTTAAGGTGTTTTAATTCCCCGTTACTACTGAAGAATTAAAGGTGTGGCCCCCCGTATGAGAGACTCAAAAACTTTCAGCAGTGTAGCCTCACTTTTCCATACATCAGTTATAGTGTTCCTGTCATTCAAGTCGGTCAAGCTCTTCCACGGTAGCTCTATATCTGATCCCAAACTTATATTCTCAAATGTCGAGGGCTCCAAAGGATGATTGCCTTTATTTGCTAAGTTCGAGTCTTTTTCCTGGGGAGTAGTCGAATTATGTCATCATATCCTTGATTTATGGGTTGAGTACATACTAATATTTGGATCTTGGAAAGGCATTACCTTAGGTAATTAATAGATTTTCAAAGAAGTCAATGATGCCCTTCTCTGGTAGATGGGTGTAGTATAAATGTTCGAACGCAGTGGCCGATCGTCTTAGACTAGGCTCTGATTTGCGAAAGGTAGTGTTTTTATTGGAAGTTTTTATACTAGGATATGGTTCGATCAAACGAGAGGGGTCAATATTACTCTTCTTGTCTATTCATATTATATGAATTATACATAGATGGAAGACTTGAATCTCTAGCCATTGGGGGGGACTCAAGCGGTCATTTCTTAGTTTTTGTCATACTCTAGAAATGGGTGACCACGACCCTTTGGTTTTCTTAGAGTAGGTTCCACCTTTTTCGGGGATGCTTGGGTGTGGAAAATACTCTATTAGACCATGGTTTTCTTCTAAATTATCTTCCCAAATGGTGTCTCTTTGGGCAATGTGGACTCTCCACCTTTCTTTGTCTTTATATAGTAGTTGGTAAGGGACCTGGTATTTCCATATGATGTGGTCATTGGCCCTAAATTGTTGGTCCCTCTCCCCCATTTATACTGTGGCCTAAGATATTGGGGTGTTTAAACCATGAGTTCTTCCATCGATCGACTAGAAGATGCAGTTATACCACTATGTCTAGGGGAGTTAACCGAGAAAATGTTTAAAGTAGTGGATGAGTGGGCATTATTATCAATCCCTGAATCTCACAGGAGTCCCATATAGAGGATTGGATAGTTATTGTGATAATGATTTGCTAGATTTACCAGAGGGCATCATCATACATATTTTCCTAGTTGGCCCTTTAATAATATCTTCTGAGGTGGGAACAAAAAGTTTGGGATCTTTTGATAGCAGGAACTATGTGACCAATAGTAAGTCTGGGAAGTTGTGTTTGGATTGCAGGAAATGTATGGACATTATGAAGAACTTCATATGATCAATGGTGGGCTTTTTGTCTACGTTGATTTTCAAGGTGGGAAATGGCATGCCCAGAGGAGTAGATGTTTTGAATTGTGAATGCGCCCTCATCTTTAATTTTTTATTAATGGGGACTGTAAGGGTGGAGGGGTCGGTGTTTGGGATGGGGGTTATCATATAAGGCATTAATGAGGGAATTGAGATGATATGGTAGGGGTTTCTTGTAACATTAGGCTCTGGTGGGATAAGGCTTACGACATAAATGAGGTCTAGGCGTATCTCAAGGACCAATAGTTGTCAGTAATGTAACCTGACCTTGATGGAACTCGTAGTGAAAATTAGACAACCAGTTCGTATTCATGATGGTAAGGGGTGTCCTGGGGCTGAGAGGTTTCAGACGACCATCCAAATTCAAATGGGTAAAGACTAGACTAAGTGGGTCTTAAAGGTATTTGAATTATCTTAGTCGCATGTGAAATTATTTAGGAGAAGAGACGATCTGGTAGTTTCTAGGATAAGGTCATGTGTGGAAGGGTGCAATAGTGGCTATCATGGGTAACCGGATGTGGTTCCAGTTAAGGACTAATCACGAGGGTAGTGATGTGAAATTTGTAGGCTCTAAGTGATTTATTATGATCAGAGAACTGATTTTTATTTTGGGGAGGTTCTTTAGTAGATTTGTTAGCCTTGGCTGCTAAGATTTACTTAATTTTACCCCTACGTGGTTGATGTCTTTGAAATCTGGGATCCAAGTGAACCAAACTTCATTATGTACCTCCCTAAGAAGGTTCCTGATCACGATCTCTATCTATTCATTTTCGAAGGGTGATTGACCATTTGACTATCTTTATCTCTCCAACGAGTGATAAAAATACCAAATGCCGATCCTTCTTCTTGCTTTAGCATTTCCAAGTCTTTACGAGTGATGCCAAGATCCATCGTTTTATTCATACTTCTTCAGGAAAGCACGATATACATTGTCCTATATTTTTTTAGTCCCCTCGCATTTCAGACCCATGTACTAAGTAGGAGCTCCTCCTAACAGAGTGGAAGATAATATCCTCTCTAGGACCACCAGTCTATGTCCCAAACATGCACTTAAAATTGGTAGTTAGATAAATGAGCAGATTGAAGCCCATCCATTTGTATGTTTTGAATACTATAATTTTGAATTTTTCTAGCAATCGGGATATAGGATAAAGATTCATCTTTTTGATATTGTCAAGATAATCTATGGTATGCATCTTACCGATGGCTTCCTAAAGGAAATGTAGTTTAGATTACACCTAACTATCTCCTGGTTTGAAGTCAGGGGAAGAATCTCAACATCTGGTGAAGAATATACAGATTCATCTCATGAGGGGACTTGGAAAGATTTGTTTGTGTAATCGGGGTCTTTATTAGTCTTAGAATTATCTATGAGGAGAAAATAGTATTTAGAAGTTATGGGCTTCAGTATTGGAAGGGGAGCCGGTGTTAGCATTGGCACGGGTGGATCCTAGGGATTAGTCTATATTGCCTTGACAACCACTGTAGGTGGTGTATCACTATTAAGTATGGGAGTAGGACATACTCACTCCATTTTCGATTATAATAGTGTCCTCTGCTAGGCGGACTAGAGCTAGGCTTCGTGCCCAAATTTCGGGCTGCATGGTATTTTGCGAGGTGGTGATGCTTGTAAGTTGTCCTAAGATTTGATCCATCGCGGATGGAGCCTAGTATTCTTCGATAGACATATAGTGTGCTATTGATAACACTTGATAGTCATGGATAGGGAGCTCACTAATGAAAAATATACGATCGCACGAAACACGAACTTGGGTTGTTAGGGTAAGAACTTATTATGATCTCTCCGCTAATACTGATAACTGCAAAAAAAAGTTGAGAAATTTTCGTTCAAGTTTTTGTGGATAGAAAGAATGATAAAAGGACAATACATAGGGGGAGAAATACTCACATATGTATGATTTTTTCATATACCATTTTTGTATTTGTTTTAATCATATTCATATAATATTTTATTTTTGTATTTTTTTTGTTTTGTAATACGTTCTAAATGGAATAACTTGACAAATTCCCATTTGATTTAAGTAAGCAGGGGTGAGATCTCATTTTTAGTGCGATAAGAGAGGAAGCAATAAACTGTGATCTGTTGTTTTCTCAATAATAAAAATATGGGTAGGGTAATCTAACATAAGGGAAATCTGTTTTGGCGATGACTTGCGAATTTACATTATTTGTCTTTAATATAAAAGGGAAAGACATTCGGCTTAGAATCTGAAAGGTTTTGGAGAAGCCTAAATTTTTTTATTAATACAAGTAAGTGTCTATACTTTTGTGTAATAATATGTGTACCTAGATATTTTTCTATATGCGGTGGATCACTTTTCATTTCATTAGATCATGATATATCGGGCTTCTTGGAATAAAAAACCTTCAAGGTATGTGTGAAACCACTTTACCCTAGTAATTAATAGCTTCCAAAGTCTATTCGATATACCCCACTACTTAACAAACCTCAAATGTTAATTTCCTAATAAACTAGATGGTTGGGAGAAAAGAGTGAGTTTATCCATTGACAATTGCCTTTTTTGTGGAAGCAACTCTTTAAAGGTATGGACTTCACTTGGAAAAGTCATTTTACAGAAGTACGGACTTCTCTCCGGGAGAAGAGACATTTTTGAAGTACAAAGTTCTTCTTGGCTGAAATGACCTTTCCTAAAGTACGAACTTCTCCTCGGCCTAACGCTTTTGGCCTTAAGGTTATAGGGTTTTGAAAATATGAAAATCAAGACTTTGCAATGAGTGGTGTAAAATAGTAATCTTTATTTTTACATACTTTGATGTTTATTTTATTGTGAGGTCCTTAATGCGTACCTATTGTAACACCTCGAGAGGCGCTACTGAATAATATTGATAAATTAGAGAATCGTTTTTATAAAACAATACCATTTAGATTGAGAATAAATTTGCAAAAGCATAAATAATAAGTCGGCTGAATAAAATTTCTCAATTTTATTAAATCTCAAATGTCCTTTTACAAAATAATTTACAATAAACAAAGTGATACAAATAGATTTTGAAAATAAATATTCAAAGCCTCTAATGATGGTCCAAATCCCAACGATACCATAAATATCATGTTGCATCAACCTGAAGTACAAAAAACCATGGGGGGGGGGGTGAGTGGGAAACTCAGTAGCTCGTATAAATGCTCTAAGTGTAACTATACATACTCATGTGTGCATGCATCATATAAAAGAGTGTATGCAATATGAGCACTCAAACTAAAATCTAAATAATATAATCATCACCTATGATCTTACCGTGGCACTACACAACCCAAGACCCAGTATCAAAATTCCCATCGCACTTTCCAAAGTACAGTATGGACTATCATCCACTATCTAGTTAATTATCCTCGGAACAATCCATTGGTACCCAAAAATAAATTACATAACTCCGGTACACGATCCATCATAACCTATCATCACTGCCATAAAAATACTTGGCATCACTACCATAAAAATACTTGGCATACTCTCTAATTGGGGTCCATGGCCTAGTCTTCGGATAATAAACAATATTTTAGCTGACAGCACACCCCGTCCAGCGGGTGGTTTGGCTAAGGAATGCCTAAGCATTATCCAATAATTATAATTATAATATCATTCTCTCAATTCAAATAAATTTCATATTCAATTCCAATAAATCAAGTGCACATGTTTTCTACCCAATTTCTATAACCCAACATGCTCGTAAAATGAACTAGTTTCGTTAGCCCAAACTACAAGGCATGAAAATAACACATACAAAATGGGTGAAAGAAAGAATATAATATACGATAATACATTACATATAAATGCAACATATAGCATGGATATAAATATACAATCAAGATTGAATAAGTGTAGCATACTAAATTAACCACGGGAGAATGAAACTACCTCAAGAGAGTCAAAATCCACAATTGTAGGTCTGTTTTAAAAATCCTGACAAAAAGATACAATCATTATTCAAACTTCCAATCCGACTTCATATTTGGATTCTACATGAAAAATTAGGTCATGTATGTGTTTTGAATTTTTATCAAATCTCAACTGAAAGCATTCGAAAAGAAGATCTAAACACTCCAAATTGGCTCTTCTTATTCCACTCGTTTTTTACTCTTTTGATTTCGTTTTTGTCCTTTATTTTTCGTCTTCCTTTCCTTATAATCACCCATAATATTCCTTATATAACATCTCTTTCAAACCCTATCTTGGAGCCTAAGCTAATGCATATTACTGTATTGCCCTTTAATTTAAAATTACCTACTTTACATATTTTACTCATCACAAAATGTCCAAAGGCCATTTAAATTTGAATTTAAATACTTGATTTGATTTCAAACCAAAATAAATTGTTTTTAAATATAATATAAAAAAAATTCATTTAAAATAAAATCTCCCGACTGAAATATTATAGAATATTCATAAATATGTTCTCAAAATTACGAGGTATTACACTAATACTTTCGGATAAGTGTATTATGTTGTACATGGGGACCTAAGCAAGTATCCACGTTATGAGGGATCTTAAAACTAAGGCCATTAAACAGTTATACAATTTTGTAAAGTAGTTATGCGGAAGAGTAATGTTAAGCATATTAGGAAGGAAGCATAAAGATAGTTCGGTTCTCTTGATTTTTCCTCTGTGGAGTCACCACTGAGACATAGCTAGAAATCCATCTCCGATATGCAATATTTATTTTTGGTTAAAGAAAAATATCCCCATCGGTGTTTTCACTTTGGTGTTATGGGCCCCGGGCGACGCTGAAGAACTCTCTTTCACCAGCCTCCTCGAGGTCGGGTTATCAGTTCTACAAGATCAAATGACTTACCCCTAGATGTTGTTTGACACCATATCTAGTTTTTATGCATGCCCTCGGTGCTTAGACTTAGGGCCTAAGTTGTATTTTCGTGTTGGAAAATAAGGGTTTGTAGGTTGTTAAGAGTCACCAATTTGATTTATATAAAAGCAAACAAAAGTTCGAGTCCAGCTTTTTTTGAGCAAATCCTAAGGAAAACTTAAGTCTGCGGTTGGTCTAGATAATCTTGTTATATGGGTTCGAGAATTACATTACGAGTGGGGAATATGTTAGGCCCCCAACTTGTTCTTTATGTTTCATTAATTACATGCATATTATCTTTCTTAGAATTTATTGATTACTTTTTAGTTTAAGAATACCTCGAACATAAATAGGTGCTTAGGTAGTAAATAGTGTGAATGAGAGATGTAGGATCATCAATTAACCAAAGGAAGTACATGAGGGTGCTCGTGTATGACTTTGTGCATTTATAATGGGCGGTTGTTAGGATATATTTGAGTATTTGAGAAATATTAGCTTTGGTGATGGGTAGCCGTCAATGTATAGAAGGGTGAGAGGGATGTCGACTAGGTAATGGGTGGTTACTAGGGTTATGTATGTAAATGTATGGCAAAGTTCATCTTGAGATATTTTGATATCTCATTGAAGTTTGATGAGAGATAGAAAGGTAAGAGATTAGTGCATCTCTGTTATGACAACATACTGAGAGATATATTGTCAAGTCTCGAGTTCATTATAAGGACTTCTTATTGCGCCTATGTATTCGTATATCACGAGATCAAAGACTATGTAGTTCAGTTGTAATTAGTACATACTTGTTTGCACATTTGTATAAATATCCACGTGAGATCACGGCTTTAAGATATCGCAATTTTGATATGATTTGATATTTTGTTTGTTGTATATGAGAGATATTATATGGGGGTGGGAGCATCTCTGTGGGTACAATATATCAAGAGACATATTGCAGAGGCTCGGTATCATAAAATGGACTCAATATTACACCTATGTACTCGTGTAGCCACGAGATCAAAGCCTATATAGTTTGGTTGTTCACACATTCCAACGTGATATGTGTGTAAGAGTAGGACTTGGCTTCAAGAAGAAGAGAAGATATTTATCGGACAGAGGGTAGCTTTGATGGAGGTTCACGGTGGGAATTGACCTGAAGTCGCCGATAAGGGCATATCATTATGATTGTCGGGAGATAACTAACTCGAAGGTGTTAATGAACCTTCACATTGGTTAGCAAATATAGAGGATTTGATGTTGACATCCTTAACTGCTTATGGTTTTGAGAAAAAATAAAGGGGTTCAGACTCAAGATGGCGACATCCCTAAGAAATAATATGTCGAGAGACATATTATGAATCTTGGGCTTCATTAGTTTAGTTCGATAAAACGCCTACATACCCAAAGAGACTTGGGATCAAAGCCAATTTAGTTCTAACAAACGAGGTTGGATTGTAGATAGGTGTTGGACTAAAAATGGAAGCATCCCTAAGAAATAATATACCGAGGGGAATATTACGAGGTTGGGGCTTCATGAGTTTAGTTCATTCTGGAACCTATGCACCCAAGGAGACTTTAAATCAAAGCCAATGTAGTTCCAACAAACATGACATATTTGTAGGGGTAAGCGCCGTGATACTCGGTATACAATATGCAACATTACAGTATTTATAGAGCCTTGTCCTTAATATAACATTTTCATTGTGTTGTATTGATATATTAATATGGTAAGATAATACATTAATCAAAGGTTGATGATTGACAAGTATTGATATGAAAACTCATAATTGGGGGGTACTGCCTTAAAGGAAGGCTTTGTTCACTCGGAGAAGTAGTGAGAGTAGCCGTATTTTAGAGTTTGTCTTGCAAAGTTTCAAGAAGACACATCTCACTGACACGTTTCTAAGAGCGGTTTTAAACAGTATGTTTTCACGTTTATATTTAGTCATTTTTGCATTTGATTCAAATTTATTTAACATATGAGCATATCACATCGACACACAAATAAAGGTGTTGGGTTATAAATCAGGATTTAAAATATAAACGTTGTAAAATGCATACATGGTATACTAAAAGGGGGGCAAGCTAAATTACATAACAAAGATGGATAATTTATCATAATATATATGGGGGAATGTTGGCCAGAAGTTTTTGTAGGGTTTCCTTACCTTTGTAGCATGAATCGAATTATTCCTAAAGGAGTTTCCCCTCTTGAGGTGTCCGAGGTGGGCAGAGCTCCGTTTAATCGAGTGGATCTTCATCGGAAGTTTTGACTTTCGCAGAATGCGTGAAGGGTTTTGCCTCTTATTTTCTTGGAGGCTACTTTTTCATAAATAGGAACCTGATTACGGACTGAAGTAACTCAAGATATGTACGAGCTTTCCTTGAAGGGTACTTGGATTTTTTGAAGTCTGAACATCCTCGAGACTTTTCATAAACAAGCTCGAGTATGTTAGGCACTTGTTATTGGAGAAAGTTAGAAAATCGAATCAGTGTTAGGTTATTGGATCCTTTTGATGGTTGGTGGGTACTGTTATTTATTGGGTCTGATCCGGGATATTTAACCAATTGATCAAAGTTCATGGAGGGTGGATCTGGGGTCTGGTGGCACACAGACAACTAGGAAGAGATTTGGTTGGATTTGGTAATAATTACACTTAAGGATGGAAGATTGGTCCGCCAATGCTTTGGGGGAGGAGGGGGCCGGGTATAGGACCATAGGGGGTTGTTTGGCTCTTTTTTGGGTTTTTCCTTTATTTTTATTTTAGACCCTATAGATTTGGGGTTTTATTATATTTGTACTTTGGTCCCCTGAAGTTTTGTCCTTAGGGTTTTTTACGAGTTTCTATTTTCAAGGGTTACTTCACAGTGGAATAAAAGGGACCGTACCTCGATTACATATTGAGGTGTCCACAATATCATTTACAAACATTATGACTTGAAAATGTAAAATTTTCCCATTTGGTATTGTTCATTTACCAAGTATAAATTTTTATTAATTTCTTTTTGTTCTGTCTCATACTTTTGAAATTCCAAGTAGTAGCTTGGTAAAATGGATCTAGTTGGTTGTTTTTATCATGAGAAATTGTGTGTTCCATTAATTCCACTTATATCTTTAATAAAAATATATATAAGATGAGTAATTTTTTTAAAATGGAGTTTATATAAGATCAAACTTTAGTTGTTCTTTTTATGGGGTAATAAAATCTCGAGGGGAAAATAGTTTGGCAAGTGGGGTGTCAACGTCGCACATATAAGAATCATTGCTCATGCTACCTTAACATTTAATAAATATGTGGTACGAATGCATCGCACGTCCTATATCATGTTAATTTTTAATAAACTTGATTTTGATATTTCACATGATTGAGAGTTCAAAAGAACATTATATCCTAGTTGTCATAGTTTTCATGGCTTGTTTAAAATTAAGGGACCTATTAAGTTATTAATTTTTAAATCAATAATGTGTAAGGGTCGTGTTAACTCTCACTACTAAAGATTAATCAAATATATATTTTAGTTTAATCCTTATAGCGGTGACCTGGGATAAACATGAACATTATGACCCTTGTGATGTGTGTATGTTTGGTAGAGATAATTATGTAAAAATTATAAACGATGTCTAAAACAAACATAATTATTCTAATCATTTTTTGTGGCCCCATTAAGAGAAGGAAACGTGGAAGAGTTATTTTTGTTTGTGGACTAATGAAATTTTGGACTAAATACCTCTACGAACCATTATAGAAAAAATTCTTTGTTTAGGTAATTTTTTCAAATCTATTGAATGGAGATAGTGGATATTTATACACAGACACATGCACACACACACGGAGTGTCAGGCTCCCGTAACGGACACTATTTAAGGGCCACTTTAAGGGATTATTTTTAAAAAATAGTAAAAATTATTTTTTGAGCTTATTTTTTATATGATGTTTGAACATTTCAGGGAACCCCAAAAAATTCAGCTTAAACGAAATTTGTTTGATATTTTAACAAAATTGAGTGAAAATATATTAGTTTTAAACATTTTAAAGCTGACATAGTTTGACTGATTTTTTTTATATAATAAAAAAAATATTTTGACCTGAATTTTTTTTTGGAGTTTACTGAAATGTTTAAAACCCATAAAAAATCAACTAATAAAAACTATTTTTAGGCGTAGGTCTATAAATTTCCATTAAACAGTGTTCCTTACAAGAGTCTATCTATCTCTCTCTTTATATATATATATATATATATATATATATATATATATATATATATATATATATATATATATATATATATATATAGAGAGAGAGAGAGAGAGAGAGAGAGAGAGAGAGAGAGGGAGAGAAGAATTATCACATACATTATGCTCTATACATCATTCATAAATCACATCTAGTTGTACATCCTAAATAGTATTCCTTACATGCTCTATACATCATTCATAAATCACATCTAGTTCTAGGCCTTAAACTGTATTCCTTGCAAGAGCCTGACTCTCTCTCTCTTTCTGTCTCTCTTTATATATATATATATATATATATATATATATATATATATATATATATATATATATATATATATATAGGAGAATTATCACCTACATCATGATCTATACATCATTCATATGTATGGCGTGATGTATATATATCATGATGTACGTGAGCCTTCCTCATATAGGAAAATTCTTATCTACATCATGCTCTATACATCATCCATACGTTACACCTAGTTGTAGATCCTATTTTTTTTTATTTTCTCTTGAAATTAGCCTTCCAATAAACCCATGTTTAAAAAATTAGGTCAAAATACATTTTGTAACTATTTTTGAAAATCCATAAAAAACTGCTCGCGCGGGCCCTTACAAATAAGGTATTTTGAGTTTTTTATGAATTTTTTAAAAATTGCTACAAAATGTATTCAGATCTAATTTTTTGAATATGGGGACAAAATGTCTTCAGAACTAATTTTTTGAATATGGGTTGTTTGTAAGGTTAATTTCAAGAGAAAAATAAAAAAATTAGAATTTTTTTTAGGGCCTTAAACTAGGTGTGATGTGTTATGTCTACTATATATAAATAACAATTGTACAAAATTATGAATTATTAATATAATTACAAAATAAAAACAGAATTACAGAAATGAAACACTTACTTGAATTTGCAGAAATAATACAAGAATTAAAGATAAATCCGACCCTGTTATGAACAGTCTCCTTAAGACAATTTATTCCCTCCAATGTGCTCCGAGGTTGACGAATATTGTCTCCCAAGATAGAACGGATTTTCTAATTAATTATGTAGCACGACAATAATTAATTACAACGAACTCAAATCTGTGGCTTTTACTCAACAACAATACAAGATATGTTATGCAGGAAAAGGACAGGAATTTTCTGGGACAAAAATGACAGCAATTCTGGAGGAGGGAAATTTTTCAGTATTTAATTATGTAGGGGAAATGTTTAATTTATAGCTTTTGTGTTGACTGTTGGAACAGTCAACCGAAATTAACAGTTAATCAGTTAAACGAATTAACTGTTGACAATAACTGCCAACAATTTATTAATTAATTAATTAGTTTCGTAATTAATTAATAATTAAAACCCAGAAAGTTAAATAAATTCGGCCCAAAAATGTAGGAGATTTTTATAAGCCCAAGCCCAAGCCGGACGCGCGCGCGTGTGGACTTTTGATTGAATAGCTTAGGTCATCTCCCCTTCAAAGAGTTGGGATACCCCAAGGCATCCATGCCTTAGTCCATACTTGGGGTGTTATTAACTCATCAAATTTTCACTACTCTTCTAATGTGGGACAAAAGTTAAAACACACTCATTTCATTAACTTTCATTGCTTTGTGAGTCACTTTGGGGACATATTTATCATTCATAACTTATTGAAATTGGACATATGAATATACTACGTTAATCTCCTTGCGGAGGTGAACGCGTTCGTATATGGTCCCACAATTTCCGTAGTGTGGGTCCCACCTAAATTTGAGCTCAAAGTTGCTCAAAAATCTGGACAGCTTTATAATACCCATTCAAGTCCAATTTTTTCAACATGATGTATATAGCATGATGTAAGTGAACCTTTCTCTCTCTCTCTCTCTCTCTATATATATATATATATATATATATATATATATATATATATATATATATATATGTGTGTGTGTGTGTGTGTGTGTGTGTGTGTGTGTCACAATGATAAATGTATAAAGAGGTTTCTAAGGCTAGATTATTATATCATATTCCCCTTGAACAAAGACTAAACTTTTGGACATGTCATATATGCATTAAGTCACCGTAGTGGGTAATCCTCGTGTATAAAGTATATTAATGTGTTATTATGTGTTTTTTGTTAAGGTCTATTAAAAAGTTCATTTTTTTGATCCACTTGTGAATCTTTCCCTATATATATATATATATATATATATATATATATATATATATGTGTGTGTGTGTGTGTGTGTGTGTGTTCTTATGCATATATAATAATTATAGAGAATTAATGGCTCAGAAAATTCACCCGCACCAAATGCATCATCCGGTCAAAACTAAAAAATATTGTTGAGTCACTTTGGTTTCTCTCCTTTCTAGAAAGATAAAAAGTAATTTTTTTGAAAAGTAAAAATGAGTCTTTTGTGTATTCCCATTAAAAACTACTCATTTCTCTCTCTTAGTTCTTTAAAAATATATTTATATATAAATACAAAACAGCTCTCCATCCCACCTAATTCGTCTTTCTCTCTCTCATACACAAACAGATCAATATTATTTTAACTTTTGTTACTCACTTTGTAATTTTTTATGCAGTTTACACTTCCACTTTCAAAGAAGATAAAAGTACACTGTTATTTGGTTTGGGTTACTTTACAATACAGTTTTTATTATATATTTTATATTGTTACTAATTATTATTCTGGTTATTGTCTTTTGTGAATTATTGCCGGATATTTGCACATAAAAATGCCAAAAAGAAAACATGAACGTGGATTTAAAAAACGTGAGATAAAAAAAGAAAATGAATTCCTTAATTCTCAAAAAGTTGCTATGTATAAATTTTTTGTAGGTAAAAAAATGAAAGAAACTCGTGATTCCCACCGTAATAAATTAAAAATTTTGAATTGTATAAAGCCAAATGATCAAAATAATAACTCGGTAGAATTGAAATCGTGTGAAAATTTAGAACAAAAAGAAACGAATGATTAAGTTAAAAATGACGTAGAAGAATGACCTACTAATTTAAATGTGGTAAATATTTGTATACCAAAAAATCTATATGATCCAGGATGATGGGATAATATTGATATAAAATTAAGGGATCTATTAGTAGATTAGGATCCGATTAAGGAAATGTTTTTGAAATATACCATTGATAACTTTTCAAGAAAATTCTCTAAAACATATTATAGTATAATAATGTCAAATAGAGAAAAAAATGATGGAGGATGGTTAGTATACTCGGAGGATTTTGATAAAGTATTCTATTTTTGTTGTAAATTATTTAGTTCAAAATCAAAAGCAAACCACTTAAATAAGTTATCCAATGAAGGAACAACTGATTGAAAAAATATTGGAGCCAAACTTAAAAGTCATGAAAAGTCAAACGACCATATAACTAATATGGATATTTGGATTGAATTAGGAAAAGGGTTTTCGGAGAAAAAGGACAATTTGTATAAGAATGCAAGACCAATTAATAAAGAAAAACAATATTGGAAGAATGTACTAATAAGGATTGTTGTTATTGTTAAAAATCTTGTTAAAACTAATATGGTATTTCGTGGAATTAGGAAAAAAAATATATTAAGAAAATAACGGAAATTTTTTAAGCTTAAATGAAATGCTTGGTAAATTTGATCTAACAATACAAGAGCATGTTTGTCGTATAGAAAATGGTGAAGTAAAAAATCATTATCTTGGACATAAAATACAAAATGTATTGATAAAATTGTTATCATCTGAAATAAAAAAATATAACTATTGTAAAAAATAAAGAATCAAAATATTTTTCAGTTATACTTTATTGTACCCCAAATATAAGTCATCAAGAATGAATAATTCTAATAATATGTTGCGTAGAATTTTAAACAACTCAAATCAAAATAGAAGAGTATTTTTTTAAATTTATAAAAGTGGATGATATGTCAGGAAAATGATTATATTCTGAACTTTTAAATGTTCTTGAAAAATTTAAACTTAACATTGATAACATTTGAGGATAAAGATGTGACAATGGATCAAATATGAAAGGTAAGCAGCAAGGTGTGCAAAAAAAATTATTAGATATAAATCCTAGAGCATTTTCTATACCGTATGGATGTCATATTCTCAACTTAGTAATATTTGACATGGCAAACTCTTGTACAAAAGTCGTCTCTTTTTTTGGAGTCGTTCAACATATATATTGTTTATTTTCTTTATCTCCGAAACGTTCAAAATTTTTATTAGATTATGTACCATCTTTGACCATTAAGCCATTGTAACAAACATGTTGGGAAAGTCACGTTTAAAGTATTAAAAAAAAAAGATATCAAACTCCACAAATAAGAGATGCTTTGTATTAATTAGCATACTCTAAAGATATAGATTAAAAAATAAAGAGTGAAGCTAAGAGTTTAGCAAATCATGATTTTGAAAATTATGAATTTTTATTAGTATAATTATTTGTTATGATATATTATTTGTTGTTAATATGGTTAGCAAAAAATGCAATCTAAAGACATGCCTGTTGACATTGCAATAGATCAATTAAAAGGACTTATAATATTTTAAAAAAAATATAGAAATGAAGGATATGAATCTGCTATTACGTCTTCTAAGGAAATTGCACATGATATGGAAATAGTACCAATTTTTCCTGAAAAAGAATAATCAGTATAAAAAATAATTTGATGAAAATGACAATAACAAATGTATGCAATTACTTGAAAAAAAATTAGAACTCAATATTTTTTATATATATTAGATCATGCTCTTTCATCTATTAATTGCATATTTGAACAATCTAAACACTCTGAATAATTTTTTGGATACTTATTTAATTTAAAGAAATTGAAATCATTGAATGATGATAAGTTAATGAAGTATTGTGTAAATCTTGAAAATATCCTTAAGAACATGGAGTTACGTGATATTGATGACGTAGATATATTTTTTGAATTAAAAATATTGAGAGAATTTTTAAAAGATGACAAACAATTGCAATTGATGTATTAAATTACTCAAAACAAATTATTTCTTTTCAAAATGCATATATAGCTTATAAAATATTATTCACAATACTTGTGACAGTTGTTTCTACGGAAAGAAGTTTTTCAAAATTAATATTAATAAAATCATACTTAAGATCGACAATGTCACAAGAAAGATTAAGCATGTTGTCCACAATACTGACGCGACTCAGAAAGTGTCTCTAATGTGCGTTCACTCTAGGCTCAAGTGCAAGCCTATCGCGTTAGTAATAGACCCGGTAAGTCGGGATTGTATCCATAGGGAAATAGGACAACAAAGTTGTAACGACATTGGACAGACAAGGAAATCTTAACTTCGACTCTAAAAAGGAAAAGGAAAAATGATTTGGTCTGTGGAATGACTATACTAGATGCAAATATGAAATTATGAAAAGATGCAATTATACTAAATTACCTAAAATACTGATGAAGACTGATTTAAAACTGTAATACCCCGTATTTTTATGGCTTTTAAATTTAGGGATTTATTAAATTTAATTGAGATATATTAATTTAATTTTAATCCGGAAAGTTGTTTTAAATATTTACTAGCGTGACAAGAGTTAGTAATTATTGGACATTTGTTGAATGTTACTGGATGAGTATAGTAATAGATGAGATTTATTTTATAAAATTGTCACGTGTGAATAAAATGGCAATCATGAAAATTTAAGTCGGGACGCGCCCGTGTCGTGTTGGGACTAAAAGTAGATTAATAAAAGTGAATAAATTATAAGTTGCTCGTATGTTCATTTTGAGTGCGCCAAAGCGTTCGGAAGGGTCGAGATAGTCAAAAAAGTATACCCGGGGGTTTAGTTTGGGTCTCGGGGCGTTTTTAGGCTTAATTAGTACCCCGGGAGGGCATTTTGGACATTTCGTAAATTTGGGTAATTAAACCCACGAATTTGCAAGGGTTATATCAGATGGAAAGTGCTATCTTCTAGGTTTAAGATAACCAAAAACTAATGACGGTCATGGTAGAGGAAGAGGAGAAGCTTTCCAAGAAATTCTAGGCCAAGAACACCTCCGATTGCACCGCCGTCACCGCCGTCACCGCCAAATGGTAGATCGCGCAACGGGGATCTCAACCACACAAAATTCTTCCACAAAACCAGAACTTTAAATTTCAGGCAAGTATCTATCTTTCTTTAATCAAGTTAATGCAACATTTTATATTAGTCTAGGGTTGACTAGAATTAGTGTTCTTGAAAGAAAAACCCATGTTGGAGATTAGAAAATTTCATGTTTTAGTGATATAAATGATAATTTGGAAACCCCCTTCACATGTAGAGGTTTAACCACGGATTTATGATGAATTAGAAGTAGAATTTCTGGAGAAAGAATGATTTGAATTAAGTTAAATAAATTTTTAGGGTTCATGAGAATTGTATAAATTTGGGCACTTTTAATCGATGAATCTTGATGAAAACTCGCATGCTTTACGTTAAATATTGTCCATTTGGGTTTGGGACGTTTGTGGTATAAATTTCTGGGAGTTTAGGAGTTAAAACTTTGGATTTGAATGATGTTGGATGATAGAACCCGTAACTGATTTTCTGCAGAATTCGTCATACATGTTTGATCGATCGATCGAACCAGGAGTATCGATCGATCGACGCATCGATCGATCGAGCTCCTGCCATCAATCGATCGACCCCTCCTGAAAATTTGCATTTTTGCTCGTGTTAGCTTAATCCGATTTTATACGTAGAAAACCTTGATTAGGGTTGCTAGAACATAATGGGACATAAAAAGGACCAGTAGGGTCAAGATAGACCCCGTTAAGTGGAATGTGAAGGAAAATAATGGGGTAAACGGGGAAACATTCATACTTAAGAAATCATATGTTCGTTGATTAAATAATCGAAACATCTAGGAAGTTGGATTAGAAGGTGAGTGAGGGCCTACTGAAATTGTTCTTAGGTAAAGAAAATACTTCGAGAGATGAGAAGCGGGTTTAGGATAACTTTATTACGAGAATAAAAGGAATGAGTCCGTTATACGAGATAATTGAGTAAAATGTGTAATAACGGATAATGATAATTATGGGTCGTGAGAGTACCTAATTTAATAATGTGGATGTGAATTCATATATATATATATATATATGACGGTGTGATTGTGCATATATTATTTTTGTGTAAAAATCGTACCCGGGCTACTTGCTATCACGAGGGTTTCCGCGTCGGGACAGTCTTATCTCGATGTGACCTTTATGGGGGATATTGACTTGTACCCTAGAACATAGTATTTCCCTAGTACAGGCTATCTGATTGATAGTTCAGACGGGCCTAAGAGACGCGTGGGTATGTGCTGACCTCTTAGGACCGGGAACTATGCTTCGCCTCCATTTGTATGTGTTTGTGTTAATGCAGTTCGAGAGTGATTCCGAACTAGCATTTCCCTAAGTATTGGTGATATAGGTACTTGATAGCAAAGTATGCCAGCACCATAGTTTTTATGTGGGGTGCTGTTGGTAAATATATATTTTATGAGTGATTGGTATATATATACTTATTTATGGGAACTTGCATCATAGATTTTATGTGGGGTGCCATTTGTATATATATTTTATGTGTAACTAATATATATACGTGTATCTATATGAGAACTTTCTACTGAGTGAAATAGTAGTTAAGTAGAGTATGAAATTCTTCAACTTCACTATAAGTATTCGGAAACATTATAACGACACGGAATTATTCTAAATTACGTAAGAAATCTTGAAGAGACAGATTTGTGACAACCCGCAATCCGAGATAAGGGGTGGCCAACCCGATACTCAAACGTAACAGGAATCATGGATGGATATCATTCTCAGCATCACAAATATAAACTGAGTATACGGGAAAACCACCCAATAAATCAGAAAACGGGTTGCCAAAAAGTGTAAAATTTTAAAAATGCGGTTATGAAAATTTAAACTAACAACCCAATCTGACAAGCAAGTGGAATTCCAAAAGATAACATATAGTATAACTAAAATGAATGTATACCAATGGACCGAATAAGCGGTCGGTCCACAGCTACACAAGACAACGTACAACCAAATAAAATATCTTACATAGTACAGTCATTAATCAAATACAAATGTTTGGGCCACACGCCCGAGGGACAAGACCCGATCATATCTAGAATAAAAAAAATGAACGCGTCTAATACAACATCCTGTAATAACCCGCAAAGTCTTACAGCTCGTCGAAAGTGCAGGGAACTTGGGAAGGTCAAGTCGGGCGTCCTTGCGGTGGAGCACCTGAGCGAATACAATAATATATATACAACAAGGAAGTAAACCGGTCAGGGTCGGGTTCTATATGATTTCTAGAAGAATAAAAAGCATGATAGATATGAACAGTTATACATGAATGATGAGGATGATAATATGACATGTTATCTACAATTACAAGCAAGAATTTAAGGTAAAGCACTTTAATTTAAAACCCTTCCTTTTTAATACAATTTCCATTTCCTTCAGACATTCCTTATTAGGAATAAAACCATATATTCGGTTAAGTCAAGAAGTTATAATTTCTATTCATTAATTAAAACTTCTCATTTTATCTTTCCATTCCTTATTAGGAATATCATTTACATCAAGTGCTCTTTATGGCACATATATTATTCCCGTGCTCTTCCTGGCACATATTTATGCTCTTTATGGCATTTCATACGCTCTTTGTGGCGTTTATCAACCATCAAGTCCAACTTGATGAAAGTATAGATATATTCATATACATATAACGATATCTAAGACCGCCCGTCCGGGTTTCCCCACTGTGCGCGCCCCTAAATGACCATCATCTTCCAGGGCCTAACATAAGACAACCCGGGCACCTATCGCAATACGTCGGGAAGCGGCCATGAGCCTGCGGGATAGTCAAGACCACACCCGGAATCTCCTACCCATCGCAGAAAATATAACAATAAGCGCTCCCATGGCCTATGACTATATCCACCCTGCATTCATTAGCCAGGGGACTTCACCTCACGAGCGAACTTCCCTTATGATGTCATTTAGAGAGGTGTGTAACAGTAAATTAACATTTACATTTTATCATCATTTTCATTACCAATTCCATTCCATTAATCATGAGGTTGGTTCTTTTTATTTAAACCTAACATCATTAAACAACGGGGTTCATTCTAGTTGAACCTATCATCTTTAAACACCTATGGGTTCATTTTATGCGAGCCTAATTCCCATCGAACATTATCATTTATTTTACCTCAAATTACAATTCTAGGCTAGGTCTCCAAATGATCATTATGATCCTAGAAATTCTCAAAGTTCATGTAAATTGATAAGCCCATAAGTCTCCAAGTAGGGCATTTAACTTCCTAACCTCTAAAAGTTGGATAAAAGAAGTGATGCCTTAACATTACTTTAAACCTCCCCGAAATAAACCCCAGATGAACCCATTTCTAATCCAGGGCAACGACCAAACTCCATAACTACTCTAGGACTCTAAGTTTACTCCTTTAAAGAAGTTTCCTAGGTCCTAATCCTAAAGAATAAGGATGAAAATTAAAAGGAAAAAGACCCCAAAACTGCTGGAACCGAATCGATTCGCCCTAAGGGCCGAATCGATTCGCCCAAGCGAATCGATTCGCTCCGAAAGCGAATCGGTTCGGACAACAAAATTAAGTTTCTGCAAATGCCGAATCGATTCGGTCTTAATCCGAATCGATTCGGACAACAAGACCTGGGATTCTGCATCTATGCGAATCGATTCGCCCAAGGGGCCGAATCGATTCGCCCCTGCGAAAATGCCAAGAATGGCTATGGAGTCTTGAACTCCAAAATTCTAACCAAACCCAAACCAGCCAAACCCAATTAATCTAATGGAACTAATACACCAAAAATACACCCAACTACCATCATTTTCAATATTGATCATCCAAGTCAATTTCTAAGGGTTAAATACCCAAAATTCCACCAAAACCCTAACATTTCTAAATCATAACTATCAATGCAATTTATTCTACTTAAATCACAAAATTGCAAGTAGATTACTTGCCTCAAGGTAAGAATCCGATTTGATGAAGAAGGAAGCAACAAATCCAAGCTCCAATCTCTCTTTCCCTCCAAAGTTCTCTTCTTCTCTCTACTCTCTCTAGGGCTCAATAGTGTTAAATGGAAGAATGGGAATAGGGGTGGAAAATAAAACGGGGCTTAAGTCCCATAAGCCCACTTAAGTGACTAATACGCGATTACACTATATAAGCCAAAACCAGTCAAAAGTCCCCAAAATGCCAAAATACTATATGGCACTTATTTTGACTATCTCACACCTACCGGGACTAACTACACTATCCAAATTATCATTTGGGAATTTTATAACTCATTTTACTTCCGGTTTCATAATAAACCAAAATGTCATTTTAAATCCTTATGACATTATAAAATCACCACATGAACATTTTATCCACTCACGGGGTAACTATGCAACATTTTAGTAAATATTGGCCTTGTCATAACAAATTAATATTTACTCAACATCTACCATTTTATAATTAATTTCTACCCAGTGTAAATAAATATAAAATGGGCTATCAGAAGAGAGGGTTATTACATACTCCCCCCCTTAAGAGGGAATTTTGCCCCCAAAATTCAGGTATACCTCACAAGAAGAAGTGTGGATGCTATTCCCGCAAGTCATCCTTTCGACCCTATGTCAATTTCTCGACACTACGCTGACTATATAGAACTCATCCCCCAAGGTACTACCAGCGATCCCAAACGTAACTCTACGCTCTAAGATAGCAACCGACTACATCTAATAAGAACCGTCACGTTGCACCTTCTTAAAAAGGAATGTGCCTAAAGGCACCGTCGTATCTCTCGTACTCCCTTGCATGAGAGACAAGGAACAAATTATGAACTTGCCGCAAAATGTTTCGATAAAGCGAGCTAATAGGTCACCGGACCCACCGCAACATTTCTAGGAAAGGTACAACATCATGCGGTGCAAGTTTTTTTTCTTTTCTCCTCGAAATGCATAACGCCCTTCACAGGCGATACTCACCACAACATTTGGTTTAATGACCTCAAACTCCAGATGCCTTCTTCTCGCATCGACTGAGCTCTTTCGTCGGTCTTGGTTATAGGAGAGACTCATCATCTCGCACTTCTAACCAATAAGTGGGGAATCAAAAGGCCTACCATACAAGGCTTATTCTAAAGCGCCGTCCTAATAATGAATCGACACAAATTTTATATAGGCGAATTCAACGAGTGGAAAGCATTGTTCCCAACTACTCTTAAAGTTAGGCACGTATATAAGGAGTATATGCCTCAGCATATGGTTTATTCTATTAGTTTGGTCATCTCTGGAAAATGATAAGAAGTGATTTACCATAATTCGATTCCCATGGCTTCTTGGAACTTGCCAAGAATGAGAAACGGAAATCTTGATTCAGTACAACAACCTTCCCATGCCCAGCCAATAGTACTAGCGACGTATAACTTGGCACGATTGATCATTACCTTGGTGCACCGAAACATTAGAACCGCGTGATTTCTCCCTATCTGCTTAACTTAAGTCCCTTCCGTTCGGGACAAAATTCTCTTAAGGGGACGCACCCCACCCTCAAGATGGACTTTAATATAAATAGGGGATAATACTCCTTACAAGTTTAAACTTGTGAGGCGCATTAACAATAGATCGATACTCCAGTATTATCACTCCCCATCATGGCAGAGACTTGCTAATGGAATCTACCTTCGAGCTTAACCACGTGTCTCAGGGGTACGATTCAATTCACCCTTTCGTTATCTCCGTAACACTCCACTACGTGAGGCCTCATCTCCTTCGGCCTTAACCACCAACTTTTTGAAGTCCTCCCACTTCACATAACATGGAACCAATCCCTTGATATGAGTTTACGCATGACTTAGTCATGGTCAACTCCCAACAACCCTCCTAATTTTATGTCCCATACTAAAAGACCCTACATCCAAACAATCCTAAAGTCTATTTACCTATACCCTATCTAAGTCGTATACCTATTGCTGAGTATATCCCTAGTGCCCAAGACCTTTCTCAACTACCGACATTTGCTCGGTTTCGTGCGTGGGACGTCTCGCCGAAGCGAAATCCAAACAAGGAACCCTCCCGTTACACTACTACCTCGCGTTGTCAGTCATCGAGGGGTACAGGTCTAAGACACATGTTCGGGACCGAAAAGATTCTACAGCTACACACTACCAATAAAAAAAATAATTAAATAACAACCCAACGCTCACCCTTCGTAAAACCCTAGGGTTATATACCCTATAACATATGCATCTCAATAAATAGCCTTCTATATAAAGGCATAACCCGAAGTCTCAATTCGACTTCGTACCTCGGTCTCCCTCATATCGATCAGAGGAGAGAACTATGTGCAGTGCTCCTATGTCGCACTTTAATAGCCATCAATCACCCTTGTACGTGATTTTCGGCTAAACTTCCCATCCCGCTTACGACAATAATTTAATAAAACCAAATAAAATAAAAGGGAAGAATAGCATATCTTCACTCACAACATCGTTAAGTGTTCATGGGGCGGAGTGTCTCGCAAAGCGAAATCCAAACAAGGAACCCCTCTGCCACATGCCTACTTAACTAGTTGATCATGGAGATAGAGCGTAATATACATAAAATAAAAGAAAGAAAAGGTAGTATATCCCCACTCCCAACGTCGTTAAGGTTCGCGCGTGGAGCGTCCCGTAGAAGCGGAATCCAAACAAGGAACCCCTCCTATACGCTACCACTCAACTTGTTGGTCGTGGAGATAAGGCATAGCAATTACATACCAATATTACATCATACTCGACCATGTTATGGACGAGTAAACCGGCCTCAAGTACAATTTAATAAGAGAAAATGATACATACATATAAACAAAAGGAATGAGCGAACCATTACCCATAGAACCCGATACTAATGAAAAATGCTCTCAGAAGATATTATGAAATCTGTAATCTGAGAAAAGCTCGTAAAACAAATGAGCGCGTAACACCCGCATCGAATAACATATAACTCACGTATCTCTGAGAAAAACTTACCCTCAATAGCGGGTGGTGCCGGTAGGGCTGGAGGAAACATAGCCTCCCGATCATGACAAACGCGTCCATACTGTAGTTTCCCCTGCTGCGGAGGAACAACCATAATAGGTATCGGAGGTGGAAACTGAACACATGGCTGCTGCGGAGCCCGAGGAAACTGACCCCCAATCATCTGAGGACACTCCTTCTTGTAGTGACCTGCCTCCCCACATTGGAAGCACCGTCCCTTCATGTCCTCTCGACCACGACCTCCGATGTTCCTAAACTGGGAAAAGCCTCGGCCCAGATGACCCCTACCTCCAGGGCCACCCCGATCTGCCTGATGCAAAACACCTTGTCCGTGCCTATTATTGCCACTCGCAATAAACTCCCCAAGCTTCCATACTTGCCTCATTTCAGTAGCTCTCTTGCTACCCTGCATATATAATCGATGCTCCTGGCAATGGAGTAAGGCTGCATTTATAACCTCGCCATAAGCCTGGAAAGTTGGGTTACCCAATAAGTGTTTTCGGATTCTCCAGTTTAGACCTACCATAAACTTCGAGATCTTCCTCTCTTCCGGAGTCACCTCATTTGGTACAAAACTTGCTAACCGGGTGAACTCCTTTTCATACTCCGCTACAGACCTCTCCCCTTGCTCTACATCTTACAACTTCCTCTTCATCTCCCTCTGAACAGCGGGAGGAAAATACTTAAGATCAAATAAATCCCAGAACTCAGTGATTGACATGGTGTCTCTTTGCTCTGGGGTGGTCATCGTCTCCCACCAGTGTAATGCAGATCCGACAAGCTTAAAGGTGGTAAGGACTTGTTTCTTATCCTCACTACATTCTATCATTCGAAGGTGGCGTTGCATGTTTTTCTTCCATTGATCGGCTTTAATCGCATCTGTGCCTCCCTCGAATTCTGGGGGATTGCCCTTTAGAAAGGACTCCCGAACCCTTTCCCATGGAGTAAGTCCCGTAGGAGCTTGAACACCTGGAGCCCATGGCAATTGTAGGATCACTACGGTCATGGCGGCATTAATAGCTCCAGCCACTATGCTTGCTACATTCGCAACATTAACAGTCCCTTGTAGTGGCGGTGGAGGACCTACTTCCTTCTCTATGACCTTAATGCGTCTCGCTGGGCGACCTCTCTTAGGCGGCATCTGAGATGGAAGAACAATAGTATTAGAATACTAGTTAAAACAATCTATCTTGCAGAAGATCGCAAACATCAACAACAAGAAGTCCTAACATAGGGCCCTACATCAAAGAACGCTATGGTAGAACGAGATAAGTCCACACAGATCCTAGTACTCTAGAACCTGATGCTCTAATACCATCTGTGACAACCCGCAATTCGAGATAAGGGGTGGCCAGCCCGATACTCAAACGTAACAGGAATCATGGATGGATATCATTCTCAGCATCACAAATATAAACTGAGTATACGGGAAAACCACCCAATAAATCAGAAAACGGGTTGCCAAAAAGTGTAAAATTTTAAAAATGCGGTTATGAAAATTTAAACTAACAACCCAATCTGACAAGCAAGTGGAATTCCAAAAGATAACATATAGTATAACTAAAACGAATGTATACCAATGGACCGAATAAGCTATCGGTCCACAGCTACACAAGACAACGTACAACCAAATAAAATATCTTACATAGTACAGTCATTAATCAAATACAAATGTTTGGGCCACACGCCCGAGGGACAAGACCCGATCATATCTAGAATAACAAAAATGAACGCGTCTAATACAACATCCTGTAATAACCCGCAAAGTCTTACAGCTCGTCGAAAGTGCAGGGAACTTGGGAAGGTCAAGTCGGGCGTCCTTGCGGTGGAGCACCTGAGCGGATACAATAATATATATACAACAAGGAAGTAAACCGGTCAGGGCCGGGTTCTATATGATTTCTAGAAGAATAAAAAGCATGATAGATATGAACAGTTATACATGAATGATGAGGATGATAATATGAAATGTTATCTACAATTACAAGAAAGAATTTAAGGTAAAGCACTTTAATTTAAAACCCTTCCTTTTTAATACAATTTCCATTTCCTTCAGACATTCCTTATTAGGAATAAAACCATATATTCGGTTAAGTCAAGAAGTTATAATTTCTATTCATTAATTAAAACATCTCATTTTATCTTTCCATTCCTTATTAGGAATATCATTTACATCAAGTCCTCTTTATGGCACATATATTATTCCCGTGCTCTTCCTGGCACATATTTATGCTCTTTATGGCATTTCATATGCTCTTTGTGGTGTTTATCAACCATCAAGTCCAACTTGATGAAAGTATAGATATATTCATATACATATAACGATATCTAAGACCGCCCGTCCGGGTTTCCCCACTGTGCGCGCCCCTAAATGACCATCATCTTCCAGGGCCTAACATAAGACAACCTGGGCACCTATCGCAATACGTCGGGAAGCGGCCATGAGCCTGCGGGATAGTCAAGACCACACCCAGAATCTCCTACCCATCGCAGAAAATATAACAATAAGCTCTCCCATGGCCTAGGACTATATCCACCCTGCATTCATTAGCCAGGGGGCTTCACCTCACGAGAGAACTTCCCTTATGATGTCATTTAGAGAGGTGTGTAACAGTAAATTAACATATACATTTTATCATCATTTTCATTACCAATTCCATTTCCATTAATCATGAGGTTGGTTCTTTTTATTTAAACCTAACATCATTAAACAACGGGGTTCATTCTAGTTGAACCTATCATCTTTAAACACCTATGGGTTCATTTTATGCGAGCCTAATTCCCATCGAACATTATCATTTATTTTACCTCAAATTACAATTCTAGGCTAGGTCTCCAAATGATCATTATGATCCTAGAAATTCCCAAAGTTCATGTAAATTGATAAGCCCATAAGTCTCCAAGTAGGGCATTTAACTTCCTAACCTCTAAAAGTTGGATAAAAGAAGTGATGCCTTAACATTACTTTAAACCTCCCCGAAATAAACCCCAGATGAACCCATTTCTAATCCAGGGCAACGACCAAACTCCATAACTACTCTAGGACTCTAAGTTTACTCCTTTAAAGAAGTTTCCTAGGTCCTAATCCTAAAGAATAAGGATGAAAATTAAAAGGAAAAGACCCCAAAACTGTTGGAATCGAATCGATTTGCCCTAAGGGCCGAATCGATTCGCCCAAGCAAATAGATTCGCTCCGAAAGCGAATCGGTTCGGACAACAAAATTAAGTTTCTGCAAATGCCGAATCGATTCGGTCTTAATCCGAATCGATTCGGACAACAAGACCTGGGATTCTGCATCTATGCGAATCGATTCGCCCAAGGGGCCGAATCGATTCGCCCCTGCGAAAATGCCAAGAATGGCTATGGAGTCTTGAACTCCAAAATTCTAACCAAACCCAAACCAGCCAAACCCAATTAATCTAATGGAACTAATACACCAAAAACACACCCAACTACCATCATTTTCAATATTGATCATCCAAGTCAATTTCTAAGGGTTAAATACCCAAAATTCCACCAAAACCCTAACATTTCTAAATCATAACTATCAATGCAATTTATTCTACTTAAATCACAAAATTGCAAGTAGATTACTTGCCTCAAGGTAAGAATCCGATTTGATGAAGAAGGAAGCAACAAATCCAAGCTCCAATCTCTCTTTCCCTCCAAAGTTCTCTTCCACTCTCTACTCTCTCTAGGGCTCTATTGTGTAAAATGGAAGAATGGGAATAGGGGTGGAAAATAAAACGGGGCTTAAGTCCCATAAGCCCACTTAAGTGACTAATACGCGATTACACTATATAAGCCAAAACCAGTCAAAAGTCCCCAAAATGCCAAAATACTGTATGGCACTTATTTTGACTGTCTCACACCTACCGGGACTAACTACACTATCCAAATTATCATTTGGGAATTTTATAACTCATATTACTTCCGGTTTCATAATAAACAAAAATGTCATTTTAAATCCTTATGACATTATAAAATCACCACATGAACATTTTATCCACTCACGGGGTAACTATGCAACATTTTAGTAAATATTGGCCTTGTCATAACAAATTGATATTTACTCAACATCTACCATTTTATAATTAATTTATACCCAGTGTGAATAAATATAAAATGGTCTATCAGAAGAGAGGGTTATTACAAGATTTTTGTAAAGTGAATATCATAACCTCAGCTTCACGTGGTAAGACTTATGGAGAATAAGTTAGGGAGATGTATGGGATTCATTAGTACGGTAGACGTGCACACTAGATGAGAGGTGAGAATCCTCAAGAGAGTGTCGCATACTAATATGACTGTTGCATTAGCCGGTAAGCATTTTAAATACTTGCAAAACTATTTTCAAAACTGTTTTACATTCGAACTCTGACCCGTTTGCTGTTATCTCTTCTCTCTTGTGTATATATATATATGTATTACAGGTGCCCAGCCATAGGGGCATCTTGCTTAGGATTCTTTGGATGGAACGTGCTGTAGCTTTTTGTGGGAGTTGCAAGCCATTGCTTAGACGACCTCATTATTAACTCTACTTCTAGTTCAGTTTTATCCAGTGGGGGCATGTGTAGCCATGTTTCCATTATTTAGTTTGTATTGTCAGAGATTGTAATTCTTTTACTTTCAGTATCTTTACTTTGGGATTTATTACTATCGGGATGTTTTCCCTTTTTGTGTTTTAATGTTGGGATTTATTATTGATGGTTAAACTCTTGAACGTTCATTTTTATTCTTATACTAAATGTGTGACTCTTAAAATGTAAATGGTTAAAGGTTTTATAATTGGATTTAATAAAATGGAAATATGGTTTTAAATGGTTTTAACACTTAGCTTAATTATTTAGGGTGTTTAAATCGGAAAAGTTATTTTGCGACAGTAATGCTAAGAATGAACCAACTGTTCACCTTGATTTTAATTTAATAAATGAGTGATCTCCAGGTATTTAATTAGGCGGAGTGTCACAGGTGGTATCAGAGCATCAGGTTCTAGTATCCTTTAGGATCTATGCGGCTTATTATGCTTTCAGCATTGCTTTGTTTGATATAGAGCCCTATGTTTAGGATTGTCGATTTCTTTGATGAGATTTCATTCTCCTGCTAAGACGTATATACATTAGTGAATTCTAATTCCGTTCGGATGTGTGCGTGTGCCGAGCGATGACGGATATCAGAAGAGGGCCATTAAGCGTACATCAGGAGGAGGGGCTCAATTAAAATGGTAAAATATATTCGAAGATGATGACCGTAGTCGAGGTCACCTCCATTATGGCACGAGAAGCCAAGATTAGAAAGGTTACTAAGGCGCAGCCATGATTTCCAAATGCTGCTATAGTCGAATGAGGTGCAAGAGTAAAATCATCCAACGTGTTACAAAACGTGTAGAGCACTGTCAGTGGGAAATTCTAGAAATGCGAGAATTGTGTGTGTTTACCGAAGGAGGTAAAGTATCCAAAGTTTTAGATATAGAATGGAGTGTGGCTAACTGAAAGTGAAAATTTAGAGAAAATTTTTCTTGGCTTTCGGGAGAAGTTATAATGATGGGAGTTAACCACCAATTTTAGAAGTGGAATGCTATGCCTATAGGAGAACCTTAGGTACAGTGTTGACCGTATATTCCTTCGTCAGATGTTCAGGATTAGAAGTGAACATTGTCCTGAACTCATCACAGGAGGACGTGACAGGGGTCCATTTATGAATATGAATCTTAACCGTTAGCAAATTTTGTATCGGGAGATGTAGATACAAGTGGAGGAAACGACTCCAAGTGGGAGATCGACTCGTAATAATAGTTGATAACACTCAAAGAGAAAATTCTGATGGACGACCGAAGTAGGGGTTGACAATGTCATATTTTGTCAATAAAGATGGTAATGATCCTTTATGTGGGAAGCTAAAAGAATCGAAGAATTTAGTCGAGAATAAGACTGAATACAGCGGTGGTGGTGTAGCACAACAAAAGGGTGTGAATACTCATCAGGGGACCCATTTAAATGATTCGGATAGTTGAATTCTGACCAAGTGATGGTAAATTCAGTAAGGACTATTATAGACAGTGACATGTCCTTTATGTCCTAAAAGGCTAAAGGAATAACCGGGGTAGCCAACCGAAATCGAGTCTACTAAAGTCCGAGAGGAAGACCATCCTAACCTGGTTAGTAGGACAGGTGATAAGTGGATTATGTGTGGAGGTATTTTGTGGGGAGTGAGATCGCACGCGATAATATGTTTCGAAGTGAGTCAAGGGACAAGAATACGAAAAAAGCAACGATTAAGGTAGTTTTATTTTGGTTTGGGCAGACGTGTTATGTCCGGAAACCATTTGTACAGTCAAGACGATTGACAAGGTGGAAGTATAAGTTGTATCCTCAGAGGATGAGGCGTGTTTATGTGACACGAGTGAGTCACTATATTTTGTTCATTGCTAGATTAGCATGCGAGACGAGTTTAATGCATACAATTACAATGTTATTATTATGTGAATATTTTTCTCTAGTGTGGCGAGATTTTCCTTAGTTCTATCCGCGGAGGATGGATGAGTAAATTAACAGTGTTATGTAACTTATTGAGGTTACTCGTTGTAGTGATGTGATACGCGACTATGATATTATCTTTGTTAAAATGTTATAGAAATGGTTAGTACGATAGTGGGCATTTATTGCAAGGCTATCGGAGTGGTGGCGTTAGTGCAGCATATTTTTGTTCTCGCGAGGCTTCACCTCCAAGAAGGTCGGACTCGCACTTATATTATCTATTGGGCTCGAGATATTCGATGTTAATGCCTGTATAGACTTTATCATTATGATTTAGTATTTATCGGGTTTATCGTTGAGCGAGAAGATTTAACTCAATATTATGTTTAGCACTCAGGGCTTAGTGATAGGAAGAGTGCATTGTTATGTCTATCCTCTAGAGATGTGGGAGTTAAGAGTTATACCCCTATATTTAGGGAAAGGAATTTCGAGAATTCCGATTGTATGTATTCGAGGTTTATGGAATGCAATTACCACCAACCAATACTGAACGATAGTGAAATTGGTGAAATGTTTTTTGTTAAGTGTAATTACGGGAGGAAATGTAACTTTTCTGTCAAGAGACGGAATAAAGGGGTACATGCTATAGACAAAGGACCTAACGGATTTTGATAATCGAAAATGCTAGGTAGTAGTGTATCGGGGGGGTTCCTCGTTTGGATTTCGCTTTGCGAGACATCCCACGCATGAAACTTAGCATAAGGTTGGAATTAGGGAGAGGTTTGGTCACTAGTCCATGAGTTTGGTACCTCGGTCGTGCTAGGGGTAGGTAATTACATCTATAAGTTAGAAGTTGAATCATGATTTAAGGCCAGTGGAGCCGGACTGTGTGGTAAGAAAGCATTGAAAGTTTTGTTTTATCACCACGAGTTGAGAGGTGGAACGACGATAAGGAGGATTTAAAATTTTGATTTCTAGGGTGATTGAGAGTACCCAAGTGTTGTAACCACGTTCAGAACACAAGGTAAATAAAGAGTTGGGATGATTGTTAGCATGGATTATCTGGAAAGAATTTTATTATACAAAAGAGATGATTTGTATTTATTTTGATGAATAGAGCATTAGTGATTTATTTTGGTTGTTGTACCTATTTGGGAAAATTGTTGTACTCATTTGAAGAAGTTTGAGATTTGTTGTCCCTCCTTTGTTGTCATGGAATTTGAATGCCCTATTCCTTATATTTTGTGGGATTTAGTCAGTTCTACAGATGAGTAGCGCGCCGTTCGCTCTCCCAGGGCGGTCGGGGTGTTACAAAAGTGTGGGCATCTTGGTTAACTGATGTTAAAATCGTCCGAGTGGAAGGGACATGGTAATAGACGTGTGAAATATATGTTTGGGGGACTAGCATAACTAAGTGGAAGTGATAGGGTGGGTTAAACGTCACATGAGGGGCGAAAATCCATGCATAAGTGTGAAATTAGAATATCACACCTTAATTTGATTAGAAGGCTGTGGGAAGACATTTAAGAAGGAGTATTCCTTGAATAGAGTAGAATTTTATTATTATGAAGAACACTCGGAGCGGATTTGTTATTAGTCAAGTGTGAGAGAGACTTGCGCATACAAAGAGTGATGATGTTAATATGAAATAAAAGATCCAGAAGTGCGCATTGTGGAGGAAAGAGCACGGCATACACCAAGGAAGGAAGGGGAGTATTACGTGTCACTTAATGAGGGACATTTCAAGAAAAAAAAATCGATGTTTAGCGGGACTTAGTGAGTAGTCTCTACATGCACCACCCATAGGTAGGGTTTGGTTGGAAGAGGAGAATCAATCAGAGAATTTTGTGTTTATCGACAATTCCTGTATTTGGAAGAGGTCGGTAAAGTTCTTGGATGGGTTACCATCCTCAAAATAAGATCAAGGGTTCATCCGAACATGTGAATTAAGTCGCCCGAGAAGGAAGTGATTGATATTCCTTTGGGGTGGTTTACAATATTAACTAGTATGCGCCAGACTTCCTTTGAAAGGAAGGATCGCACCAGTACATGGTACGACACAATATTAATTTCTGAATCGGGATGAGATTTGTGAATCCCACCTTTGATATGGGATTTCAGGAACCAGCGGAGATAAAGTTTCATTTCGAGTAGGATATATCACCCTTAGCCAGGGAATAGGCGCACGGTGATTAAAGATTAGTGGAGCCACGTGAAGGAAATTTTGGAATCTTGGTACGGTGATTTCAGGAATGCTCTGTAGAAGCACTCGTACCTATTTGTCGCGTACGAGGTGCTTATTGAGGTTCTTGTGTGGAAGAACCCTAACTATTCTCCTTCTGAATATTTAGAGGTGAGTGGATAATCAGAATTTTGGATCGGTCGAGAATAATCCGATAACTATGGTGGAATTCCACGACTGTTTTAGGCGAACATGAGTGGTCAAATGTTCGTATGATTTTTTTTCAGAATGGGAGTTTTGTATATAAATAAATCCGAGTAGTTGTCATGTAGTGAGGTGCGACCTCCCAATGATAGTGAGCTAATGGAAATTTATAATGTATAGGCGCGACATACGCGAATATTTTCAGTTAGGAGCACCATGTGAAGTGTCTCCAACGAAAATGTTTAACAAGATTGATGTGAGGAAGGGGCTATAGTGATTGAGCGCCTTACTATGTAGATAGTTTGCGTACTGAAAAGATATCCAGAATTGTTCTACCAGGTAAGCCTTATTTTTCGAATTTCAGGACTAAATTCCTTTATTAGGGGGGAAGTATGTAATACCCCGTATTTTTATGGCTTTTAAATTTAGGGATTTATTAAATTTAATTGAGATATATTAATTTAATTTTAATCCGGAAAGTTATTTTAAATATTTACTAGCGTGACAAGAGTTAGTAATTATTGGAAATTTGTTGAATGTTACTGGATGAGTATAGTAATATATGATATTTATTTTATAAAATTTTCACTTGTGAATAAAATGGCAATCATGGAAATTTAAGTCGGGACGCGCCTGTATCGTGTCGGGACTAAAAGTTGATTAATAAAAGTGAATAAATTATAAGTTGCTCGTATGGTCATTTTGAGTGCGCCAAAGCGTCCGGAAGGGTCGAGATAGTCAGAAAAGTATACCCGGGGGTTTAGTTTGGGTCTCGGGGCGTTTTTAGGCTTAATTAGTACCCCAGGAGGGCATTTTGGACATTTCGTAAATTTGGGTAATTAAACCCACGAATTTGCAAGGGTTATATCATATGGAAAGTGTTATCTTCTAGGGTTAAGATAACCAAAAACTAATGACGGCCATGGTAGAGGAAGAGGAGAAGCTTTCCAAGAAATTCTAGGCCAAGAACACCTCCGATTGCACCGCCGTCACCGCCAAATGGTAGATCGCGCAACGGGGATCTCAACCACACCAAATTCTTCCGCAAAACCAGAACTTTAAATTTCAGGCAAGTATCTATCTTGATTTAATCAAGTTAATGCATCATTTCATATTAGTCTAAGGTTGACTAGAATTAGTGTTCTTGAAAGAAAAACCCATGTTGGAGATTAGAAAATTTCATGTTTTAGTGATATAAATGATAATCTCGAAACCCCCTTCACATGTAGAGGTTTAACCACGGATTTATGATGAATTAGAAGTAGAATTTATGGAGAAAGAATGATTTGAATTAAGTTAAAGAAATTTTTAGGGTTCATGAGAATTGCATAAATTTGGGCACTTTTAATCGATGTATCTTGATGAAAACTCGCATGCTTTACGTTAAATATTGTCCATTTGGGTTTGGGATGTTTGTGGTATAAATTTCTGGGAGTTTGGGAGTTAAAACTTTGGATTTGAATGATGTTGGATGATAGAACCCGTAACTGATTTTTCTGCAGAATTCGTCATACCTATTTGATCGATCGATCGAACCAGGAGTATCGATCGATCGACGCATTGATCGATCGAGCTCCTGCCATCGATCGATCGACCCCTCCTGGAAAACTGCATTTTTGCTCGTGTTAGCTTAATCCGATTTTATACGTAGGAAACCTTGATTAGGGTTGCTAGAACATAATGGGACATAAAAAGGACCAGTAGGGTCAAGATAGACCCCGTTAAGTGGAACTTTAATGTGAAGGAAAATAAAGGGGTAAACGGGGAAACATTCATACTTAAGAAATCATACGTGCGTTGATTAAATAATCGAAACATCTAGGAAGTTGGATTAGAAGGTGAGTGAGGGCCTACTGAAATTGTACTTACGTAAAGAGAATACTTCGAGAGATCAGAAGTGGGTTTAGGATAACTTTATTATGAGAATAAAAGTAATGAGTCCGTTATACGAGATAATTGAGTAAAATGTGTAATAACGGATAATGATAATTATGGGTCGTGAGAGTACCTAATTTAATAATGTGGATGTGAATTCATATATATATATGACAGTGTGATTGTGAATATATTATTTCTGTGTAAAAATCGTACCCGGGATACTTGCTATCACGAGGGTTTTCGCGTCGGTACAGCCTTATCTCGATGTGACCTTTATGGGGGATATTGACTTGTACCCTAGAACATAGTATTTCCATGGTACAGGCTATCTGATTGATAGTTCAGACGGGCCTAAGAGACGCGTGGGTATGTGCTGACCTCTTAGAACTGGGAACTATGCTTCGCCTCTATTTGTATGTGTTTGTGTTAATGCAGTTCGAGAGTGATTCCAAACTAGCATTTCCCTAAATATGTGTGATATAGGGACTCGATAGCAGAGTATGCCAGCACCATTGTTTTTATGTGGGGTGCCGTTGGTATATATATTTTATGAGTGATTGGTATATATATACTTATTTATGGGAACTTGCATCATAGATTTTATGTGGGGTGCCGTTTGTATATATTTTTTATGTGTAACTAATATATATATACGTGTATCTATATGAAAACTTTCTACCGAGTAAAATAGTAGTTAAGTAAAGTATGAAATTCTTCAACTTCACTATAATTATTCAGAAACATTATAACGATACGAAATTATTCTAAATTACGTAAGAAATCTTGAAGAGACAGATTTTTCTAAAGTGAATATCTTAACCTCAGTTTCACGTAGTAAGACTTATGGAGAATAAGTTAGGGAGATGTATGGGATTCATTAGTACGGTAGACGTGCACACTAGATGAGAGGTGAGAATTCTCAAGAGAGTGTCGCATACTAATATGACCGTTGCATTAGCTGGTAAGCATTTTAAATACTTGCTAAACTATTTTTAAAACTGTTTTACATTTGGACTCTGCTCGTTTGCTGTTATCTCTTCTCTCTTGTGTGTATATATATATATATATATATATATATATATATATATATATATATATATATATTACAGGTGCCCAGCCACAAGGTTGTCTTGCTTAGGATTCTTTGGATGGAACGCGCTGTAGCTTTTTGTAAGAGTTGCAGGCCATTGCTTAGACGACCTCATTGTTGACTCTACTTCTAGTTCAGTTTTATCCAGTGGGAGCATGTGTAGCCCTTTTTCCATTATTTAGTTGGTATTGTCAGAGATTGTAATTCTTTTACTTTCATTATCTTTACTTTGGGATTTATTACTGTCGGGATGTTTTCCCTTTTTGTGTTTTAATGTTGGGATTTATTATTGATGGTTAAACTCTTAAAGGTTCATTTTTATTCTTATATTAAATGTGTGACTCTTAAAATGTTAATGGTTAAAGGTTTTATAATTGGATTTAATAAAATGGAAATAAGGTTTTAAATGGTTTTGACACTTAGCTTAATTATTTAGGGTGTTTAAATTGGAAAAGTTATTTTCTACAGTGATGCTAAGAATGAACCAACTGTTCACCTTGATTTTAATTTAATAAAGGAGTGATCGCCTGGTGTTTAATTAGGCGGGGTGTCACAAAAACTTTTAAACTATGAGATGAGAAAAACAGGACGGGAATACAATTCCCCAACCCTAGTGTATTGCAGTTATAAAACTAATCGTAAATTTAACTGATTAATTAGACCCAGAATTTAGTACTCCCAAGCATTACGTATATGAGGTTGAAGCCCACATCATACTTAATCTGAGGACGAGTAAATCGGTATTACGATAGTTACACTCGAATTGCATTCTAAAGCATCCAGGTTACCCGAAAGCAAACGAGATCTAAAGATCTACAATTGTCGTGTTCCTACGTAATACGATCATAATCAATCACTAAATTCAGAGGATTAATGTTATACACATGCAACTATCACATCAAGCTGGGTTCATGCATCACGACCTTAGAAAATCTAGCCTAGCATGCTGAAACTAATGAAAATAAATTTTGATGTGCAGAAAACCATAATTAAACTAAGGAAACTTTGTAGAATGATGTAGAACGGAATTCGACTGAAGAAAATTAACTTCTAATCTTACCAAAGCAGTAAAAGCAGTAATTAAGAATACTTGCAATCACGAAATTCTGAACAATCTTCAACTTTGAAATTAAAAGAATAAACTATCTCTAAACTAGGGTTTTCTGGAAAGAAGGGAAAATTATATTAATTCTCCGTCCTAAAAATGATAAAAACTCGGGTTTAATTACCCTAAAAAGTTCCAGGAGTTTTAGCTGCACTAGGACTCTCCATTAGAGAGAAATAAAAAATCAAAACTCGACAGTCGGACCGGTCTGGGGCTTAGGCGGATCGATCTGCTTGGGAAGCGGACCGGTTCTTTTATTTTTCTGGTGGACCATTTTAGGGCAGACCGAGTCTTTTTATTTTCTTCCTTCTTCAGTTTGCTTTCGATCCCGGGTCCTCTGGATTGTGGCACTGCGGACCGGTCCGGTCCTACTGCGGATCGATCTGCCTCTTTCATTCCGGGACTCCGATTGAGGTGTCGTTTCTTCGCATGTGCTGATGAACTTGATATCTTCAACTTCTCTTAGATGCCTCATCCGAATTCTAGGTAAAAATTACACTTTTTCCCTTTTGACTTTTCCTTCTTTTCTTTCTTGATTCTTCCGGTTTCTTTATTTCTTTATTGACATTAAATACCTGCAAAATTAGTACAAAATACCAGAAACTCGGTGTACTCATTAGGATAAGTCAGTAGCAAGATTATGAGATAAAATCCAATCGATTACGTTGTTCGAGGTGCTAAAAGTAACTAAATTAAAGGGATAAATTTGGAAGAATTTATGCCTAATCAAATCCCCCTAACTTAGAACTTTGCGCATCCCGAGCAATGTAAAAGAATCCTAGCACGTCTCAACTCTTGAAAAGCAATTTATTGGGATATAATACCTTTTTTGCGGGAAGCTATTGCATTTAGCGTATGCAACAAGTCTTTAAACCCCTAGGTCACCCTAGTAGGACGAGTTGTGTCTCGTGAGGGTTTGCAGAGAATATACCCACAAAATTCGACTCAAAGAAGATTCAAAATATGCAAAAATTGTCTAATTCAAACTTTTCCAGAAAATATTCATCATCAAGTCATATTTACAAGTCTCAAACCATAGTGTGTGTGTGCGAAGCCAAAAATTTAATCGCGGATTTCCACCGATTGACCATTACGTTACTTATCCGAAAATTCATTTTGATTTCAAATTCTCATGGAATGCTCTCTTAAATGAATCACTCGGAATGTGTCTATTCTCTCGGTATGCGTGATATAAAGAGTAAGTGTAGTGGACGCAAAGTCACGCCCACAATTAGAAAGATGTAAATTTCATAGTGATTGGATCTCATCAACGGAATACGGTTTTAAAAACGGGAATATTGCCTCTTATTCACGCATTTAATCTCTTTTATTATCTTTTGGTGTATTAGCCCTCCACGTGGTAACCAATTTTCGCAATTTGGACTCGGTTATGACTTTTTCGGGTTTTAAGGTATATTAGGCAAAATGAAAATGGTAGGGAAGGTTGGAATTGGAAAAGTCATTTATGATGTCCGTTTGTGCTTTTTTCGGGCTATTGCTCATTTTTTTCTTCTTTTTCTCTATTTTTTTTTTTTGTTTTTCACTTCTTTTCTTTTCTTCCTATTTTTGTTGAGCATATCTATTTTTTTTCTTGACCCTTTATATGCACTCTTTGGACTTAAATTCTGAATTTTTTCATTTTTCGTAATTTTGGGCTATTTGGGTTTTTCGGGTTGTCAAACGAAAGGGACAATTTATTTGGCTCAATTTGGGTTACAAAAGGGGTGATTTTTTCGCATCTTTTTCTAGCCAATATTTTTGGGTGACAAACGAGGGCCTATTTCATTGTCCAAAATACCAATTGCGTTACCATATGTGTTTCGAGATGAATTTAAGTTTAGAGATCAATTTTTGGCACGTTTTTCAAAGCAGTCTTACACAAATTTTTCATAACCGATCAAAATGAAAGGATTGAGATCCTCGATGACTTTTTAGGCGCTGAAAATAACTTTGAGTTAACAATTAACTCAGATTGATTTTAAAAACTCACAAAAAGTTATAGGCTCGAATCTCACCAGGTTTGTTAATCTCCACACTTATTCGTTAAGTCGTCAATTTTCGCTCAATTTCTATCTTTAGTCAATTTCGATTATGTGTATATTGGATTTTACAACTTGAGACTTTAATCCGACTTTTAATGATATTTTTGAAAAAATTGAATTCCAATTTTAATTTATTTTGAACAAAAATATTTTTGGGTTTTTCAAATTTTATGATTTTTTTGGAAATTTGTGGGCATTTTTGAAAATTTGTGTAGTTTTAGAAATACGCACTTGTCACCCCCCCTAACTTAGACTTTTGCATTGTCCTCAAGTAAAAAGGACTAAAATCTAAGCGAGGCAAAATAATAAATGCGATAAATAAAACAAACAAATGGAGAAAATGCAGATTTTATAGAAAACATGATTGTGGTACAATTATAGGGAAAAACATACAACCATGTGAACAGGGAAATCAAATAAAAACTGCTATAACCACATAAAGCTTCAATGGGGCGGGGCTTGAGAAGAACCGGGTGCGTCAGGGCTATAGGGGTCATAGAAATAGGATGGCAAGGGCTCATTGGGATCCCCTTGGCGTCGGTATATGTCCGCTTGGAAACGGAACATCATGCTGGTGTTGCGACGGTAGTTGATCAAAAGTTGTCGAAGCGCGTCTCAAGCGCCACCATACGGTTCGTGAGGTCGCTACCCGCCCATTCAAAATCAGGGTCGTCTTCTTGGTCCGTCAACTCTTCATCCAGACCTACATCCCCCATTTCTACATTAGCACCGGCTGCCTCTTCCTCCTCTTCTTCTCTCTCACTTGAGGCAGCTTCTTCCTTGCTATCACTACCCCGCCTTGCCCGGAGGACGGCTAGCTGTTTTGCGCTCTTAGTGCGGATTCCTTGTCCAAAAGGATCCGGAATGCGAGTGCGATCGAGTGGCGCCGCAATGCCAGCATCCTTGAGGATGGAGGTAATCAATCGTGCATAAGGAAGTGGGGTTGCACCTTTTTCATCCAGGGCGGCGACCATGATGCCGGCGTATAGGGTGCGGGCCAAGTGGATGGAAGTGTGTGGATCAAATAGGTGGTAGGTCAATGTGGCCTGACGGGGCCGCATCGCGGAATCGTTGGACGTTTGCAGAATATTGGCGCACACAATTTGAAAAATGAGGTGCGCCTTCTCATTAAGACGTCCAACGACGACAGTTTTCCCTCTCCATGCAACATCCGGGGAAATGCGATCCATGATTATTTCTTTGGCCATCGGGGTGACGTTCCTTGGATAGGTGAATTCTTGGACATCGGGAACATCGTATTCGACCAACTTAGCCGTGAGGAGGGACAATGAAAAGGGGATGACGGTACCATCCACATATGCTTGAGCCTCGAATTGGCCCGTCCGAACAAGGGTTCCATAAAAGGAGCGGACCTCGGCTGCCCAAACCGCTTCGTACGGTTCATTGAGGAATCAACGCCAACCCCTAGCCATGAATAGGGTGGTGACAGAGTTGGGCAGACCTGTCCATTGGATAGCACGCTCCTTATGGAGTTTGTGATCCAGACCGAAGAACCGATTGCACCAACGTTTGTTGGCGGGAACGAAATTCGCCATGGACAGAGGGGAGGATGTCAGTGGAGTCATATTTGGTGGGGGACGGTCGTTGGGTCATGATATCAGGGAGAGGTGGCTGGAAATTTAGGAAGAGAGAAGAGAGGAGTGATGTGGTTGATGGTGTGGAGATAAAGGGAGGCTAGAGGTAGGTATTTATAGGTGGAATGGTGTGGGTAGGGTTGGGATTTGGAGGGAAAGTGTTGGGAGGGAAAAGGGGGTGGATTTGGTAGGGAAATGGAAGGGTTGGGTATGGGGGGGACGAATTGGGAGGGAATGAAGGGGATTGGGGAGAAGGGGGTGGTGAACCTAGGGAAATGGAGAAAAAAATTCTGCAGAAAGCGGACCGGTCGTCCTGGGGATCGGATCGATTCGGTCCTTTAATATGCATGCCAATTCGACTACCGGCCCGGTCCGACTCAAAATTAAAGGAACCGGTCCGGGGCGGACCGGTCCGGCCCTAAAATAAAGGAACCGATCCATCTCTTGTTTTTGAGTTGGATTTCCCCTAACTTAGTTTCGATCGCTCTTCTCTGAAAATTTTCACTTTCACAACATACTCCCTATCAATTTTGGATTAAAAACCTCTTGATACCAATGGCCAATGTAACGTGACTCCATTTCTTGAAAATGTGAATGCTTTCACCCGAATGTACCCTAATCCCAAGGACTCTAACTACACACGCGACTCTCATCTACTATACACAAGAATTCACCCCATACACATCGGGGGTGCGACGACCTCGCTGTAGCAGCTCACTCTACCCCGTAAACGGGGTCCGACAACTAAACGGTGTCGACTTCTTCCACACACGCCTCTATATATGACTTTAGGCGTTGTCCATTTACTTTGAATGTATTCCCCCTTTAAAATCATCTAATTCAACAGCTCCATGAGGGAAAACATTCTTCACGGCGAACGGGCCAGACCATCGTGACCGTAACTTGCCCAGAAAGAGATAAAGTCGAGAGTTATAAAGAAGCACTTTTTACCCGGGAAGAAACTCTTTGCGTCGAATGATGTTATCGTGAGCGAGTTTCATCCTTTCTTTGGAAATTTTAGCATTTTCATACGCATCATTGCGTAGCTCTTCTAACTCATTTAATTAAAGCTTGCGAGCTTCACCGGCCTTATCCATGGCATAGTTCAACTTCTTAATCGCCCAATATGCCTTGTGTTCTAACTCCATGGGAAGATGGGAAGGTTTTCCATATTGAAAGTGTAAAGGGGACATGCCAAGTTGATTTTTATATGCGGTGCGATAGGCCCATAGCGAATCGTTCAATCTAAGTGACCAATCTTTCCGGGTAGGATTGGCGGTCTTTTCAAGAATGTTCTTGATTTCCCGATTCGCTAGTTTGTCATGCCCCATTCGTTTTTGGTTGATAAGTCGTCCCGACCTTGTGAACGATGCCATACTTTCTCATGAGGTTCGCGAATGTCCTATTGCAAAAGTGCGTGCCATTATCATTGATTATCGCTTTCAAAGCACCGAAGCAGGAAAGTATGTGTTTCTGCAGGAACTTTATCACCACTTTGTTGTCATTTTTCTTGGTAGCTGTAGCTTCGACCCATTTAAAAACGTAGTCTACCGCAACAAGGATGTATAGGAAACCAAAGGACGGGGGGAAGGAACCCATGAAGTGAATACCCTAATAGTCGAAGATCTCAATGATGAGTTTGGGGGTAAGAGGCATCATGTCTCCTCAGGTAATGGCTCCCATCCGTTGGCACCTATTGCAAGATTTACAAGAAGCGTTCACATCCTGAAATATTATGGGCCAATAGAAGCCGCATTGCAGAATTTTAGCGGTCGTCTTTTTTCTCAAAAAGTGGCCTCCACAAGCTTTTGAATGACAAAATTGGATGACTTTAGGGATCTCATCATCCGGTACACATCGTCGGATGATTTGGTCGGCGTAATATTTAAACAGGAAGGGATCATCATAGAAGAAAATGCGCGACCAAGTAATAAACCTCTTTTTATCTTGCGGTGTCCAATTGGGAGGGACGGCTCCCGTGATAAGATAATTCTCTATATCTGCAAACCAGGGAAAAGAAGAGGTAGCAAAGAGTTGCTCATCTGCAAAGTATTTGTCTATGGGTATGGGATCACTAGGTACGTCGGACGAAAGCCGTGATAAGTGGTCGGCAATGACGTTTTGTACCCCTTTCTTATCTTTAATGGAGAGATTGAACTCTTGTAGAAGTAGGATCCACCTTATGAGATGCGCCTTTGCATCTTTCTTTGCAAGTATGCATTTCAATGTCGCGTGGTCGGTGAAATAAGTAATGGGAGAACCGATAAGGTATGACCGAAATTTATCAAGGGCAAAGACTACCGCTAATAACTCTTTCTATGTGGTAGAGTAGTTGAGTTGTGGTCTGGTAATATTTCAGCTAGCGTTGTAGATGACGTGAGCCTGCTTATCATTTCTTTGGCCCAAAATAGTCCCAATCGTATAATCGCTAGCATCACACATAAGTTCAAATGGTAAAGACCAATCCGAAACATGCATGATGGGAGGGGACACAAGCATGGTTTTAAATTTTTCAAAAGAGCTTTGGCATGCTTCCGTCCACTCAAGTGGGGTGTCCTTCATGAGTAGGTTGCTTAAGGGTCTAGCGATGGCGCTAAAGTCCTTAATGAACCTTCGATAAAACCCCGCGTGGCCCAAGAAGGAGCGCACGTCTTTGAGCGATTTTGGTGGGGGAAGATCAACTATGACATCTATATTTGCCCTATCGACTTCTATCCCTTTGGATGATACTATGTGGCCAAGAACTATTCCCTCAGTGACCATTAAATGGCATTTCTCCCAATTCAGCACTAACTTCTTTTCCACACACCGGGCAAGCACTTGGCCTAGGTTTTCTAGACACAGATCGAAAGAGGTGCCAAAAAGGCTGAAATCGTCCCTAAACACTTTGAGTCCTCTCTCGACCATGTCGCTAAATAGGCTCAACATGCACCTTTAAAAGGTCGCGGGTGCATTACACAAGCCAAATGGCATACGTTTGTAGGTAAACGTACCAAAAGGACAAGTGAAATTTGTTCTCTCCTGGTCAAGTACATCTACCTCAATTTGGTTATATCCAAAATAACCATCAAGGAAGAAATAGTAAGGGTGGTCCGCTACTCTCTCAAGCATTTGATCAATAAATGGCAAGGGGAAGTGGTCTTTCCTAGTTCCCTCATTGAGTTTCCGATAATCAATGCAAACGTGCCAGCCGGTGGTGGTACGTTGGGGAACTAGCTCTCCCTTAGCATTCTCAATCACTGTCATGCTTGACTTCTTCGGGACGACTTGAATAGGGCTCACCCACTTATTATCCGAGATTGGGTAGATAATCCCGGTATCCAATAACTTGATAATTTCCGTTATCACCACTTCTTTCATATTGGGATTTATCCTTCTTTTCATTTCTCTTGAGGTCTTAACATCCTCTTCGAGATGGATCTTGTAAGTGAAAATCAAAGGACTTATCCCCTTCAAATCAGCAATGCACCAACCAAAAGCACTTTGGTGCTTTCCTAAAATTTTCAACAGTTTACCCTCCTATTTTTCGTCTAGGCTAGAGGAGACAACAACAGGAAATGTCTTATCCTCTCCTAGGTATGCAAATTTAATATGGGAGGGGAGTTTCTTCAATTCGAGGGTTGGAAGTTTATCGCTAGAGGGAACCATGCGTGTATCCCTCGGAGGTAACTCCTCGAATCTAGAAACCCAATTTACATCTCTCACATCCTCGTCCGACGCTCTCTCATCGAGTAACTCTCTCAACTCCTTAACCTCCCTCTCGAATTCGGTGTACATCCCCTCACTCTCGTGACTCGACACTAAATAGGATCCTAAGGCGTCTCCACAACAATTCTCCTCAAAGTACTCCTCTACGATCTCATTTATGAAGCTCACCGCGTGAAGATCATCTTCTTCCCCCGTATGTTGGGCAATATGGAAGATGTTGATTTCTAAGGTCATGTTCCCAAAAGTGAGTTGCATTCGCCCATTCCGAGTATTGATGATTGTGTTAGCAGTAGATAAGAATGGGTGCCCAAGGATGATGGGAAAATGGTTGCTCGAGGTGAAGGAGGGCTCCGTGTCCCAAATGACAAAGTATATCGGGAAGTAAAAAGTGTCAACTTGGATGATCACATCCTCAACTATGCCTCTTAGGATCTTCACGGTTCGATTCGCTAATTGGAGAGTGACCTTTGTGGGCTTGAGTTCGCCCAAATCAAGTTGCCTATAGATGGAGTAAGGGAGGATATTGACACTTTCTCCCAAATCAAGTAAGGCTTTTTCTATTTTATTTTCTCCAATGATGTAGGAAATGGTGGGTGCACCGGGATCTTTGAATTTAGGTGGGAGAACGTTAAGTAGAATGGAGCTCACCTTCTATGCTAGAAAGACATTCTTCTTTACCTTCATCTTTCTTTTTACCGTCGACAAGTCCTAGATGACTTTTGCATAAGCTGGAATTTGCTTAATGGCATCGAGGAAAGGTAAGTTCAGCTTTACTTGCTTTAGTACGTCTAATATGTCATCATGCGGGTTTCCTTTATGGGAATGAATCAACCTTTGAGGAAATGGTGCCGCGGAGGGTGGTTTCACTACTACCCCGGGCCCACTACCATCTTCTTTGTCACTCTCATTTAAGGGGACATCTTCGGCCTCTTTCATGCCGGGCGAAATATCCTTGTCTTTCGTTGTGTCGTGTGGGGGAGGTGATAAATCAACAACTCTCCCACTACGAAGAGTGGTCACAGCTTAACATTGCTCCTGATGTTCAGTAGAAGTGGAGCTAACACTAGTTTGACCTTGGGGAGGTCTTTGGCCCTGGGCAGGAAACTTGCCCTTCTATTGGACATTCAACGAGGATTGTATCTTTGATAGATTTGCATTTATGTCACTGATTAAGCGATCATATCTAGCATTGGTTGTAGTCTGGATATTGATAAATTGATTCATAGTATCCTCAAGAGTTTTCTGCGGTGGTGGGATATATGCTCCTTTAGGTGGTGGTGCTTGCACATGTCCTTGCATGTGTGGCGCTTGTTGAAAGTATTATGGTGGAGGAGGGGCAACATGTGAAGTAGGGTTCATCGAAGCATGTTGTTGCCCATAGCTAAAACCAGGATGGTTTTTCCATGAAGGGTTGTAAGAATTCCTGTGCGGTGCACCAAAATTACCCTTAAATCCTCCTATACCACTAACTTGCTCTTGAAGCATCACTTTATAGGCGGGTATAGTCGGGCATTCCTCAGTTGAATGACCCGCCTCACAAATCGCACACACCTTCTCGACGGGGTTTGGTATGGATCCAGTTGGTCCTCTTCCATATACCTCACATAAGTCTCAAAATCCTTTCTCAAGGGTCTCCAATTGACTGTCCATCATAGAATTCTTATTTACGTGAAATAGACCGGACGCTTCTGGAGTGGTGGTCACTTGACGATTTCGATTTTGAGCATTAGGATCAGATGTATCCCAGGATTGGTTAGTCTCGACAACATACGTTAGGTGAAGCTCAGCATTGTGGGCGTCTAGTTCGACAAAAGGACAACTACCCGTGGTTTCAACGAGTTGTTTGGAATTAAGATTCAACCCATTATAGAGAAAGGAAATGATTTGTGCTGTATCAAATCCATGATGGGGGCACGAAGTAACTAACTCATTGAAACGCTCGTAACATCTTCTTTTGATTATATTCACAATAATTTCACAATTGGTCATAAAATTAATATTTTCATTACGTGAACTTACACTATAACTCATGACACATTTTATGACAAAAAAATTTGATAATGTATCAAATACATTTTATATAATACGAGCATGAAACCCGAGCGATGTGCGAGTGAACTACAATTTTTTTAACCATATGTAAATGCATATAGCCAAAATCATCTCACTAAATGAATCAATAATCAATCAATCACTTATGAAAAATTAATTATTGGTCAAGTTTACACACACCCGCGCGCGCGCGCGCACACACACACACACACACACACACACACACACACACACATATATATATATATATATATATATATATATATATATATATATATATATCATAAAGTAAACTATATATTATTCATTGAAGTGTAAACACAATGGAATTTATACATTTTAGTTTGATACAATTTTGTATCAGTAGTCCATATGTGGTCAACAATGGGTACAACATCATGTATAGTGATTTTATATACAATGGTTTTGCAAGTTCGCTGACTAAAAATTTAAGTTTACCATATAGTTTTGACAATAGCAAAGACGAGTCCATCTTAAAACATTATGTTTTTATTGTAAACAAAGTTTAAATACTTTGTTCAAATAAATTGAATGCATATCAATATTATAATGGTAATCACCATCTAAGAATAATATGTCTACAAGTTAATAACTTTTTTAATAGATAATTGTAACGAATTTCACATAGTATTTAATAATTTTTTGAATAGACAATTGTAATGAATTTCACATAGTATATATCAGACTAAAAGAAATTAAAATAATATAGCAATTAATTGTAATAAATTTCACATAGTATATACCAAATTAAAATAAAAGAATAGTCTACTTTCACTATCAACCACTTTATGCATTTATTTCATCACTCATTTATGCAACTCCATATAGTGTAACAATCACCACCCAATTCCTCTCTTACACTAAGTCTCTATATCATGTAATTGGATAATTATAAATATTTCAAAAATTAAATTACAAAATAGTTATGTAGTTCCAAAATAAGCAAAGCTAGACAATGATAGTTTTATCTTCCAAATCTTATTTCCATCTTTTGGATCCCTTTTCACAAACATCACATGTGCGAAAAACACATTATAACTTTCATTCTCAACCTCCTTCACTAAATCCTTGAAACAACAACAACAAACCTGATATAAACAAACTGAAAAAATTCATAAAGCAAACCAAATTGGAAGGAAATAAAATCTATAAACAATTGATAAATATGAAAGCAATAAGTAATGGATATAATAGTAATCATTGGTTCGATGGCAACACTGGGCGATGGTGGAGGAGTTTTCATGCAGTTGCCAAAGGTGAAGTCGAGAGGCTTTGCTTTTATATCAAGACTTTGATTTTATTTTGTCATCGTGATGATGATGATGATGATGATGATGATGATGATGATGATGGACAATAACTATATAACCCACGTACTCTTTTAGACTATTGCTCAACCGCCGAGCGAACACGGATACTAAGAATGATGGAGGTCTCGGTAATAATATCTGACTTTGACAACATCATTTCAACTCCTCATCAAGAATAAAGAAGGATCGTTATATTTTCCAACCAACTTCTAATTAAATATCACTGTGACCAAAATGATCAGATATGGAGTTTTGATTGGGACCAAAATGCTCTTTTTACATCTCAAACATGGGTCTAGACCAGATATATAAGTCTTTTTTGTTGGGTCTTTAAATGTTGAACTTTTAAGGAGGTCTGCGAAAGAGTCGGCAATAAATTTATAAGGTCCATGGGGAGAATGGAATAGAGAAAGATAAAGAAACGGATTAAAGAAGGAGAAATGGCGGATAGAGAAAACAAACGGCGAGAGGAGAAGAGATAGAGATAAAGATTGGAGTAAATGGTGGAGAAAAAGTAAATGGGAGAGAGAAGAGAGACATTGGGTGGGGATATCCAAAAGTCAATAAGATAAAATTCATGTAGCCAAATAAATAGGGTCTCTTCAAATTCTGAGATAACATAAAATAATTAAAATATTTATAAAGTGTACACATGTCATCGTGTATGCATGACAAATGTAATCACCGTATTCTTCTATCAATTTTAATTATATACTATAATTTAGTAATGTGGTGAGTGTAATGGGAAGTTAGTATAGTGGTGTAGCAAGTTAAACATTTAGATGCCTAAGTGGTTTTTATTTTCTCAAAGTGTTTTAGGTCTTTGGAGAAATCAAGACAACAATTTCTTTAACCAATGGGTTTACATACAAACTAGGAACAAATAACAAAATCATTATTATTGTGTGGTTACATGCGATATGTTTATCATAAGATAACATTTGAGTAAATTATATTTGAAGATATGAGTATATCGATTTATAACAAACAAAAAAAAAATCAACAATGGAGAAAAATCATCTAACTGGTGTCTTCATCACTTACAAAGGAATTAATATTATCTTTTCCATTTTAAAATGGATCTTTATGATACTTACAACTCAAGTTTCCTCCAAGGGTCACAAACTTAGTTCAAGCAAATGGGTTCTATATGCAGTCAATATTTCCATGTTGTCTCACCATCGAATATAGTTGGGGCTGACAAATCGAAACTCGCCTAAGTATTCAACCCTTAAATGACCCATGCCGGTTTCCATCGCATCTGAGAAGTTTTAGGTTGCGAGTTGAAAATGAACCGCTCGGTTTATTAACGAGTTAAAACCTTACCTATTTTTTACTTGTTAAATAATCCACCATGTTTTCATTAATAACCCACCATCTTCTCTCCTTCATTTATAGCCCCTTTGCAAATTCAAGCAATAGAAATGAACAAAATTATCACGAGCCAATAAAAAAATCCCAAATAACTTCCTCTCTCTCTCTCCGCAACTCTCTTCTTCGCAGATCAGAATTGAGTTGTGATCTTCTTCCAATGACTGGTTAATGATCAACCATCCCAAATCCATCCACATCAGATATCTGACCCGCACACAACCCATCCAGATTTGACCCAAACCACCAAAGACCCACCCAGATCCGCCCAAATTCACCCATTTGTTGGGTTTAGATATATCAAAATGGAGGCATAAATGTGTGACCTCTCTCTCTCTCTCTCTCTCAACAATGGAAATGGGTTCAAATGGCATATAACAATATAAAAGAAAAAGGAAATGTAGTAAGGACGCACATCAACATCTCTCTCTCTCTCTCTCTCTCTCTCTCTCTCTCTATAAGAGAAAGGGTGCAATGAAACGGACATCAGATCTATAGTCCTTTGTATTATGAAGGACAACACACAACCTCACTTTCTCTCTCATGTATATTTGATTGGAAATAACAAATATATCGTCTAAATCAGAATAATACAACATGTATCTCTCTCTCTCTCTAACACACACACACACATACCTCAAGGTAAAAAGTGAGTAAAAAATAAGATTCAATAACATTTTGATGGCCTCATTTTGATGTGAAAATCACACCAATAGTCGACTCCATTGGGAAAAAGTTGACTATTTATCCACACTCACTCTAACAGCTAGTTTATTTAAAAAGGGAATCTATGTAGGGTCTTACAGTTGAATTTACTTTAGGACTTACACCTAAAAGTTAGTGTTACACAAGAACCAATTTTTTGTTCCCCCAAAATTAACAAAGAGAGTAAATAAGAATAATAAAGGGAAAAATATGTATTAAACACAAATTCCCATTCAAGCAAGTATATCTAATGCGTAATTTATGATCTGAATTAGACTGTATCTTTTTTTAATCTATATGCGTTAAATTCCCTCGATGGCGGACGCTATTCACATTTGTTTTACCGAACTCTCGATACAATCTCTTATTTTGTGATCTTCTTATATCATTTTTAGAATGCTATGTGATGTTGATTAAACCGACTTCACAAATTCCAATTGTAAACTTATTTAATTAGAGTTAATTTTTAAACCAATTTAATTCAGACTTAAAAATACAACTACGTGGGTAAAATCAAACCAACATAAATAAATTACTGACACATCGATTTCAGGAACAAACCCAAAGGGGAAAACCTTTTTATTCTCCTATGTAAAATAAATTACAACTTACATACACAATAAAATCTACAATGAATATCACGCAGATACTCACATAGACACACAGCCTAGAGTCATCAATGGAACAAGTGCAGCAACCCACAAGAACACGCATCTCGGAATCAACAAGGAATACCCATGAGAATTCCTAAATGACATGCAATCATCAGTCGTAGATTTATCTTCTCTACAAGAGAAACTTTACCAAAGATGTATCTTGGGTTCCAAAAGAATTCACTAAACTATTGAGATTTTTTGTGAATTGAAAAACAAAGGTTTGAAACCTAAATTGAAGAAGACAAAAGTATTTTGCTGGTTTGCAGTATATGAAAAATGAAAAGCCTCGGGTCTTCTTAAGAAATAATGACTCATTTAACACACTTTATATAAAAAACTTGAGTCGGCAGATCGCTTAAACGAAATCCTTATGTCAGTCGAAGGATGACATGTGTCGCTCGAACGAGGCTTCGCGCGAGATACTTATGTCGTTTGAACGACATTATTAGGTCGCTCAAACTATAGAAGCAACAAATTTCTGCACTTCAACACTTCAAAAAAATTCCATTTGACGAAAAACAATGCCTTAGTTGATTAAAAATAGTTTAGAAAAAATTTTCAATGCTTAGAAAAATTATCCCAATATTTTAAATGAACCGTAAAGGGACTTAAACACAACCTTACTAAAATTAATCTCACAGAGGCTTTTCTGTTCAAGAACGTTGATATTTGGATCCGTCTTGATGCATGATAAGTCTTGAATAAATCTTCGACAGTAGTAGCGGTATACGACATACACTAATGTAAACGAGGACTAATAAAATACGTCCTTACAAATCTCCCCCTATGTCTATGACAGTACAAACTAAAAACATCTGAATTATCAAATCAAATGCCTATACAAATCCAATACCCTCCCATGTACCTAAAATTGAAAAGGTACTAAAAATGTTAAGAATTGCATCTTTAAACTTACTTCAAAATCTTCAACCTCAAATCTTCTTTGTCATCATCAGGGTGTGCAAAATAATTCTCAATTTTGTACCTACACACATGAGACAAGAAACAAATACCTTCGTGACGTATTGAGTTTGAAATGAGATAAATATAAATCAAACATAGCTCAAATCTCAATTCTCCCCCATTAAAATATAATTCGTTCTCCCCCTTTTTATTTGTCTGAAATAGACAAGGAAAAGAATAAACAAAAATCAACATGGAGTGTCACGACAAGAAAAGCAAACAACTACGATCACCCAAGATATACGCAAAGCATTCCACCAACTATTTTTGATTTTTCAAATTTTTCAAACAAAAATGCAAAAATAATTTTACAAAAATCACACACCTTGAATTTACACTAAGATAACCAAATCGTGGAAATAGAATGAATGGATGTGAACAAATTGGATAGAATAGTCAATGCAATCAAACATAACATATGTGCACGATGAATACGGATACTCCTAACGAATGAACTTAAAAACGTCCTTAGGTGTCAAAAAGGAATTAATATGACATCGACTCAATCTAATCGACACATCAAAGCCTAAAATAATTTCCACACCAATGACGTCTAAAACGATGTAATGTTTTTCAAGACTTTGTCAGGACGTGCAAACCCGTTGATTACTTTTCCATCCGAACACCTTCATAAATAATATATCTTTTATTTTTTTCTTGAGGTGATCTATTTTTCTCTCCTTAGAGAAATCCTATTGGCCCTAATTTGGCATATTTGTCTTTTTATTGCCTTAGTTTTTTCTAGGCTCTTTTAAACGGTGGCTTAAACGACGAGTTAATTTTGTACTCTCGCTGCTTTTTCCCCTGTTCACTCATCATATTTTGCAATTTAATCAAATTAACGGTTATTTCATGCACTACTTTCATTGTTGAGTTTTATCACATTTGGTTCATTTTGAAGACATGATTGAGATGAAAATACTTCGACCAACATGTGATAGACAAGTACAATCAAACAAATCCATGCAAGTGTGCATTAAAGGAGACTAAGGGTCAAACATGTAGGTATAAATCTCAAATTACATCTTAATGACTCCAAACATTATAAATCACAAAAATGAAATGATGACACATATCAAAACACTATCAGATAGTCACATGGAGTCAAACACGTAGGTAGAAATCTCAAATTACATCTTAATGACTCCAAACATTATAAATCACAAAAATAAAATGATGACGCATATCAAAACACTATCAAATAATCACATGGATATGGAATGAAATTGTGACTCGGTCATCCTAAATGTTCATTCATAAATGGTGTAAACAAAATATAAAACTCTTTTGTCTTTTTCCAAAAAATTTATCAAAAAAAATCTTTTTGGAATTTTCAAATCTTTCTCAGAAAAATAAAAATCTTTTTGTATTTTTTCCAAAAAAATTTCAAAAACAAAAATCTTTTTGGTTTTTCAAAAAATATATCAAAAATGAAAAATATAAATACAAAAATGATACACAATAGAAATAGGCATAAAATATCATCATGAAATCATCCTATGCTAGCAAAAAAGTCTAAACCTCAACCGTTAAGTGCGATGGAGTTTTCCAAAAGTGGTGGCATCCTATGAAAAATAACCACCAAGTCATGTGAAGTCTTGAATAAAAACTTAACTTTCTCCCTAATATGTGAAAAATCTCTCATGTAATCATCCGGATCATCATGTGTAGGTGCATGTGTGTGAACATGTGGCAAAACTCTGTGCGACATACCACCCAACTTAAAGTAAAATCCCCTAAGGTGTCCTCTCTTCTTGCAATGGGTGACAATGTACACGAGCCTAGGAACACCTCTATCAAAACGTATACGGTTCACTCTCCTATACTAAATGGGACGCCTAGGTGGGTTAGGTTGAGAGCCATATGTATCAATCACAAACTCGGGAACCGGATCGGGTGCAACTTGAGAAGTGGACACACTGTCATGACCTATTCCTAGTCTCTCAATATTGCCCAAAGCGGGTTCGAGGAGAATATTTCCTACCTTCTTAGATGTATCCTCTAAAGTGACCTTTACCTCATGGGCACATTCGATAACTCTCTCTAATTGTGACACATGGGCTTTAAGCTCACTTTTCTCCCGATTTACAATGATCAACTGCTCACTCAAAGAAACCTTCACCTTTTCAAGTAGACTCGCTGCTACCTCAGATCCCCTCAAACTCTTAATCTCTCTCTCCAAATCAATCACCTTAAGAGTTAGGTCTTTGTTCAATTTTTTGGTCTTTAGGGTCTCGGTGTACAAATATCTAAACACAGTCTAGAGCTCACTTTCACCCTCACTAGAAACACTTAAACTATCATCCTCGGAGGTCTCACGTGCAAAAATATCCTCATCGTTGTGGGGAAAACTCGGTTTTCTCACCTGACTAGTTAAAAAGGCTACACACATTCCATGTGAATATTCATCCCTGGAATCCTTCACCTCTTGCTTACTATCGCTAAGAGTGGTTGGCACGACAATTTTTTTTCCATTTCTCTTTAGCCTAGTGGAACACTCAAACGCCTTATACCCCTTGCCCTCGCACTCAAAACATCTATCTTCTTCATCTTTATCTTTCTCACCGCTCTCTTTAGCCTCATCCTTCTTTTTATTTTTCTCAAAAAATCTTTATTGGAAGAATTTTCTTTGGAAAATTTGAGAAAATTTTAAAAATATTCACAAGCAAGGGCATATCAAAATCAAATTCTCCCTCAGACTCGAACTCAAACTTTCACTTTCTTTTTCTTATCTCTCTTGGACATTTCCTCTCCCTTCCAATACTACGCTATAAGTGCTATCCTTCTATCCTTAGGCTTGACAGTCTTTGGAAACATGTCAATCTCACATGTCTGGAGATCTCCTACCAGCTCTACTAATTTTAAATTGCTCAAATTATTTAAGTTCACAATATTAGATAAACGTGCATAAAAATCATCAAAACCCTCAGATTCAAGCATGGGTGTTGTTTCAAATTGAGTAGTTAAATTTTGAATTTGAGACTATTCGACCACATTTGTGACTTCATGGGTAAGTGGTAAAACATCCCATACTTCTTTCGATGTGGTGCACGTCATTATTCGTCGAAACTCTTCAGGATTGACGGTACCAGAAATTGCACTTAGCCCACGAGAATTAAAAGTACTCCATCTAAACTCATCCTCAGTCCAGTCTGCCACGGGTTTTAAATTAGTAACATTATTTGCGGTGACAGTGGGAGGAGTCCAGCCTCTTTCACAAGTAACCCAAACACGCTCATCGATTGCTTTTAAATGCGATTTCATATGGGCTTCCAGTAAGCATAATTAGACCTGTTAAAAATTAGCAATCTAAGTTTTCATTCGAAAACATTACGATTTTTCAAAATCATATTTTTTCAAAAAAAATCAATATCACAAAATTTTGTAGAAAACAGAATCACTCGATAAATTAGATAAATCCTCTCTGATACCAATTTGAGAATGCTATGTGATATTGATTAAACCGAATTCGCAAATTCCAATTGTAAACTTATTTCATTAGAGTCAATTTTTAAACCAATTTAATTCATCCCTAAAACATAAAACTACGTGAGTAAAATCAAACCAACATAAATAAATTGTTGACACACAAATTTCAGGAAAAAAACCAAAAGGTAAACCTTTTTTATTTCACTATGTAAAATAAATCACAATTTACTTACACAATGAAATCTGCAATGAATATCACGCAGATACTCACATAGGCACAGCCTAGAGTCAGCAATGGTACAACCGTAATAACCCGCATGAGCACGCAGCTCAGAATCAACAAGGAATACTCACGAGAACTCCCAAATGACACATAGTCATCAGCCGTAGATTTATCCTCTCTACAAGAGAAACTTTACTAAGATGTATCTTGGGTTCCAAAATAATTCACTAAACTATTGGGATTTTCATGAATTGAAAAACAAAGGTTTGAACCCTAATTGAAGAAGACAAAAGGATTTTGCTGGTTTTCAATATATGCAAAATGAAAAGCGTGAGGTCTTCTTAAGAAACAATGACTCATTTAACACGCTTTATATAAAAAACTTGAGTCGACAAAACTCTCAAAAGAAATCCTTATGTCGCTCGAACGATGACATATGTTACATGAACGAGGCTTCGCGCGAGATACTTATGTCATTTGAACGACATTAGCAGGTCAGTCAAACGATCGAAGCAACAAATTTCTGCGCTTCAACATTTAAAAAAAAATCCATTTGACGAAAAACAATGCCTCATCTGATTAAAAATAGTTTAGAAAAAATCTCCAACACTTAGAAAAATTATCCCAATATTTGAAATGAACCGTAAAGGGACTTAAACACAACCATTACCAAAATTAATCTTACAGAGGATTTTCTATTGAAGAACATTGATATTCCGATCCGTCTTGATGCGTGATAAGTCTTGAATAAATCTTTGACGAGTGTAGCGGTATATGACATACACTAATGTAAACCAGGACTACTAAAATATGTCCTTACATATTTCAAAAATCAAGAGGGAAATACACAATAAGGGGCCGTGTGTTATAAATAAAAGTTCATGTATGGATACATCAAGGTTTCATTGATTACAATAAAAAGAGAATTATTCTACAACAACAATAAGGTTCCATAATTCTACTCCTTCAACCACAAAAAGCTCAACAAACAACAACAACAACAACAACAACAACAACAACAACAACAACAACAACAAGCAACTCAATATGGAAGATTCATTTCATTATATTCTCATCAAAGATAATTTCATGTAGATTAAATGTATGTTATTTACTCATATAGGAGAACTTAATGAAATAATGTCTAATCAAACATTATAGTTGGTCTACAATGATCGCTAAGGTCTAAGAATATGGTGAGCTCAAAATCCTTATAGCATATTATATCTTATATTCTTGTAGTGCCTTGATTATAGGGTCTCAAAGAAGGCGGTAGTTTTCTTAGGCTACTCGTGTTTATCTAGGCAAGGAAGAAGATATTTCCCTTCTTGGTTGTGATTAAAAAATATAGTTGGTTCCCTTGTAATATTTTTGGTTCTCACCATTAAAGAATTAGAAGAAAGTGGATCTTTCGCAAGTGTCATCTCAGTTATGGATGTAGGTGAAGGGTTTCACTAAACCACCATAAAAGACCGTTAGGTCCAATTATCTATAATTTACCAACTTTAAATTTATGATTTATTTTATATGTTTGATGATTATTTATATTTCCTGAATTTTAGTTTGTGTGGGATGATGAACAATAAAGACGAATTATTTTAACAATCGACCAAAAAAAGTTGTAACTTAACTAACAAGTCTTATAAGAAAAAAAATGATTTTAGAAAATAAAGAAAATGTTTGAATTTGTAAAACGACAATGATTTTATATAATTCAAATTGACATCCCCTAATTTGGATAATATTTGGTCAAATAAAATTCTTTGGTCTAATCACGAGGTAGAAAAAAATATTGCAATATTATGGTGATAATGGGATCAGGATATATAAAATAATATCAGGATAACACATCAGAAGGTGTGGTTGAATCCATGTAAAGGACCGCTGATAAAAGTGTTAGGAGCATGATATTACATATATGGGATACCTAAGATTTTTAGGTGTGATGTAGTTAACACGACATCTTTTTTGTCCAATATGAAACCATCCATAAATTCAGATCATAGAATAATCGAGGAGGTTTGGAGTTCTAAATATGTAAACCTTTTTTTATTTAATAGTATATTATGTTTCTAATGTTCATATTAGTAAATGGGGGATGAATTTGACAACCTATTAGAGAATTACGGATGGTACCAATAATAGGAAGAAAAACTTTACCAATGGTTGTGTCCCTTGACCATATCAAGACATAGAGTGTCGTGTGCTTGAAACCTTAAATGGAATGAAAGTACCCAATTAAAATTATCGTCTTAATAGAAGCGATGCTTTCCTTTTAATATCTTTTAGGCATAAAATAAATAACATAGTCGTTTGTGATCAAATGTTTACTAATTAGATAACACCAAGTTTTATCTTTAGAGGTGAGTAAATCTAAATTCTGAGATGAGGCAAAAAATCAGACAAAACTAAGTCATATGAGAAAAAACTCACATCGAAAAAAAAAACTCGAGCTGATGGAATGATAGATTTATTAAAGTAGAGTATTACACATAGAATATAAAGGCTTACAATCACACAATTCTATGACCGACTTGAGACACTTTCCACCATATTCTCCGTAGAGAGCTCCAACAGCTAGATAATGATACACAACCACAACCAGTTTAGACTTGTCCAATGTCTTCCAAAGATATGTCAAGAATAAAAATTCTCTTGAAGTAGAAAATGATTTTTGTTAAGAATCCATCAATGTTTGGTTACCTTTTAAGGATGTGAGTTTTCCCAAAGGTTTTGAAATATTTTAAAATTATTTGTCTTCCTCAAACCTTACAATGTGTTTTTGAAGTATTCACATAAGTCTTCAAGAATATAAATACAAGTATTCTAGTCCAAGAATAAAGTTAGAAGGTTTTAAGCTTCAATATGACATGTGATTAAATTTGAAAGTCAAATACTTCAAGAACATAAATAAATATGAATAAGATAATCAATATTTTAACTCTCTATAGTAATCAAAATAAAAAAAAACAAATCTCTTCAATTTCTCCACTTGGTCAGGTGTCTTTGATATATTTTCTCAATTATTTTTCTTAGGAGTTTTTTACAAAAGATATGTAAATTGTGAATTCAACCATCCATTTAGCCTAAAATCTTCCAATAGTGGAAGACAAGCGTAAGGAAAGTGGGGGATACCATCATAAAGGATCAAAATCAATTGAGTCTAAAAAATATTTGGCTGCCAAAAATACTGCACGCTTTCGAAAATGATATTTTGTAAAATATATTACTTATAGGTCAAGGTCTTGTCGCAGGTGCAATTGGATTTATCACATCAGTGAATAACCAGTGAAGTAAGGCATGAGGAATTTTGAAAATCTCATTAAAAACTATGGGCAGTGGCGCGACCGGAGAAGCATAACCTCGCGTTAATGAAGGCAAGCTTTGTTATAGCAAGGCACCAGCAAGAGATCTAGTTTACACAATTGAAGGAAAATAAAAATCCATGAATGTTAGAACCTTTACATAAACATTCATGTGATATACTTATGCGAAAAGTAAATTCAAAAGATATATTTATATGAATAGTATACTTTCATAAGTTAATCACCTAAACCATAAACACATGCGCATATAAAATATTTAATTTGAATATGACAAAGTGTGAAATGGTATTTTGGAAGTCCAAATACCTCAACTAAGTTTATACTCCAATATATGATCGTGTGGGCATCAGGATTAGAAATCAAAGCATGTCAGGAGAAAATATATCTTAGTTGTGATGTGTCAGAATGACCTCAAGGACTAATAAAAGACACAAAGTACATTTGGTATATAGAAGAAGACAATCTATTTATGTGTGGGGTATATGAGTATACAAATACTTTTATAATATCCCTCTTCATCTATTCCGTGAAAAAATATACAAATAAAAGATTACATGAAATAAAAGCAAATCTATAACCCTATGATAACAATGACACAATGTAACCTATTAACTTAGGATACACTAGAAAATATATCATGATATCAATGTATATAAAGATAGTTAACTAGATATAATTATGATGCCTAAAAGGTATGTTATTTAAAGAATGAGACATGTTAATTACCAAAATTATATCAATGTATATTGATGATACCATATTTGACTATTGGAATTTTAAGGGTTTACCACCCTTTCGTCTTCACTCACTTAAGAGAGGGGGTTCTATGGTCAACCACATACCTCTGCCAGACCATATATGTGAAAACGCGATAGGACCTCAAGTTTAAAAAGTAATTACAAAAAGTAATTCAATTTCCTTTTAAAGATATGCGGAAGCGAGATGGTTCAATACAAACTCCAAATTTTATTTCATCTCAAATTAAAATTAAACCAAGTGAAATTAAAGTTAAACAATTAATACATTTTTCACTTAAACCAATTTAACCCAAGTCCTAGAAATTTGCCTAAGTCATATTTTCAATATTACTAAATTAGGCCAAACCAATTTTAACCAATAAAATTAATGACTTGAATTAAATTAATTTTTACCCAAACTTAAGTTAGCACCAATTTAATTAAGTAGTGATTGAAACCAATTTTATCTTTTTACCTAAGCATGCGTTCTAGGTGATTTTTCAAAAGATAAAATAAATAATTAATCACTACGCCGCGATGTACGAGGAAAAACCCACAAGAGGAAAAAATCTCGGATGACCCTAGCCTCAAATCCACTAAGTACGAAATTTACAATTACAAGCAAGATGACTTACAACACTCGACTCGACTCCTTCAAGCCCCGACGCGTCTTCTTGTAACTACCTCTGCCTAGAGAATAACCACGAAGATCCACCGCGGTCTCAAAATCCACCGATTGAACTTTAGGAACCACCATCAACCACACATGGTGCCTTTCACCATGTGAGAATGCCGCAGCCAAAACAAACTTCTTCTTCTTTGAGGGATTTAGAAGCAAACCCAAACACTCTTCTAATGGTAGCGATAAAACTAGTGCCAAAACTCCAAGCAAAGTATATATATATAAAGGAACTTGGATAAACTAAACAAATGGGTGTAACACACGTGTTTAAGGATTTTTCTTGAAAACGAAACACTTAAACATGAACTTTTTCTTTTGAATTTCGAAGTTCTCTAAAACTCTCTCCAGGAAATGGAAAGTTATGAAAAAGTTAATTCTAAAAGTTGGTTCCCGCACATATTAAGTCTGCCAAAAAAGTTAGTGGGAAAAGAAGTGGAAAACATGGAAAAACTGCTCAAAACTGCCAAATAAACTGTTCTCATCAAATCTCGTTCGAATGAGATTTTTGTTTGAACGAAGTCTCATTCAAACGACCCTTCTAACGATATTCCAGTGTATAAAATATGAAGTCGTTAGTAAACTCTTTGGAATTCTCGTTCGAACAACATTCTTATTCGAACGACAATTCGAACGATGTTCCAGTGGCCAATCAGGGAACTCGTTGGCAAAACCTCGTTCGAACGACAATTTTGAACGAACTTCGAGAAAGCTAAAAATTCTATTTTTAGCCCATAAACTTTATTTTAAAGTTTTAATGAAACTTTCTGAAATTAAACAACAATTTAAAAACAAAGTACACCCATATAAATATTGTTCCAAGATCATATATATATATATATATATATATATAGTTATTAAAATGCATTCATACCTTAGGAGCAATGGAACCATGTTGATGACGTGGAAACGAGGCACAATACACACGACATTTGATAAAGCTTTAATAATTTGGCCGCTACGTCTTCAACAACCCCGTCATAGGCTTGAATGGATATAATTAAAAACTATCCTATGACATAAACGTTTTTGTCCGAAATTGAGCCAAAACTACAAATGACTCAATTAAAAATTTGTGTCCTTACAATATGGGCTCTCAAGACACCTCACAAGTCATGAGTTCCTTCGTATTATCACAATTTAGGACATCACCCATAAATTTTGTAGTTATTTTATTCATTGTAGTGACATCCGTGTTCGTGGGTCGCTATTAGATTTGCTATAGTGACGGATTTTGTAAGGGATAACACCATCGAATAAAAAAAAATTAATTTTTGAATAAAAAAAAGAAAATGTCCAAGTACGAAGAAGTTATGTATATTAAGGTCTATACAACAAAACACATGATTAACGATTGGAACATACCCATTATTAACATCACAATCAAGGTTTACGGTTATATCACATACATAGAATAGAGATGAGTAAGAACTCAAGGGCTTAAAACACATATGGTGGGTGTTGAAATATTGTGATACCTCATACCCAAAATGTGCCCCCACAGGATCTTAGACGGGTTAGTGAGGAGGTGTGTCAAAGTGATGGAAAAGTATACAAAGTGGTTTAGACCTGAGTTGAGGATCTTATGTTTACAATCAAAGGTTTTTTCATTGTATATTAGATAATAAAAGGAGTATTACAATATGGGAGACCTCTTGATCTTATGTTAAAAGAATTTGTGGTCACTGCACTCTGTGTCACAAACACAAAGGACCTTAGGAAATAATTAATGGACTTCTCTAAGAATTTCTAAGTCTTAGTTTAGGACTAAACATAGTATACAATGTGTAGAATAGTCGAAAATGATCCAATTTATAGTTATTTTCCAACAATGGTGGGTTGATAGCATTTATTACAATGAGTATATGCTTGGTTGATAATTTGTTGGACTTTTGTATGATGATTTGAACATGCCTTCAATTATTTACATGCCTCCCTTATAAATGGATTCCATTGGAGAGAAAATGAGTGGATTTTAAAGTATGGTCGAGACCCTCTTTGAGGTCTGATGGATACAGTGACAAGGTTGAGTGGGCGAGAACTGACTTGAAGGTGGTGGAAGTTAGTTGATGGTTGCATTTATTGAGGGTGTGAATCATCAATGCTAATAAAAAGAGTGGTGTCAGTGTGTATAAGAGCATTTGTCCTTTTTATATGTCTGCTAACTAAATCATTGAGACTTAGCCAGATGTCTAAGGGGTCTGGATTAGGCCGAGGTTCCTCCTCAATTGGTCATGTGAAATGTTGCAACATTATTTTTTTAGAATAGGGGTTTTGGGGCCTCTAGAGGTCATACCTCTTAAAATTGAGGTTCATTGTACTTGTCAGGCATGAAGTTACACTGGTGTAGAGGTATCTATGCTAGGTTGCTGATATGTGTCAGAATGATTGAGTACATTAGAGAAGTGTCATGGCGGTTGTAGCCTTTGACGCTACTGTGGTCCTTCCCTTAAGGAACGTGTGGCCTAGGAACTTAGGAACTTTTATCTTGTATGAGTAAATATGAGAGGGTGAAGAAGCCTCAAAATTCCAATAATTCAATATGGTGTCATAAATATGTAAGTTCGATTAATCATTGGATCTAATGCATATAACTCGTGTGAAGAACAAAAGTGAACACGTTTGAGCCTTGATTAATAAAACAAAAACCATAGTTCAAATAGATATGCCTTAGGAAAATCTACTTTCACGTTTATCAAGAAAATATCTTATTTTGCTTAAAAGTATAAATATAAAGCTAACACTTTTTTCTTCCTTGATTTAAGCCATTAGTTAAAATCTTTTGGTCTTATATCCTTGGTGTTCCCCAATTTTGGATATGTATAATTCTTTGAGACATCTCTTTAATAAAAAAATTGCATGTGGCTACTTTCACACAAGTACAAAGGTTGGAGAACTATTTCCAAGTTTTTAATTGTATCTCACATAAAATGAAATTTAACCATGTCCACATCATCTTACATTATTTTGAAAGATATTTTTCTTTTATTTTTACTACAACCATAAGAAAAATCTACTTGCACAAGGCATAAAAATGACACTTGTTTTTCAAATCATAGCCATTTAAAAAACCATAAAGCATAAATCAAAGTGTTTTATTTAAATCTTTCGATTGAAGAATGCTAAAGAATGTTGTGTGGATTCAAGTGCATCAATTTTATATAATATACTCTATATTGATCAAGCTTAAGAGTTGTAACATTTAAAAGCATCATATTATAATTTTGAGAGTATATAGGCATAAACAAAACCGATGTATAAATATCATATGCCAGAGTTCGTGCATTAATTTAGTATTATGATCCAATTAAGCTACAAGAGCATAATCAACATTTCAACTTCAAAAATTTACAAGGTTGATAAACAAACCCAACACAAGGAATAGATGAGCTGAAGAATCAGACAAGCATTCTAAATGTCCTAGGTGCATCGAGAAACCACTTCATCTAGTAGAGGTTAAGGAAGTAGCTTGGGATCCCACGAGATATCTGCACCTATCATATTGACACTATCATTCCTAATAAACAATTGTTTTATGCAAGTTACCTTAGGGTCTAGTAGAACAATGGGTGAATTACATGAGGTAGAATATACTTTGATCTAACTATGGACGAATTATGAATTACTTTGTCCTTCTTATTGTGAACATAATGAGCATATTTTCCTTGAAAACCTTCCCAATTATTTCCAATAAACTCCTATTATTTATAGCATACGTGAATATAAGGTCATCTTAAGTAAATAACAAAAGTTTTTAATAGTATTTACTTTATGACAATGAGTACACTTCAGTAGTTTCAGTTTAGAAACGTTATATTTATCATCGAAAACAATATTTCACAAAATTTTGATGAAAAATATGCTTTATATTCAAATGATTCACATGACCACATTACTTTCGGTTAGGATAAGGTTTAGAACTAGGTTTAAGAAAACATGGTTCATTTAATGTTGAAGCTTTTCCATGAAATGAAACTCCATGAGAAATTCCTTATTTCCTATAATCAAAGCCATTTATCATTGTTCCAATCTTTTTCAAAGGTTTAGCGTTGGATTATTCACAACTTCCAAATTTCTCGGTCACAACTTCCAAATAAAATATTATCTAATCCATCTCATTTTTCAAGGTGAACACACATTCATCTTCAACTAAAGGTAACTTCTTATCTACAATAAGTTCATCAAGAAATTCTAAGAATGTATTAAAGTCTAAATCAAGATCTTTAAACCAAGGGTAAGGAGAAAGACCATGAGCTTCTATATGTTGAAAATTATCATTTTCTTCTTGTACACGTATGAGCTTATTAAAAACGGTGGTTTACTTATTCTCAATTTGATTTTCAAGTAAATAATCCATTTTGATAGAAAACACGAAAGACGCGTAATCTTCATTCTTCTTTAAATCTTTTTCGTTTTCCAAAAGTTTTAATTTTGATTTTCATAGAACTTTTAATTTCAAAACAATCTTTCCATAGGAAGTATGTGAATCGCCTTCTTCATCATATTATAACTATTAATAAAAAAAATTTAATGTCAATAATGTAAATAAATAATTCTGACGGTGTTACAAGTACGTTGAATGCATGTGTATTACGTGCACCAATTAGGTCACCAATATTCTCACACAAACTAAATTCCATTAAAAGACACGCATGATCAATCTCGAGGTTATTAAGAATATTGAATGACAAATCACTTTAATACCAGTTGAGAGTGTCGTTTGCTTGAAACCTTTAATGGAGACAAAATACCCAATTAAAATATCATTGTAAGAGAAGATATGTTTTCCTTTCAATTCCATTTAGGAACAAACTAAACAATCTAGTTCTATGTGCTCAAATGTTTACCAGTAGATAACACCAAATGCATAAATGAGGCAAACAATCACATAACACTAAGTCGTATGAGGACCAATCCACAAGAGGAAAAACCTTGGTCCTCTCTAACAAATGCATTATGGTAGAGTATTATAATTAAAACACAAAGGATTACAATCATACAATGATATGACTAACTAGACACTTTTTCCCACCATATTCTCTGAGGAGAGCACCAACAGTTAGAGAAGGCTACACAACCGCGACTGATTTTTGACACGTAAAATGTCTTTCCAAACTAGGCCAAAAATCAAAATCCTCTTGAAGTAGAAGATGAATTTTTTTTAGAAGACACCAATGCTTGGTTACCACCTTTTATGATGTGAGTTTTCTTAAATGATTTGAAAGTGTTTAAATGATTTGTCTTGTTCAAACCTCACAATATGTTTTTGAAATATCCACACAAGTCTTCAAGAACAAGAATACAAATATTCTAGTTCAAGAATAAATGTAGAAGATCTTAAGCTTCAATATGACTTGTGATTAAATTTTGAAAAGAAAACACTTAATGGACATAAAGAGAAATATGAAGAAGATAAACAACAGTTTAACTCTCTAGAGTAATTAAACTAAAAAACAAATCTCTTAAATTTTTCCATTTGATAAAGTGTATTTGATCTCAAATATATTTTATCAATAATTTTTCTATAGAGTTTTTGACAGAAGATATGCCAATTATGTAGTCAATTAGGTATTTAACCTAAAATCTTACAAGAGTGGAATACAAGTTTAAGTCAGGTGGGGGATGATATCACAAGGGGGTCAAAATCACTTGAGTTTGGGAAATATTTAGCTGCCAAAACATCTTCACGCTTTTCAAAAATATACTTTGTAAAATATATTACTTGTAGTTTAAGGTCGCGACTAGCGAAGGTCTTTCCATGGGTGTGATAAGATTTCTCGCGACAAAGAACAACCAGGGAAGGAAGCAGTGGGGAATTCTAGAAAAACTGGAGAAAAAATTTAAGTAGCGCTACGACGAGGGAAGCATATCTTCACGTTAGTAATGGAAAGCTTTGCTACAACAAAGCATCAACGAGAGATCTATCTTACACAGTATAAGGAAAAAACACAAGCCATTAATGTTTGAACCTTTACACAAACATTCATGTGATATACTTATGCAAAAAGTATATTTTATAAGAATAATATACTTTCATAAGTTAATCGCTTAGATTGAAAAATACCTCAACCAAGTGGATACATTAATATGTGATCATTTGGGTATCAGGTTGAGAAGTTAAAGCATGTTCAGAGAAAGTATACCACAGTTGTGCTACACCTAAATGACCTCAAGGACTAATAAAAGACATAAAACATATTTTGTACAAGAAATAAGGTGGTCTAGTTATGTATGGAAAACACAAGGATGCAAATACTCTTACAAAGATCGATTCCTGGATAATCATAGAATATCTAGATATAAGCATCAGACAAAGAGTTAATACCCCAAATGATTAAATCAATATGGAGGATAAGGATCATACTAACAGTAAACCTAAAAAGAAGGAAGGGATAATATCTTTTCGTGACCCTAATTATAAAGAACTCTTTATGTTGCGTATATATATATATATATATATATATATATATAAGAGCCCCCCCCCCCCCCCCCCCCACCACACACACACACACATTTATTAGAATGTCATTAGATTCATTCTTTTAACCGTAATAAATTGGCTTTCAGCTATCATTCTAGCACCCAAGTTGTATTATTTTCAATAAGGTCATCTCCACCTATTTCCTTTGGACATTAGCATGGAAAAATTGTTGAATAACTTAACTATTATATTCATTTATTCTTGTTACTATGTATTTAAGGGAACATTTGGAAACACATACTGTTATAGAATTTATATCCATCAATTTGGCTTCATTTTTAGGTAACTCTCTGATCCAACACTTAAAGATGTTTAAATATGTATCCATGAGTGCACACTAAATACTCCATTCAAGGATTGATAGAGTCTCTAAAATCATACCAAAGATCTACATTGAAAGACACAACTCATTCCTTAGAGGGTCCCAATCATCCCCTAGAGATGCTAAACCTAGGGAACGTTCAATCCATCATGTAAGTCATATCATGGACATCTTCTACCTTTAAGACATTCATTATGAGGAGACCTTATCCTCAAAACCTGAATTCAACCTAATCATGTTTTATGAAGATAACTTATAGCGATATTATACAGAAATCCAGAGGTATGTCAATAAGAACGATCATTTAAGGAGTTAGCTAAGTGGTAGGATTGAGGGTAATAGGTCCACCCACCACCATAGGAATATGATTAAATCCGAAAATACGTCACCATGTTATAATGATTATTATATTTCCACATCTATAATCAATGTAATGATTATCTTGATAAACACCAAGGGATACGATCACCATATTATCGTGTGGCTTAAATAGACGACCATACGGGTGAAATATCTCAAGTTAGTTGAACGAATGTACCTCCTAAGGAGCCTCATTAGAATGATCAGATCCATGGTAAGGAGGACTCGGGGGTACATGATCATAAATGATTTTGAGGGGTGACTCCATACTACTAAGGTTCGCACTCCTAAATATCTAGTTAGGATAACCTTGGGATTAAGTCTGTCCTCTCCCTTTATCCAACAGATCTAGCATATATTCGGCATTATTAGTAATCTATAGATTTTTGAAATATTAATAATGCTTTAATATTCCATTAGTTTTCTTTAAATCTTGGAGGAATGTTACTTAAGTGGTTTAAAGAAGTAAACCCAAGGTACATTATTTTTTTATCGAGTTACTCAAGATGTTCACTACTTAGTTCATCACTATTAGCAAGGCCATTAATAATGGATTCTTTAATCTTAGTATAAAAGTAGGTAAAATTCTATGATAGTATACTGAGTGGTATTTGGGGACCTATGATGTAATATACAACTATAACGAACAAGTAGCAATCTCCTTATTTAAGTTTGGTATACTCTGAATGACGAATTTTATTATTATCTGACCAAAAACTATATTCTCCATGGAAGGCCTTATTGCATGGATCAAGAAGTATTGCAAGGTTGAGGAAGATCTACACATTGATTATGAGAAGGAAAATTGTCCTTCAAAGAAGTCCATTAATGAGACTCCAAATAGGATTCCATAACTGTAACTAAAAATAGTGGAGGGTCAGTTGTAACAAAAAAATTGGAAAGAAATGGATGTATAAAGACAAAGGGAAGTCCCCACCTCATGATGACATCTACCAAGGAGTAAATAGAACTCCCAAGGAGTTTTTTTATAAGATAATGACATAAATTAAATAGAAGTCATTTTTTATATGGTCACCCAAGGGGACACCTTAGAGAAGAAGTAGAAGAAGTTTTATTCAACTTATCACAAGGATCATGGTACCAAAGAGTACCAATCGGTAGGGTACCTTAAGGAGTGTTGTAAATCAGAATAAAAACTAAAGTAACGATAAGTAAATAATTCATGGAAAATGGGTGACAAATATGTGACTTTAGTAGGAATGATCATTTCCATTCACAACTTCACCGACCCATTTCAGTGCACCAGACGGAAACCCAAAGAGAGGATCATAATTGTAACAAGAATTTATGAGGTATTTCAAGTCGAAGTCTCTAAACTTGTCCCTTATAATTTCGATACAGGAAGATCAATCTAGAGTTATCACATTCTCATATGAGGATTTAGTCAGAGTAAATATCACCTATTTAAAAACCTTAGTTTTAAAAAAGGGTCATTAATTTTTATATCAACATAACTCTAGTCGACCAACGGAGTTCCTCGAATATATTTTACATTTACCTCCTATTTAAAATAGGATGCAAGATTAAGTATCTTAATCCAAGGGTCAAGCCACTAATTGACTTCAACGAAAACATAAAGGCTCATCTAGGGAAAATCATGTTGTCTCTCAAAGTCGACCATATTAAGATAAAGGTAGAGTTCCATGTGGTTGGGTTTGAATAGCCTTATAAATGAAAATTGGAGAAGGGTGTGGTTACATGTCATTAAGGTTGTTCCCTAGTCCGTCAATCAAAAGATGATATTGATCATTAATTAAACTGTGAGTAAATACGCATGTAATACCTCCTATTTTCCTTTCATTTAAACTTAATGTTGATTTAATTATTTAATTTCCTTTGGTGACATGCGATGTGTCACACACACACACACACACACACACACACACACACAAATATATATATATATATATATTGCTTATGTAGTAAATGTTACATAATTACCTCCTATTTTCCTTTCATTTAAACTTAATGTTGATTTAATTATTTAATTTCCTTTGGTGACATGCGATGTGTCACACACACACACACACACACACACACACACACACACACACACATATATATATATATATATATATATATATATATATATATATATATATATATATATATATATATATTGCTTATGTAGTAAATGTTACATAATTCTTATATATGATATGTGAATACACATTCTTTAGAAATTGACCAAAACATTTTAATTCACTAGCAAATATTTTAATTGACTCAGTATTATGGGCTAGTATGGAATGGCCAGGGACTAGGTTCTAGGGATTTCCTTATTTGGAAAATTTCCTCGATATTGGATCCCATTGATTGTGGAGTAGATTCTTATAATACCGAGTCACACTTAACTAATTAATAGTTTAAGTTTTAACTTAATTAACTCATCCAACTAATAAATCTCAATGAGATAGTTAATTTATAAAATACATCCCCTTTTGGGTTTGGCTTCCCAGGACATTTAAAAAGTCCATTTTTAGTTTAAAATAGTGGAATTTAAATCCGTTGGGTTATTATATGAGTTGGACCAAGTTTTGGGCGATTTAGAGCATGCTTTGGGCTAATTGGGTGAAGTCCATTTTAGGGCCTATGCTTAATTTCGGGATTAGTGCATTTTGTAACCTAATTAGAAAATACTAAAATCTCATGAAACAAATGGAAAACAACCCTAGCAGCTAAGGAGAAACAGGAAGCAAAAAGGATTGAAGAATTATAGATTTGAGGATTTTATTCGTATAATGGATCCAATGCAAGTCTATTTTGATTAAGAATATGATTAGGTTTTTCTTAGAATAATGATAGTATATTGGAATATGTAATTAATCTCATGTAATCGGATTTGTAATCCTAATCCATTCTAATTTTATAAGTAGAATTGATCACATGTTAAACCTTTGTCTGTGTTATGAATGACTAAAATAGCTTTTATATTGAGTAAAAAATCCATGTAATATGTACCTAAAAGCATTATATATGATCCTTAGTAATGTTAATATGTAGAAACCCTCACTCTACATTGACTATTTAATTGAATATGTAGGCTAATTTGATCATTCTTTCTTAAATCGTGAGCTTAGGGTTAATTTCTTCAAATTTGAAATTAGATCTTTAATCGATGTTTAAAACATCCAAAGCTTATCAGTACGTTTTAGTAATGTTTATATGTTCGTAAATTAGAAGGAGATGGGATAATTTAATATTTTAGAGGCTTTAGGGTATGCTGGACTTTGGCTATAGCCGCAAGGATTCATAAGAGGATGAGGGGTTGACAATTGTATCTGTAGGGTTGATCTAATCTCCATGCAGATCGATCCAGACCAGTGGGTCATTCTCTATAAGGGTAAGTTTGGTGTTTGATTGGGTTTTAGAGGATGGTTTGAATTTGGGTTGTTTACTTAATAAAGAAATCTTATGGAAAACATAGGTTTGAGTTTAGAAATCCTTTAATTAGAAACCCTAGGAGTTCAAGTTTTAATTTATATAAGTCATTAGCATATAAAATTTTAGATTAGTCAAAGAATTAAGAGAATGGTTTTGTAATCCCTAGAGTAGGATTAGTTGTTGGTTTTCTTGAATTATATGCAATCACATTGAGGGGGTGTGTATGCTCGAGGGTGACATATTAGGAGGGATTTTATGGGGCTAGAATAACGTTGACTGCGCCTGGTATTCCCGCTGATATAGGTGGGTTCTACCTAGGTCATATTTACCCCGATCTTATGTGTTGATGTACCAGTCTCCCGAGGGGGATAACATGGGAATGCTCTCATATGGCCTTGGGTATGGGGTTGTATCTTTTATGTAATGGCGTAGTGATTTACCTTTGATGGTACTTTGAGGTTATAGAGTTGGGACACCTTGTAATTATACATAGAATTCATGAGTGATCCCAGAATGAATTAGGCATAGGCCTATGTACTTTTATTTGCGAGGTTGAGCATAACCCACCTCATTTTCATATGAGTGGGGCATACTCACTCGGTTATTATATCATGAAATTCTTTTCATTTGTCTAGTGATTATATTGGATATGTATAGTTATGATTATATCTTTTGGAACCGTGTAAATAATTAACACTTGATAAGAGATATAATTATGTAACAAGGGTCTCACCGGGAATTGGGATTAAACTTTCATGATCTATTTGTTATTATTGTGGGAGGAAAATGTATTGTTGTTATTGTGGTCCAAATTTGGTTATATTCTTACTCATTATACAATCTGTAGGTTTAATTATGTTTGTGGAACTCTTTTTACAGTTCCTACCCATAAGCACCCACCTCCAACTTGATCTTTCTTAGTTGGAGATTCAATCATCTTCTATCTTTAGTTAAAAATTTCTACTCTTGGGACGCAGGTGTCGAGTTTATATCTCACATTTACATTATGTATTTCTTTTTTTTATTCATTTGGGTCAAACTTTTGTATTCATAGATTATTTATATTGGATCCAGTTTTATATATTTAGAGTTTGGATAATTATTGTGTTGCAACATTTATATATTCTAGTGGAGAGTTATTTCGGAAATAAAAATCATTTCAAGTAAAAGTATTTTGAATGATAACTATACATTTGATATATGATCATACTTCACGATCTTCTCTCTAATGCACTTGAGATAAAAATAATCACTTAATACATTATGAGATCAACTATAGGGATCATATAATCCATTCAATCGAGACATCAATTTCCAAACCATTTTAATGAAGATACAAAGAATTTAACCAAGGTCTATCAAGACCAACATATCCTCAAACATGTAACATGAACCTAGAAGAACAAATCTTAATCATCATAATCAACCAAGTGATGCAAACATATCTACCAAGATCAAATACATTCATAAGCAGCGGAAGCTCAAACCACAAAGATATAAACAAGTTCACTAATCAAGCCTTGAGAGAGTTCTTTCACATCAAATCAAACAATAAGATCTCATGATCATTATATACTAGCAATGTCACATAGTCCATACAAACCAAAGGAATTATCAAACTCTAAAAGACCTTATGAGAGCCTTCAAGATCTTTAGGAATCTTTGTACAAGTGTAAATGAACTTATGTGATCATGTATTTTGTCAATACAACCTATTTAAACCTTCTTACACCTTCCTAAAAGATTTAACCACGTCAAAACTTCATAGGTGACCTAATAACAATATTATAGTCAATTAAAACTGAGTGATAGTTGACTAACACTTTAGTTATAGTCGACTAACTTAGGCCAAATGTATCTGCATTCAAAAAAATAAAAAAATCCACTTTCTATATAGGAGCTATATTCGACCAACATTGAGTTATAGTTGAATATAATTATATACAAAGGTAAATTTACAATTGCTAGTTTTCAAATTTAAAATCCCAAAATCCCCATAGCTTACCCAATAACCCTCCAACAAATAGTTTTTTTCTCAAGCTTATAATTAAACCATCAAAACTTCACTACAAATCACCAAGACAAATCCCAAGGTTCTATCATCCTACTTGATCTTTCTAAAAATAGAAACCAAGTTTCGAAACCCACTTCCATATATGTGAGATTCAAAAACAAATCTCCATTAAAGCAAAAACTCTATTGATGCAAGGCATTAAACCCAAAACCCATGTGAACTAAATCCTCAAACACCGAAATCTCTTAAGCCAAATTCCACCCCAAATACCCATTTGTGATCAGGATTCAAAATATTATACTTTTTGTACCAAGAAATAAAAATCATTTCAAAAGAGCAAAGTTATAAACCCATTTACCCACTTGAGCTTCAATGTGATTAAAACACAAAATCTTTCTTGAACCAAGTTACCCAAAAACAAGATGTGTGCTTAGATATTAAAACACAAATCTCCTAAGACATTAATCCAAACCCAAATACCCAATTGAGCAACATACACGTGATTAGCTCTTTGTTTACATTTGCAGATAAATAAAGTAAACTCATTTCACCATTGTTTTAGTAAAGAAACTTTTCTTTATGTTTTGGTTACAAATCTTTTTGTTGTTACTTACGGTCAACTTTTTCTATCTTCATGACAAATAGTAATGTTGTTGTGGGGAGTCAAGGATTTTTAAGACCTTGGGTTCCTGCACGGGTACCACTTTGGAAAAGACGAGTTTTGTGTCTTGGTAATTATGGTTTTCAATGTGTGATAAATCCTTGTGAGGTTTTGGTTCCACCTTAATGAACTAGGGACAGTGAAGTTTCATGAGTACTGTCTCAAGCATGGATGTCGGTAAGGTCGAACCACATTAAAAAATCAATTTTCAAAATTCCCTTAAGCCTCTCTCCTCTTTTGCTATATTTATATTCATGCTTTACTTTAATATGACTAATGCTTTTATTCCTTAAATGTGAATGTGAATGTCTTTGGATGCAAGACAACAATGAAAAGAAAACAATATTTTTGTCAACTTACTTAGAAAATGGTTTCGCAAAGTTAAAAAGAATATAAAATTATTTATGAAAAGAAAGATAGAAAGATTAATTTTCAAAGAGTTACATAAATATCATAATTATAGTTCCCCCCCTCTTGGTATTAATTATGGGCCAATAATATTATTTTATTGTGATTTGGATTGGTATCAGATTTATGTTGTGGATTCTTCTATCATTGAATTTCAATATTATCACAATTGTCATTTTATTTTATTCCTTCCATACTTAGAATGATAAAAATTATTTTGACTCCTATATTATTTATGTTTAGAACTAATCAATCTATTCATGGATTTTACGAGGTGTCATAGTTGGTATGAGAGCATTCCCGGTTCTAGTGTCTTGGGGTCTTGGGTGCGTCCATCGATTTTTTTCATAACATTATTTGATACATTAGAGATAAAATATTTAGGATTTGTATTCTTATGTCATACATTAATGACACGCTTTTGTTTATCTCATTTCAATTGGAGAACATGGGAATAGAAATAGCATGTCACAGACAGACCACCGTTGCCGAGTCAGAGGCATCATAGCCGCAACCCCGACCACAAGGGTGCGCGTTAGATCTTATGCATAATGGTTTGGCAGCCATTATTGCTCATACAGTTTGTAATACCCCATATTTTATGTGCATTATTTAATTGTGAAACCAATTATTATTGCATTTTTTGACATGTGATATCACTATTTACATTTTGTATATGTTATATAATCCATATGTGAAATCGAACTTAATATACGGTAATATATTAATTGAATAACTAGAAGTGAATTAGTATTATGGGTGACTAAGGAATGGCTAGGGACTAGGTGTCGAGGGTTTCTTTATTTGGATTATCCCCTCAGTGTCAGGTCTCAGTGATCGTGAAGTAGTTTATTATAATGTCGTATCACGCTTAGTTGATTAATAATTAAATAATTGTTCTATTTGACTCGTATCGGTTAATATATTTATTTAATGAGATAATTAATTAATTAGATATGGTCTTGTTTCAGGTTAGTATTTGGGACGTTTAGAATGTCCATTTTTTACTTGAAATAGCGGGTTTAAGTCTATTGGAATAGTGTATGGTTTGGGTTGAGTTTTTGTCTATTTGGAATGTTATTTGGGCTCATTGGGTTAAGGCCCATATGGGACCTAATGTTAATATCGTGAGAAGATACATTAGCATGTCTTTATTCATCACCTGAAATACATTATAAGCTTTAAGAGAAACCCTAAGAGAATAAGACAAGAGACACACCAAGAGAGAGATTTGGAGGATTGAAGGCTTAGATTCAACCTATTGTTAAAAGCAAGTTTACTGAGATTATGAATTTAATTTGAGTGTGTGTTTGAGTAATGATTACTCATTGAAACCTGAATTAATTGTTTATCAATATTATTTTTGATAATCAAAACCTTCATTTTGAAATTAGACTTTAATCACATTCTAATGACATAAAGTAGATTGATGATGAATCCTATGATTTTTGTCTTAGAATATTTATGATATTGTTATATATCTAGTCATGTTGATAAGTCCAAAAATATCCCCTTATAGAATTTGAAAAATAAATTATATCTGATTTTAAAACTATTAGATTATGAACATAGAGTTCTAAATCTGAAATTAAAACTTAAATCTGCATTTTAATTGATTAAAACTTGTAAATATAGACTAGTAGTAATGTGTTACAACCTATATTTGAAGGAGGATGGATTTTAGGTTGTTACAAGGCTTCGGAATTACAAATTATTGTTGTTAATAGCAGTTTTGGGACTTTAGAGAATATGAAAATGTGCGCATCTCATTATAATGAGATTAGCTTCTCATTCAAACGAGATATAGGTTCTCCTTAAAACGAGTATGGATTTCGTTAGAATGACTTTTGGGTTCTCGTTCGAATGACATGGGAAGTAGTTTGAATGATTTATGTATTTCGTTAGAACTGGTTAGGATATCGTTAGAACGAGTTTTGTTCAGAATGACACTTTAATTCTTTGATAATTTGGGATAATTAATATAATAGTTAAAACATTATTTTACTAATCTATAAGTGAACTAGATTTATGTTCTTTGGTTTTATGTCCAAAGCATACCATTTGTGAGTGCTCTTAAGGGACATACTAGGAGGTATTTCCTTACGAGGCGTGTATAATGTCAACCGCGTAGGTGCCCCGGTGATATCAATGGGCTTACCTTGGTAATTTTACACCAGGTTCTACTGCTGACATACTCGTATCCTGAAGGGAAATAAGCGGGTGTGATCTTCATATAGTCTTAGGTATAGAGGTGTATACGAATGACAGGAAGGCATAATGACTTATACCTTGCTCATGCTTTGAGGTAATAAGTATGGGACAGTATATATATATATATATATATATATACCTAATATGCACGAGTGATCCCCAAAGGCAAAAGGGATAGGCCTTTGTATTTTGTGTGGGTTTGTGCGTAGCCCTTATACTTATAGGTGTTGGGGTCATACTTATTTGGATATTTGACTATAATATTATCTTATTGATATTATACAAGAGATGAATACACCAACATTTAATATGAAACTACTTAATTATATTGAATTGAGAACAATTATAATTAATCATTGGGTTCTCTAGGGCATGGAATTAGAAGCACATGCTATATTTAGGGATGTTTGAGTTGGGTTAACTTAAAAATAGCTAAAATATGAGAGGAAGATGTGTTGTTGTTATTGTAGACCAAATTTGGTTAAATTTATACTCTTTGTAGACTTGCTCGATTTAATCCTATAATAATTTTGTTTTCAGGTCCTAGGCCACAATTGCGACCATAACCCTGATCTCACTTTCAATCCTTTATGTTCCAGCTCTTACATAGGTTGTAGTTGTCTAGCATACGTTCTCATTCCTTTTATGTTCTTTTACATTTCTAGTTGAGTCGGATTACAGTATTAGTTACATTTCTTCAGGAGATAGTTTATATTTGAGACACTTTGTATCTTCCCATGATAGATTTTTTTTATTGTTGGGTTTTAAGGTATTAGAGATTCTGTTGTCTTATTCACATTGTTATTATCAGTTTTTTAGTATTATACTTTAGTTTTTTCCAGTAATGCTTAGAATGGTACATAATTATTTTATACTCTTGTATTATTAGTTTTTGGAACTCATTAGTCTATTTATAGATTTTATTATTAATTATTTCTAGGTTCTAGTGTCCTAGGATCTTGAGTGCTTCCATCAATTTGCTATTTTAGTTATTTTACTCTTAATTCCCATAAGTTTACGTATACGCTTATTTTTATCTTTGTAATGGTGGACATCAGGAGGAGGGTATCACGTTAGAGGCCAGCCACAAGCGTCAAGTCAAAGGTAGTAGCGCCTCAGTAGCAATAGCCGCAGTAGTGCAGGCACCATCTATGGCCACCCCGATTGAGATCATGCGTTGGGCCTACGCTCTCTTTCTGCCCCTTTGCTCGAAGGAATGGGGAGATGGAGAAGGAGGGATTGTAAGGTCTTACGCCCTTAGTTAGGAATGCTTCGGCCATCGTCAGTGTAAGGTAAATGTAAAGAGATGGAGTCGCCAACCTATTTTGCACAAAACAGGCAAGAGAATATGTTGCCGCCTCGAGAGAGCGGCATCAAAGACAAACTAATGCATACGAAACCAATAATTCAGAGGTTCAAGGGCTAAGTTACAAAATGGAAAGGTGTTAGGAACCCATCCCTCCCTTTCAGTCTCTCAGGGGAAAATGTCATTGTTTTCCTTTATTTCTCTGTGAAGCGTGTTGGGGTTGTATACTAAAAATCATGGTTCACTAGTGAATTTTAGTATGTCTATTTAATGATAATATTTACAAGTAATGTTTGAATCATATTGTTTTATATATTTATGCATATGTTTCTTTTATTCTACACAGTAGATGATTTGGTGTGTAGAGTTCGACTTACATATGGAAGATCAGATCATCGCTCCTTGTAGAGTATAAGTCAGGTTCACAATCTTAGATGGGGATGGACACACCATCATTAGGATTGTAGAACACTATTTTAGTAGGTCTATCTTAATTACAGGAAATGGTATAGTTTCGACTTATTGTGCTAATACACTTTTTGTGTATTGAACGGGACCAATTAGAGATAATTGTCTTTATATTTACTATATAAGATAATGAACATCTCATGGTTTTTATGAGTACTTAAGCTCTTAATCCAAACATAGTTGATGGACATGTGCATCAATTATTCGTTACTTTGACCTATTGGGTGAGATTCATTTACGGATCAATAAGCTTGGTAGATTGGGTAATGTCGATTAGTGTATGGTGAAAGTAAATTATGAATGGAATCCACGTCTCAATAAAGAGATTGATGACACCCTCTTAATGTAGCTTATAAGTTTTGATTATGTCAAACCCTGCCGGTATATTTAATTATGCGACATATCAAGTAAGTTAAGTGAAAAGTCTCAAGGAATTTCTAAGAGGACGATTAAATATAATTGTCAGTAATTTAATTTAATCGATGGGTATCTGTAATCTTAACGTGGGGAGATTATTAAGCATTTAATAACGTGGAGCTAGAAATTAAAATTTTGGGATAGTAGATTAGAGTGAAATTATTATTCTTTAGTGGAATGAATAACAATTTATAGAATTATGGAATTAATTATAGAGTTTAATTAGAATTCCAAAATTCTGTAGGAAGCTAGTCTTCTATTTCTCCTGGGGGTCCCCGTGCTAGCCTATATAAGCAACCCCTTGTCTCCTTATAAGTGGGGGATCAATATAGATCATGAAAAAAACCTAAAAATGAGTAGTAGGGTCGTGATCATTGGTTCCCACACACCAATGACATGTATTGACTTAAAGGAATAGCATGGAAGATCTCGAGGTCTCTTTCAAAGCTCTTATATTGTAAAATCTGTTACGGGAAATCGGAGAGTCCAAAAATTATGAAATTAGAATCATGGGTTCCTGCCATATAGAGGAAGAGGCACACGAAATTTCCAGTCATTTAGAGGTCGTTTGATCTGCTTGTTAGAGCGATAACTTGAGAAGCATTGATCGGATGGGGGTGAAATTTTTTCTATGGGTTCCAGATGTCGAAACACATAACAATATGTAAAATATGTTTTTTTGAGGCTGTTATGATTTAAAAAAAACATTTCATTTTTGTGGCTAACACACCGTTAAATTTGCAACACGAGTTGGTGTAACATGAAAGAGATCAAATCTCTATGGTTCAAGCCAGAAGGAATCGCAAAGGTATGAGATCTTGAATATCCTATGTAGATACACCATGTGTAATTTTTTTATGATTTGAGTTATACATATTTTCAATAGACTCTTAGACATCCGCTCCAATAATTGGTATCGGAGCCATGCTGATACCGCGTATAGGTTGAATTCAGCCATGCTGTCCAACTGAAATAAAATAATCAAATATGTGCATGAATGTTGGGTAGAATTTAGATATGTGCTAACTTTTGTTTTGCCGCGATCTAATCCCACTATTATGGTCACGTATTTATATTTTTATTTTCTGTGATTGGACCCCACGATGGTTTATTCGTGGTTATTTTTTTATTCTGGATTAATGTAATATTGATGTGGAATGTGAACTCCTTAATGGAGGCATAGGACATCTGTAATTTGTTACTGGATTGATCGTGACTTTTGGGTTCATGGCTCTTAGGTTGAAAGATGACTGTTGAGTTCAAGGATGACTCTTGGGCTCATGACTCTTGGGTTGAAGTATGACTGTTGAGTTCAAGGATGACTCTTAGGTTCATGAGTCTCAGGTTAAGGGATGACGGTTGAGTTCAAGGATGACTCTTGGATTCAAGGATAACTCTTGGGTTCAAGGATGACTGTTGAGTTCAAGGATGACTCTTGGATTCAAGGATGACTCTTGGGTTCAAGGATGACTGTTGAGTTCTCAACATAATTGCATGTTGACCAGAATAGTCAGGAATCCTTATTTATATCATTTTTTTATTCATGTTGATTTATGCCTATATTATTCATGTTTTAATTATTGGGTTATTAATGTGTTAACGACCCTTAGAATTATGGACAACATGGAATATCGACCCAGACTTTGATCATTATTTTCTTGGAAAATAAATTTTTTGGTGGTTCATTTTAAATTCATTAAATTTAATGGGTTTTATTTATTACTCAAATTAAATTTAATTTCAAGAATTATTTTAATTTAAAATACTTTTATTTTTTTTGGATAATTAAAATAAGGAAATTAGTTTTTTTAATTTGAATAAATAAATTGGAAAATCCCATTATTTTAATTGGACAAGTTAAAATTGAACAGTCTCCATGGTTATATGTTTAATTTTTTTTTAAATTTTGAGGTTTTATTTTAATGTGTAATTAGAAAATATAAATTAAATTATCAGATTTGTTTTGTGAATATAAGGGAATTTAGAATTTATATTTATTAAACATGTTTTGGACGTGCGAAAATTTAGGTAACCATAAATTTTAACATGCGTTAGTTACCTTGTATTTTTTAAAAATATTTAAATTAAAGTTCTCTTTTCATAACCCTCACAAAAATTTTTAATTACTAAGTGGGAGAGGGATTTGGTCACAAACAAATCCCACAGTCTCCACCAATGGTTTGTAGGTTTTCAATAACGAGTAGGTCCTCGAAAGAGGAATACTAATTATTGTGGTAACCAGTGCAAATTTCCTTAGAGGTAATTTTAGGCTCATATTCATATAGGTAGCCCCCAAAGGAGGAGTCTATGTGATATGGGATAGTCTAAAATTAGTTGGTGGTATACACTCAGACACAAAATTATAGTAGGTTCTCCAAAGAGGAATGCTATTATTTTGTGGGACCGAAGTGTCAACTATTATTTTTATTTGGCATAGTCTTTGCTTAGATGGTAAAATTAAAGGAATTGACCTGCCTAATGTGATTATGTATAGTAGGTTCTTCAAAGAGGAATGCTATTCAAACAGTAATTGGGATGCCGATGAATTCTTTTAAAATGGTAGAGGGAACCAAATTTAATTTGAATTCAAAGTCAATTGCTTGTCATAATATGTCTTTATTACGTGATTCTCTAGTTTTTAATGGTAACTACAATATTCACGTATTTCATAGTCAGTTTTATATACCTTATGGTAATAATTAAAAGGAATGAATTTAAATCGGACATAGTATTGACGATAAAGTAATGCATATGTGTATTTTCTTAGTGTTGTCTTGAATAGTAACATTATAAGAATTCTATAAGGAAATATGGAATATAAGTGTAAAAGATTAATGGTATGACACAATATGATTTGTTCATTAAGTTAGATATATTGTGACATTAATATTAATCAGTGTCCAGTGCCTATAATATGATGATTATCTCACATCTAATGTTTGATAATTAGGGCCTATAGTTGGGCAGGTTGATATGAATGACTTTAAAGGAATATTAGTATGATTAATATAACCTTAGTTATAAGATTATGTTTTGATGGTGATTTCTCATCTGAAGGAACTAGAAATCTAAAGAGGTGAAATTGACGGGAAAACCCATGTCGATATCCTCCTCAACAAAAGGTTTTATCATGATATCATATAAGTATTCAAGTTACTGAAATAACTTCACTTCTTAGCCGAAAGGTTAATAGAAGCTAAAGTTAATTCAGAAACTATTAAGTCGAAATTCTTGCAATGGTTAATTTTCAATGACAGTTAACGAATTGCGTAATCGCAAGTGAATTCACTAAGAGCAGTCAGAATACTAGTAGGAGTTAATAAGCTTATCTTCTTTAAAAGAACAAGGTAGATAATTTTTTTTTTCAAAAAAAGTTGATTAATGTTTAATGGTTTGTTCTACGGTAACTAGGATTGTAGAAACATGAGCCATTATTCATTGGTTCCAGGAAACCAGTCAACTAGTGATAGGTGAATTTGTCTACTATTGGGAAATAATAATTATAGTGGGAGACGTGAGTCTCAGTTTTGATAATTAGAGATTAATTTAAATGATTGCTTATAAGTATGTAAGAATAGAAGGAACTTTAGTTAAGCTTCTACTCTTTTATGAAAGGATATTTGTTTTATTTTAATAACACATGTGTGTTGTTAATGGTAATAAATAATATATTCATCTTTGATACTAAAGCGGATAATCATTATAAAATAAATCTCGTATTTTGTACACTGTAGGTTTTGGATAATATTCATGATTTATCACTGAATGGATAAGATTATTCTCTAAAAACCATAATATATCTGTAGCTCGAAATACTCAGGTCATTTTGTCTAAATGAATTCTAAACTGGTGGAAGGTGGATTCTTACATTCATCGGAAGTGGAGGCACTTCTAGTTAATGAATATGGTTTAGATGAAAAATGATCAGGAGTCATTATAGCTACAAAAATATTAGAATTGGTTTATTATGATTGATGTAATTCTACAACTACCTATTTAGGAATTTAAGAATTACAGATCATTAGTTCGAATTATATCCATGAAGATTATGCCATAAGTTACTTTCAGTAACGGTGTGTCAAAGAAAGAAGAATTTGGTTTCTTTCACGCGTGATAAAATTCATGATGGTTATTTATAAGATATAGATACACATATGTCAAGATTATTTTCCAAGTCAGATTTCTTTACTCCCATTAAAAATAATGGATTGTTTTCAACTCAATGCCAGTATTTAATATAATGGGTAGTACAACACTTGTGTTGAGAAAAAACTTGACAAGTTGGAACAAGGATACATGTTTAAGTCTATATTCTAGGTCACATTCCCAAAAGCATTGTTCGTAACAAAGAAGTTTTAATAGGCTTCTGAGAATTTCTTTGATACCACCAGTATAAGTGAAAACATCACAAAGAAATGAGTATGACATTTTTCTACCTTATCGTAGTGGGAGGATTGTCAATTGTAATAATGGTAAAAACCATATAAACGTATCACGATTTGTACACCCGTAAAGGGATAACTTTATCATAGTGGGAGCGTTTTTTATTCTTAGGATTGTCACCCTTCGTGACCCCTGGAGAAGAAGATAACAAACCCAGTAACTATAATAAGGTATTCCTTCACAAGGATGCATAACATTCTTGGGAAAGTTATGATGTTTGGTACCATATAGATTCATCAAGATGGGGTTATAACCATCAGTTGTAAGTGAATCAAGTAAGAGAGGTAATCAAATTTATGATTATGATAAATGGTTAGATGTGTTCAATGTGTACAAAAGGAGTGACGGAAGCGTGGTGGTGTTTTTATCCACTATATGTATAGATAAATTTATCATCGCACGCGATGTAGGGATATGTCATACAGTTAGACTGTGGTAGTCCAATAAGTTCAATATGAAAACATTAGAAAATTTTATTACATTTTTGGGATCAAATTAACATTTGATCACTAGAAAATATGTACTTTTACTTATCTAAGTTATAATATTGATATTGTTCCTTTGAGGCTTTGTTATGAAATATTCCAAGAAAGACAATCGATCTTTAAGATTTAGAAATTTGTATTATTTAAGAATAGAACATTGGTTTTGGTAGAATAAATATTCAAGAACCTGAAAAGGATTAATGAATATATATTTGGTTGCCAAGTAAACCGATAAGTAACTTGTAGGTTACTAACTGATGTATTCAGTCAGATTTAAGATTTTAGAAAGTGTATAGTACACCTTGTATAAGAAATTATACATAAGGGAGTTTCTTGTGGTTTTGATTGCATTGGTTGAAAACTGGTAAGCCTTTTACTTTAGGTCTGAGGTTTGGTTGATAGATGCATGACTCCATGTCTTTGACTATAAGTGGGAGATTGTTGGGGTTGTAAACTAAAAGTCATGGTTCACTAGTGAATTTTAGCATGTCTATTTAATGAGAATCTTCACAGGTAATGTTTGCGTCATATTATTTTATATATTTATGCATATGTGTCTTTTATTCTACACAAGTGATGGTTTGGTGTGTAGAATTCGGCTTACACACGGAAGATCAGATCATCGGTCCTTGTAGAGTATAAGTCTGGTTCACAATCTTAGATGGGGGTGGAAACACCATCAGTAGGATTGTAGTACACTATTTTAGTAAGCCTATCATGATTACGGGAAATGGTATAGTTTCGACTTATTGTGCTAATACACTTTGTGTGTATTGAACAGAACCAATTAGAGATAATTGTCTTTATACTGACTATAAAAGATAATGAACATCTCATGGTTGTTATGAGTGCTTAAGCTCTTAATACAAACATAATTGATGGACATCTGCATCAATTGTTCGTTACTTTGACCTATTGGGTGAGATTCATTTATGGATCAATAAGCTTGGTAGATTGGGTAATGTCGATTAGTGTATGGTGAAAGTTAATTATGAATGGAATTCACGTCTCAATAAAAAGATTGATGATACCCTCTTGATGTAACTTATAAGTTTTAATTATGTCAAACCCTACCACCGGATTTAATTATCCGACATATCAAATAAGTTAAGCGAACAGTCTCAAGGAATTTCTAAGTGGTCGATTAAATATAATTGTCGGTAATTTAATTTAATCGACGAATATCTGTAATCTTAACGTGGGGAGATTATTAAGCATTTAATAATGTGGAGCTCGAAATTATAATTTTGAGATAGTAGATTAGAGTGAATTATTATTCTTTAGTGGAATGAATAATAATTTATAGAATTATGGAATTAATTATAGAGTTTAATTAGAATTCCTAAATTCTGTAGGAAGCTAGTCTTCTATTTCTCCTGGGGGTCCCCGTACTAGCCTATATAAGCAACCCCTTGTCTCCTAATAAGTGCGGGATCAATACAGATCATGAAAAACACCTAGAAAGAAGTAGTAAGGTCGTGATCATTGGTGCCCACAAACCAATGGCATGTATTGGCTTAAAGGAATAGCATGGAAGATCTTGAGGTCTCTTTCAAAGCACTTATATTGTAGAATAAGTTACTAGCAATTGGAGAGTCCAAAAATTTTGAAATTAGAATCATAGGTTACTGACATATAAAGGAAGAGGCACAAGAAATTTCAAGTCATTTAGAGGTCATTTGATCCGCATGCCTCACAATTCTTTAAGAAATTCCAGCTATCCAGACAGATGCGCGACACATCATGGTGTCTTCTTGTTAGGGCTATAACTTGAGAACCATTGATCGGATGGGGATGAAATTGTTTCTACTGGTTCCATAGGTCGAAAGACATAAAAAATCTTAAAATATCTTTTTTTAAGGATGTTATGATTTTTGAAAAAAATCATTTCGTTTTTGTGGCTGACACACCGTTAAATTTGCGACACGGGTCGGTGTAATATGAAAGGGCTCAAATCTCTATGGTTCAAGCCAGAAGGAACTGCAAAGGTATGAGGTCTTGAATATCCTATGTAGATATACCATGTGTAGTTTTTTTATGATTCGATCTATACACGTTTTCAATAGACTCTTAGACTTCTGCTCCAACAGTGCCAATATATATGATGAAGATCGGAATCGTTCAACTCATTCCATAAGAATGGTAGAGTGAGGTCATTCATAGAATGTTCCAAAAATAATATATATATAAAATATTATTTGTGCATTTATCGCAATATTGATCATTATTATGAAACAAAAATATGTATTGGATGAAACGCTAACAAACATAATATGTATATTAATGCGAGAAAACGATAGATGCGGAGATTAGAAAAATTGGAGGATTTAGAGAAATTGATAAATTAGAAAATTGAGAAAATTGGAAAATTGGACTCGAGTCTCTTATTTTATCCTGGGGCCGGGAGTTGACTTTGGATAAAACGTAGCTCGGAAGTGCACATCAATCCTTTGGACGGGAGATCGTCAGACGAAAATGGATCGATCGTGCGCATGGTGCGCCGGAATCGCGTACAGGGAGGACCGTTGGAAAGGTTAGGAGATGTACTTAGACATTCCAAAGATTTTTGCTCGGTTCGAAAAGTTGACCTTGGACAACCAGGGCCTGAAAGTGCCCGACGACCTCTCGGAGTAAAACAGATGGTTCTTCTGCACCGTAAGTTAGAATCGTGCACGGGGTGGACCGTTGGAAAGGGTACTCAGTGTCCTTTAGACATTCATTTAGTCTCATTCGAGATGAAGAGTTGACTTTGGTCAAACGGAGCCCTGGAGCACCGGGTGGCCTCTTGATCGATTTTTGGGAGAAAATGGATCGTTTGTCCGAACGGTTATGCCATTTTCCACACGAGGTGGACCGTTGGAATTGGTTTTCAGTGACCTTCAAAGATTCAAATAGATTTTTCTCTAAAAATAAAGTTGATCGGGGTCAAATCAGGGGCCATGAGCGTCTAGAAACCTACGAATGGATTTTTAATAGTAAAATGGTTCGCTTGTCCGAACCGTTATGCCGATTCATGCACGGGACAGAGAGTCAGAAAGGGTATTCAGAGACTATCTAATGATCAAATAGCTTTCGCTATGAGATAGAGTTGATCGGAGTCAAATGGGGCTCGAGAGCGCTCAATGTTCTCTAGATCGGTACTCGAAGTGTGACCTAGGGTTTGTAGTGAAAGGGGGAAGTGTTAAGGACATAAGGAGATACTTATAGGGGCCTAGAATGTGGTGTCTACAGATCCCCTCGACGGGTGAGCTTGGAATAAGTGAAATCCATCGAGTAGACACCATATGATATTTTGGAAAGAGGTCGATTCTATGGACCTAAGGGAATTCTGGGGATGGCCAATCATGCGGACTGAAGTCAATTCTGAGGACTTAGAATAGGTGATGACCGAGGGCCGAGGTCAATTCTGATCTAAAAGAGGAGACAACTCTAGGCCGAGGTTTATTTTGACCTAAAAGAGGTGATGATACGGGCCCGAGGTCAATTTTGACCTAAAAGAGGTGATGACCTAAGGTCGAGGTCAATTCTAACCTAAAGGAGGTGATAAATCAAGGCCGAGGTCAATTATGACCTAAAATAGGTGACGACCCAGGGCTGAGGTTAATTCTGACATAAAAGAGCCGACGATCGAGGGTCGAGGTTAATTCTGACCTAAAAGAGGTGGCGACCAAGGGTCGAGGTCAATTCTGACCTAAAAGAGGTGGCGACCAAGGGTCGAGGTCAATTCTGACCAAAAAGAGGTGACGAACCAGGCCGAGGTCAATTTTGACCTGAAAAAGGTGATGACTCAGGGCCGATGTCAGTTCTGACCTAAAAGAGGTGGCGTCTGAGGGTCGAGGTCAATTCCAACATAAAGAAGGTGACGACCTAGGGCCAAGGTCAATTCTGATCTAATGGCCGAGGTCAATTCTGACCTAAAAGAGGTGATGATCGAGGGTTGAGGTCAATTTTGAACTAAAAAAGGTGATGACCCAGGGTTTTGGTCAATTATGACCTAAAAGAGGTGACGACCTGAGGGCCGAGGTCAATTCTAACCTAATAGAGGTGACGATCCGAGGGCCAAGGTCAATTCTAACCTAAAAGAGGTGACGATCGAGGTTCGAGGTTAATTCTGACCTAAAAGGGGTGAAGACCAAGGTCCGAGGTCAATTCTGACCTAAAAGAGGTGACAATTTGAGGTCCGAGGTCAATTCTGACCTAAAAGAGGTGACAAGCTAGGGCTTAGGTCAATTTAAACCTAAAAGAGGTGACGACCCGCTGTTGAGGCCAATTCTGACCTAAAAGAGGTGATGACCCGAGGTCGAGGTCAATTTTGACCTAAATGAGGTGATGATTGGGGCCAATGTCAATTCTGACCTAAATGAGGTGACTACTGAGGCCCGAGGTCAATTCTGACCTAAAAGAGGTGACGAATAAGGGATGAGGTCAATTCTGACCTAAATGAGGTAACGACCCAGGGCCGAGGTGAATTCTAACGAAATGGAGGTGACAACCCAGGGCCGAGGTAAATTCTAACATAAAGGAGGTGACGAACTGAGGGTTGTGGTCAATTCTGACCTGAAAGAGGTGACGACCCGGGTCCGAGGTCAATTCTGACCTAAACGATGTGACGACCTGGAGTCGAAGTCAATTTTAACCTAAAAGAGGTGACGATCTGGGGCCGAGGTCAATTCTGATCTAAAAGAGGTGACGACCGAGGGTCGAGGTTAATTTTGACCTAAAAGAGTCGACGATAGAGGGCCGAAGTCCATTATGACCTAAAACAGGTTACGACCAAGGCCGAGGCCAATTCTAACCTAAAGGAGGTGATAACCCGGGACCAGGGTCAATTCTGACCTAAAAGAGGTGACGATCGAGGGTCGAGGTCAATTCTGACCTAAAAGAGGTGACCACTACCGGGGGTCAAAGCCAATTCTGAGGGATGAGGTTGCAACTTCCTTTGGAGGAAATTTGGAGACTCCACTAGGTATATGTATCTTGTAGTTATGCTGGGGATTAAGGTTTGAATGTGATTTTAGGTTCTGCTGGGGAAGAGGGAATGACCCGAGGGTTGGATGTGATTTCTCGGTGGGGGAATTTCTTAGTTTTTGTGGTGTCCTTTGGAGACGTTGCTGGGAATAATATCCAATTGTTTTTGGGAATTCTGATGGGGAGGTCAGAGTTCCGCAGGGGGAAATTAGTGTGTTAAAAATGTTTTTCTTGATGAAAAAGGTTCTAAAATCCAATTGGCAAATTTAGGAGATTTTTGGGGTTTTTTCGGGATTTTCTGGCATTTTTAGGACTTTTTGTACGGAATTTTAAAGAGGGTGCCGACCGGCATGGTTGGAAGGGTGACAAACGACAGTGGGACGGTCTTTTGGGGTACCTTGAGTCGGTGTAGGGAAAGTGTTAATTAGTGGGTGGCAGGGGAATGCAGACCATGATGCCCTTTGGCCTCCTATAAAAAAGGGGCGGGTTTCACAACTTTCTGACTTGCCTTCTTCTGCAATTACTTTCTGCTAATCTTTCTAAAGTTCCAAAGTAAAAATATGTTTGAGTTCTCAAGTATCGCAACACATATGGCGTGGCTCAATGCTGGCGATTTGGCAAGCTTGGAATGGAGGGCTAGGGTGCCCCTTGCTTTGGGAGCAAAAATTATTTTGACTCATTCGATCCAGTGGCGGATGATCGGAATATCTTGTCCAAGCCTACGCCCCATCGCTCTTCTAGGGTTGTGAATCCTGGCGATTATGTAAGTATTGATGACTTTTGGTCTTCCTTTCCCTTTTTTTCTTTCTTGGTGATATTTCCTTATTTCTGGAATTTTGAACAGGGTTTTTTCTTTTTGCTTTTGAGAGTCTGATGTTTCTATGTCGACTATGCGTGCCCGAGGGACGATAGGGCTTAGGGACGTTTAGGAGCATCTTCCGTCTGTGGTGTGTTGGATGGTGTCATCAATCGATTTTGGGAGACTGACATCTACTTTGGATGAGATACCTAGTTTTACGACTGTTCTCTGTGCTTTGGTGGAGAGGTGCTGGGACACCACCCACACCTTTCATTTTGGCTTTGGGGAGATGACGGTGACTTCCATAGATGTGCACTCCTGATGGGGTTGGATTGTGATGGGGTGGATATTAAGGTGGATAGGACTCTGAGGGTGACGTCGGAGGCAGTGACGGTGGCGTTGGGTGATGTGGAGAGGGTAGTCTCTGGGGACTCTCTTCTTTTGTCTCTATTGATTGAGTTATTGTTGAGGAGGAGAATTGATGAAAATGACGTGCGAAAGGTGCGACAGATGACCCGTTTGTTTATTCTGCTAGTGTTGGGGGTTTCTTGGTGGCGACGAGTGGCAACGTCGTCCGCTTGTGGTTTTTGCTATTTTTTGAGGGCATTATCGAACATCCCTCTTTATGACTGGGGGAGCCTGACCTTGGCGACCCTTTATTATTCTCTTGACGCGTTCATCCGGTGCTGCCGAATTTTTTTTGCTGGGGCCATGTATCTTCTTGAGGTAATCTTTATTTTTTGCATTATCCTTCATGCGTTTTATTCTTGATTTTTTAATTGGTGACCTTTGTCCTTTGCAGACGTGGTTTTATGAGGTGATTGGGTTTAACACCCAATTGATAGCTTTAAAGGAAGAGTTTGTTGGGGACTTCTGTCGGATGTACCGGTGGCAAAAGTCCAATCGACAGTAGAAAAAGTCCCTCTCTCTAGAGGCAGTGCGCCAGGTCATAAATAGAATGACAAGTGAGTTAGTAAGTCCTTCTTTTCTTCTTGAGACTGTCTTTCCTTTGATGACCTTTTCCTGATATTGATCTTTTTCTCTTGTTGGGAATTTACAGGTGACCTTCTATCCCTGTGGGACAACCATCTAGCATATGGGGTTGACTGGGGAGAATGCGCAGATGTGTCATTTATTAGCGCACGAGTTCAGCCACTCTTGGTACCTAGGGGAGAGAGTGGTTCGACATATTATGGAGGATGAGGTTGCAATTCCACCGTCAAGGCCCCCGATATACATGAGGCGAGTGTGGGAGATGTCAGACAATGGACGAGTAGTGGCAATGATGGGTGAGCCTTACTCATCATATATCGACACAACGGTGATGTATGACAATATGGACTTTGTGTCAAGATGATTGATGCCACCCAACATATATGAGGTGATGCCTATCCACCGTGCAGATTCGAGTCGATCGACGGGGTCTTCCCATAGCGCAGGCGGTGCATCAATGATGCAACCGCAAATGTGTATAGTTTGCGTGCTATGTAGGCTCAAGTGAAAGCCTGTCACTCAAGTAATAATCCGATAAGTTGGGTATCGATCCTCATAGAAACACGACGAACAAAGTTGTGATGACGTTGGAAAGATAAGGGTAACCTAGCTTTAACTCTAAAAATAAGGAAAAGGTGATTTGGATTACGAAATAACTACAACTAAATGCAAATTTGGGACTGATTACTAATAAAACTAGGATGAATAAAATGCCACTATGCTAATTAAACGAAACTTATGAAAATTGGACTAAAAGTTTAACAATGAAATGAGAACAATAGGTCGGGTTAAAATCCCACACACCCTAGTAATTCACTTTGTGGGATACTAGATTCGGAATTAGAATTTTAAATGAACCCGGTCTTTAGTACTCCCAAGTATTACACATATGAGGGATCGTAGCCCGCATAGTATGTAAGTAAAGGATGATTAAAGCGGTGTCGCATTAACCAATATGCACGTCGTACTCTTAAGTATCCCGGTTACCTAGGGCAAACGAGATCAAAAGTCCTATGACAGTTGCACCAGTTATACAACACGATTCATCTAAGATTTTAATTCAAAAGTCTATTTCTACTATCGTGAATTACATCGGGTGGGGTTCATGCACCCCAACCCTTTGAAAATATCTAGACATGATTAACTTAAAGAAAAATAGAGTTTTTAAGAAATAAAACATTAACTCTAAAGAAACTAATTGAAAGATAATTTCAGATTCAAAACCAGTAATTAAAACTAAAGAACAATTGAAAATTAAAGGAAAGGTGTTACTTGAATTGCATAAATTAAACATAAATCCTACAGCAAAATCTTCTTATGAAAAACAAGGGTTTTTTTACTACAAAAACCCTCTACTCCTACTTAGCTAACCTAAAAATCGAATTCCTTTGTCTAACAATAACTAGAGGTTAAATACATCCCGAGTTGTAACTGAATCATACTCTAAATTTGTAACAAGAAAATCAAGTTTATCCTCGATAGACTGATCCGGGTCTTCGGTGGCGGATCGGTCCTCATCCAGATCCAGATCGATCCTTTTTTCTGGGAAATGGGATTGATCCGCTATGCCAATTTTTCCAGTGAGTTATAGAGACCCGGATCGATCCTTTTTTCTAGAAATAGGATTGATCCGCTTTGTGATTTTTGCCAGTAGGTTTTGAGGGTCCGGACCGGTCCTATTATTTTGGAACACGGATCGGTCCTCATTTGGTCTTTAAGTTCTCTTCAATTTCTCGCATCTTTGGAACCCCGTAACTTCTTCCCTGGAACTCATAATTTAACTTTGTTTCTTCCTATGCACTCATTGAATTGAGATCTTCAACTTTCATGTTGAGTCCTCTTCCGAATTTCGTATGGAAATTATGCTTTTGCCCTTATAACTTTTATTTTTTCTTTCTTTAGCAATAAATACCTGGAAATGACTTAGAAAAAAGAACAAAACTCGCAATACTACGTAGAAGGGTTAGTAGCATGGAAACGAGATAATTCAAGCGCAATTACAGTATTCGGGATGCTAAAATATACTAAATTCGGGTGTAATTTTGGAAGAATTACGGCCTAATCAAACCCCCTAACTTAGAACTTCGCGCGTCCCGTGCAATGTAAAAGGATTCAACTAAAGCTCACTCGTGATTATCAAATTATTAGGATAGAATACCACTTTTGTGGGCAAGCGATTGCATTTAGCGTATGCAACAAGCCTTTAAACCCCTAGGTCACTCTAGTAGAATGAGTTTTGTCTTGTGAGGGTTTGCAGTGAATATACCCACAAAATTCGACTCAAAGAAAACTCAAAATAATAAAAAATTGTATAATTCAAACTTTTCCAGAAAATAGTCATCATCAATTCATGTTCAAGAGTCTCAAATCATAGTCCGTGTGTGCGAAGCCAGAAATTTAACCTTGAATTTCCACTGATTGACCATTACGTTACTTATCAAAAAAATCGTTTTGATTTCAAAATCTCATGGGATGCTCTCACAAATGAATCTCTCGAAAGTTTGGTTATTTCTCTCGGTGTGCGTGATATAAAGAGTAAATGCATTGGAACCAAATTCACGCACACAAATAGAATGACGGAATTCTATGGTAAATGGATCTAATCATCGTATTACGGTTATAGGGAAACGGGAACATCGCCTCTAATTCATACCTTTAATCTCTTTTATTGTCTTTTTTTGTTTTAGATCTCCATGCGGTAACTAATTTCGCAATTTGGACTCGGTTAGGACTTTTTCGGGTTTTAAGGTCTAATGGATACAATGGAAATGGGTCTGGGAAATTTTGAATTGGAAACTATTCTAAAGCTGTCCATGAGTGCTTTTCCCGAATTTTACTCATTTTTTTTCTTTCCTATTTTTCACGCTTTTCTTTTCTTGCTATTTTTGTTGATCACTTCTATTTTTTTGCCCCTTTTTGTTGCATTTTTAGGACTTAAATTTGATGAATGTTTGATTTTCACAATTTCGAGCTAATTGGGTGTTTTCGGGTTGTTAAACGAAACGAAAATTTTTACTCGGCTCAAAATGGGTTGCAAAAAGGGGTACTTTTTCACGAATTTTTTTGGCCGACATTTTTGGGTGACAAACGAGGGCCTACTTCATTGTCCAAATTACTAATTGCGTTACCATATGCATTTCGAGAATGTTTTAAGTTTAGAGACATCTCAACGTATTTTTCGAGGCAACATTACACACTATTCCCTTAATCGATCAAAATAAGGGTATTGAGATCGCGATGACTTTTTAGACACTGAATTAGAACTTTGAGTTAACCATTAACTCGGATCGATTTATACACTCATAAAAATGATAGGCTCGGATCTCATCAGGTTGGTTAATCTCCACATTTATTCGTTAAGTCGTCTATGTTCACTCAATTTCCATCTTTGGTCAATTTCGGCTTTGTGTACTATGTTTTTATAATTTGAGACTTTAAACCGAAGGTTAATGATATTTTTGAAAATTTTGATTTCAAAGTTTTTGTTTATTTTGATTTTTTTTGGTTTTTCTAAGTTTTTCAATTTTTTTTTGGAAATTTTGAAGTTTTCTAATTTTTTTGCCATTTTGAAAATTTGTAAAGTTTTATAAATACGCAATCGTCACTCCTCCTAACTTAGGCTCTTGAATTGTCCCCAATCAAAAGGACTAAAATCTAAATAAGGGAAAATAAGAAGTGCCATAAATAAAACAAGCAAATATTTAAAATGCAGATTTTTATTTATAATGATTGTGGTACATGAAAAGGAAAGAGCATACAAGAAAATAAGCAAACAAACCAAATTACAACCGACATAATCACCAAACATATGATTCACTGGGGTGGGGGATCGGAGCTACCGGGCGCCCTTGGGTCGTACGGGTCATAGAAGAAGCTTGGAGGGGTCCACCAAAGTTGTGTTCGTATATGTGAGCTTGAAGCCTATGCATCATGCTCGTGTTCCTTTGGTATTGCGAGACGAACCCATCAACTTTTCCTTCCAATGTTGTTAGGCGAGCGTTAATGTTTCTTCTCTAAAGCTCATAGTTGGGATCCTCCTCTTCCACGTATTCGGGTTACTTTCCCTCCGCCATGCTCACGTCATCCGCTGCCACCTCATCGTCTGAGGACTCGTCGGCAGACTCCTCCTCTTCGCTATCGTCACTTGCATAGGCGGCCTGTCTAGCTTGGTGAATGGCCCTTTGTGAAGCTCTTTTGGTGCGGGTAAGCAGTCTAAAAGAATTTGGCAGACGCAGAAATCCGGTGGGTGGTTGAATGCTCGCGTCGATAAGAAGGAATGAGATGAGTGGAGCATAAGGGAGCGGGGCAGCGCCTTTTTCCTCAGTGGCGGCATGGAAAACATCACAGTATATTATGTGGGCCAAGTGGATAGTGAAGTGTGGGTCGTAGAGGTGGTAGACAAGGGTGGCTTGACGAGGATGCATGATGGAATCATTTGAAATTTGTAGAATGTTAGCGCAAACGATTTGGAAGGTGATGTGCGCTTTATCATCCAATTGGCCGATGGGAAAAGGGACTTAGAGTCACTGACTTCCAGGGGTGATACGGGTAATGCAGACATCCTTGTCTAGGGACGGGCGATTGTTGGGGTATTGGAATGGGGAAGGGTGAGGGACATACTTCTCCGTCATCTTGCGAATGAGGATGTCGAGTGAGAACGGGATGGGGGTTTGATCAATGTACGCCTCGGCTTGAAAATTATCAGTTCGCATGAGGGACCCATAGAAGGAATGCACCTCGTTGTCCAAGACGGCATCGAAAGGCTCATTGAGGAAACAACACCACCCCTTGGCGATGAAGAGGTTAGTGACGTTGGCGGGCAGCTTCTTCCACAGAACATGCCTCTCAATGTGTAGCTTGTGGGGGTGGCTAAAGAAGCGACGATACTAACATTGCTCCTCATAGGAACGGAACGGGAGTGACCTATTTTTCGTGATGACCATGGAGTTATATTTTTTTGGGGGTGGTTGGTTGGCCATGAAGGGTGAGTGTGGTGGAAATAGATGTTGGGATCGAGAAGAAGAGAGTGTGGTTAAGTGAAGGGTGTGGTGAAGTGGGGTGGGATAGGGTTGTATTTATAGGTGGTGAAAGGGGAAAGGTTAGGAATTTGGAGGGAAGTGTTTGGGAGGGAAAGGGGAAGGGTTTTTGGAGGGAAATCGGGTTGGTAAGAGGGAAGAGATGAAATGGAGGGAGATGGATGGATTGGGGGAATGAATCTAGGGAGTTGTAGAGTTGCAGGAACTCGATCGGTCCGCGTGCCCTGGGGAAAATCATTCCGTATCCTTTATTTTTTATTTTTTTATTACTCCCATGCGGACCGATCCGCATGCCCAGGGGCGGATCGGTCCGTCTTCCTTGAATTTCCAGAATCCTCTAATTACAGGAATGCTCTTCGAAATAGGTTCTTAGTGCTTACCCTTAACTTCTCAAAATTCAAAACTAAGACTCTAACGACCCTAACTTAATCACATCTATGATACACAAGATTTCACCCCATACATGTCGGGGGTGCGATGAACTCTCAATTTTATCTCACTCTACCCCGTAAATGGGATTCAATAACCAAATGGTGTCGATCTATTCTACGCACGTCTCTAGATAAGGTTTTAGGCATTGCCCATTGACTTTGAACGTGTTCCCCCTCTTTGATCATCCAACTCCACAGCTCCGTAGGGAAACACGATTCTAACAACAAATGGGCCAGTCGAACGGGACTGCGATTTACCCGAAAATAGATGAAGCCGGGAGTTATGGAGAAGTACCTTTTATCCAGGTTCTCTTTCCGTCAAATAATCCTATCATGCGCGAGTTTCATCATATCTTTTTGAAATCTTGGCATTCTCATACACATCATTGCGTATCTCCTCCAACTCGTTAAGTTGAAGCTTACGAGTTTTATCGTCTTTGTCCATATCATAATTTACCCTTTTAATTGCCCAATATTCTTTGTAACCCAACTCAACGGGAAGATGGCAAGGTTTTCCATACAAAGCGGAATGAGGACATTCCGAGTGGGTTCTTATATGCGGTGCGGTAGGCCCATAGCGAATCGTTCAATCGAAGGGACCAATCTTTCTGGTCAGGATTAACGATCTTCTCTAGTATGTGTTTGATTTCACGATTGGCCAACTCGGCCTACCCATTCATTTGTGGGTGATAGGTCATTCCAATCTTGTGAATGACACCATACTTTCTCATAATTTTCTCAAACATCCTGTTGCAAAAGTGCATGCCATTATCACTAATTATTGCTTTTGGTGCACCGAAGCGAGAAAGTATGTGTTCCCGCAGGAACTATATCACCACTTTATTATCATTAGTCTTAGTAGCTATAGCTTCCACCCACTTAGAAACATAGTCTACCGCGACTAGGATGTATGGGTATCCAAAGGACGGGGGGAAAGGGCCCATTAAGTCAATACCCCAGCAATCGAAGACCTCAATGATGAGAATCGGGGTTAATGGCATCGTGTCTCGCGGGGTGATCGCCCACATCTGTTGACACCCGTCGTAAGATTTGTAATAATTATTTACATCCTGGAACATTGTGGGCTAGTACAAACCTCTTTGGAGAATTTTAGCAACTGTCTTTTCCACGAAAAAGTGGCCTCTACAAGTTTCGAATGACAGAATTGGATGACTTTAAGAATTTTGTCATTCGATACGCATCATCGGATGATTTGGTCGGCGTAATAATTAAAAAGGAATTGATAATCACAGAAAAACATGCGTGACCAAGTGATGAACCTATTCTTATCTTGTGGTGTACAATCGGGAGGGACGGCTCCCGTGACAAGATAGTTCACTATATTCGCAAACCAGGGCAAAGAAGAGGTGGCAAAGAGTTGTTCATCCTGAAAATACTCGTTTATGGGTGTAGGATCACTAGGTACATCGAACGAAAGCCATGATAAGTGATCAGTGATGACGTTTTCTACTCCTTTTTGTCTTTGATGGAGAGATTAAACTCTTGTAGGAGTAGGATCCACCTTATGAGGCGTGGCTTTGCGTCTTTCTTTGCAAGGAGATATTTTAAAGCCGCGTGGTCGGTGAAACAAGTGATGGGAGAACTGATAAGATAGGACCAAAACTTGTCAAGAGCAAAAACTACCACTAGTAATTCCTTATCCTTGGTGGAGTAGTTGAGTTGTGGTCCGGTAAGAGTCCGGCTAGCGTAGTAGATGGCATGAGCCTTTTTGTCTTTTCTTTCGCCCAAAACAACCCCTATTGCATAATCGCTAGCATCACACATAAGCTCGAATGGTAAGGACCAACCCGAAGCTTTCATGATGGGAGAGGCACAAGCATGCTTTTTAATTTTTCAAAAGCACTTTGGCATGCTTCCTTCCACTAGAATGGGGTGTCCTTCATAAGAAGGTTGCTTAAGTGTCTAGCGATGACGCTAAAGTCCTTAATGAACCTTCTATAACATCCCGCGTGGCCCAAGAAAGAGCGCACGTCCTTAAACGATTTTGGTGTGGGTAGGTCAGCTATGACATCTATTTTTGCTCGATCAACCTCGATCCCTTTGGATGACACGATATGGCCAAGAACTATACCCTCAGTTACCATGAAATGGCATTTCTCCCAATTCAGCACTAAGTTCTTTTCCACACATCGGGCTAGTACTTTCTCAAGATTGGATAGACATAGATCGAAAGAGGTGCCAAAAACACTAAAGTCTTCCATAAACACCTCTAGCCCTCTCTCAACCACGTCACTGAATAAGCTCAACATGCACCTTTGAAAGCTCGCCGGTGCATTACACAAGTTGAATGGCATACGTTTGTAAGCAAACGTTCCAAAGGGGCAAGTGAAGGTTGTCTTCTTTTGATTAAGTACATCTACCTCAATCTGGTTATATCCAGAATTACCATTTAGAAAGCAATAGTAAGGGTGGTTGCTACTCTTTCAAGCATTTGATCGATAAATGGAAATGGGAAATGGTCTTTCAAAGTTCCCTCATTGAGTTTTCGCTAATCAATGCAAACACGCCACCCAGTGGTGGTATGTTGGGGAACTATCTCTCCCTTGGCCTTTTCAATCACAATCATGCTCGACTTCTTTGGGACAACTTGAATTGGGCTCACCCACTTCCTATCCGAGATTGGGTAAATAATCCCAGCATCCAATAACTTTATGATTTCAGTTCTCACCACATATTTCATTGTGGGGTTTAAACTTTTTTGCATTTCTCTCTAGGGCTTAACATCCTCCTCGAGGTGAATCTTATGGGTGCAAATCAGAGGGCTTATCCCCTTTAGATCAGTTATACACAAACCAAAAGCACTCTAGTGCTTCCTCATAATCTTTAAAAGCTTACCCTCTTGCTCTTCATCTAAGCTAGAGGAGACAATAACAGGAAACATCTCACTTTCACCTAGGAAATCATATTTAACGTTGGAGGGTAGTTTCTTTAACTCGGGAGTCAGGAATGCGTCTCTAGAGGGCACCATACATGCCTTCCTCGGCGGTAACTCCTTGAATCGAGAAACCCAACTAACATCTCTCACGTCCTCGTTCAACGCTCTCTCATCGAGTAAGCCTCTCAACTCCTCAATCTCTCTCTCAAACTCGGTGTAAGCTCCCTCGCTCTCATGACTAGACACTAGGCACGCTTCTAAGGCATCTCCACATTAATTTTCCTTAGTGTGCTCTTCTACGATCTCCTCAATTAAGTTCACTGCGTGAAGATCATCTTCTTCCCCTGCTTGTGGGGTTATATTGAAGATGTTTGTTTCTAAAGTCATATTCCTAAAAGTGAGTTGCATTTGCCCATTTTGAGTATTAATCAGTGCATTAGCCGTAGCTAATAATGGGCGTCCAAGGATGATGGGAACATGATTTTTTGAGGCAAAGGAGGGCTCCATGTCCCAAATGATAAAATCTACCGGGAAGTGGGAAGTGTCCACTTGAACTATCACGTCTTGAACTATACCCCTCGATATCTTCACGGTTCGATCTGCTAATTGGAGAGTGATGCTTACGGGCTTAAGGTCGCCCAGATCAAGTTGCCTATAAATTGAATAGGGGAGTATATTAACACTTGCCCCCAAGTCGAGTAAGGCTCTTTTAATTTTATTCTCTCCAATGGTGTAGGAAATGGTGGGTGCACCGGGATCTTTATATTTAGGTGGGAGATTATTAAGAAGAACTGAGCTCACGTTCTGTGCTAGGAACGCATTTTTCTTTACCTTCATCCTCCTCTTGACTATCAATAATTCTTGTATGACTTTTGCATAGGCTGGAATTTGCCTTATTGCATCGAGGAAAGGTAAGTTCAATTTCACGATTTTAAGCACCTCTAGCACTTCATCACTTATGGTCCCTTATGGGAAGGAACCAATATTTGAGGAAATGGTATAGCGGAGGGTGGCTTTACAACTACCTCAGGCTCACGAGTGTCTTCCTTTTCACTCTCGTTCAAGGGAATATCTTCGGCCTCTTTCGTGCTGGGCGAATTCTCCTTGTCTTTTGATGTGTCATGTGGGGGAAGTGATAAATCAACAACTCTCCCACTACAAAGAGTGGTTGCCACTTGACACTACTCCTGATGTTCGGTGGATGTGGAGCTAGCACTAGTTTGACCTTGGGGAGGTCTTTGGCCCTGGGCAGGAAACTTGCCCTTCTCTTAGATACTCAATGAGGATTGCAACTTGGAGATGTTCTCATTCATGCCGATGAACGTGCGCTCATATCTAGCATTTGTTGTAGTTTGATAATTTATAAACTGATTTATGGTATCCTCGAGATTCCTCCATGGTGGAGTAATGTACGGAGCTGGAGGAGGTGGTGCTTACTGAAATTGAGGAGGCGGTGGAGGTGGGACAAACTATGAATGTGCGTTCATTGCAGCTTGTGGTTGTCCATAGTTAAAACCAGGATGGTTTCTCCACGAAAGGTTGTATGAGTTCCCTTGCGGGGCATTAAAATTTCCCTTGAATCCTCCTATAGCATCCACCTACTCGGTGTGCATGGCCTTGTAGGAGAAAATCGTTGAGAATGACTTTATGGAATGGCTCACCTCACGGATAGCACACACCTTTTCTTTCGAAACATGTCTTGATCCGGAGATATCTCTTAACCGGCTATCAAACCAATCTTTCATATCTCTCTAAAACTGATCGAATCGACGGTCTATTAAGGTATTGCTATCCAAATGGTATAGACCGGATGAAGTTGGAACGATAGATGGTTGTCTGGATCGGGCTTCGGTATTAGGATCATATGTGTCCCATGCTTGAGTAGTCTCAGCGACATACTTAAGATGGGCCTCGGCATCACTGGAGTTTATATCCCAAAAAAGTCTTTCACGCATTATTTGCACAAGTTTTTTGGAAGCCACTGTCAACCAATTATGGAAGAAAGAGATCACATGGTGTTTGTCAAGACCATGATGGGGGCATGCGCTTACCAAATCTTGAAAATGTTCCTAACACCTATCAAAAGGCTCATTAACGTGTTATCGGAAACCTTGGATTTGAGTCTACGCAGAGTTGGTCTTGTGTTGTGGATAGAATTTTGAGATAAACTTGGATTGCGTATCTCTCCAGGAAAGTAGGGAATTAAGGGGTAGAGAACATAGCCAGGTCTTGGATTTATATTTTAAGGAAAAAGGAAAAATCTTTAGGCTAATGACATCTTGCTTGCAAGCTTGGTCGCTAAATGTGTCACACGCCTCTTCGAACTCGTGGATATGCAGGTATGGTTTCTCCTAATCCATGTCGTGAAACATAGGAAGAATCTATATCATCCCATTAAGAAAGTGGAACTGAATAGAATTATACGGAAGTAAAAGGCAACCAAAGGTGACAGTCCACTTAGGAAAAAGTAAATCTTTCATGGGACGCTAGGGCAGATCTCCCTCTCCAGTGTCGAAACTCATTGCGTCAGGCATCGCGCTCGCTCTCTCTTCAAATGACTCATAGTACTCACTCGGTGTCCTAGATGTGTGACTCGAGGGTTAACTCAGGGTGTAGCTACCTATAGAGTGCTCGGGAGTAGGAAGTGGAACCCAGAATTGTGGAACGCGAGGTGTGTGGGGGCTTTTAGAGTTATACTCAACAATCGGATTTTCGTGGATTCTGAATGGAGTATTTTGAGGATCTTGAGTATGTTCAAGATTTTGCATTAAAGAATTTTGAGAGATGATGATTTTTTATTTTTTGTCTTTTTTTTTGGATTTTTAGTCAAAGTTCTAGATTGACTCGATCTAACCTAAGTCTACCTATATTCCCCGACAATGACGCCAAAAACTTGATGCGACCACAAATGTGTCTAGTGTGCGTGCTATGTAGGCTTAAGTGCAAGCATGTCGCTCAAGTAATAATTCGATAAGTCGGGTATCGATCCTCAGGGAAACAGGACAAACGAAGTCATGATGACGTTGGAAAGATAAAGGTAACCAAGGTTTGACTCTAAAAAGAAGGAAAATCTGATTTGGATTACAAAATAACTAAAACTAAATGCAAATTTGAGAATGATTACTAATGAAACTAGAATGAATAAAATGCGACTACGCTAATTAAACAAAAAGCTGATGATAATTGGACTAAAAGTTTAACTATGAAATGAGAACAATAGGTCGGGTTACAATCCCCCACACCCTAGTAATTCACTTCGTATGATACTAGATTCGAAATTAGAATTTTAAATGAACCCGATCTTTAGTACTCCCAAGTATTACACATATGAGGGATCGTAGCCCGCACAGTATGTTAGAAAAAGACGATTAAAGCGGTGTCACATTAACCAATGCGCGCGTCGCACTCTTAAGCATCCCGATTACCTAGGGAAAACGAGATCAAAATTCCTAGGGCGGTTGCACCAGTTATATAACACGATTCATCTAAGATTTTAATTCAAAAGTCTATTTCCACTCTCGTGAATTACATCGGGTGGGGTTCATGCACCCTAACCCTTAGAAAATGAGATAGACATGATTAACTTAAAGAAAAACAAGGTTTTTATAAAATAAAACATTAACTCTAAAGAAACTAATTGAAAAGAGAATTTCAGATTCAAAACCAACAATTAAAACTAAAGAGCAATCGAAAATTAAAGGAAAGGTGTTACTTGAATTGCAGAAATTAAACTCAAATCCTTACAGCAAAATCTTCTTATGAGAAACTAGGGTTTTTTACTACAAAAACCATCTACTCCTACTTAACTACCCTAAAAATTGAACTCCTTTATCTAACAATAACTAGAGGTTAAATACATCACGAGAAATCCACAATTGTAATGGAATCAAACTCTGAAATCGAAACAAGAAAATCAAGTTTCTCCTCGGCGGACTGGTCCGGGTCTTCAGTGGCAGATCAGTCCTCATCCAAATCCGGATTGATCCTTTTTTCTGGGAAATGGGATCGGTCCGCTATGCCAATTTTCCCAGTGAGTTATAGAGACCCGGATTGATCCTTTTTTCTAGAAATAGGATCGGTCCGCTTTGTGATTTTGCTAGTAGGTTTTGAGGGTTCGGACCGGTCCTATTATTTTAGAACACGGATCGGTCCTACTTTGGTCTTTAAGTTCTCTTCAATTTCTTGCATCTTTAGAACCCCGTAACTTCTTCCCCAGAACTCGTAATTTGACGTTGTTTCTTCCTATGCACTCGCTGAATTGAGATCTTCAACTTTCATGTTGGGTTTTCTTCCGCATTTCGAATGGAAATTATGCTTTTGCCCTTCTGACTTTTCTTCTTTCTTTCCTTAGAAATAAATACCTATATATGACCTGGAAAAAAGCACAAAACTCGCAATACTATGTAGAAGGGTCAGTAGCATGGAAACGAGATAATTCAAGAGCAATTACATTATTCGGGATGTTAAAAGATACAAAATTATGGAGTAATTTGTGAAGAATTACTGCCTAATCAATCGACATCAGCGACGTTGATGACTTCAGAGGTACCTTTTATTCGGCTGGCCGCTCCTACTTATAATATTCGACGAGATAATGGAGGGTCAGTGCGTATGCTGCGTCGCCCTAATGCGATGGATTCGAAGGAGTTGGGATTGACATAGGAGGTCCTTCAACCTGAGGTATACTTTTTATCTCTTTGTCTTTTTTATTTCCTTATTTCTTCATTTGCCTCAAACTGTTTGATTTTCTCTTTTCTATTTTTTTAAGCACATTCAGGTCTCCACCACTTGGATGTAGGATATTAGGGATTGGATATCTTCGGCGATTACCCACATTCAGGATGCGCTTCTTATTCCTTCTTTTTTGCACGTCATCTCGTCAGAGAGGGAAGAGAGCAAGCCGCAGGAAAGGAGGCTCCTAGAGACAGAGAGAGAGAGAGAGAGATTGTAGGTGGAGAGAAACAAAATATGAGTGAGAGAGAAAAAAAGTAGGTGGGTTATGGATAAGTCCCATTGTATTTCCTTATTTTTCCTGCAAAACTGATGTAATACAACAAAAATCTATGCAAAAAATAAAGTTTTTATCACTTTTATTGACTAATGCACATGCTCTTTTTACTTTGTTGCTGAGACCATAAAAAGAGTTAAAAATGATTGGAGAAACATTTTGATTTAAAATGGGATAAGTAAAAACATAAGGATAAGGAAATTCGAAATTTCCTTAAAATAAAAATTATTTTTATTGAGTGTTTTATTATGACAAGAAAGGAAAAAGGGAATTTTCCCAAAAATAGGGGGTTGCCGATCGGCATGACCCCTGTCCTGTCTATCGGCATATCAGTCCAGTCTAATCAACCCAAGGATTTTATTGCACTTTCTTCAATTTCTTAGTACTTGATGGGGTAAGTTTTCCTCCTATTTTTGCAGGGTTTCTTGTCTTTGTTTGAGAGCTTTCAAGTCTAAATAAGGGTGTGGATGAAGCTTTTCCTTCACACTTCCCCATTTCTCCTTTACATTCTTCTTTACTCACTATCTTCTTATTTTATGATATGGCTCTCCCTGGTGGTGTTGAGTTTGCACACTACCTTAAAACCTTAGAAGCGATGTGCTCCTACAACATTGACTATGATGCTTTCAACATGCGGCGAGTCTCTTTGTGGCGCAACTGACCCATAGAGTGGAATATGCTGATGGCTGCAGTTGAGTTCTGGTACCCCGAAGACCATGTCTTTCTCTTAGAGCTGGAAAAAATATGTCCTACCTATGAAGAGTTTTCTTCCATGTTGGGGATAAATCCCCGCATTGCAACGACTATACCTAAGTTTTTCTAGTCCCTTGGGGAGCTGTTGGCATGACTTTTCCACATTTCACCTTCGGCATCCAGGCCGTTGGTCACAGAAGGAATGATTTCTCTTCTTGCGGTGTTGCGATCTGTACAATTGCAGGATATTGGTGATGCTGGCTGTACTAGAGCCGTCATTCTGGGCCTGGTTTCAAAACTGTTATTGGTAATTGGGGAAATGCTAATGGACCCTCAACTTGCTACTATTGTTTCCTTGATGTCGTACCATCGCAATCCTGTGACGTTGATACTGATGTAGACTTTGGTTGGTCTGGATGCTTGGCAGGAAAGTCATTTTTACTTTCTGGGGGGTAGCCTTGTAATGCTGTTCATGTGGTTGTCAAAGATATTTCGTATGGCAGCCCCACCGGCATATCCTTTGCTGGTGGTGCCAAACTTCTTCTCAGGCTATTTTATTAGTGTAGGAATGGACATTGAGAGATGATAAATTTTATTCATGGAGCATGGGGCTCGAGGCTTGCGTTGGTCAGTGCTTTGGTCGGAGGAGCTGTTGCCCATTCTGGAACTCGGAGAATACCAATATGTTCAGTTGGTAGGCCTCTGGAAGACCTCTTTCTACTTCCCCTGTTGACTTCAGCGCCAACTTGGTTAGGAACAAATTGTTCCACTACATACACTGGACTTGTTTCCTCCAGAGGATCTGACAGAGCGTATGCACATGCATCTTGGCTCTTTGTGGGAGAATCGTCGATCGTCGACCCGTCCATCCCAGTCCGTTGGTAAATTCTGGCATATCTCAGGGGACTACATGAAGTTGTTTTGGAGAAGAGTAGTTTCCAAGATGATGGCTGTGGAGACTGGTCAAAGGTGGTTTGTTGTATCTAACACCATAAGGGGAGGCATTGTGGCTTTCCTGAAGTTGGTCTGGTCTTATCGTTTAATGGAGCGTCAATGGCACTCTATTCAGTCAGGGAAAGCTTGGGGACCCCAAGATGTGGGTGATGATGGGGTTGGTTCCTCTAGCCGCTGCGGGTCGGGTTTGTGAAGCTTTTGTAATGGGTGTGGTTCTGTGTTTGGGAACAAGTTGAGGGTTATTTTATGTGTAATGGGGGTCTTATTTTTATTTAGTTTTCAGGAAGGTAGGAGTAGATCGACAAAGGAAGTCATTTGATTCCTTATGCCAATGTAATTGCACTGGAATTTTCAAATAATGGAATAAAGGAGTTTTTGATCATCTAGTTGTACCTCTTAATGAGTTTTGCATTTGAATTATCTATTCCGGTCTCTAAGGTATACATAATCCTTTTGTTCGTGTATATGTTAAAATGAACTGTCGTTCTCAGGGATAAGAAGAGAATAGCATTTTGTGAAAAATAAGGGAATCGTGCTCATATAAAGCAGATGAGCTGCCTACGTAACTCTGAAATTCATTTTTGAAAGCAAAAGGATTTTTAGAGGATCAGGCCGCATGTAGTTTTGAATAGAGGGAAACGACGATTGTTTTTATAAAATAGAAGGGAGATGAGAAGAATCATAGCGCGCCGAGATTTTGAACTAGGGGTAGAATTTCTTGAGACGATTTAAGTTGACTGGATGATCCATTTCTTCTCCGTCAAGAACGATGAGCATAGTGGCATCGCCTGATGGGATCTTCTTAATAATGTAGGGGCCGCTCTAATTGGGCTTGAATTTCCCTCTGGGGTCCCAGATGGACTCTACTATCTCTTTGGAGGCTAAGTCCCCTTATCGGACACCATGATCCTTGAATCTTTTATTGAATGATCACGTTATACAGCGATGGTACCCTTGTATGTGATATAGAGTTTTCAGCTTCCTTTCATCCAAGAGTGATAACTCGTCAAGACAGCTTTGGTGCCAGTCTTCCTTACTAATTTTGCTTTCAAGCGTGACACGTAGTGAAGGTATTTTCATCTCTACAGGTAGGATTTCTTCCATCTCGTAGACTAGAGAGTAAGGGGTAGCCCCAGTAGAGGTTTGAACTGGAGTACGAAATACCCAAAGGGCGTAAGGAATCATGTCGACCCAATCTCGATTATCTTGCTGATGATGTCTTTGAGATTCTTCTTGGAGGCTTCAAATACTCCATTAGTTTGAGGTCGATAGGGAGAATATTGATGTCTTTGAATCCCATACTCTTCAACCACCTTTGTAACCTTTGCCTCAAAGTGTAACCCATTATTTGATACTAGCTCGTGCGGGACCCCATACCGGCAGATGATGTTTTTCTTAATGAACTTTACCACTTTCTTAGCATTTAGAACTGTGTATGACTCAGCTTCGATCAATTTAGTGAAGTAGCCAATGGCAACCAGGATGAATTCATATCCGTTGGATGCTTTGGGTGTAACGGCAAGGGAGAAGTCATGTTGTACGATTCCCGCGACAACAAGTGTTATAGGTTGGAAAATTGTTGGCATTTGAGGCATCTTAGAACGTAGGCTTTGCAATCCTGAACCATGGTAGTCTAGTAGTAACCCTGTTGGATGATCTTCTTGGTGAGAATATGGCCGTTCATGTGAGGTTCGCACTCCCCGCTGTGGATTTTTTGCATCATTTCGTCAATATCAGCCCCTGCGATGAAGTACAAATGGGTTTCATCTAAGCTTATCCTGAACAGTGCTTTATCATAAAAAATATAGTGGGTAGCTAGTATGTGTTGAATAGTGCTTTGTGACAGATGATGTACTGGGCGTCCAGTCCTCGGAGGGTTATTAGTTCCTTCTTGTTGGAACCCTCGGGATACTTACCATGCATGAGGAGGCAACAAATATCATATTGCCAGCAACCGGATATATCAAGATCTTATTTGGTGATAATATCAATGTGGTTGCAGTGGGTTGGTTTATCTTGCTTTTGGATAAGGAAAGGGGCCACGGTTATTCTTTCGGGCATGTCAATCATGGAGGCTAAGGTAGCAAGGGCATCATCTAGGTTATTCTTTCCCTAGGGCAGGTAGTGGAAGGTGATTTCTTAGAATTAGGAAGCTAGCTCTTCTCGGTGGGGATGGAAGGGTAAGAGTTTCTCGTCCTTGACTTTCCATCTTCTGAGCACTTGATCGATGATGAGGGTTGAATCCCCATAGACATCTAGGTATCGAATTCCTTTCTTGAGGGAAACTTTGAGGCCTACCGTGCATGTCTCACATTTAGTCATGTTGCTGGTGAAGGGAAAATCCAATTTGATAGCAATGGGAGTGTGAGAGTCATCAGGGGAAATTAGGAGTATCCCAATGCCATACCTTTATTATTGGCAGCGTTGTCAAAGAACATTTTCCATCAAAGATATTTTTGGGATGTACATAGGATATTCTCATCTTGGAACTCAAAAATCCAGACATCGTTTGCTTCCATAAGGTAGTCATTAAGGTAATCAGAGATGGCTCTTCCTTTTATGGCTTTCTGCGTGACATATACAATATCAAATTTGACTAGAAGCACCAACCAACGGGCCATTCGACTGGACAAGGCAAGCTTCTCGAGTAGGTACTTGATGTGATCCATTCAGGATATAAGTTTGATAGGAAAGGCGAGGATGTAGTGTTGCAACTTTTGGGTGACCCGGACAAGGGTGACACATGTTTTTTCTAAGACTGTGTAGTTAACTTCATTCCCGGTCAACTTACGACTGCCATAGTAGATGGCTCTCTTTTTGCGGGTTTGTTCTAGGTATTGGGCTAGCAAAGCCCCAGCTGTGATATCTGTCACTGTTAGGTAAAGGAGTAGGGGAAGAACAAGTTGCGACGACATTAGTACTGGTGGTCAGGTTATGTATTTCTTGATTCAGTTAAAGGCCTCTTGGCAAGCTTCATTCCAAACCATGGTCGAATCCTTTTGGAGGAGTTTGAAGATGGTCTCACAGATATAAGTCAATTGGATAATGAACCGGCTGATACACTATAATTTTCCCAAGGAATCCTTAAATTTCCTTCTCAGTTCAGGGTGGTGGCATTTCGATTATGGATTTTAGCTTGGCAGGATTTTCTTATATCCCTTTCTTAATAACCATGAATCCCAAGAGTTTTCCTGTCGTAACCCCGAAGACACATTTTTGTGGGTTAAAGTCGCTTATGATATTGTCGCAATCGTTCGAAGAGCTTCCAGAGAGAGGGAACATGAACTTCCCTTATCTTAGACTTGATAATCATATCATCCACATACACCTCGACTTTCTTATGTATCATATTGTGCAAGATGGTTACGGCAGCCCTCCGGTAGGTAGCCCCTGCATTTTTGAGACCAAATGGCATGGTGATGTAGCAAAAGGTTCCCTAAGGGGTGATGAATGCGATTTTCTCTTGATGATCTGGGTGCATCTTGATCTAATTATATCCATCAAACCCATTAATGAATGACTTAAGAGCGTGACTTGTCGTATTGTCCATAATCATGTCGATATTTGGTAGCAGGTAATCATCCTTCGAAGAGGCCTTGTTCAAGTCTCAATAGTCGACGCACATACGAACCATCCCTCTTAATTTTGGCATGGGTATGATATTGGATAGCCATGTGGGATATTTGATCACATGAATGAAACCCACGTTCAACTATTTAACCACTTCTTCTTTAACTTTGAGCGACCAAACGATGCGAAGCTTTCGCAGTTTGTGCTTGATCAGTCTGCATTCGGGTAGAGTAGGAATATCATGATGAGCTATCTCAGGGTCAATGTTGGGCATGTTATTGTAGGACCATGTGAATACATCCACAAATTCCTTTAGTAATTCCTCGAGTTGCGCACGCTCATGCTCGTCAAGAGTGGCACTATCCTAATCTCGCACAGGTAGCTACTAGAGCCGATATTAATAACAACCGTTTCATCTTCATTAACTTAAACGTGATTATGTTAAACTCATTTATATTAGTTAAGAATTATTCATTTGCGAAATTATCATCATCGAGAGTTTGATTAGAATCAAGAAAATTAATGTAAGGCACACCAAGATATTTAAAATCTTTGTTTATTTCATTTAGAGGAAAAATAGCATTGAGAACCTCATCAAAGGAGGTTTTGATTAGATCAGAGTAAGGATGAACAACTAAATAAGAAGAAAGGGGATAAACATCAGGGTTAAGTCGAATATCAGTAGGTGGCACATGTGCAACATGCCAATTAATGAGAGGTGCATCAGTAGATTTGATTAGACGGGATGGATCCAAAGATGTAGCCCCTGAGTGGATCATACAGAGTGTCAGCCCAGTGTATGCAAATTGAAAGAATAATCAGAGTCACTTTTCTCACAATCTCTGGTATCAACTATGGTCTTCTCAATGAGTGGTTGCACTTGATGCTGGGAATGTTCAGCCCATGAGTAGCTATTTTGGAAAAATATTTCCATTCCAGGTTTCATCTTCTTATCCACATGATCGTACCACGGTTTAGGAAAGCCGCGGAAGGGGAAATCTTCACCCGCTCTCATTAATCTTCCATTCAAGAAATCTCTCGAGACAGTCTTGGTACTTTCTATCCTTCTATTTAATCGAGGTGGATGGATCATTCTGAGTTCTTATGCCGACGGTTGATAGCCCATGCCACTAGGAGGAAAATATTTCTTCAACACAATGAGTTCAAGTATCCCTTGCTGTTATTGTCCCAGCCCAGTCCGAGCATGAAGTGAATGTTCTTAAACATCTGTATTATATTGACGTTGTCATAGGGGTAGTACTCTTGGCAAACCCTATCTTTGAAATCGTCCATTATTGGGAGTAGAAGTGGTTCAACTCAAAAACCTGACAGAAGCATATCATTTGTCTCGTGTTGTATCTCTAGCACTAGATTACTAGTTCTTGCATTCTCGTCATTGTCATCATTGCCTAAGATGGTGATGATATGCCCATTGGCGAAGAACTTCGATTTCTGATTAAGGGAAGAAGATACCCCCTTGATGATATGGATCGAGGGTCGTCTGAGCAACATATTGAAACAGGCCAGGATATTTATGACCTGGAATTCAATAACCATCTTTATAGGACCAACCCTTATTATAAGATTTATAAATTCCATCACTTCTCGGTGGGTATTATCATAGGCTCGTACTGCAGCAGAGGTGGGAGTAAGGTCACTTTATTTCAGTCCCAAATAATTGAGGGTCCTTAATAGGCAAACATTTAGAGTTAATCCATTATCCACAAGTGAAAGTGGGACGGTCTTTCCCATAACTTCGATAGAGATGTTGAGAGCATAATTATGGTTCGGTTCAACCTTGGGGATTTCTTCTTCGGAGAAGGAGAGCATTCTAGTAAAGGTTAAAGATACAACCAGATTCACTGCTTCTTCTGGCGTGGTAGAAGGAGGAACTGTGGGTCTTATGAGTAGCTTGATCAAGGCATTTTGGTGCACCTGGTAAGAAATAAAGAGTACCTATAAAGTTATGTTGCCTTGGGTTTTCTTCAATTGGTCGAGTATCTTATTTTCCTTGAGGGTCATTTCTGGCATAGGAAGATTCTCAACACCCTTTCCTTTGTTAATTTCTGATGGTAGTAGGTTTAAACTTGGTAATGTAGTTCAGAGAAGAAGGGAAAAGGAGAAACCCCGTTTCCTTATCAATCTCGGGTTGTTCAGCCACCTTGTTGATTTTACCTAGCAGCTCCACAAATGATATCGTCCCTCATATGCTGACTATCGGACTAGTCTTTTTTGGACTCTACTCTTCGTCTCAATAATCGAATTTATCCCCCACCCGGTGGAAACGATATTATCTTTCCATGAAAAGTCAATACACTCCACAACTTCAATGGATTCTTCATATAAATCCTCCCATTCGGCGGGGGGATATAAAAGCGAAGGGACTACATGCCCATGTAGTTTTAAGGCATCAAATAGCTCAAATATACTGCAAATGTCACTTGTCTATCAAAATAAATCCACCATAATCTGGTCCATATCATTTAAACTGACTTCATCGGTTGGTACCACCCAATTGTCTGACTTTCGAGCCCATTTTTGAGCTTCTAAGAACAACACACTGAATCTCTGACAGTCATCTGGGAGGGTAATTTTAGCCCAAACTCTAAGATTTAATTTAACACTTCTGTCAATTCCATATCTTTACCTCCAAAATGGGTTCGGATAGCGATACATGCTCTGGTAAGGAGTGACCAATCCTGATAGGCGAAGCTGGTAGGGTGTAGGAGAATGTATGGGCATTTTTGGAGAGGTTTAGGAGAGTATACGGGTATGATTAGTGATTTTCTTGGTATGATCTGGGTAGATGGGTCAAATTCTGGGTTTTTTTCTAAAAATATGGCATTGGTATGATTCGAGAGTGGATTATGGGTAGTGTTTGGTTTAGGATTAGCTGGTCAGGCGATGACACCCTGATTGATTAGACCTTAGATCATATTTCAGAGGTGAAAACACTGGTCGATGATATGGCCGAAAGTTTGGTGATAGTCACAATGGGCGTCTGGTTTGAAATTTTTGGGAAGTGGGTTTGGTAACGGATGAGGGTCTAAGGGCTTAATAAGATTTTGGCTCAAGAGGACCTGGAATACTTTGGAGAAGAGAGCATGAAGCTCGGTGTATTACTTTCAGATTGGGTTGGGGCGACTTTTTGGTGCCCATGAAGTGGCAGGCTGAGAGATGTTATTGATGGTTAAAACTGCGGTACTATCTGGATTTTCAAACTTTCTGGGAGAAAATTATCCAGACACTTTCTTTGGTTCAACTTTTGTCTTGGCAAGACCTTCTTTGATTTCTACTCTTTCTTCTCAGAGGACTCGGAAATGAGGGTAGTATTGTCATCCAATCAATGTTCGGACATGTGGGAAGAAGTTCTTATTCACAATGCTGACTTGCTCCTCTTAGGAAGTCCGATTAGTTATGGTGTATTCTTTCTCTCTCCACCTTGTAATGAAGTTACTAACTGATTCCCTAGGATTATGCTTGAGTAGCTTTAAATAACGATGGGTAACCTCAAACTCTTTGTTGTACTTGTACTGTGGTTCGAATTTGTGAGTAACATCCTCCCAATTATGGATTCTGGACTCCTTGAGAGATAAGAACCAACGGAGAGCGCTATCCTTTAAGGTCTATTGGAATATTTTGGTCATTATTTCCTCGGAGGCCCCTAGGAGAGTCATGGCTCGGTGATAGCTGGAAAGATGAATGATCGGGGGTCCACTACCCCGGAACTTCTCGATGTTAGGCATCTTGAAATTTTCTGGTAACCTAGATTTAGGATAGGGAGATATGTGGGTGTAGTACATGTACTTTCCAAAGAGTCTAACTTGGTCGAACTTCTTGGTCAACATCCTAAGGTCCTCCTTGACCTTGTTCAACTCTTCCTCCTTTGTATCAACGGTCACGGGCAAGTTAGCCCTTGGTTGGGCAAGGTTCGGCATATGGAGCTGGGCTGGCGGTGGCCCATTAGTAGAAGGAGCACGTGGAGCATGATGGAATTCCTCGGGACCCCAAATAGGCTCAGGATCGGGAAAACCCATAGCGCAAGGGAAGAGGACCTCGGGCTCTTTGGGGACAGGGACCCGATCTCATGAACCTTGGTTTGAAGGTTGTCAATCTTGGTAGTGAGATGTGCTAGGACTGTCAACAAATTTGGCTGCACATTTGGTACTGGGTCTGTGTTATCTATGGAAAGCGAATTAATCATCGACTCGAAGGAAGTAGAGAACTAACTAACGGAGCTTCGGAGTTGTTCAACTGAAGATCGAAGCCAATAGGGAGACAGGCCAAGAGTATGCGATCGACCTGAGAAGGAGAAAAATTGGGGTTTATTTTTGGAAAAGAGGAAGGAAGGGAAAATGTTTTTGACATTTTAGGAAAAGATGAGGACAAACATATTTTGGGGTAAAGGGAAGGAAAAATATTTTTGAGATTTTTTATAAAAGAGGGGAAAATGTTTCGACACTTTTGGCAAAGAAAGAAGGAAAAAATGAGAGACGGGTCTCAGCATGATTATTATTATGTTCTCACATGTATAAGGTTTACCTAAATGCAAAAAGAAATGCCGGATGGGACCCAAGCCTAGAAAAATTGGTTTCGAAAAATTGTAAAAACTATGGGTGGACTTGTTACCAAGCTCATAGGCAGGGTCCTATTTTTAAAAATTGTGCAAAAATTTGGGCTGCATGCCGACCCGTCATTTCGACAGAGTTTCAGGTAGAAATCGGCAAACTAAATATGAGTGTCCTAGGTTTGACAGCTATATGAAAGTATGCAGTTGTTGGGTTAATTGGAAGGTGTTCCCCCCTTTGGCATGACTTCTATGATATAAGTCTTACTTTTGAGTGAAATCGGTACGTGGGGACAAGCCATTTGATATACCTGAGTGTACGTGAATTGCCTCACTATATACCTCGTGGGTACAATATGTGTGAGAGAGAATTCGATATACTCGGCATACGTAAATGAGTTCCCTGCTATATACCTCCTGTCATGACTTTGGTCAAGGAGTAGGATGCGGGGGGAACCGTTCGACATATGTCAAAGGTACTTGGCCAATGGAAAGCTAGAGACATATCGCTTAGGCCGGACCAGCACCCATCACGAAGTGACTACCCCAGTTACTGGAAGAAATTTGGTCAATAGCAATGCTCTTTCGTGATTTAGTGTGTAATATGCATGGATATGTGAGAGTGAGTATCTTTATTGATCATGCTAAGTATGGAATAAGGTACAAGTAAGTAAATCTATAGTAAGTACGAATATGTGAGAGTGAGTGGTGTGTAATTATCTAGAAGTGAGTGTGTGGTAGTGTACCTAAGCATTGATCAACTATAAGTGGTGTGTGATAAGTGTGAGTGAGCATGGATATATATAAGTGTGGTGTGTGGTGTGTGGAGGTGTGTGGAGGTGTGTGTTAGTGACACCTAAGCATGGATTTCTAAGTGGTGTGTGCAACATGGGGATGTAAGTGATCCTAGGTGCATGTGGTATGAGGTGTACATGTAGAATATCTACAAGTGTGTGAGTGAGTAGTGATACAAGCATGAGGTATATATGTGCAAGAAATAATAGAGGAGAGAAAGAGTACATGTAGGCAGGTGCATACGCACACACGAAAACAAAACACCCATGAAAACAGAGTCTAGCTCTCTTATGAAAAATTCCCTAGTGGAGTCGCCATTGTGGCCATCCCGATCGAGATCGCGCGTCGGGCCTCCCGTCTCTCTCTCTTCCCCTTTTCTCGAAGGAGGGGGATCGAAAGGTCTCACGCCCTTACCTAGGAATGCTTCGGCCATCATCGATGCGAGGTAAATGTAAAGAGACGGAGTCGCCAACCTTTTTTTCACAAAACAGGCAAAAGAATAAATTGTTGCCTCGAGAGAGCGACATCAAAGGCAAACTGATGCATACGAAATCAATAGTTCGGAGGTTCGGGGACTAAGTTACGAAATTGGAAGGTTTTAGGCACCCATCCCACCCTTTCGATCTCTCATGGTCTAGTGTTAATATTTTCCTTTATTTTTCCATGAAGCGTGTGAATGTATATATAATGGAGATTGGAATTGTTCAACTCATACCATAGGAAAGGTAGAGTGAGGTCATCCATAGGAATGTTCCCAAAATAATATATATAGAAAATATGATTTATGTGTTTATCGTGATATTGATCGTTATTATAAAATGACAATATGTATTGGATGAAAAGCTAACAAACATAATATGTATATTAATGCGAGAATATGATAGATGCGGAAATTAGGAAAATTGGAGGATTTAGAGAAATTGATAAATTAGAAAATAAGAATATTGGAAAATCGAAAAATTGGACTCGAGTCTTGGGTTTCAATCTGAAACACCTACATAGCCTATAAAGGCAACAAAGTCCACGTAGTTCGAATGCGGGATGGGGTGGGGTTTATCCTATAGATTCGAACAGGATTTTATTATGTCTGTGCGCAAAAAAAAATATGTTTTGGTTTTGAAAAAGCTTGATGGATAATCCCATTCGAAATTTATGAGCGTAACCCTTTTTTGTTTGTTTTGTTTTTTTATAGAAAATAAAGTATGTGCAATATACTAATAAAAATTTAGATATTTTTGTGTATGAACTAAAGTAAGAAGTAGATTATGAATCTAATGAGATTTATGCAAAACAAGGAATTTAAAGATAGAGGGAAGGATTTGGACCTTCTTTGAGGCTTGATCATTGATCTTGGATGAACTCCCTTGGATGTGAGATGAATGTTGGATGAGAGAGAATGAGATTTGTGGCCATCCCTCCCAGATCCTCATGGCAGGCGGGTGCGCGGGCACGCGATGGATGGATCCTAGGTACCGCGCGTCCCTCTCGAGAGCGCTTCATCCAGGGTCATTTGGATGAGGTGAAAGATGTAGAGAGATTAGAGTCACCAGTCTATTTTACTCAAAACATATAAAAGAAAAGGGGATGCCATCCCGAAGGATAACATCCAAAGACATGCTGAAGCATACAAAACCAAAATGATTCGAAAAGGGTCCGGAGGCTAAGTTACGAAATGGGAAGTTGTTAGGCACCCATTTCGCCCTTTTGGTCTCTCATGGGATTTTGTTATTTTCCTTTATTTTCCCCGTGATATGTGAGCATGTGTATATATAGTGGAGATGGGAATCATCGACTTCTACCATGGAAGAGGTAAAGCGAGTCATCTGTAGGAAGGTATAAAAATATTAGATAATAGGATTTACGCGATTATCCTTACGTTGATCGTTATGATGGAACGATAACGCATGTGGAGTAATATGCTACTAAGAACAAATATTTGTATATATATATATAATATAAGAGAGTGGAGTTTATAGAAGATAGAAAATGAGAGAAAAAGTAAAAATAGGACTCGAGTCTCGAGTTTTACCCCGAGGCGCCTACGTAGCCTATAGAGGCATCAAAGTCCACGTAGTTCGCATGCAAAATGAGGGGTGGGGTTTATCCCTTAAATTCAACTGGGGGATTCTATTATTTGTGTGTGTGTGTGTAGAAAAAGTGTTTTAGTTTTCAGAAAAGTGTAAGAAAAGTATGAGAATTCCCGTTTGGAATTTATGAGCAAACCCTCTTTTTCTTATTTTTTGGATTTTTATTTATATGAAAATAAGAGATGTGAAATAATACTAAGTAAAAAGTATATTAGGTTGTGTGAGATGAGATAATAAAAGTGCTAAGTAATAAAACAAGTTGTTGCGAATTTATGAGAATTTAAGGAGAGAGTTGAGAAAATTGGACCTTCTTGAATATCTTGAGCTTGATCTTGAATGTTGGAGAGCAGCCCTTAGACTTGGATGATGATGGAGGGTAGTTAAGTCACCAAGTTTGATGAAAAGGATGATGAAAAGTGAAGGTTGGAAAGGTATTTGGGTGTGGAAATCACACTGACTTCGAGAGAGGTTTTCTAGATTTGCTGAGAGTGATATCTATCAGATCTGGGCTCCTTTGCAAGCGAGGTCAGGCCTCCTTTTTATAGGCCCAGGTAATTGACGATCGGCATAGCCCTATTTCTGCCAATCGGCAGGTGCATTTAGGCACACTGCCAATAGGCAGGGTCTGGGACCTGCCGTTTGGCAGTGTCATTCAGGACTTTTCGGAAAATCGGCCGCAAAATGCAAACCATTGATTAAAATCGTGCACATAGTAGAACATTGGAAAGGTAATTCAGAGACCTTCGAAAGTCATTTGGACTTCTCCCGGGTTTGGGAGTTGACTTTGGGTCAAATATGGCTTGGAAGCATTCGTGAGTCCATTAGACGGGGAATCATCGGACGCAAACGGATCGTTCGTTCGCATGGTAAGTCTGAATTGCACACGGGGTAGACCGTTGGAAAGGTTAGGATATTTACTTAGATATTCCAAAGAGTTTGATCCAGTTTGGGGAGTTTACTTTGGTCAACCGGGCCCTGGAAGCTTTCATTGACCTTTCGGAGTATAAAGGATCATTCGTTCATACCATAAGTCGGAATTGCACACGGAGTGGACCGTTGGAAAGGGGTTTTAGTGCCCTTTTAAGATTCATTCAGTCTCGGTCAAGATGAAGAGTTGACTTAGGTCAAACAGAGCCTGGGAGCGCCCGGTGGCCTCCTGATTGAGTTTCGGGGGAAAACAGGTCGTTCGTCCGCATGCTAAGTCAGAATCGCACACGGGACAGACCGTTGGAAAAGTATTTCAATTTCCTTCAAAGATTCATTCAGTCTTGGTCGAGCTGATGAGATGACTTAGGTCAAAAAGAGCCTGGGAGTGCCCGGTGGCCTCCTGATTGAGTTTCGAGGGAAAACAGGTCATTCGTCCGCATCGTAAGTTGGAATCGAGCACGGGATGGATCGTTGGAAAGGGGTTTCAGCTACCTTCAAAGATTCATTCCGTCTCGGTCGAGATAAAGAATTTAACTTTTGGTCAAACAGAGCTCAGAGCGTCCGGTGGCTTCTAGGTCAGTACTCAGGGTATAACCTGGATTTGTAGTGATGCAGGGAGGTGCTAGGGACCTAAGGAGAGTTTAGGGGGTAACAGAATGGAGTGTCTATAGAGCCCCTCGACGGATGAGTTTGGAAAAAATGATAGCCGTCGAATAGATAACATATAATGCTTTTGAGGGAGGATAACCAATTCAGAGGGTTGAGGCCGAATCTGAGGACCTAAGGGAGTGAGGATGACCAATTCAGAGGGTCGAGGCCGATTCTGAGGACTTACGGAGTGTGCTGGGGATAACCAATTCTGTGGGTAGAAGCTAATTCTGTGGTCTTAAGTAGAGATGACCAATTCTGCGGGCCTAAGGGAGCGAGGATGACCAATTCATAGGGTTGAGGCCGATTCTGAGGGCTTAAATTGGAGGTGACAAATTATGCGAGTCGAAGATAATTCTACGGGCTTAAAGAGCGATGACCAATTCTACGGGTCGAAGGAAATTCTAAGGGCTTAAAGATGAGGGTGACGATCCAAGACCGAGGTCAATTCTGACCTAAGAGAGATGACGACCAAGGACGGAGGTCAATTCTAACCTAACAAAGGTGATGATCGAGGTCAATTCTGACCTCACTAAGGTGATAATCCAAGACCGAGGTCAATTCTGACCTAAGAGAGGTGACGATCGAGGACTGAGGTCAATTCTGAACTAACTAAGGTGACGATCCAAGACTGAGGTCAATTTTGACCTAAGAGAGGTGATGACCGATGACCGAGGTCAATTCTGACCTAAGAGAGGTGACGATCCAAGATTGAGGTTAATTCTGACCTAAGATTGGTGATGACCGAGGACCAAGGTCAATTCTGACCTAAGAGTGGTGATGATCTAAGATAGAGGGCAATTCTGACCTACGAGAGGTGACGACCGAGGACCGGTGTCAATTCTGACCTAACTAATGTGACAATCTAAGATCGAGGGCTATTTGGACCTAAGAGAGATGACGATCCAAGATCAAAGTCATTTTCTACCTAAGAGAGGTGACGATCAAGGACCGAGGTCAATTATGACATAAGAGAGGTGACAATCCAAGGCCGAGGTCAATTCTGACCTAAGAGAGGTGAGGACCGAGGATCGAGGTCAATTTTGACCTAAGAGAGGTGATGATCCAAGACCGAGGTCAATTCTAACCTAAGAGAACTGACTACTGATGTCAATTCTGACCTAACTAAGGTGACGATCCAAGTCCGAGGACAATTTTGACCTAAGAGAGGTGACAATCCAAGACCGAGGTCAATTCTGACCTAAGAGAGGTGTTGACTGAGGTCAATTCTGACCTAACTAAGGTGATGATCCAAGACCGAGGTCAATTGTGATCTAAGAAAGGTGAAGATCGAGGATCGATGTAAATTCTGACCTAAGAGAGGTGAAGATCTAAGACCGAGGTCAATTCTGACCTAAGAGAGGCGGCGACGAAGGATCGAGGTCAATTATAACCTAACTAATGTTACGGTCCAAGACCGAGGTCAATTCTGACCTAAGAGAGGATAAAGATTGGATTTTGGGTTTCGCTGGGGAAAATGTAGTGTGTCCCTTGGAGACATTGAAAATGACTTTCTGGAGTTCTGCTGGGGAAATTACCTCGTGATATTGTTTTGAGCCGGGGAGCCGATTGTTGGGGAAATCCTTGTGATTTTGGGGATTTCACGGAGGAAAGATAATTTTGATGCCATAAATTCCAGTAGTTAAGTGATAAGGTGGCCCAAGTATTGGACGTATTGCTCGGTGAGGTTTGAGACCTTTAGAGATCCTCCGGGGACGTTACCGGGAGGAGTTTTACTTAGTTTTTGAGAGTTTCACTGGGGAAATGGGGCTTCCTCTTGAGGGAGTGTGAAATTTTCTTGGTGAAAATGTTCTAAATCCTTCCTAGGATTTTTAGGAATTTTTTGAGGATTTTCTGATATTTCTGGGAATTTTTGTACGAAATTTTAAGGGAGGTGCCGGTCGGCATGGTGCAGAGGGTGACATTCGGCAGTGGCATGGACTTTTGGACTGCCTCGGGATGGTAAGGGGTTAGTACCGATCGGTGGGTCGCATTCGAATTTTCCTTTCATGCATTCGCATTTACCTTATGCGTCTCTTTTTTATTGTGAATTCATGTCTTTGGCAAACGTGGTTCTATGAGGTGATTGGGTTCAATACCCAGCTGATCGCTCTGAAGGACGATACCGTTGGGGACTTTTGCCGACTTTATCGATGGCGGAAGGCCAATCGACATTCGAAGGGATCCTTTTCTCTGGAGGCGGTGCGTCAGGTCTTGAATGTCCTGACCAGTGGTAGGGTAAGACTCTTTCCTTTTCAGTCTTAGTTTTTGGCATGTTCTGATTTTGTATTGACTTATGCTTGCTGGGAATTTTCAGGTGACGTTTTACCCTTGGGGGACAGCTATTCAGGATACGGGGGTGATCGGGGTGAATGCGCAGATGAGGCATTTGCTGGCGCATGAGTTTGGCCATTCTCGGTATTTGGGGGAGCGGGTGGTTTGACAAATAACGAAGGAGGAGGTGGTGGTGCCGGAGGATGCGAGGATCGCAACGATGATCAGTGAGTCCTATCTTTTGTACATTAATACGGCTTCGTCGTCTGACTCTATGGACTTTATAACGAGTTGGTTGATGGCACCCAGCATATATAATGCCTTGTCTTTCCCTCCTGGGGGTTCGAGTCGGGGAGTGGGGTCCTCCCACAACGGCGGTGGTCCGTCGACGTCTACGATGACTTTAGAGGTTCCCTTTGTAGGGTTGCATACCCCTTCGTACAATATTCGACGAGTTGATGGAGGGATGGTGCCTATGTTGCACCATCCTTATGCGATTGATCCAGAGGAGTTGGGTCTGACAGATGAGGTCCTTCATCCTGCGGTATACCTTTTTTCTCTTTTTGTTTCCTTTTCTATTTTGATCCCTCTTTTGCTTGATACTGATTTTTCCTTTTCTTTGTAGCAAGTTCGGCTGTCGACCACTTGGCTGAGGGACATTAGAGACTGGATATCTTCGACGACTGCCCATATTCGAGACATGGTCTCGATTCCTTCTTGTTTGGTGATGTCTTCTTCGTCCGGGGAGGACTATGGCTCGGGTAGCGGTGGTGCATAGTCTCACCGTAGGGTAAAGAGAGCACGTCGCCGGGGTGGAAGCTCTTAGAGAGAGGGGTTAAGGGTAGGTGAGAGAGAGAGAATGAATGTGAGTTCAGGCTGAGTCCTGTTGTTTTTTGATTTTATTTCCTACAAAATTTGATGTAACACAGAAGAGTATATATATGCAATGCAATGTGATTTTTTTTATCTTCTATTAATGATGAATAAGTGAACGCATGCACATGCGCTTTTTACTTTGCTGTTGAGGCCGTAAAGGAGATATTTTTGGGATATTAAAGGAAGGTTTTAGGAATGGGAAATTATATAGGGGTGGAAGAGGATTTTTGAAATTCTATTTGAGAATATCAATTTATTTTTATTTGTTTTTTTTTATTTTGATAAAAATTGAAAAAGGAAAATTTCCAAAAATGGGGGGTTGCTGATCGGCAAGCCCCTTGTCCTGCCTATCCGCAGTCAAGTCCAGTCCTATCAATTCCAAGCTTTTGATTAGTGCCCTCTTCAGCCTTTTGTACTTTGTGGGGTAGGATTCCCTTCGATTTTTACAGGGCTTATGTCGTTTGTGAAGGTTTCCTAGTATAAAAAGGGGGTAAGGGTGGAGTGTTTTCATCACACCTTCACATTCTTACTTACTTGCCCACTATCTCGTAGTCCTGCAGGATGGTTCTCCTTGGTAGCAATGAGTTTTCTAACTTCCTCTAAACCTTAAAAGCGATGTTCTCTTATAACGTCGACTACGATGCTTTCAACATGCGTCGAGTCTCTTTGTGGCGCAATCGGCCAATTGAGTGGAACATGCTGATGGCGGCGGTACAATTTTGGAACCCCGAAGACCATGTATTCCATTTTGGGTTGGATGAATTTTGTCCTACCTACGAAGAATTTTTTGCCATGCTGGGGATAAATCCCAGTGTTTCTGCGGCTTTACCCGAATTTTCCCATTCTCCCAGGGATTTACTGGTTGGGCTTCTTCGTATTTCGCCTTCGGTGACTAGATCACTGGTTTCTAGAGGAATGATCTCCCTCCAGGCGGTGTTGCAGTCCGTGCATTTATGGGAAGTAGGTGATGATGGCTATGATGGAGCCATTGCTTTGGGTCTGGTTTCAAAATTACTACTGGTGACTAGGGAATTGTTGGTGGATCCGCAACTTGCAGCCATTACTTCATGGATGTCATACCATCGCAATCCTGAAGTGGTGATACCAGCGGAGACCTTGAATGTTCTGGATGCCTGACGGTAAGGTCGTTCTAACTTCCTGAGGGGTAGCCCCGTGATGTTATTCATGTGGTTGTCTGAAAGACTCCGCCTGGTGGATCTTCCAGAATATCCTTTGTCGGACATACCCAACTTCTTTTCACGTCACTCCTTCAGCGTTGGCCTGGATATTGAGAGCTGGGAGAATTGTCTTGTGGAGCATGGGGTTCAAAATCTGTATTGGTCAGTTCCTTGGTGGGTACAGTTGTTGCCTGTTCTGGAGCAAGGAGAATACCCGTATGTTCGGCTGGTTGGTCTCAGACAGACCACTTTTTATCTCCCTTGGTGGCTTCTGCGCCAATTTGGTTGGGCATAGGTCGTGCCACCTCGGACACTAAATTTCTTTTCGGTAGAGGATTTGATCGAGCGTCTGCGCCTGTGGCTTGGCTCTTTGTGGGAGAGTTGGCATCCATCGACCCGTCCCTCTCAGTCCGTTGGGAGAGTTTGGCATATCCCAGGGGATTATATGAAGTGGTTTGTGACACCCTGCCTAATTAAATACCGGGTGATCAGTCCTTTATTAAATTATAACCAAGGTGAACAGTTGGTTCATTCTTAGCATCACTGTCGCAAAATAACTTTTCATATTAGACACCCTAAATAAATAAGCTAAGTGACAAAACCATTTTTAAGACATGAATTCCAAATTTAATTTAAAACCAACATTGAAAACCTTTCATAATCCATAGTTTAAGAGTCACACAACAACTATATTGGAAAAGATAATCCAAGAAATTTAAGCATTCAACTAATTAATTCAAACTTTAAAACTTCAAAGGAGAAACATCCTGGCAGTAACAATCCCAAAGTATAAATACTGGATGTAAACGAATAACAAACTCTGATAAAACCAACTGAATAATGGAAAAAGGGCGACAGATGCCCAACTGGATAAAATAGAACTAGAAGTGGAATCAATAATGAGGTCGTCTAAGCAAGAGGCCTGCAACTCCCACCTAAGCTGCAACACGTTCGTTCCAAAGGATCATATGCATGACGCCCTTGTGGCTGGGCACCTGTAATATATACATATATATATATATATATACAAGAGAGAAGTGATAAAATGGAAACGGGTCAGAGCCCGATTGTAAAACAGTTTAAAAATTAGTTCAGCAAGTATTTAAAATTCTTACCGGCTAATTCAACAATCATATTAGTACGCGGCTCTCTCTTGAGAAATTCTTACCTCTCTTCTAATGTGCACACCTACCGCACTATTTATCCCAACATTTTAGTTTTTCTTAAACTCCTCATAAGATTTCATGCCGACAATTACTAGTGCTAAGATAGTTAATTTCTAAGGGCAAAGTTTTCACATAAATCTCATTTTATTATAAAATTTCTCAATGTTGCCTCAAACTTTTCACACCTTTAAATATCGGAATATTTATTCATTACTCAACTACTTTTAATCACAATAGAAAGTTTCCAAATTTAAATTCTATATATATATATATATATTTATCACTCATAATATATATATCTACTATCGGCACCCCACATAAATTTATGGTGCCTGCATACTCTGCTATCCAGTCCCCGTATCACTCGTACTAAGGAAAATACTCGTTCGGAATCACTCCCAAACTGTATTAACACAAAACATATGCAAATTGAAGCGAAGCATAGTTCCAAGTCACTAAGAGGTGAGCACATACCCTCACGTCTCTTAGGACCGTCTGACTATCTATCCGATAACCTATACCAAGGATCCCTATGTTCTAGGGTATAAGTCAATATCCCCCATAAAGGTCCCATCGAGATAAGACTGTCCCGGCGCGGTAACCTCAGTGATAGCAAGTAGCGCGGGCATGATTTTTACACGTATATAGTATATGCACAAACACAATTATATATGTATACTACCATTCCCATTTCTAATTTAGGTACACCCACGACCCATACTTATGATATTTATTCTTATTGAACATTACTAGATTATTCCGTATAACGGTTCGTCTATTTTTATTCTTATTTATGGGATTATTCCAAAATTACTTCGTAACACTTGTGAAATTCTATCTCCCTAAGTGTAATTTCAGTAGGTCCTCTTTTATTTTACAACGTAACTTCCTTACGAGTCTCACCCTTTAGACACAAGTCACCATTATTCCTTAAGTGTAAAACACTTCCGTTAAATGTAAATCTCGTCTTACATTAAAGGTTCCATTTTTGTAAAGTCCAACTGGTCTTCTTAATATCCCAAAATGTTCTAACAATAATGTCCAAGGATTTCTATTCATTTAAGTTGGAACAACCTATTTAAAAAGGGGAATGTGAGTTTTCCAGGAGGGGTCAATCGATTGATGGCAAGGGCTCGATCAATCGATGCTCTTGGGTCGATCGATCGATCAAGCAGTTATGGCGAAACTTCAGAAATACCAGTTACGGGAATGCTATTCCAAAATCATCCAAATCATCCTATTTGATTCCCAAACTTCCAACAAATATTACTAAAAGTGTTGTATCCCTAACTAATTATATTCTACGTAAGATATGCGAGTTTTCATCAATTATGACGAATTAAAAGGGCTAAAATCCATAAAAATAACAAGAACCCTAATATTTTCTTTAACGTAGTTCTTCCCATTCTTTTCCTAGATTTTCTACTCCTAACTCAATGAAATTTTGTGGTTCAACCTTTACATATGAATTAGATTTCTAGAATACATCTTTTACCTCTACAACATGCGAATTCGAGTCTCCCATACATGCTTTCTTTCACAAAAACTAGTCCTAATCAACCCTAGACTAATATCATTGTAGCATTAACTAAATTAGAGCAAGATAGATACTTGCCTGGAATTATTTGGCTCAGATTTGTGGAAAAGAAGTGTGTGGTTGTGATCCCCGTTGCGCGATCTAGAATTTGGCGGCGACGGCGGTGCAAACGGTGCAGTTCTTGGCCTAGAACTCCTTGGAAAGCTTCTCCTCTTCCCCTCCAATGGCCATCTTTGGTTTTTGGTTATTCTAAACCTAGAATACAACTCCTATTATCTAATATAACCTTAGAAAATTCGTGGGTTTCCATGCCCAAAAATGCAAAATGTCTAAAACGCCCTCCCGGGATGTTAATTAGGCCTAAAAATGCCCCGTGACCCAAACTAAACCCCCGGGTACATTATTTTAAATATCTCGACCCTTCCGAACACATTGACAGACTCAAAATGACCATATGGGTGACTTCTAATTTATTCACTCTTAATAATTCGAATTTAATCTCGACACGACACAGGTGCGTCCCGATAAATTTCCAAAATTATCAAATTAGATTCTCGTGATAATTTTACTAAATTCAATTACACCTCCCTAAGTGTAATTTCAGTAGGTCCTCTTTTATTTTACAACGTAACTTCCTTACGAGTCTCACCCTTTAGACACAAGTCACCATTATTCCTTAAGTGTAAAACACTTCCGTTAAATGTAAATCTCGTCTTACATTAAAGGTTCCATTTTTATAAAGTCCAACTGGTCTTCTTAATATCCCAAAATGTTCTAACAATAATGTCCAAGGATTTCTATTCATTTAAGTTGGAACAACCTATTTAAAAAGGGGAATGTGAGTTTTCCAGGAGGGGTCAATCGATTGATGGCAAGGGCTCGATCAATCGATGCTCTTGGGTCGATCGATCGATCAAGCAGTTATGGCGAAACTTCAGAAATACCAGTTACGGGAATGCTATTCCAAAATCATCCAAATAATCCTATTTGATTCCCAAACGTCCAACAAATATTACTAAAAGTGTTGTATCCCTAACTAATTATATTCTACGTAAGATATGCGAGTTTTCATCAATTATGACGAATTAAAAGGGCTAAAATCCATAAAAATAACAAGAACCCTAATATTTTCTTTAACCTAGTTCTTCCCATTCTTTTCCCAGATTTCCTACTCCTAACTCAATGAAATTTTGTGGTTCAACCTTTACATATGAATTAGATTTCTAGAATACATCTTTTACCTCTACAACATGCGAATTCGAGTCTCCCATACATGCTTTCTTTCACAAAAACTAGTCCTAATCAACCCTAGACTAATATCATTGTAGCATTAACTAAATTAGAGAAAGATAGATACTTGCCTGGAATTATTTGGCTCAGATTTGTGGAAAAGAAGTGTGTGGTTGTGATCCCCGTTGCGCGATCTAGAATTTGGCGGCGACGGCGGTGCAAACGGTGCAGTTCTTGGCCTAGAACTCCTTGGAAAGCTTCTCCTCTTCCCCTCCAATGGCCATCTTTGGTTTTTGGTTATTCTAAACCTAGAATACAACTCCTATTATCTAATATAACCTTAGAAAATTCGTGGGTTTCCATGCCCAAAAATGCAAAATGTCTAAAACGCCCTCCCGGGATGTTAATTAGGCCTAAAAATGCCCCGTGACCCAAACTAAACCCCCGGGTACATTATTTTGACTATCTAGACCCTTCCGAACACATTGACACACTCAAAATGACCATATGGGTGACTTCTAATTTATTCACTTTTAATAATTCGAATTTAATCTCGACACGACACAGGTGCGTCCCGATAAATTTCCAAAATTATCAAATTAGATTCTCGTGATAATTTTACTAAATTCAATTACACCTCTTACTTTACCCATAAAGTAACTTACAACAAAATTCCAATAATTACTAACTCTCATCACGCTAGTAGATATTGAAATGATTTCCGGATTAATATTAAATTAATATCTCTGATTAAATTTAATAAATCCCCAAAATTAAAAGTAGTAAAAATACGGGGTATTACATACTTCCCCCCTAATAACGGAATTTCATCCCGAAATTCGAAAAAATAAGGTATACTTGGTAAGAATAACTCTGGGTACTTCTCACGCATGTCTGCCTCACGCTCCCAAGTGGATTCCTCCACATTATGATGCTCCCACTGGACCTGTATAAGTGGGACTACTTTCGACCTCAATCTCCTTTCGATATGGTCTAGAATAACCACTCGCCTCTCCTCATAAGAGTTATCGGGCTGTAAATCAATCTCCTCAATCGCGATGTGGGTGTGGTCTATGTCATCCCGAAGGTATCGTCTCAACGACAAAATGTGGAATACATCGTGAATGCGATGTAAATGCTCTGGCAGTCCCAATCTGTATGTTACTTGTCCAATCCTCTCGATAATGGGAAATGGTCCCACGTACCTCGGGTCCAGTTTCCCTTTCTTCCCAAACCTCATCACTCCTTTCATAGGAGATAGACATAGTAATACTTGGTCTCCCATATTAAATTCTCAGAAAAATCATTTTGCATCGGCATAGCTTTTCTGCCTGTCCTGGGCTACCCGAATGCGACTCCTGATGAGCTCGATCCTAGCGGAGGTTTCCTGAATTATCTCTGGTCCAAGAAAATTGTTGTCCCCCACCTATAACCAACAAGTTGGAGAACTACAAGGCTTTCCATACAATGCCTCAAATAGAGCCATGCCAATCGTGAACTGATAGGAGTTATTATAGCAAACTCCACCAGTGGGAGATGGGGCTCCCAACCTCCCCCAAAATTAAGGACACACATGCGTAACATATCCTCCAACATCTGATTGGTACACTCTGTTTGTCCATCTGTCTGTGGGTGATAAGCTGAACTCAACCTCAACTCTGTACCCACGTCCTCTTGAAAACTCTCCCAGAAATGCGACACGAAAATCTTATCTCTATCAGACACAATATCCAGGGGCACCCCATGTAGTCTAACAATCTCAGTAATGAACAACTGAGCATACTGGCCCGTGGTATAGTCTTTCTGTATTGGCAGAAAATGAGCCACCTTGGTCAAACGGTCCACAATCACCCATATGGAGTCATGACCCCGCTGTGATGTAGGCAACCCAGTAATAAAATCCATGGAAATACTCTCCTACTTCCACGTGGGTATTTCCAACGGCTGAAGCAACCCCGATGGTTTCTGGTGGTCCACCTTTACCATCTAGCAAGTAGAACAGTTGGACACGAACTCAGCAATATCCATCTTCATCCCACTCCACCAGTATTGCCACCTCATATCCTGGTACATCTTATCTCCCTCGGGATGCACCGTAAATCGGGACCCATGAGACTGGGTCATCACTGCATGACGTAAGTATGCTCCTTATGGGACCATCAATCTCCCATTAAACCTCAAACCTCCATTGGAAATAATTTAATAGGACTCAGTACCCTCGGCAAAAAGCCGTATAATTTTCTCTTGGAAAAATGAGTTTGTTGTCTGTGCCTATATTACCCTCGTAACAATCTCGGGTGTCACTATCGTGACAGATATGAAGGAACATGCTACCACATCCTAGTGACCCAACTCTTTCAACTTTGCTTTCCAGACGTCCGCTATATCGTCTACCGGTCTACGGCTCAACGCATCAGTAACTACATTGGCCTTCCCCGAATGGTACTGTATGTTGAACTGATAATCTTTAACAAACTCTAACCACCTGCGCTGACACATATTCAGTTCTCGCTGAGTGAACAGGTACTGTAGTGACTTGTGGTCCGTGAATAAGAAGAATTTCTCCCCCAATAAATAGTTTCTCCATATCCTCAATGCAAAGAAAACCGCTGCTAACTCTAGGTCGTGAGTGGGGTAATTCCTCTCATGCGGATTAAGCTTGCGGGAGGAAAAAGCTATATCCTTCTCTTCTTGTTGAAGTACTCCCCCGAGGCCCCGTAAGGAGGCGTCATTGTAAACCACATACTCCATGCCCGACTTAGGTAAAGCAAGGACTGGTGTCGAAGTCAGCTTGTCTTTCAGCTCAATGAAAGACAATTGACAAGTATTATTCCAAACATATGGTACCCCCTTGCGAGTCAGGTTCGTCAATGGACCCGCTATCTTGGAGAACCCTCAGATGAATCTCTTGTAGTACCCAGCTAACCGTAAGAAACTATGCACTTTCATCAGTGTCGTAGGCTATCCCCACTCCCTCACTGCTGACACTTTACTCGGGTCAACCGCTATCCCCAGTTCAGAAATAACATGTCCCAAGAATTGCACTTCCCGTAACCAGAATCCGTATTTCTCGTACATAGCATACAACTGATGCTCTCGTAGAGTCTGAAGAACCTGCCTCAAATGCTCAGCATGCTCTTCCTCAGTGTGTGAATATATCATAATTTCGTCTATAAAGACAATGACAAACTGATCCAAGAACTCTCTAAGCACTCGGTTCATCAAGTCCATGAATACGGCTGGAGCATTTGTGAGTTCAAATGGCATCACTTTGAACTCATAGGACCCATATCTCGTCAGGAAAGCAGTCTTCAAAACATCCTGCTCCCTAATTCCTAGATGATGGTATCCTAACCTCAAATCTATCTTCGAAAAGAAAGTTGCTCCCCTTAGCTGGTCGAACAGATCATTGATTCGAGGCAACAGATATTTGTTTTGTATCGTGACCTTGTTCAGCTCCCGATAGTCCATGCATAGCCTAAGTGAACCATCTCTATTCTTTACAAACAAAACTGGAGTGCCCCAAGGTAAGGTACTCCTACGAATGAAGCCCTGACCTAACATATGGTCTATCTGATCTTGTAACTCTCGCATTTTCATCGGAGCCATACGGTATGGAGTGCATTCTATCGATCAAGAATTCGATAACAAATCTATGATAAAATCTATCTCTCAACTAGGGGGTAGGCCTGGTATCTCCTGAAATACATCAAAATACTCACGAACAACAGGGATTGAGTCTAAGGGAATCACGACCTACGTAGAGGTATCCTCCTCTATGTAATACAAATGAGCGGTAGAGCCTCCATCTGGGCGAGGCATCGCCTCTACAAACATCTCCTGCCCCGGAATGGCAAAGACAATACTCCCACCAAAACAATCTATCATGGCTCTGTATGCTGCAAGACAATCCATGCCAATAATAACGTCGTGCTCATGCATATCTAAGACTAACATGTCTGCTGGTAAGATTAAGCTACCAATCTCTACTCTCACACCTCGACATATAAAGAAAATTAACGATCCATTTCCCAGTGGTGAGTCTACGCATGTCACAGTGCTCTCTGCTGTGACTAATAACCCTAAGGCCTTCACAAAATGAGTAGTTATAAAATAGTGTGTCGCCTCGGTATTAAATAAAACCCGACCCATAGTACCATGGATAGGAAACGTTCAATCGTGGGTGGTGCCTGAGGAGCTGCTGCTTGGTGGACGTTATAGACACGTCCGTACTGTAACTGCCCCTGCTGCACTGGAGATGCTGGAATGGCTGGTAGGGCTGGTGTCTGAGATGGTACTAGGAGGGCGGCTGAAAAAAGTGGTCTATGTGGCTCATTATGGGCACCCTGCTGCTGTGGGGCCCTATCTCCCTCTAGACAATCATGGCGCCTATGGCCATTTTTACCACACCCGAAGTATCGGCCCCTGAAATTTCCTCCCCTCTGTCCCTACTGATTACGGCCCTACTAGCCATTACCTGCCTTCCATTGGCCCTGCTAAAAAAGATGTTGGCCCTGCTGATTAGACTGGCCTTGCCTAAATCCCCCAAATCCCTATCTGGAGTCACCTTATCGAAACTTCTTGGCAGGGTCCCCCTGATGGGAACTTTGCTCATGCTGATGAGTCTGCCCATAGGATATCGGTGCTCCACTAGTACCAATACCCCCTGTACTGCCCTGCAGGCCAGACTCTCCTTTTTGCTTGCTTCCCTGCAGATGGAAGCGGTGATCCTGGCAATGTAACAAAGCAACATTGAGTACATCCGTGTAGGTACTCAGTGACAGATTGCCTATGAGGTGTTGATGGATCCTCTAGGCTAACCCGTCCACAAACAACAGTATCTTCTTTCCCTTAGTGGGTGCCTCATGTGTCACAATAGTGAGAAGTCTAGTGAACTCCTCCTTATATTCCGCAACAGTCATACTCTCCTGTTTCAGATTCAGTAACTTCTGCCTCATCTCAGTCTGTACAGTGGATGGAAAGTATTTGTGGTCAAACCGCGCCCAAAATGACTGATTAGTGATGATGTCCCTCTCCTCCAAGGTGGTGGTGGATTCCCACCACTATAAAGCGACCCCCACTAGCTTGAAGGAAGCCAACAGCTATTTCTGCACGTCAGTGCATTCGTACATGCGCAGATGCCTCTGGATATACTTCTTCCATTGGCTGGCTATAATAATATCCGAACTACCCGTAAACTCTGGGAGATGCGCCTTCTGGAAGGCATCCCTAACTCGCTCCCATGCAGAAGGAAGTTGTGTCGGTACTGGCGCCACTGCGTGAACCTAGGGTGGAGCCTGCTGCACTACTGCTAACGCGACATTCACCGCCTGAGCAAAGATAACGGCTACCGCTGTTGCGTTCATCCTTTCCTGAGCAGGAGTTGCTCGCTGCTCGGCTTGGGCACGCCTATCCTTGGGTGCACATCTCTGAGGCATCTGAAACGTAAGGAAATTTATTAGTCTAAAGTTATTATCAAATCTCAAATTACTGAAGACGTAAGTGTAAAAGCAAGAATACAACAATCCTAAAAAAAGGGCTCTATAGCAAGAACGTTAAGCTGAAAGCGAAATAAGCCGTACAGATCCTAGAGGAAATTAGACCCTGATGCTCTGATACCACCGGTGACACCCCGCCTAATTAAATACCGGGTGATCATTCCTTTATTAAATTATAACTAAGGTGAATGGTTGGTTCATTCTTTGCATCACTATCGTAAAATAACTTTTCATATTAAACACCCTAAATAATTGAGCTAAGTGACAAAACCATTTTTAAGACATCAATTCCAAATTTAATTTAAAACCAACATTTAAAACCTTTCATAATCCGTAGTTTAAGAGTCACAAAACAACTAGATTGGAAAAGATAATCCAAGCAATTTAAGCATTCAACTAATTAATTCAAACTTTACAACTTCAAAGGAGAAACATCCTGACAGTAACAATCCCAAAGTATAAATACTGGATGTAAACGAATCACAAACTCTGATAAAACCAACTGAATAATGGAAAAAGGGAGACAGATGCCCAACTGGATAAAATTGAACTAGAAGTGGAATCAATAATGAGGTCGTCTAAGCAAGAGGCCTGCAACTCCCACCTAAGCTGCAGCACGTTCCTTCCAAAGGATCCTATGCATGACTCCCTTGTGGCTGGGCACCTGTAATATATACATATATATATATATATATACAAGAGATAAGTGATAAAAAGGAAACGGGTCAGAGCCCGATTGTAAAACAGTTTACAAATTAGTTTAGCAAGTATTTAAAATGCTTACCGGCTAATGCAACAATCATATTAGTATGCGGCTCTCTCTTGAGAAATTCTCACCTCTCTTCTAATGTGAACACCTATCGCACTATTTATCCCAACATTTTAGTTTTTATTAAAATCCTCATAAGGTTTTGTGCCGACAATTACTAGTGCTAGGATAGTTAATTTCTAAGGGCAAAGTTTTCACATAAATCTCATTTTATTATAAAATTTCTCAGTGTTGCCTCAAACTTTTCACACACTTTTAAATATCGGAATATTTATTCATTACTCAACTACTTTTAATCACAGTAGAAATTTTCCGAATTAATTATATATATATATATATATATATATATATATATATATATACTATCGGCACCCCACATAAATTTATGGTGCTTGCATACTCTGCTATCCAGTCCCCGTATCACTCGTACTAAGGGAAATACTCATTCGGAATCAGTCCCAAACTGTATTAACACAAAACACATACAAATTGAAGCGAAGCATAGTTCCATGTCACTAAGAGGTGATCACATGCCCTCATGTCTCTTAGGACAGTCTGACTATCTATTCGATAACCTATACCAAGGATTCCTATGTTCTAGGGTAATACAATATCCCCCATAAAGGTCCCATCGAGATAAGATTGTCCCGACGCGGTAACCTCAGTGATAGCAAGTAGCGCGGACATGATTTTTACACGTATATAGTATATGCACAAACACAATCATATATGTATACTACCATTCCCATTTCTAATTTAGGTACACCCACGACCCATACTTATGATATTTATTCTTATTTAACATTACTAGATTATTCCGTATAACGGTTCGTCTCTTTTTATTCTTATTTATGGGATTATTCCAAAATTACTTCGTAACACTCGTGAAATCCTATCTCCCTAAGTGTAATTTCAGTAGGTACTCTTTTAGTTTACGACGTAACATCCTTACGAGTCTCACCCTTTAGACACACGTCACCATTATTCCTTAAGTGTAAAACACTTCCGTTAAATGTAAATCTCGTCTTACATTAAAGGTTCCATTTTTATAAAGTCCAACTGGTCTTCTTTATATCCCCAAATGTTCTAACAATAATGTCCAAGAATTTCTATTCATCTATGTTGCAACAACCTATTTAAAAAGGGGAATGTGAGTTTTCCAAGAAGGGTCGATCGATCCATGGCAGGGGCTCAATCGATCGATTCATCGATCGATCGATTCTCTTAGGTCGATAGATCGATCAAGCAGTTATGGCGAAACTGCAGAAATACCAGTTACGGGAATGCTATTCCAAAATCATCCTAATCATCCTATTTGATTCCCAAACTTCCAACAAATAATACTTCAAGTGTTGTATCCCCAACTAATTAATATTCTACATAAGATATGCGAGTTTTCATCAATTATAACGAATTAAAAGGGCTAAAATCCATAAAAATAACAAGAACCCTAATATTTTCTTTAACTTAGTTCTTCCCATTCTTTTCCCAGATTTTCTACTCCTAACTCAATGAAATTTTGTGGTTCAACCTCTACATATGAATTAGATTTCCATAATATGTCTTTTACCTCTACAACATGCGAATTCGAGTCTCCCATACATGATTTCTTTCACAAAAACTTGTCCTAATCAACCCTAGACTAATATCATTTATGCATTAACTAAAATAGAGCAAGATAGATACTTTCCTGGAAATATTTGGCTCAGATTTGTGGAAAATATTGGTGTGGTTGTGATCCCCGTTGCACGATCTACAATTTGGCGGCGACGGCGGTGCAAACGGTGTAGTTCTTGGACTAGAACTCCTTGGAAAGATTCTCCTCTTCCCCTCCAATGGCCGTCTTTGTTTTTGGTTATTCTAACCCTAGAAGATAACTCCTATTATATGATATAACCTTAGAAAATTCGTGGGTTTCCATGCCCAAAATGCAAAATGTCTAAAACTCCCTCCTGGGATGTTAATTAGGCCTAAATACGCCCCGGGACCCAAACTAAACCCCCAGGTACATTATTTTGACTTTCTCGACCCTTCCGGATACATTGACACACTCAAAATAACCATATGGGTGACTTATAATTTATTCACTTTTAATAATTTGAATTTAATCCAGACACGACACAGGCGCATCCCGATAAATTTCCAAAATTATCAAATTAGATTCTCGTGATAATTTTACTAAATTCAGTTGCACCTCTTACTTTACCCATAAAGTAACTTACAACAAAATTCCAATAATTACTAACTCTCATCACGCTAGTAAATATTTAAATGATTTCCGAATTATTATTAAATTAATATCTCTGATTAAATTTAATAAATCCCCAAAATTAAAAGTCGTAAAAATACGGGGTATTACATAATTGTGGAGGAGAGTAGTTAGCAAGATGTCGGCAGTGGAGACTCGACAAATGTGGCTTGTTTCTTTTGACACCATGGAAGGAGGTGTTGTGGTTTCTTCAAAGATGGTTAGAGTTTATCGGTCCATGGAGTGTCTGAGACATTCTGTTCACGCAGGGGAAACTTGGGGACCCCAGGATGCAGACGATGATGACGGAGAAGGCTCTTATGGTAGCTGTGGATAGGACTCTTGGAGAGTTTATTGTGTAATGGGGGATAAATGTGGGGATTTTATTTGGCCTTTTTTAGGAAGGTAGGGGTAAAGGGAGTTATACGTTCCTTTTCTTATGTAATCTGTACCGGAATTTCTTATTAGTGAAATAAACAAGTTTATGATCATCCAGTTGTGCCTTTTGATGAATTTTGTATTGTTTGAATTATCTATACCGATCGCTAAGGCATGCATAATCCTTTTGTTCAAATATATGTTACAATGGATTGTCGTTCTCGGAGATAAGAAAAGAATAGTATTTGGTGAAAAAGAAAGGGTCATGCTCTTGTAAGGTGTATGAACTACCTACGTACCTCTGGGGATTTTCAAAATTATTAGTTTTTTTTAAAATGATTTTTTTGCAGAGGATTAGGCCCACGTAGTGCTGTGTAGGGGGAAATGAAGATATATATTTTTTTAGAATAGAAGGGATATGAGAAAAGTCGTAGAGCGCCGAGATTTTGGACTAGGGGTTGAATTTCTTGAGACGGTACAGGTTGACTGGATGAGCCATATCTTCCCCTTCTAAGTGAGTGAGCATGACGGCACCGCCGGAGAAGATCTTCTTGACAATGTAGGGGCCGCTCCAATTGGGTTTGAATTTCCCTCTGGGGTCCCAGCTGGGTTCTATGATTTCTTTGAGGGCTAGGTAACCTTCTTAGACACCGCGGTCCTTGACTCTCTTGTTGAATGAACGCGCTATTTGGCAATGGTACTCTTGTATGTGGTATAGCACTTTTAACCTCCTTTCATCTAGGAGGGTCAGCTCGTCAAGATGGCTTTGGCACCAGTCTTCTTCGCTGACCTTGCTCCCAAGCATGACGTACAATGAGGGTATTTCTAGCTCCACGGGTAGGACTGCTTCCATACCGTAAACTAGAGAGTAAGGGGTAGCTCCAGTAGAGGTTCGGTAGACCCATAGGGCGCACGAGATCCAATCGGACCAATCTCGATAGCTGTCGGTCATCTTGCTGATGATGGCTTTGAGGTTCTTATTGGCGAATTCAACTGCACCATTGGTCTGAGGTCGGTAGGGAGAAGATTTGTGTCTATGAATCCCATACTCATTGATTACTTCCGTGACTTCTGCCTCGAAATGCAACCCATTATTTGATACTAACTCGTTCGGGACCCCATACCAGCAGATGATGTTTGTCTTGATGAATTTGACCACTTTCTTAGCATTCAACACTGCGTATGACTCAGCTTCAATACATTTGGTGAAGTAATCAATTGAAACTAGGATGAACTCATGCCCATTGGAAGCCTTTGGTGTAACCCTCCCTATGATGTCGATACCCTGGGTGCAGAACGACCAGGGAGAGGTCATGTTGTATAATTCACACGGAGGCAAATGCTGAAGGTTGGAGAATTGATGGCATTTGAGGCATCTTCGGACATAGGCGGTGCAATCCTGCATCATGGTGGTCCAGTAGTAACCTTGTCGGATGATTTTCTTGGCAAGCATGTGACCGTTCATGTGGGGTCCGCATTCCCCGTTGTGGATCTTCTACATTATCTTTTCAATGTCAGCCCCTGCGATGCAGTGTAGATGAGTTCCATTAAAGTTCCTTTTGAGCAGTGATTTATAGACTATCGATCTTTCTTATTGGAACCCTCAGGATACCTACCATTCTTGAGGAGGCGCCAGATATCATAGTGCCAACAATTGGCTAGCTCGGGATCTTCTCTGGTGACGAGCTCAATGTGGTAGCAGTGGGTTAGTTTGTCTTGCTTTTAAACTAGGAAGGGGGTCATAGTTATTCCTTTGGGCATGTCGACCATAGAGGCTAAGGTAGCGAGAGCATCAGCTAGGTTATTCTTTACTCGAGGTAGGTAATGGAAGGTGATATCTTGGAATTGGGAGGCTAGTTCTTCTACATGGCATGGGAGGGTTGGAGCTTCTCGTCCTTAATTCTCCACTTTCTGAGTACTTGATCGATGATGAGGGTGGAATCCCCATAGACATCTAGGCAATGAATACCTTTCTTGAGAGCAACTTTGAGTCCTACTGTGCATGCCTCGTATTCAGTCATGTTGTTGGTGCATGAAAAATCCAACTTGATGGCTATGGGAGTGTGGGAGTCATCTGGGGCGATCAAAAGTATCCCAATGCCATATCCCTTTTTGTTGGTAGCGTCGTTAAAGAACATTTTCCATCGAAGGTTGTCTTGAACAGCACAAAGAATGTTTTCATCTCGGAATTCAGAGACCCAGGAATCAACTTCATCCATAGGGTAATTAGAGAGGTAGTTAGAGATAGCTCTTCCTTTTATGGCTTTCTGCGTGATGTACATGATATCAAACTCGACTATGAGCATCAACCCTTGGGCCATTCGGCTGGACAAGGTGGGTTTCTCAAGCAGATAATTAACGGGGTCTATTCGGGATACAAGTTTGATGGGGAAGGCGAGCATGTAGTGCCCCTTTTCCAAAGCGGTGTAGTTAAACTCATACCCGACCAATTTATGACTGGCATAATAGATAACTCTTTCTTTGCGGGAATCTTCAAGGCATTGGGCTAGCAAAGCCCCAGCTGCAGTGTCGGTTATGGTTAGGTATAGGAGCAAGGGGAGACCAGGCTATGGTGGCATGAGTACCGGGGGTTGAGTTACGTATTGTTTGATTTGGTCAAAAGCTTCTTGGCAGGACTTGTTCCAAATCTTGGTTGAATCATTTTGAAGGAGTTTGAAGATAGGTTTGCATATGGAGGTTAACTAGCTGATGAACTGGCTGATGTATTAAAATTTCCTAAGGAAACCTCGAACTTATTTCTCTGTTCGGGGAGGTGGTATCTCAAGTGTAGCCTTCATCTTGGCATGATCTTCTTCTACCCTTTTCTCACTAACCATGAATCCCAAGAGTTTTCCCTTTGTAATGCCGAAGACGCATTTCTACAGATTAAGTCTCATCTGATACTGTCGCAGTGGTTCGAAGAATTTTCGAAGAGAAGGAACATGACATTCTCTAGTTTTGGAATTGATAATCATATCATCCACATAGACCTATACTTCTTTATGAATCAGATCATGCAGGATGGTTGTGGCAGCCCTTTGGTAGGTAGCCCCGGCGTTCTTGAGACCAAATGGCATGACAATGTAGCAAAAGGTTCCCCATGGGGTGATGAATGCGGTTTTTTCCTGGTGGTCTGGGTGAATTTTGACTTGGTTGTATCCGGCAAACCCATCGATGAATGACTTGAGAGCATGACTGGTTGTGTTGTCCACGATCATATCGATATTGGGTAAAATATAATCATCCTTTGGAGAGGCTTTGTTCAAATCCCAATAGTCTACACACATCTGAACTTTTCCTCCTGATTTCGACACAGGCACTATGTTAGCTAGCCACGTGGGGTATTTGATCACACAAATGAAGCCTACGTTCAACTATTTGACCACCTCTTCTTTGACCTTGAGCGACCATTCGGTGTAGAGATTTCTCAACTTTTATATGACCGGCTTGTAATCTGGGAGAGTGGGAATCTCGTGCTGAGCTATTTTAGGATCAATGCCAGACATATCGTCGTAGGACCATGCGAAGACATCCACTAATTCTTTGAGAAATTATTTGAGTGGTGCATGCTCATTCTCATCGAGGGTAGCCCCTATCCTAATCTTGCACAGTTGGCTACTAGAATCGAGGTTTATAACAACAGTCTCTTCTTCATTAACTTGAACGTGGTTATGTTGTTTATTATTAACCTTATTTAGATTAGTTAAGAATTATTCATTTGCAAAATCAACATCATCAAAAGTTTGATTACAATCCAAACAGTTAATGTAAGGCACAACAAGATACTCAAAATCTTCGTTTATTTCATTGATAGGAAAAAAGCATTGAGAACCTCATCAAAGGAGGACTCGATTACATTTGAATAAGGATAGACAACAGAAGAAGAAATTGGGTAAACATTGGGATTAGGGGAGGTTTCAACAGGTAGAACTGGTGCAGCATGCCAGTTGAGGAGAGGTGTATCAGCAGCTTTAATCAGTTGGGACGGATCCAGTGATGTAGTGCCTGAGTGAACCATGCAGAGTGTCAGCTCTAGTGTCTGTAAGTTGAAGGAATCTTTGGAGTCACTTTCCTCAGTCTCTTCGATATCTTTAATGAGCGGTTGTACATAGTGTTGGGAACTTTCGGCCCATAGGTAGTTGTCTTGGAAAAAAATATCCATTCCCGGCTTCATCTTTTTGTCTGTATGGTCATACAATGGTTCTGAAAAGTCGCAAAAGGGTAAGTCATCACCCTCTTTAATGAATCATCCATTCAAGGAGTCACCTGGGATATTCTGGACGTAGTCTAGTATGCTCTTTGGTCGAGATAGGCGGATCATTCTGAGCTCTTGTTCTGACGGTTGATACCCCAACCCGCAAGGAGGGAAAGCATTCTTTTATTCAATCGATTCAAGTATCCCTTGTTGTATTTGTCCTAGCACTAGTACGGGCATGAAGTGCATTTTTCTGAACATTTGAATCACATTGACGTTGCCATGAGGGTCGTATTCTGGACAAAACCTTTCTTTGAAGTTATCCCCTATCGAGAGTAGAAGTGGTTCAACTCGGAATCCTAATAGGAGCATATCATTTGCCCGGTGATGTATCTCAAGAATTGGATTGCCGGTACTTGCACCATCGATATTGTCGCCGTCGCCTAAGATGGTAATGATATGTCCACCGGTGAAGAACTTTAATTTCTGATGGAGTGAGGAAGACACTCCCTTGATACTGTGGAGCTAAGGTCATCCTTGCAATAGATTGAAATAAGATGGGATGTCAATAACTTGTAATTCAACGACATGGTTTATAGGTCCAACCCCTATTACAAGCTTTATGGATCCCATCACCTCTCGACGAGTATTATCGTAGGCACGCACAGCAGCGGAGGTTGGAGCGATATCTCCTTCTTTCAGGCCGTGGGCAGACATTTGAGGCGGATCTATTATCGACAAGTGAGAGTAGCACGACCTTCCCCATAATTTCGACGAAGATGTTGAGTGCATGATTGTGGTTTGGCCCAATTTTGGGAATTTCTTCTTCAAAAAAGGATAGCATTCGGGTAGAGGTCTAGGATCCGACCAAATTTACCGCTTCTTCTGGTGTGGTAGAATGATGGACTGTGGGTCCAGTGAGAAACTTGATAAAATAATTTCTGTGTAGCTGAGAACACATGAAAAGCACCCATAGAGTGATGTTAGTTTGAGTTTTCTTAAGTTGACCGAGGATCTTGCTCTCCTCGAGGGTCATTTCTGGCATATGAAGATTTTCAATGCCCTTCCCCTTGTCGTTGACTGGTAATGAGCTTGGAATCTGGTAATGCCTCTCTAATCAGGTCATGTGATTTACTGAAGAAGGGAAGAACATGAATCCCATTTCCTTGTCAACCTCGGGTTGTTTCGTGACCTTATTTATTTCTTTGAGGAGTTCCTCAAATGATATCATTCCACACATGTCGACTACCGGGCCAGTTTTCTCGAAACATTATTCTTCATTCGGATATCTAAATTCTTCCCCCCATTCGGTGGCAACAATTCAGTCTTTTCATATAAAGTCAATGCATTCCACAACTTCAATGGCTTCTTCGTACATGTCTTCCCAATCGGTGGGGATGTGTGAGGGTGAAGGGACCAGGCGCCCTTGTATCTTCAGAGTATCAAGTAACTTGGTCATACTGTAAATATCATTGGTTTTCCTGAATAATTATGCCATAATATGGACGACATCATCTAGGTTGACCTCATCGGTCGGTACTACCCAATTGTCTAACTCTCGGACCCATTTCCGTGCTTCCAAGAATAGCGTACTGAATCTCTGAAAATTAATGATCATCTGTGGGGGAAATTTCGGCCTAAACTCTAGGCATTGGTTTAACACTTCTGACAATTCCATGCTTCCATTTTAAAAACGAGTACAAACAACGATGCACGCTCTAGTAAGGACTGACAGTGCCTGATCAGTGAGGCTAGTAGGGTGTTGGAGGAAATATGGGCAAATTTGGAGAGGTTTAGAAAAGTATATGGGTGTGATTTGAGTTGAGGGATTGAATTCTAGGTTATCTTCTAGAAAGATGGCATTGGCATGATTTGGAAGTGGGTTGTGAGTAGTGTTTGGCTTAGTATTGGCTGGCGGGGCAATGGTACCCGGTCAATTAGACCTTGGATTATGTTTTGGAGGTGAAGGCATTGGTCGGTGGTATGGCCAACAGTTTGGTGAAAGGCGTAATGGGCATCTACCTTGAAGTTTCTTGGGAGTGGATTTGGCAATGGACGGGGATCCAAGGGTTTGATAAGGTTTCGGCTTAACAAGGCTTTATGAACTTTGGAGAGAGGAGCATGGAGCTCGGCGTATTCCTTTCAGACTGGGACAGGGCGGATTTCTGGTGCCCATGATGTGGTTGGTTGAGAGATGTTGTTGATGGTTGAGACTGTAGCACTGGCAGGTTTGTCGTATTTTTTGTGGGTGAACTGTCCGGACACGTTCTTTGGTTCGACTTCTGTTTTGGCAAGACCTTCCTTAATTTCTACTCCTGTTTCTCTGGGTACTCGAAAATGGGGATATTATTGTCCTCCCATGGTTGCTCGGACATGGGGTAATAAGTTCTTCTTTACTATGCTGACTTGTTCTTCCTCGGAAGGCCGATTGGTCATGGTTGCTGCTTTTTCACTCCATCCCATGATGAAGTTACTAATTGATTCTCTAGGGTTCTATTTGAGCAACTTTAAATCACCGTGGGTGACCTCAATCTCTTCGTTGTATTTGTACTGTGACATGAATTTTTGAGCCACATCCTCCCAACTACGAATTCAGGACTCTTCGAGAGATAGAAACCATCGGAGGGTGATATCATTCGAAGTTTGCTAAAACAATTGGGCCATCACTTCTTTAGAAGCCCCTAGTAGAGTCACGTAACGGTGATAACTTCGAAGATGAATAATTGGGGGTTCACTTCCTCCGAATTTCTCAATATTTGGAATCTTGAACTTCTCGGGTAACCTCGCTTTAGGATAAGGAGACATGTAGGTGTAGCCCATGTAATTTCCTGAGATTCTGACTTGGTCAAACTTCTTGGTGAGCATCTTGAGGTCTTCTTTGACTTTGTTAAGATCTTCTTCCTTCGAATCAATGATCACTAGAAAGTTAGCCCCAGGATGGGTAAGGTTCGGCATAGGAAGCTGGGCAGGCGGCGGCCCAATAATAGGAGGGACACGCAGAGCGTGCTGATACTCTTTGAGAACCCAGATGGGCTCGGGTGGATCCATAGTGCGAGGGAATAGGGCTTCGGGCTCTTGAGGAAAGGTAACCTGGTTTCGTTGCATCTCTCGGACCTCAGTTTGGAGGTTGTCAATCTTAGATACAAGCTGAGCTAGTACTGCCGTCAGATCCAGCTGCACAACGGGTACTTGATCTGTGTTATCCATGGGAAGCAGATGGATTCTGAACTCGAAAGAAATAACATGGGAACGTACGGAACTCCGGGGTGACTTGACTGAAGACCGAAGTCAATAAGGAGCCAGGCTAAGGGTTTGTGATCGACCTGAGAAGGCGTAAAATGGGATTTATTTTTAAGAAAAAGGGATGAATTTTTTTTTCTTTTTGAGATGAAAAGACAAAATTTTTGGATTTTTGATAAAGAGAGGAGAAATGTTTTTGGCTTTTTGATAAATAAGGGAGAAAAGTTTTTGGATTTTTGAAAAGGAAAGGAAAAATGTTTTTGGATTTTTGGATTAAAAAAAAGAGAATTTCCTTTTTGGAGACGGTCTCAGCGTGAATATTATAATTATTATGTTTTTAATTGTATTAAATTCTCCTAAATGCAAAAAAAAAATGTCGGACGGGACCCGAGCCTGGAAAAATTAGGTTTGTAATATACGCAAAGCTGTGGCTGGACTTATGACCAGAGTCACGGACAGGGTCCCCTTTTAAAAATGCGCAAAAATTTGGGAGGCAGGCCGAGCTAGAATTTCGTTAGAGTTTCGAGTAGAAACCAAAAATCTAACATGTGTGTCCTAGGCTTGACACCTATATGCGGGTATGTAGTGTGGTTGGGTGAATCGGAAAGGGTTCCCCCCTTTGGCGTGACTTCCACGATATACGTCTTGCTCTTTCGGGCAATCGGTACGTGTGGACAATCCATTTGATATACCTGAGTGTACGTGAACTGCCTCACCATATACCTCGTGGGGACGGTACGTGTGAGAGAGAATTCGATATACTCGGTGTACGTGAACGAGTTCCTTGTGATATACCTCCCATCATGACTTCGGTCAAGCGGTACACTGGGAGGGAACTGTTCCATATACGTCAAACGTACTTGGCCAATGGAAGGTGAGAGTCATATCGCTTAGGCTAACTGCGTCCTGCCGGACCAACGCCCATCAAGAAGTGACCCTCCAATTATTGGGTAAAATTTGGTCAATAACAATGCTATTTGGTGATGTCATTTGAATCATGCATGATTCTCTTATTAGTATCTTAAGAGAATGTCTTTCTTGATCATGCCCCACGGGGAGCAAAGTATGTGCACCAATGGTATACCAAGTATGGGTGATGCGTGCAACATGTGGATATATGTGATCCTAGGTGCACGTGGTGCAAAGTGTACATAGAGAAGTTTCTACAAGTGTGTGAATAGAAGCATAAGCATGGGGTACACATGAATAATAAAGGGGAACATGCAAAATTGGGGGAAAATATAAACAAACATAACACCCATGTAAATAGAGTCTAGCCCTCAAAAGAAATATCCCCGACAGAGTCGCCACTATGGCCATCCCTCCCGGATCCTCGCAGCGGGCGGGCACGCGATGGATGGATCCTAGGTCCCGCGTGTCCCTCTCGGGAGCGCTTCGGCCGACGTCATTTGGGTGAGCTGAAAGATGTAGAGATATTAGAGTCACCAGTCTATTTTACTCAAAACAGACAAAAAAAAGGGGAAGCCATCCCGAAGGACAACATCCAAAGACATACTGATGCATACGAAACCAAAATGATTCGGAAAGGGTACGGAGGCTAAGTTACGAAATGGGAAGGTGTTAGGCACCCATTCCGCCCTTTCAATCTCTCATGGGTTTTTATTATTTTCCTTTATTTTCCCCGTGATATGTGTGCATGTGTATATAGCGGAGATAGGAATCATCGACTTGTACCATGGAAGAGGTAAAGCGAGTCATCCATAGGAAGGTATAAAAATATTAGAGAATAGGATTTACGCGATTATCCTTATGTCGATCGTTATGATGGAACGATAACGCATGTGGAATAATACACTACTAAGAACAAATATATGTATATATATAAAATAGGAGAGTGAAGTTTAGAGAAGATATAAAATGAGAGAAAAAGTAAAAATAGAACTCGAGTCTCAGGTTTTACCCCGTGACGCCTACGTAACTTGTAGAGGCATCAAAGTCCACGTAGTTCGCATGCAAAACAAGGGGTGGGGTTTATCCCATAAATCCAACCGGGGGATTCTCTTATTTGTGTGTCTATGTGTGTGTGTGTGTAGAAAAAGTGTTTTTGTTGTGAGAAAAGTGTAAGAAAATTATGAGAATTCCCATTTGGAATTTATGAGCAAACCATCTTTTTCTTGTTTTTTGGGTTTTTATTTATAGGAAAATAAGAGATGTGAAATAATACTAAATAAATTATATTAGGATGCGTGAGATGAGATAATAAAAGTGTTAAGTAATAAAATAAGTTATTGCGAATTTATGAGAATTTAAGGAGAGAATTGAGAAAATTGGACCTTCTTGAAGATCTTGATCTTGATCTAGAATGTTGGAGAGCAGCCCTTAGACTTGGATGATGATGGAGGGTAGTGAATTCACCAAGTTTGATGAAAAGATGATGAAAGTGAAGGATGGAAAGGGATTTGGGTGTGAAAATCACGCTGACTTCGAGAGAGGTTTTCTGGATTTGCTGAGAGTGATATCTATCAGATATGGGCTCCTTTACAAGTGAGGTCAGGCCTCCTTTTTATAGGCCCAAGGCATTGCCAATCGGCATAGCCCTATTCCTTCCAATCGGAAGGTGCGTTTAGGCACACTACCGATAGGCAGGGTCTGGGACCTGCCGTTTGGTAGTGTCTTTCAGGCCTTTTCGAAAAATTAGCCGCAGAACGCAAACCGTTGATTAAAATCGTGCACAAGTTAGACCGTTGTAAAGGTAATTCAGAGACCTTCAAAAGTCCTTTGGACTTCTCCCGAGTTTTAGAGTTTACTTTGTGTCAAATATGGATCGGAAGCATTTGTCAGTCCATTGGACAGGGAATCGTCGGACGCAAACGGATCGTTCGTTCGCATAGTAAGTCCGAATCGTGCACGGGGTGGACCATTGGAAAGGTTAGGAGATTTACTTCGACATTCCAAAGAGTTTGATCCAGTTCGTGGAGTTAACTTTGGTCAAACTGGCCCTGGAAGCATTCATTGACCTTTCGGAGTATAAAGGATCGTTCGTCCGTACCGTAAGTCAGAATCACGCACGGAGCGGACTGTTGGAGAGGGATTTTAGTTCCCTTTGAATATTCATTTAGTCTCGGTCGAGATGAAGTAGACTTAGGTTAAACAGAGCCTGGGAGCACCCGGTGGGCTCCTAATTGAGTTTCGGGGGAAAACAGGTCATTCGTCTGCATGGTAAGTCGGAATCGCGCATAGGATGGACCGTTGGAAAGGGGTTTTAGTGACCTTCGAAGATTCATTCAGTCTCAGTCTATCTTAAGAGTTGACTTAGGTCAAACAGAGCTTGGGAGCATCCGGTGGCCTCCGGATTGAGTTTCAGGGGAAAATTGTTCATTCATCCGCATGGTAAGTCAATATTACGCACGTTACGAACCGTTGGAAAGGGGTTTTAGTGCCCTTCAAATATTCATTCATTCTCGGTCGAGCTGAAGACTTTGACTTTTGGTCAAATGAAGCCTGGGAGCATCCGGTGGCTTCTAGGTCAGTACTCGGGGTATGACCTGGGTTTGTAGTGACGAAGGGAGGTGCTAGGGACCTAAGGAGAGTTTAGGGGGTAACATAATGGGGTGTCTATAAGATTTACTAAATTGGGTATGAAAAGATTGGGAGTATAAATTTGAAGGCAACTTCACATGGAGAAACTTCAATGATTTTGAGAGAATATTGTTGAGATCACTGATGTTGATGGATCTCTGGTGTGCCCTGTGAGTGAGGTTATACCCTTTATTTGTAGGGTGAGGGGTGGTTTCAATCGGCATTGGCCTAGTCCTTCCTATCGGCAAGTGACCCTAGACACACTGTCGATAGGTAGGGGATTAGACCTGCCAATTGGGAGTCTCGTGCAGATTTTCCTGGAAAAATGATCATAGAATATAATTCGTTGATTTGAATCATGCACGAGTCATATCATTAGAAAGATACTTCAGATCCCTTCATTAATCCTATGGACATCTCCCGGGTCTGGGAGTTGACTTTGGGTCAAATATGGCTCGGAAGCGCACGTCGATCCTTTGGGCAGGAGATCGTCAAACGAAAATGGATTGCTCGTCCGCATGGTAATTCAGTTTTGCTCATGGGGTAGACCATTGGAAAGGTTAGGAGATTTACTTTGACATTCAAAAGAGTTATTCTCTGTTTGGAAATTTAAACTTTCTCAACCGGGGCCTGAAAGTGCCCGGTGACCTCTCGGAGTAAAACTGATCGTTCATTAGCACCGTAAATCAGAATTGCATAGGGATGGACCGTTGGAAAGAGAATTTAGTTCCCTTAGGAGATTCATTTAGTCATGTTCTAATTGAATAGTTAACTTTGGTCAAATAGAGCTCGGGAGCGTCCGGTGGCCTTTGAATCAATTTTTGGGGGAAAACTAATCGTTCGTCTGAACGGTTATGTTAGTATACACATGAGGTAGACTATTGGAAAGGGGTTTCAGTGTCTTTAGAAGATTCAAAGATCTTTCACTCTGACAATGAAGCTGATTGGGGTCAAATCGGGGCCCAAGAGCGCCCGGTGGCCTCCTAATCAATTTTTGGTAGTAAATTGGTTTGTTCGTCCGCACTGTTATGTCGATTCGTGCATTGGACAGACCGTTGGAAAGGTTATTCAAATCCATTTGAAGATTTAATGAACTTTTTCTCTAACGATAGAGTTGATTGAAGTCAACAGGGCTCGGGAGAGACCAATTTCCTCTAGATTGGTACTCGGAGTGCGACCTAGGGTTTGTAGTGAAATGGGGAAGTGCAAGGGACCTAAGGAGGGACTTTGTGTGGCCTAGAATGTGGTTTATACTCCATCATTAGTGTCTAATGACTTGGTGGCCATTATAGGTCTAACAATTTCAACTACCATGCCCTCCATGTGCCAAGAGCAACAACCACCTCCACCACCCATGGATGCACCCGTATCTTCCCCTTATGTCACATCTACCTAGGAGAGAGTTCGAAATGCCTTCAATATAGGAAGCCAATCAGAGTCCATATGATCTAATAGTTATGTTGCACTGGTAAGAGTCATCCAACACCGATTAGGACAGGTCGTTTTTTACCATCAGTTACTTATGGAGCAAATTTCAGGGGAAGTATTTCCCATAAAATTAGCATATGAGTCTAAGAGGAAAGTTTGATTGGTTATGGTAGTAGGATCATACACTGGCCAAGTATGAGAAGGAGTTTACCTGCCTTTCATTCATTGCCCTCGATATTATGAGTATGAAGGTGAAAAAGGTTGATAGTGATGTTACACGGAAATGTAACATTGAGATAATAAGATGACGAACTGAGAGAGTCATTTACGAAGTAGTTTATGGATATGACGCTGAACAGTAAATGCAGTAAATAAGTACAAATAAAAGATCAACACAAGCGATTTAGACTAGTTTAGCCAAGTAGACTGAATCCATTTTGGTGAAACTCATTTCTCACTAACTGGAGTGTTTTTTACAAGTTATAGTTTGCACTTTGTCTCTTTAGATAGTGTCTTACAGAGTAATCGTAATTCTTCATGATGACTTATCTTCTAAAATAAGTTAGATGGTATAGTTCTATTTATAGATGGCTTAGGGTATAATGTTTACACCAAGTCATGTAGTGAATACTGATTGATGTAATCCTTTTGATTGTTGACACATTTCCTTATAGAAGCTACATAGAATGTGTAATTATTCTCCACATGTGCAATGCAATCATGTGCACCCATCTGCGAACGCCCGATATGACCAACATACCATTTTGGTGATTTTTATGCATTATTAGTTATCTAATGTAATTTGGACGATCCTGGAAGTCGAGGGTATGAGGCCGACCCTGAATAAATATGAGGTCAATCCTGATTGAGTACAAGGCTGACCCTATGAGCTCATCCCCTTTTAAGATAAGGGACAAAAATGTCCATTATGTAGAGGAGACCATCTCTTGGATCCTCAATTACTCCCCAAACATTAATCTTTTGAGTTGTTTTGAACATAATAGGACATTTGATGCAATGACTCCTTAAAATTATTTTGGCCGAACCAATTTTTAGATAAAAGTAAAAAAAGCCTTAGTAATGTCCAGGTCGAATCAAATATGGCCCAAGGATAAATAAGGCTTCTTTAAATACCACGGTCGAAGTGCGTATGGTCGAGAGTCAAATATGGTTCTTCAAATGCCTATGACGAGTCAATCTAATCTAATAGACAAACCACGTTTTAGCAATGTTTCATCCTAATCAATCACTAGTCGAGAGTCTACATTATACTCCAAATGTGTAGGCTAAGTCAATCAGAGTCGAGAGTCAAATTGGTTTGTCTAATTACTTTGAACGAGCTCTTAGTAGCTAAGGGTTGGATGAATGCCTTAATTTCTTAGTCGATTCCCTCTTTTTTGCCAAGATCCACATGTATAACAAATATTTATGTTGAGCCTCACTAGTCGAAGGTCAAGTAAGGGCTTGAAATTATATACTATGACTCAAAATTTGACCGAGGATTTATTTCGTCTTAGGCCGAATCTTTTTGGTCAAAAGACAAATAAGGCTTTAACTAGACTTAATCAAAGGCCCTTTTTTGAGAATCATGCGGGTCTTTAATTGGACTTAAGTTGAGTCCATTTATTCTAAGAGCCAAATGAGTCATTACTAGTGTATAGGCCGAACCAAACATAATTGCATAAAATTTTATATTTGAACTAAAATATAAACTAGGGCCTTGCCCAATAGGTCAGACAAACCTAATGTAGTCGACGGTCGATTGTAGCATTCATTTTGTATAGGCCTAACCCTTTTAAATATTTGGTTAATTAATATTCAGTTGAGGGTTTCATGGGTTATCGTATTATTTTGGTCGAGCCTTGAAATAACATGACCCAATTTTCATATGTCCAAGAGCCGAATGGAGTTCGTTACATGTCAAAGACGTACCTCATATATCTGAGATCCAAATGATGTTTTGTGGATGTTTATACCAAACCATCAGAAGTCGAGAGATAATAGATTCTTTAAGGCTATTTTGTTCAAACCATGTATAGTTGAGGTTCTATTTTTTCGGCTAAGGTTATATTGGGTATGCCAAATTATGGGAGTCGAGTCCAATCCTAGTCGAACCGTTATGATACTAGATATTTTCCAATTAATTCCAGATTAAATTATTTAAAGTTGAACATATATGAGCCAGTCCCCTTTTCTGGCCAAAAATGAAAGTGTCGATCCTCAAATGGTTCTTGTTGAAACTTAAAAACAAGCCTATTTTTTGTCCATGATATGAAGGGGTTCCAAAAACTCTTAAGTCGAACTTCATATTGATCACCAATTCATGTTTTGAGTCTTGGATTGATGCTACAGAAGATTAAGGTTGAGGCTATTATAGTCGAGCCTTATTTGAGCCTTGCTGAAGATGAAAGTCGAGGATATTATTGGTCGATGGTGATTTTTGTATGGACGTCTGTCTGGCTTCATTTGGACTTCCCAATGTTTGGCCTTGGCACGTGTGGCCCAATCCATCAAATTCCTATATAAGGAATAAGCTTCATTCAATTTTTACCACATCCATTTTTTACTCTCAAGTAAAAAATTATCTCTTGGGGATTTGCAAGGGCCTCTAACTTGTTCTTAGAGTTCGTCATTCATTCATTCTGCGCCGATAAGATTTTGCATTTGTAGATCTTTTTACGATAGTTATTTTTAGTTTATAATTGTTTATAACACACCGTGAAAATCGTTAAACACTATAGGACGTTGTTCATCACTGTTCTTAATTATGTTCTTCAACTTTAGCATAACTTGATCTTTAGACTCATAGAGTAGTTTGTGTTTTTAAAATTATGAATGCTAGAATCATTCTAGGAATTTTTTAAAGAGTTTATGGAGAATTTATCTAGGGAAACTTTACATGCCGAGAGAGTAGCCTCTAGGAATTTTTGGATAACCCCCTTATCTTTCAGTCATCCTCAAACTCCTTGTACTGCATCACCCCTTCATAGCCAAGGGGAATTAAATCCCATAGTTAGGCTAATTATATCCCCATCGTCCCGATGAGTGCTTAGTTGGCAGGAATACCATGACTCAGGACAAAGACTCCTTTGAGGTTTCCATGGATAATGTTCCCGCAGTTTTTCCAATTCATCATTTAGCGAATATTATCACCTTAGCATTTTCTTCTAATCCCGTTACTAACATAAAAAAACATAGCTTCATCTTCTTCTAGTTATTCACCGTCACCCTCAGAGGCATCATCCTTTTTGAGTTCTGAGTCTAGTTCCTCCTATAACTCTAAGGCTATCGCTTATGTAAGAGAACCTGATGCTCACGAGGTTTTTGACCTCAAAGAGTGCAATGGAGAGTTAAGACATACATCATGTGTTGATCTTGTCGATGTCTTTCCATTTGAATCATGATATTTAGGAAGAGATTGTTAAGAATTGGGACATTTACATCATAGGCTTCTCATGAGCCTTTTCATATTTGATTGTCATTAACAAGATGAAGGTTTGTAGGCTCAAAAATTTCTTTTGTATAAATTAATCCATCACTGTGAGAACCCCTAGGGAGGGTAAGATGTGAACAACGGTTATGATGTTGCCTTGTATGAAATTATGTTCCATATAAGGTTTTATCTTTCATTCCACACTTGCATATGAGACATTTTATCCTACCTTGGGGTTGTACCGACACAGCTTTCCTCTAACTCTTGGAGGATTATTTTTAGTTCCCTTGTAGCTTGGCGATCCATTTATATGGATAACATGAGAGGGAAAATATTCATGAATGTCTATACCCTTGTATCCACTAAAAAAAATCCCCTATTATTACTTTCTGAATTCTCATAACCCAGGGCACCGACTTAATAGGGTTTCCCAAACATCAAACCATAATTGGAAGACTGGCTTCTTTTATATCAATGGAGATTAAGATTTTTTAGACGGGTAAGTGAAGAAGGGAGCTTTAAGGGTCCTTCATTATTGGCGAAAACCCCTTAAGTAGTACATTTTCTTTACCTTTATCTTTTCATCGTAGTAATTATGCTTTTTACTGCCGATACTAATAAGCTTCTTGTTTCTATGTTTTGCAGACATAGTGTCCCCCAGCTTAAGCTCTACTCATGTGTAGTTGATGGCGATGTTGTCAACACAGATATCAAGACCTTTGAAGAGTTATATCCTTTAGAAAAGATTGAGAGGTTTGGCATCATCAATAATCCTTACCCTGTAGAAGATCTTTATAAATCTTCACCCTTTAACATGTCTATTTTTGAACTTTTTGAAGCTATTTTTCTGACACTAGTTCATCAATTTATCTGCTGAAGGTTGGGATATGGTGACCCCTAAGCTGATTAGAAATTATGTGATTGAGGCCAAGGGGAGGCTTGGTTATTGGAAGAGGAAGGCCCCACTAAGATGATGGGGAAGTAGGTTGCTACTAACAAACCCCAAAAGATATCAATGAATGATATTTTGGGTCCTTCCTATAAGGTTGAGGCCTTTTTGAGTCCCACTCGGTCGGTTATGTAGAAGAATCTTCCTTCATTCTAGGAGATTTTTAAAGCTTTACAGAGTCACGCTAAAACCTTTTATGGCAACTCCATGAGGGATCGTGAATTTTTGAATGAAAACCTCCCTGACTGTGACAAGAAATAATTTCAAACCTTGATATGGCAGAAGAGGTTGGCCTCGCTATGACTAAGATCTTCTAGGTTATTCTTCTCCTTTTTTTTTCAATTTTCATTTTTCCTAAAGTCTCATTCGGCCACTAATGCATATGTATATTTTTTGCGCGCAAGATATATTATTGTTAGTAGACCTTCAACAGTGTTCAAGTAAGAATAATGAAGCCCTTCTGAGTTATCATGACAATAAAGTGGCCCTGGATGATTATAGGGGCAAGTATGAAGCCCTTATCAGCAAGAGAAACACTGAGCTTACTTAGTACAATAAGCAAAAGAAAGTTGAGGTCACCACTCTGATCATGGACAGGTATGGTGATAGGCTTGCTCTTTAGATAATCGAGTATGAGTTTGAGATAAAGATGAATGATGGCCTTACAGCTACCACGAATAAGGCTAAAAAAGAATCTAGTCCTGAGTATCATGATTCTATTGAATTTTAGGATCATTTTTTGTATTACATACATTGACGGTATGAGGATATGAAGGTGAGCCCAATCTTGTTAAAGAGGTTGTCACTTGGAGGAGTGACGATGCTATAGGAAAGTCCATCTCTATGGAGTTTGACGAATAGGAAGACGAGTAGGTAGCAATTGAGTCCGAGGCCAAAATTCTATCCGAGAGTCCTAGTGATGACACCTCAGAGGGTGATGGAAGCACTCCAGTTGATCTCATTATGAATGATAGCACCCCCGAGGATGGGGTATCTTAGATTTTATTTTCTCTTTTTGTTAAACATTATCTCGTCCCTACATGGTATTTTGATGAACATATTTTTGGAATACTTGTTATGTAACCCTTAACATATCTCCCCTTTTGAGGGATGCTACTATTAAGCCTGAGGCTGAACCTTAATAGACCAAACTTCAAAATAATTTCTCTTCCAACCGGATCTTACTAAATTAGTTGAAAAATTAATACAATATTAATTCATCCTTAAAATAACTTGTATTGAGACAAGACAAACCAATTGTAATGCTCGGATTAAGTCTCTCCCCCTTATGTTTGTTCCAGATCATACCTAAATTTTTCATTATGATGAGGGTGAAATTATTGCTAATTAGGATGCTCTCAATCCAGTTTTTCCTAAATCTGAGCAAGTGGTAAATATTTTCCCTTGAACTAATTTGTGTAAAATTGGCCAAACTAATTACCTTTTTCCTTCTTATGTTTATCCTAGATTAGATCTAAGTTCTACATTTACGATGAGGGTGACTTTGTTTTGAAAAACATTTTTATTTGAGCTTTGGCTCATCACTTTTTATGTTATGATTTCTAACTTTTACTAGGGGAATTTATGCCAACTTTTCTGTGGTAAGTTTTTTTACCATTAATTGGATTGACTAAAACTTATCAACTCGTATATGGTCCTTGTGGGTCTTGGCTTCAATCTTTTTAGATTGAGGCATGTATACCCTAATAGTTTTGTCCTAAAAATGGGCCAAGATTTCATTGGGCTCATCTTTTTTAAGATACGAACCCCATATATGTCATGGTCTAAGGAATATTTATGAGTTAAGATCCCAAATCATTCGCCTTTTTATGTCATATACGACGTTTAACCTGAGAAGAAGTAGATATAACAAATCAAATAAGTAGGATAGAAGAGAAACTTGTATTTATATTCATCCACATGGGAAACATTTACATCATGTAAGAAGCTCTTATTTACACGTCTTCGTTGGTGTCATTATCCGAATCCACATATTTTGGCTTTTTACCTTCTTTGTGGTTTGCTTTAACCTTCTTTCGAGATCCTTTTCGCTTCCTTTTCTCCCTAGGATGGACATTTTGATCCACTATTCTTTTCAGCCTACTCTTCTTGAAAATATTTTCAGTCTCAACCTTGAGAGTATAACAACCTTGGGTAGCATGGCCATGGTCCGTATGAAATTCATAGTACTTGTTTTTATTTCTCCTGGTAGGTGGGGACTTCAATATTGCTGGACATTTGATCTCTTCCTCATCCTTAATAACATTCAGGATGTGTTCAACCTCCGTAGTGATGGGTGTAACTTCTCCTGCGACATATTTCCTCCTTTGTCTTTGTCTTCACTCTGAGAGGACTTTCCTGACCCATCTTCTGCCTTTCTTGGTTAGAATCTCTTTTTCGACCGATATGACTTTCTCGGACTCTACCAAAATTTCATTCATTATTGTAGGGGGTATTTTAAAAGTGACCAATATAGTTATCTATGTAAGAGACCATTTATGAGGGTTTTCCTTGCAATCTTTTCATCGTATTTAATAGCTTTGAGTTTCCTTTATCAAATGTGGAGATAAAGTCTCTGAGTGTTCTCATATTTTTTTATCAAACATTTAGGAAGTGGGTTACACTCCTAGCTGGTTTCAGGATGGAGTAGTAGATTTAAAAGTGCTTGTTAGAAGATCTTTAATGCTTCTGATATGACCCTTAGGCAAACTTAAGTACCACACATGTGGTGCCCTTATGAGGGTGCCTCAAAATTCTTTGCATATCATCTCATCTAACACTCGATAAATATCTGTAGCCAACCGATACATATCCACATATTGAATGCGATTTGAGATCCCTTCATATCTGAGTGTCACCACTGGAGGCTTGAATTTACTAGGAGTGGAATAGCTGACAATTTCTAGGATGAAGGGTGATCCTTCCATGTAGATGTTAAAGTAATAAACTAAAACCACGCTATATATAATAGCTTTAGGTATGGATTTATTACTAAAATAAAATCATTTTTCTATTTTAGTGAGAATTATGTATGTACATAATGTTTGCATTATTTTGTATATTATTTTTGTCTTTTATTCTGCTTAGTAGGTGTTCTGGTGTGTAGTGTATAGCTTACGCATAGAGGATCAAATCACAAGGTCTTATGGAATATAAGTTTTATGATTCACAGTCTTAGATGAAACTGAACACTCCATCTGTAGGGATATATCACAATATTTTAATAGGTCTATCTTGATTATGGAGAACAGTATAATTTCAAATTATTATGCTAGTACACTTTGTGTGTATTGAATGGGAACACTTTGAGGTCATTATCTTTATACTGATTTTATAAGACAATGTACACCTCGTGATTATTAGGTTTACTTAAGGCTCTTAATATGGATATGATTGATGAAAGCATGCACTAGTTATTTATTGCTTTAACAACCTATCGAGTAAGATTCATTATTGAATCAATAATCTTGATAGATTCGGTAATCGTGATTAATGTAAGATGAAAGTTTTTTATGGATAGAATCCACATCTCATAATAGATACTGATTCTTGCCCCTTGAGATGATTATAAGTTTTGTATGTGTCAAACCCTGTAGGTAGATTATGTTAATCCGGCACTATAAATAAGTTATGTTGCTCTGCTCAAGGAATTAAAGAAGTTGATCAGGTAAATTATAATTTTTTTATTTTATTAACGGTTATCTATAACCTTAATGTGGGAAAAATTAAGTAATTAATAATAAGGAGGTCGAAATATAATTTTGAGTTAAGGAGTGGAGTTTCAATTATAACTATATAGGGCTATTAATTGTAATTAATGGATCGAGATTAGAATTTAGGTTGGATTAGGTTTTCTCAGGCTCATTAGGATTAACATCCTTATATCTCCTTAAGGTCCTTACTGATTAGGCATAAATTATTCCAAAATTATCCCCTAATTCAGTATCTTGTAGAACCTCAGATAATGTAATTCATCTTGATTTATCTTGTTTATATGCTAGTGACCTTTTTACATAGTATCTCGAGTTTTGTTCCTTTTTTATGATATTTATAGGTATTTATTGCTAAGTAATGAGAGGAAAATGCCAAAGCAGAAGAATGAATCAAGGAAGAAAAGTCAAAAGGGCAAAAGCATAATTTCCATCAGGAATTTGGACGAGAACCCAAAACGAAAGTTGAAGACCTCGAGTCTACAAGTTCGTAGGACGAAACGATGTCAAATTCTGAGTTCCGGAGCAGAGGTTACGAGGTTCTAAAGAAGTGAGATAATGAAGAGAGAATGAGGAGAAATTGAAGAGAAATTTCATTGAAGACCGGACCGATCCTATTTAGAACAAAAAGTGACCGATCCGGACACTTAAAACTCACTGGAAAAAATCACAACAAGGACCGATCCTATTTCCCACAAAAAAGGACCAATCCGGATTCCTATCATCGTACAGGAAATTTTTTTATATCGAACCGATCCTATTTTTAACAGAAGAGGACCAATCCAGATTTGGAATCGAACCGAACTGCGCATATTCAACGGACCGGTCCGGCGAATATAAATTTGTTTTTCTTATTCCAATTTTAGAGTTTGATTAAGCTACAGCTCCGAATTTTTCGTGATGTATTTAACTTCTAGTTATCGTTAGACAAAGGGGGTTTGAACAATTACATTTTATTTTATTTTTGTTTTTAGAGAGAGAAAGCTCTCTCACCTGGTTGCAAACCCTAGTTTTTAAGATTCATTGAGTGATTCAGAATTGATTTCCAGTTGTATTGAATGCAAGTAATTTTATTTCATTTCTTTAATTTAGTTAATTAATTCTACCAATCCCAATAGCACTTTCAAAAATTACCAACTGTTCTTGTTCATCTCTTTTATGGAAATCATGAATCTTGTTAGTTAAGAGTTAATGTTCTCCTTCACTTAATCATGTATGGCTAAACATCTTTAGGATTGGGGTGTATGAATCCCGCTCGATGTAATTCATCGTAGTTGGAAATAGATTTTTGAATTGAATTTTAAAGTAATCGTGTTGCGTGACTATCGCAACCGTCGTAGGACTTTGGATCTCGTTTTCCATAGGTAACCAGGATGCCTAAGAGTGAGACGCGCGTGGAGTTAATGCAACACTACTTTATTATTACCTTTGATTTCGTATGATGCGGGCTACGATCCTTCATATACGGAATGCTTAGGATTAATAAAGATCGGGATCCTTGTTGAAGGGACACAAATTTTCAATTGAGTCCATATATAGTTTTGGCTCAATTCCGGACAAAAACATTTATTCATAGGATAGTATGTAATTGTAATACTCTCAAGCCTATGAAGTGTTTGTTGAAGACGTAGCGGAAAAGAGTATAAAGCTTCATCAAATATGTCGGTTTGCGTGCCTCGTTTCTACGTCATCAACCATAGTTCCATGCTCCCAAGGTATGAATGCAATATTATATATATAGGAGCTTGGAACAAGTTTATTGGGTGTTAGGTTTTATAAAAACTGCATTTTGTTTTAAGAAAGAATTAATTAAAACTTTAAATAAATGTTTATAAAGTTTTCTGGGCTTAAACAAGAATATTAAAACTTTCTGGTTTTTCGTTCGATAGAGTCGTTCGAACGAGATTGTTGTTCGAATGAAAATGTCGTTCGAACGAACCTGCCAACGAGTTCCCATATTAGGCAACTGGAATGTCGTTCGATATGTCGTTCGAACGAAACTGTGTTCGAACGAGATATCCAACGAGACTTCTAATGAGTTCCCTCTTTAAACATTCTGGAACTTCGTTATAAATCTCGTTCGAACGAGATTTCGTTCGAACGAAATGTCGTTCGAACGGGATGCCAGGCGGGAACAGTTTTTGGCAGTTTTTTGGCAGTTTTGCACCCACTTTTCCACTAAGTTTGTAACCAACTTTTTTAGATTTTACTATGTGCGGGAATCACTTTTGATAATCAATCTTTTTCACATCATACAAACTCTTAGAGAGTGTTTTGAGAGAAAAATTAAAAAGAGAAAAAGATCAAGTTTTGAGTGCTATTTTTCAAGAGAAAATATTTTATCACTCTAGTTTTACACCCATATTGTTTATCCAAGTTTGCATATATACATATCAATTGCTTGGAGTTTGGCACCGGTTTATCTCTTTCGTTTCAAAGAGAAGTTTTGGTTTGCTTCTACATCCATCAAAGAAGAAGACGTTTTGTTGCGATTCTACCCACTTGGAGAAAGGCTCCTTGCTCGGGTGACGGTGACCATATAAAGTCCTATCGGTGGATTCTGAGACCGCAGTGGAGTTCCAAGGTTATCCGCTAGGAAGAGGTGACTACAAGAAGAAGCGTCGGGACTTGAGAGGGATCGAGTCGTGTGTTGTAAGTCTTTTGTCTTGTACTTGTAATTCCGTATCTAGTGGATTTGTGGCTAGGGCCGTCCGAGGTTGTTTTCCGTCTTGGGTTTTTCCTCGTACATTGTGGCGTAGTGTGATTGGTTTATTTTATCTTGCAAAATAACGTAGAACTTATGTTTAGAATAATTAAAGATAAAATTCGGTTTAAATCATCACACTCAATTTAATTTGGTGCTAAAATATTGGGTAAAGTTTATTTAATTCAAGTCATTTGCTAAAATTTGGTTTCGCCTAATTAGCTAATATTGATAAATATGACTTAGGCAAATTCTAAGGATTAATTAATTGGTTTAAGTGAATATATTAATTGATTAATTTTACTTCACTTGGTTTAATTTTAATTTGTTCAAGAAATTAAAATTTATTGTGTTAAAGTTGAACCACCACACCGCTTCCGCATCGATTTACATAACAAGGAAATAATAATATTTTTTCCTTCAATTTGGTATCAGAGCTTTGATTCAGAAAAGCTCGCGTTTTCAAATTGGTATCAGAGCCGGAGCGCTAAGTTATCGCGTTAAAGATCCGTGTTTCGGCTTTTTGTATTTCCTTACCTTTTTAGGTGGTTCAATTATTTATCACTCTCATATTTTTTTCTCTCAATGGGACGACTTAATGAAAATTTGTCCAATTTTAATGAAAATAAAATTTTTGATTTTCGAGAGGAATTAAATGGGCTTAACAAATGTAACAAAAATTTAAAGGAATTAAATTTGAGATTTGTAAAAAGAATTAAATTTCTTGAAAATGAAAATTCTTGTGTTAAAGCTCACATTGAGTCTTTTCAAATCTCCTTATCTCAAAAAGATATTTTTTGTGAAAAGCTCATGGACTTACATTCAAATTTTGATATTTTAGAAAAGTCCAAGAAAGAGAGTGAAAATCGTGAAAAGACTCTTAGGGACAAGTTTGCTCATATTGAGGGAGAGCATTTTAACCTTATAGGAATTATTGAAAATTTAAAGAAGGAGTCCCATAATTTTGAGGAGTCTAATTTATTACTTGAGTCCAAATTTTAAAATTGAAAAATGATTCTCAAGACTCTAGTAGTAGTTCTAATGGTTCTAGCACATCATGCTCAAATTCTTCCATTGCTAAAGCTAAAACCATTGTTTGTTTTAGAGGGTCAACTTTGTCCAAGGTCTTTAAAAAGGGTCACACCTTAGGTAACATTCCTCGTGTTTACACATGCTTGCATTGTGGTAGGAAAGGTCACCTTAGGTCATTTTGTTTTGATCTTAAAAGAAGTCCAAGGAAATCTTTCTCTAGCATTTCATTATTTCCTAATCCCCATCATGTTAAATATAAATCTATATGGGTTAGGAAATCATTATTAAATGCGCTAGATACAAGATTTGTTGATTCTCATTTACTATCACATGAAACCTCCCTTGCTAAATTTAAAGGTTGAATGTGTTAGTGTTTTATGCATACTCTAGCTTTTTGTGCTTCATATTATATATCATTGCTAGATGTATGCATGTTTAGTCATTTTCTAGTCATTGCCTCATTTCATATCATATGCTAGAAATTATGACTTGTTTATCTTTTTGTATTATATTTTTGTTTGAATTAACTGAATAATATAAAAATATTTTTTTTTATCATTTGTGTTTTATCTGTTTCATTTGAGATTAATGAAAAATACAAATGATTTTTGTTTGTCCTTTTGAGTAAATATTTATTTTTGATTAAAAATGTTAAAAACTCAAAAAGATTTTTTTTGTGTGTATTTTTGTTTGACACACTTTATGTGGCATATATATTTGTGTTTGAATCCCATCTTTTACGCTCCCATGTGGCTAGAACTTTTCGTTTAGATTTTCAATCCTTAAAATGTTCTTTACCATATTTTTTGGAGTAGTTGGATTTTGTATTGATTAAATGGATTCTATTTTTATATGCCTCTTTTCACACACGCACGAGCTCTTTTGAAATCTTAATGTCACATGTTATATTTGAGCTTTTTGAGGTGTTCTCCTACCAATCTAGTCATCTACATATCTATGACCTAGGAGGACTAGTGCATGTCAAAATCCGTTGCACGTGAGCTTTGTGAGAAAAAAAAATTATATATCTAAATGTGCACGGGGAAGGGCTCCGAAAGGATGAATTAAATCCTTTGCGATAGTAAGCCACCGTTTATTGGATCTAAAAGAAATACGTGATCCAAAGGCCTAAAAATAGAATATTTGGCATTAAAAAGAAAACAATTGCCAAGGCCTATGTTTGTTTGATATGTTCATTCAAAAGCAAAAGAATATATATATGCTTATTTAGGGAGAATTGGATGGTATATCAACGGTTTGCACAATGTTCGTTTATCCTAGTTGTCTTTAATGTCATGACTCTATTTGGTTTGTAGAATCATCATCATGCTAGGCTTGTATGCATTGTGTATGTTTGTTCATTGAGTTCAATCTTCACATTGTCACATGAGGTTATATTTAAATGTGATAAAGTTTGCAATCAAATGAGAACTCCGTGAATGTTTATTAAGTGTTTGGGTCTAAATTTAATTGTTGATAGTTCACACCCCTACACTTACGTTTCCATATGACACATTTTTGCCATACGAGTGTGCAAACTTATTGTATTTTGTGTTATATGTGTGTTTATATCTATATATATATATATGCAAGTGCTTCATTGGTATATTTCTAGTTTATATATATATGATATTTGTTTGTCTTTGCCTTGCTTTCTAGTACTTATATGATTATACTTCATTTTTAGTATCTATAATGGATTAGTTATGCTTTTGTTGCTCATATGTTTTCACGGCTTATCACTTTAAGCTTCACTGTGTTTATTAGTTCTATATCCTTTGTCTATTCCTGAACAAAAAGGGGGAGAATGATAGGGGGAGAAATGGTATCTAATCCTATTGTAATCGTACCTTAATTTAGGAGATTAAACTTAGGGGGAGTCGCGACCTTCTTTGGTAGATTGTTTCGATAAAGGGGAGAATTAATTGTGGGGGAGTATTTATTTTAATTGCATTTAATACCTTGATGTTCCCTATGCATTTGATGAGTTTGCTTAAGTGTGCAGGATTTCTTCTAAAGCGGCATTGTTTAATGGCAAAGCGTTTGATCCTTGGGTTGAGTCAAGTTATGGGTGGGTTATGTTTTGTTTTGAGTCTAGTGAGCTTGACGGACCTTTAGGATTTTTGTTTGGTTTTTGTCCCGGAATAGCCAAAGGGGGAGATTTGAAAGGACACAAATTTCCAATTGAGTCCATATATAGTTTTGGCTCAATTCCGGACAAAAACATTTATTCATAGGATAGTATGTAATTGTAATACTCTCAAGCTTATGAAGTGTTTGTTGAAGACGTAGCGGCAAAGAGTATAAAGCTTCATCAAATATGCCGGTTTGCGTGCCTCGTTTCTACGTCATCAACCATAGTTCCATGCTCCCAGGGTATGAATGCAAGATTATATATATAAGAGCTTGGAACAAGTTTATTGGGTGTTAGGTTTTATAAAACATGTGTTTTGTTTTAAGAAAGAATTAATTAAAACTTTAAATAAATGTTTATAAAGTTTTTTGGGCTTAAACAAGAATATTAAAACTTTCTGGTTTTTCGTTCGATAGAGTCGTTCGAACGAACCTACCAACGAGTTCCCATATTAAGCCACTGGAATGTCGTTCGATATGTCGTTCGAACGAACCTGTATTCGAACGAGATATCCAATGAGACTTCTAACGAGTTCCCTCTTTAAACATTATGGAACTTCGTTAGAAATCTCGTTCGAACGAGATTTCGTTCAAACGAAATGTCGTTCGAACGGGATGCCAGGCGGGAACAGTTTTTGGCAGTTTTTTGGCTGTTTTGCTCCCACTTTCCCACTAAGTTTGTAACCAACTTTTTTAGATTTTACTATGTGCGGGAATCACTTTTGATAATCAATCTTTTTCACATCATACAAACTCTTAGAGAGTGTTTTGAGAGCAATATTAAAAAGAGAAAAAGATCAAGTTTTGAGTGCTATTTTTCAAGAGAAAATATTTTATCACTCTAGTTTTACACCCATATTGTTTATCCAAGTTCGCATATATACATATCAATTGCTTGGAGTTTGGCGCCGGTTTATCTCTTCCATTTCAAAGAGAAGTTTTGGTTTGCTTCTACATCCATCAAAGAAGAAGATGTTTTGTTGCGATTCTACCCACTTGGAGAAAGGCTCCTTGCTCGGGTGACGGTGACCATATAAAGTCCTATCGGTGGATTCCGAGACCGCGATGAAGTTCCAAGGTTATCCGCTAGGAAGAGGTGTCTACAATAAGAAGCGTCGGGGCTTGAGAGGGATCGAGTCGTGTGTTGTAAGTCTTTTGTCTTGTACTCGTAATTCCGTATCAAGTGGATTTGTGGCTAGGGCCGTCCGAGGTTGTTTCCCGTCTTGGGTTTTTCCTCGTACATTGCGGCGTAGTGTGATTGGTTTATTTTATCTTGCAAAATAACGTAGAACGCATGTTTAGAATAATTCAAGATAAAATTCGGTTTAAATCATCACACTCAATTTAATTTGGTGCTAAATTAAATATTGGGTAAACTTTATTAAATTCAAGTCATTTGTTAAAATTTGGTTTCGCCTAATTTGCTAATATTGATAAATATGACTTAGGCAAATTCTAGGACTTGGATTAATTAATTGGTTTAAGTGAATATATTAATTGATTAATTTTACTTCACTTGGTTTAATTTTAATTTGTTTAAGAAATTAAAATTTTTTGTGTTAAAGTTGAACCACCACACCGCTTCCGCATCGATTTACATAACAAGGAAATAATAATATTTTTTCCTTCAATTTGATATCAGAGCTTTGATTTAGAAAAGCTCGCGTTTTCACTTGTAAATTCTAATTCTGAAATCTAATATCCGACAATGTGAATTACTAGGGTGTGGGGGATTGCAACCTGACCTTTTGTTCTCATTTGCAGTTAAATATTTTACACATTTGCCATCTGTTCTTAGACTAATTAGCGTAGTTGCATTCCATTACTAGTTAGTCTAGTTAGTTGTTAATTAAATTTCACATTTAATCCATAGTTGATCTTCCATTCAAAGCATTTTTTCGTTTATTTTGTAGTCAAGTTAGGATTATCTATCTTTCCAATGTCGTTACGATTTTCTCGTCTTAATTCCCCGAGGATCGATACCCGACTTACCGGAATTATTACTTGAGTGACAGTCTTGCACTTGAAACTAGATAGCACGCACTCTATAGCACATTTTTGGTCGCGTCACTTACCATAGCCTATATACATGCACCTAAGCTCCTTTTTCCTTAAGCCAGTCATCACTCTTGAGACTCAAATACCATAACTTGAATTTGTGAAAAAGAGAGACAACAGAGAGAAAAAGTGAGAAGAGAAGGTTCTCATAAAGGAAGAGCCCACACTCTGCTCGTGAAAGATCATATCGGGAATACGGTATAAGATCATGAGGTGAATTGATCCTGTGTTCTGGATCAACTATCATCGCATACTATTCATGATAAGACGATATGAAGTCAAAGAAATCTTGAAGGTAAACCCAAACTTTGCCTTGTAGGGATTTACATATGTGAACTCTTTTTATAGTTTAATTTATACGCATAATCACCAGACCCTAGGGCAACCGCTCCAACAATATCCCCATTTAAAGGGATTTTTACTCTTCATCATATTCATCAACTTATTTTATAGCCTCTAAATTGAACTTTTTCGATGTTTATCAATGTAGGGGGCTTGAAGGTAATCTCTGAATTAGAGAAAGTTTCCCCAATTAATAGAAGAGACTCAAGATAAGAAAGAATCATGAAAACAGGTGAGGCATCTCAATGAAGCAGCTCAGCGAGAAAGCTCAGTGAGTAAACTTGACGAGAGAGCTCTTCTTTGTATTCCATTCTTACTTAAGTCAAATTTTATCTTTTAAATACATTGATTATAATGTTGTAACAATTATAATACTGGGTGTGAGGTCAAATGGTAAACCTTTAGTTCCATTATATATTGAGATTTGTGCCAAACAATACCCTATCAAATGTCACATCTACTTTAGGTGATGTCATCAGCCAGTTAAACACTATCCAATCCAAACTCGAGTAAACCACAATGGTATTGGGGCTGTCAAATAGTTTGGTGAGCCACCTCTATGGTGAAAGTCCTCTAACGCACAGTGGTTAGGAAAAATTCAAGTCCAATCATTTAGTAACCATGACATAGGGCGTGCTGACCCATCAGGATTTTAATGCTTATGATGTAAAGTGTGATAAGGAGGTCTTTCACGTGCAGGTGGACTGTGACATCTTATAAAGGGTTTAGGGATATTTATGGGCCTCAGCCACTTCTGAGAAAGAGAGTTATTTCTAGAGAGTTTATTGTTAGAGAGAGAATAATTTGGAGAGAAGTTATTATAAACCAAAGAGTTTACTCACACACCATTGTCATTGATTGTGACGCTTTTAACAGCTAATCAGAGATCTATCAGAGGTTGTTGGCGTGTTGGATGCCTACCAAGGTGTATATAGGGTGCTTACTTATCTCTCCCTTTGAATGAGTTTCTTCTGAGTTTCTTTATTATCATTTGAGTTATACATGAGAGATTTGTCAGTTTAATTTGAATGTTGTTTATATACAGTACTGTGTGTTCACTTATCTTTACTAAACATACTTGGATGATCATTTATCACCATACCTATAGGGGTTACGCCTCTACTGGTATTACTACGGTCCTAGGCTTTAAGGGGACTACCCTCTTATATTTGGCGACTCCGCTGGGGAGGTATTCTTCCAGAAGCATGGTGCAAGATAATGTTAACCGTACCATTGACTTTAATGCTATCCAGCGCAATAAGGAACTAGAGGCTGCTAGGGATGGGGTTCCTCGGGTAGAGGTCCCAAAAGTTCAAATGGAAACGGGAATCCCTTCGATGACACAAGCTTCTACTAGTTCCGTGATAGGACAGACATAGAGGACCCTTATCGTGGTCAAATTCTTTGAGTTTTTGCAGATTCCTATAGTTGTAACAGTTTTTGGAGGGGGATTTAACCCCAGCTCCTTCGTAACACCAATGGCAGCTCTGAAAGCCCCATCGAGTGCAGCTCCAATAGGGTTTTCCCCCACGATCACCATACATACCCCTATCCCAACAATGGGTACCCCATGTGTGGCAAGTATTCCACCTGTGGTCCCTCAGCCCGATGCTACAACAACTGAGAAAACTCTTCCATCTACCCTAGAAGAAACAAGAAAAGATATGCTGAAATAAATGGTAAAGATGATAACAGCTTCCTTATAGTAAGCCAGTGAGGTAGCATCAGTGTACGATGACTTTTGTACTCCCTATCCTAAGGAGTATAATGAGGAACCTTACCCAAAGTACTACATTCGTCCTATATTTGAGAAGTATACAAGGAACAGAGGAAACTCGAAAGATCATATCAATCGGTTCATTGAGCATGTGGGGGCTCATTACAATCATAATAAGTTAAGATTGACGGAGTTTTCCAAATCCCTCACTGATAAGGCATATACCTGGTACTCTCACTTGGCACCAAAGAGTGTCTTAACGTGAGAGGATATGCACGTTCTTTTTGTCCAGAAGTTCTTTTTAAAGAAGACGAATTCACATTGACACAGTTGGGCAGGGACAAGCAACGACTGGGGGAGGAAGTGGTGGTGTACATCCAAAGGTTCAGAGAAAGGTCCTTCGATATGAGGGAGGTGGCCAAGGAGACCAAACTTCTTTAGATTTGTGCTGAAGTTTTTCTACGGGAGTATATCTGTCACCTCATCAATGAAACGTGCGAAGAAACTTTCGCGACATTTTTAAAGGCAACGAGGAACATCTCGTTGATCATATAGCCAAACCCTGTCGTGGTGCCTATGATATTCAAGTAGCCATTATATCCCATTGTGTTACGTGGATAGCCCCCACGAATGGAGTACACTGATGGAGGAAAGCGGGCCAAGCAACTAAAGAAGGATAGAAAAGGAAGTTCGGTAGAGATAGAGAGGATCCACCACCATTGTCTTGTACTGTTAAAGAGGTTGTCAATTGTTACAATGCCATAGTGCAAGGAGGCACAGTTTATGATCCCAAGGATACTCCAATAATGGATTCATATGTTGAGACAAGAGCTAATCCCAAATATGGCCAAATCCATTAAAAGATTGGTCATTGTTGTTGTAAAAAATTAAATTATCTGTAATTTTTCAATCACAGATAAAATAAACAAGACAATTTTTTTTTAAAGTGGTTCAGCCTTGAAAGAATGGCCTACGTCCACTGTTTTTGTTATTGCTGACTGTTTATTTGGAATTCTCGATAATGGGTTTTACCAAGAAATTCTGAGTCCCCTTTTGATGAGGAGGTTACAAAGTATTTATAGCCTTAAGGCTGTACATGTGAAAGAGTGATGCGTTGTCTTTTTACAGCTGAATACATCTGTACAACATTAAATGCACATTCAATGCGTAGTTATATTCTGGCATACTTGACGCGCACACAACAAGTATTTGAGTTGCTCGGACCGCCTTTAGTTGCTCGGACAGCCCTGAGTTGCTCGGGCCGCCTTGAGTTGCTCAGACTAATTGAGTTGCTCGGATCTCTTTAAGTTACTCGGACCTATGGAGTTCCTCGGACTTTATTCGTCCAAAATCTTTGTATTCACCATGTGAATGGACACGTGTCTTTATATGATTGATCCATATCAGAAGATTGAATTTGGCATCAACAGTGCCGAGCAACTCAAGGCTGTCCGAGAAACTCAAATACTTGTTGTGTGCGCGTCAAGTATGCCAGAATATAACTACGCATTGAATGTACATTTAACGTTGTACAGATGTATTCAGCTGTAAAAAGATAGCGCATCACTCTTTCACATGTACATCCTCAAGGCTATAAATACTTTATAAACTCCTCATCAAAAGGGGACTCGGAATTTCTTAGTAAAACCCATTATCGAGAATTCCGAATAAACAGTCAACAATAACAAAATAGTGGACGTAGGCCATTCTTTCAAGGCTGAACCACTTTAAAAATCTTTTGTCTTATTTATTTTATATGTGATTGAAAAATTAGAGATAATCTAATTTTTTACATCAACAGATTGACGCTGTCTGTGGGAAACAACTGTAATTAGCATTTTTCACCAAAATAACTCGTCATCAATGGCTGATAATCTGGAATCTAGTAATCGAAACACTGGGATTCCCTCGAATCCTTTTGCTCCCCCATGTTTTTCAGATTTGGCTATTATAATGGCTAATTTAGACCAAGGGCAAACGACCATGCAAGAAACCATGCGTCAACTCATACAAACCGTTCAAGGCGGAGTGTCGGCCCAATCAGGGCAACAAAGTGTTCAGAGAAATACTCGTTCAAGAAGAATGTTATTCCCATAGGAGTCTCAATCCAGACATAATGCATCATATCGTATTGAGATATCTAATGATCCTTCTTATCAGCCTGGGTGGACTTCCTCGGTCCGAGCTACAGATACTCAATAAAACATCACTCTATCTCCAGAGAGGACAAGTGATCTTGAAAGGTTGAGTAGAGTCTCTCCTTTTGATCATCTGGGTCCTAGGAGGAATATAAGTCCCCTTAGGATTGTGTCGAGGAACTCTCTACGACCATCCAATCTAAGGGAAGGCTCTGCCCAGTCACGACCAACTGCTTGTAATTAAAGATCCCAAGAGGCAAATTCAACCCGATCAATTGATAGAACCAATAGGCCCGAGGAAGGAAACGACGCATGAAAGGGCTCTGTTCAAAGGTTGGAAGATAGATTAGGGGAAATAGCTAAGGCCAAGAATCCTCTACAAAAAACTTTTGTCCAAGGGACACCATTTGTACAAGCAATCATGGATTTTCCTACACCATCAAAATTAAAAGCTCCTGTGGTGATGCCTAAATATGATGGGAAAACTGACCCTATCCTTCATATAGAACAATACCAAGCTACTGTTGATATCTATGCAATTACAGATGAGATGAGATACAGGGAATTTTTAGGAACTCTTATCGGATCTGCTCAAATATGGTATAACGATCTTCCTCGAGGGAAGATTGCAACTTTCTTTCAACTGACCGAGCTCTTTATTGGAAATTTCTATTTTGGAGCAAAACCTGTTAAACGAGTAGCACACTTGTTGAGTGTTAGATAAAAGGCAGGTGAAAGAACCAGAGATTACATTACTCATTTCAATAACGAGAAACTGGAAGTAATTGATTATGAGGAGAAAACTGCGATTACTGCTTTGATGAGTGGACTGTTGCCCAATAAACTGTACTACACTTTGGCTAAAGATCCGCCCAGGACCATGGCAAAATTGATAGCAAAAGCAACCAAAATCATGAATGCCGAGGAAGCTATGGCTACGAAGAAGAACATGGACACTAAGGAGACCAAAGTTGAGGCCGATAAGGTTGAGAAGAAGGAGTAGAAGAACAATGGTGGCCACAAGCAATTAAAAGCAAAGCAAGCATTGGAACAATTGAAGAAATTTGGAAATTATACTCCTTTGAAGGTAGATATAAACCACATTCTGGAAGAGATCAAGAACAGCAAGGAGCTAAACTGGCCTGAAAAAATGAAGGCAGATCCTGACAAGAGGAATAAGTCCAAATATTGCGAGTTCCATAAGGACCATGGTCACACGACCAAAAACATCATAGCTTTCCAGAATGAAATTGAAGCACTCATTAGACGAGGAAAATTGACTAAATATGTTGATCGTCAAAACGGAGGTCGAACCAGAGAACGAGGAAGGCAGAGGTCTAAATCTCCTCTTCAAGCAAAAGAAGATAAGAAAAGAGATCATGAAGATGATCCGGAAGACGACCCCAATCTCCCCAAAAAACCAAGACAGCCAGAACGTGAGGTATTTTCAATTCGTTTTGGATCATTTGTAATGTTATTACAGGTGGAGATGCAGGAGGTGGAGACCTTACTGCAGAGAGGAAAGCTTACCTCAATGAGGCTCAAGCTTGTTCATACATTCAACGAATAAATCTAGCTGAAGATGATCGCTCGAGGAAGGTGAACAAAGATAAACTGGTCATCGGCTTCTCTAAGAACGACCTCGCAGGTGTGCTATATCCTCATGATGACCTATTGGTAATCAAAATGAGGATGAAGGAAGTAGTGATTTCACGAGTATTGGTGGATAATGATAGCTTGACAGATATTATGTTCTACCGATGTTTTGATAGTTTGAACCTAAAGGTATCCCAGTTGGAGCCATATCATCGGCCCCTCCTCGGTTTTACTGGCGAGAAAGTTTTTCCACTTGGGACGATCAAGTTGGATATGTTCATCGGTATATGGCCTGCTTGTCGAACAAAAAGAGTGCGCTTTTTTGTGATGGATAAAATTGTCCACTCAGCTTATAATATCATCATGGGAAGGGTAGGTTTGAAGAAGTTCGAAGTAGTACCACCTATAGTACATCAATGTTTAAAATTCCCAACCAACTTTGGAGTGGGAGTGGTAAAGGGTGACCAAAAAGTAGCTCAGGAATGCTACTATTCATCTACCAAGCAAGAAGAGCGTGAAGAATCTAGGAAGAAGACTATTACTTATCAGGTAGATGAGATAGAAGATGTGAAAACTGAGAGTTTAGACCCAAGAGATGAGTCTTAGCTCGTTAAGGGTCAGGTCATGGAGGCTACTGAAAATATCATTCTGGACGATGATTATCCAGAACGAACAACTCAAATCGGTGCGTCACTAGATGTGTCAATAAAGCAAGAGCTGATAGCGTTCCTAAGAAGCAGAAAACAAACTTTTGCATGGAGCCACGAAGACATGCCAAGGATCGACCCAGCCTTCCTATGTCACGAGCTTAATGTGAACAAGGAGATCAAGCCAGTAAAGCAAAGAAGAAGAGTGTTCAGCCCTGAAAAGAACCAAGCCATGCATGAAGAAGTAGAGAAGCTACAAAAAGCCTCTTTTATTGAGGATGTCAAATGTCCTGATTGGCTAGCTAATGTGGTGATGGTGAAGAAGAAGAACAACAAGTGGAGGATGTGCGTGGACTTCACTGATCTTAATAAAGCTTGCCCAAAAGATCATTTCCCTCAGCCTCGGATCGATCAATTGGTGGATGCCACCTCGGAACACGAATTGTTGAGTTTCATGGATGCTTATTCTGGTTACAACCAGATTAAAATGAAGCCTGAGGCCAGGGAGAGTACCTATTTTATCACCCCAAGGGGAACTTATTATTATAATGTTATGCCTTTTGGACTTAAAAATGCAGGTACAACATATCAGCGGTTGATGAACAAGGTGTTTGCAGAGCAATCAGTCACAATATGGAAGTTTATGTTGACGATATGCTAACGAAGAGCAAGAAAGCTACTGATCATCTAATTGACCTAGGCCAGACCTTTGATCAATTAGATAAATATCAAATGAAGTTGAACCCTACCAAATGCATATACGGATTACGAGAAGGCATGTTTCTTGGTTATATTGTCAATCAATGAGGTATTGAAGCAAACCCTAAAAAGATCAAGGCTCTATTGGGGCTACGATCTCCAACGACGAAGAAGGAAGTGCAAGGTCTCACAGGCCAAGTTGCAGCACTTAATAGATTTGTGTCACGAGCTACTGATAGATGTCTCCCATTCTTCAAAACACTCTGAAAAATGTTTGAATGGAATGATGAATGCGAGAAGACCTTTCAAGAGTTGAAGAAATACCTGGGAGCACCTCCTTTGCTATCTAAACCAGTGAGGGGAGAAAGATTGTACTTGTATCTGGCAGATTCGGAGAATGCAGTTAGCTCAACATTGATAAGAGTAGAGGATGGAGTGCAGAAACCAATCTATTACACTAGCAAGGCCTTCCAAGGATCAGAGATTAGATATCCAAGACTAGAAAAGTTAGCGCTAGCATTGATCGAAGCGAGTAGAAGAATGAGGTCATATTTCCAAGCTCATACAACAGTCGTGTATACTGATATGACATTAAGGCAAGCTCTTCATAAACCAGAAAAATTAGGGAGATTGATGTACTGGATAGTAGAACTTGATGAATATGACATAGTTTATGAGCCTAGATCATCGATTAAAGGGAAGGCAGTAGCAAATTTTATCACAGAGTTCACCTATCCTGACACCTTCGAAGAGCAAAAATTGAATACTGACCAGCCTGTGGATGTTACAGGATCATCAAATTTAAACCCCGACCAACTTAAGTTGGTTGACGAGCAAGAGAAGATGGTCGACGAGCAGCAAGAAGTGTTAGAGGAGGATATAAAGAAGCAACAAATATTCCACCGAGGAACTTTATCCGATCAAAAATTTGAGGATGAGGTACCTATATGGAATCTATATGTGGATGGCTCATCTTGCACTACAGGCTGTGGGGCAGGGATTATTTTAAACATCCCGGATGAGATCGATGTGGAGTATGCTCTGCGCTTTCAATTTAAGGCTTCTAATAATGAATTTGAATATGAAGCTATGATTGTGGGTCTTAGTTTAGCAAAAACCATGAAGGCAGAGCAGGTCATTGTATTCAGTGACTCACAGTTGCTCGTAAATCAAACGCTGGGGGTATACGCAGCAAAAGGAGAATTAATGATCAAGTATCGTACGAAAGCAATGGAGATTATATCGAGATTTAATGTAGTGCAGTTAATTAGAATACCAAGATTGGAGAATAAAAGAGCAGATGCCTTAGCTCGGTAATCCTTAGTCACACGCACCGAGCTACGAAGAACTATCCCAATAGAAATCTTGGCTAGCAAGAGCATTGAAAAATATATGATGATGGATTTCATTACCCTTGATTTAGGGCCATCTTGGATGGATCCCATTAGGGCCTATATTGAGGAGGGGGCATTACCAACTGATAAAATTGCAGCCAAGAAACTAAAGTTAAAAGCTGCTCGTTATGTATTGACTAATGGCATTTTATATAGATGAGGAATTATAGAAGGTTTGCAAAGATGTGTCCACCCTTCTGAGGTAAAAATTTTGATTGAAGAGGTCCCTGAAGGGTCTTGTGGAGCCCATGTAGCAGGTCGGACACTCTTGTAAAGAATGACAATGCAAGGGTATTACTGGCCGACGATGAGATCTGATTGTGTAGCTTATGCCAAGAAATGTGAAAAATGTCAATATTTCTCCTCTATCTAAAGAACTCCCCAAGAATTTCTAACACCTATCACGTCTCCTTGTCCATTCGCCATATGGGGAATAGACTTGGTCAGGTCGCTTCCAACGACCCGAGGAAGATTTAAATAGCTCGTGGTCGCTGTGGATTATTTTACTAAATGGGTAGAACCTGAGCCTCTTATTGATATGACGTATGACAAGGTGTATCAATTTATTTGGAAGAATATCATTTGTAGATATGGTCTTCCCCATGCATTCATCACAAACCATGGAACTCATTTCGACAATGAGGAGTTCGCTGCATATTGTCATCATTCAAACATATTGAAGACCCACTCCGCACCAGGCCATCCCCAAAGCAATGGACAAACTGAGGTGACGAACAGAATGCTACTGAACGGTTTAAAAAAATGACTGGATGATGCGAAGGCAAATTGGATTAACGAGCTACATTCTGTGCTGTGGGCTTACCGTACTACACTGCGAGCAGCAACAGGAGAATCTCCATACATGCTGACATTTGGAAGCGAAGCTATTATACCTGCCGAGTTGGGCCTCCCCACACACAAGGTGCTGAATTGCAATTCTCTTATCAGTGACTTAATGAGGCGATTAGATCTAGATATGCTCAAAGAAGTTAGAGAAGAAGCAGCAATCAGGAATGCTGCATACCAACAACGAACAACTCTGTTTTACAACAAGAGGGTAAAGAAGCGTGATTTGAAGGAAGGAGACTATGTGTTAAAGAAAGTAATTCAAAAGCACAATAAACTGGAAGCTAACTGGCATGGACCCTACAGAGTAACAGAAGTTGTTCGACCAGGAACATATAGGATTGAAACCTTGGAGGGAGAAGAATTTAAGAATGCGTGTTATGCAGAGCATCTACGTAAGTATTATCAGTAGTTGGGATTCCTATGTAAATGAAGTTTTCTTCAGTATGAATAAAGTGTTGAATATTTTACCCATTTTCTCTCTTTTTGTTGAAATTTTTCGGAGTATTAGTGCTACACACTATGCATCAAGTTCAGAATCAACCACCAACTCCGGTTGGTCGGGAACAAATATCCACCAACTTCGATTGGTTGGCAAATTAATCTCTTCCAACTCCGGTTAGTCGGGAACAAATATCCACCAACTCCGATTGGTCGGAAAATTAATCTCCTCCAACTCCGGTTGGTCGGGAACAAATATCCACCAACTCCGATTGGTTGGAAAATTAATCTCCTCTAACTCCGGTTGGTCGGGAACAAATATCCACGAACTCCGGTTGGTCGGCAAATTAATCTCCTCCAACTCCGGTTGGTTGGGAACAAATATTCACCAACACCGTTGGTCAGAAAATTAATCTCCCTCAACTCCGATTGGTCGGGAACAAATATCCACCAACCCCGGTTGGTCGGCAAATTAATATCCTCCAACTCCGATTGGTCGGTAAATCAATCTCCTCCAACTCCGGTTGGTCGGGAACAAATATCCACCAACTTCAGTTGGTCAAAAAATTAATATCCACCAACCCCGGTTGGTCGGAAAATTAATATCATCTAACTCCGGTTGGTCGGTAAATCAATCTCCTCCAACTCCGGTTGGTCTGCAAATTAATATCCTCTAACTCCGGTTGGTCGATAAATCAATTGCAATCAACTCCGGTTGGTTAAACTAAGCAGGATCATGGGATGTAAGTCGTTTCATTGCTTAGAATCAAAGAGTGATAAGTCACTATAATCGAAAAATAAAACAGAATGGCATATCAAAATATACATGTATTCGCAAACGAAGACATTCTGCAAAATACTTAGAAAAAAATAAAATAACAAAAGATGAAAAAATTTCTTCATTCAAATTTAGAAGAATTACATATGCTGCGAAAACTACAAATTGTTACATCAAAGACCCTACTCTATTGGTTTTTCCCTTCTGCCTTTCAAACAGGTTCTACTCCAGCAGGAGGATCGTCTAAGGCATAAGGAGAGTTTATGAAATTTATATCTTGAAGCATTCGAACATTCATCACTGATGGCCAATCAAGCAAATGCTCTGGGCGAGATATGTCAAAATTTGAATGAAGGCTGTAATCGCCGAGGTACTTTGAGATCAATCACTGAGGAATTACTCGAGCAGGAATCCAAATCATGTCGATCTTAAAAGGAGGCACTGGTAACTCAAGCAATCCAGGATCATAATAATCCCATAAATAATGACCCCGTTCCAATTTCAGCACACCCAGTGCATTCAACCATCCTTGCTTGTACCCCTCGTTATTTGACTGCTGGATCCGATCATCAAGATGGTACATGGCTTCATTGTAACCATCCATCCAAAACTCTCTGGGATGTTTATGGAATTGGTAAGTTAACCTCTCCAGTTGCTCGTGAAGATTCTTCACCATAATTTCTTTATTTTCCAAGGCAGAGATTTGTGTGGAAAGTTGCTCGTTGAGATTCAGAATCTTCTTGGACATCTCTGCTAAGGTTTGGTTCTTCGCCATCAACTGGAATGCCTGATTCTCCAAGGATGATTAGATCCTCACCTCTTCAATTGAGATCCGAGCAGCCCTTGCTCGTCCACGAGAAGAAGACCTTGCTCTTCCCCGAGTAGACGAGGAGGGTCCAGCCCTTTTTAAAGTTTCCAACTCATATCTTAAGTTGGCATTCTCTACCTCCAATAAATAGAAACCTTCATCATTAACGGGGACCAAGGCTCCTGAGGAAGATGTTGTAGATTGTAGTTGGGATATCTCTTCTCACAAAATATTATTTTCCTGCTCCAACAGTTTAGCGATTTTCCTATGCTCAAGTTTCAGAATGATATTCCTCAAGAGATCACAGACAAAGGATATGATAAGTTTATCTCTTCTCAAGTTTCAGAATGATCTCTTTCTTCTCATAAGCAGAGATAAACTTATCATATCCTTTGTCAGCATTTAGTTGCCGATATTTTTTCTCATACCCCTGATGCAAAAGGGCAGTAGACTCCTTATATTGTTGTTGGAGTTCATCGATGGTACCCTGGAGATCCTCAATTATCTCATAATAAGCTACATTATTGGCCACAGCTAGGTCGAGCAAGCACTTCAGATATTGGTAAGCCTCGACTGCTCATTCAGAAGTATCTGGACCAAGAATGTCAATGATTTAAACCTCATTTAGATCTGCATAACCATCTGTGAAGTAATCATTACATTTCTTCATCAGTTCTGTGTCATGAGCTGACAACAGCTCCATCCTGGCCATAAACTAGTAAAGAAAAGAGATAGAAAGGATCAATGAGAATGCAGACAGAGAAAGTAGAAGAAAAAGTCAAGACAAACAACCAAAAGTTCGATTCTTCATTTCATCACAAAAAGAAGTACATAGCCCAAAAAATACATTCAATAAAAAAGCAAAAATAAAGATCCGAACAACTCTACACCTTCTCCTTGCTTCCTAAGACTTCCTCGGGAGGCTTGGACGAAGAGGTCGGTTGCTCGGAAGGAAAGGAAAGTTGTTTGGAAAATTTTTTTGCTGGTTGAGGCTGTTCGAAGCAAGGTTCAACAGCAGGGACCTGATCCCTAATTATCATTGAAGATTCTTCTGAGGCAGCTTTGTCCTCTTATTCTTCTCCAGGAGAGGGAGGAGGACCATGAACATGTCGCTGGAACAGTTCAGAACTCTCAGCGATCTTTAACTCCTGCTGAGCTGTAACCCATCCATCCCTGAAGTATTTAAGGCTGTTAAACTCCATCTGAGAGGGCATGGCAGCTAGGCCTTTCTTCCAACCTTTCTCCCATCCAGAGCTAAAGGACTTTTTGACAGAAATATTTCTTTTTACTTTCTCCGAGGAAGTCCTTTCAATAAGAAGTTCCTCGACAGTTTTCAACTTCCCTTCCACCTCCTTTTTCTGGCGATCAACCTCTTAACGTTTACCAACTTCCTCTTCAGCAGTTTTGAGCTTATTCTCAAGATCTTGAGCATTCTTGAGCTTCTCCTCAAGCTCTTTTTTGTTCTTCTCAAACTCTTTCAGTTTCTTCTCCAACTCCTTGGAGGCCCCCACAGCTCGATCTCTCTCTTGCTCAACTGACTTAACCTGTTTCTCCCAAGCTATTTTATCTTCCTTATACTTCTGATGAGATTCTTTCAAAGAATGGGTTAGTCCAGTAAAAGCTTTTTCCATTCCATCCGAGGAACTGGAGGCCCTGATGGCTTCATCCCTTTTTACAATGCTGTTGAAACACGTTACCAGCTGAAAAAATAAATAATTCTAAGTCAATGTATGAACATAGTATTAAAAGGTAGAAGGTTCAAATCAATAATACTTACAGAGGCAATGTGTTGAGCATCCAAAGCAGTAACTCTCTCAAGAGTGAGAGTGTTTTCAATGTCATGGACTTCTGGAATAGTCCAAGATTTTACTAAGTCCACAACGGAGCTCGGAGGAATGAAGGTTGGAACACTACTTTCAACATTGGAAGACTGAAAGATAGGTTCAGCAGGTTTCTCAGACAAACCCTTTTTAATCTCCTTAGAGGAGCAAGAACGTCCTCAATCAATGATGATGTCTTTGTGGGGGAAATGACAATGACATCACTTGAAGGGATGACAGCAACAGCCTTACTCGGGCCCACAGGGGCTTTTCAACAATCTTGCTCGGGGCAACAGGGTGCTTCTCACTAATTTTCTTGGCAGCATCAGAAGGAGGTATCTCTACAGTTTTCACCCCCTCTTCTGGGATATCTTTCTTTCTTTTCTTTGCCTCCACAGCAGGAAAGGCAGACTTGTCAAAATAAGCAGGAGCTTTCCTCCTCTTCATTATATCACCAATTAGAATATTTGACTCTAAATAAGAACCTTCCACACTAGTATCAGCAGCTGGTACTTGGTCAAGGTCAACTACCACGGGACGAGCAATGAATGATGAGCTCGAAGTTCTATATTGCAGCAAATAAGATGCCGACCTAATATGCTCCCCAGCAACAGATTGATGCAAACTCCAGATAAGTTTTAAACTTTTTATATTTACATCAATCTCTTTTGGGGGTTTCCTTTTACTATCAACTGTAAACTAATAAAATCAAATGTCAGTGAAGCATTTTATCAAACACAAAGAAAACATAATTTCAAAAATAAAATAAAAACAACCTATCCCATTGCCATACGGTGGACACTTGGGACCTTGGTACACATCATTTCCATCAAGTGGAGGGTGTTGCCAATTTTTCACCACTACCCCATGATCAAAATAATATTTGTTGGTATCAGGAAGATTGACCACTAAAGCTCTATTTAAAAACCTAGTTTTTAAATAAAAAGTACTATCTCTAGTAACCCATCTATAGAAATACATAATTTCTGGGATTCCTAAACACGTCCCATGGATTTGATTTAATCTATGTACACTTTTAACTACCCTCCATGTATTTGGAGCTACTTTTGCAGGTATAATATCAAAATATTGGCAAAACTCCAAACACAGTGGATTTGGCGGGAAAGAAAAGCCACATTCGGCTATAAAGATACTTGGGAACTAGTGTCCCTCAGCTAAGGAAAATAATTCAGAAGGACCAGATAGTTCTTCCAAAATAACCCATGAAGGGATTGAAAACTCAGAATGAAACTTGTCCAATGACTCAACAGGATAAACCATTGCGAATAAAGAAATTAAAGAAGAAGGAAGAAGATCTTACAGAGGAAATGGAGATCAGTTGCAATAAATGATGGAAAGAACGAAGGCACAAGATAAAAGAAGGTGAAGAGTTCAAAGAAACAAATTTGAAAAAGCAAAAGACGGAAGGATTTTCTGTAGCGCTTAAATACCTTACCTTGGGAATGGAGAAAAGTAATGATTGTGAAGAAAGACGTTTGCGTTATCGACGGCTAAAAGGAGAAAAGGGGGCACGAAAATCGAAATATCTGGAAAAATTCAAAAAGTCTGATTCTATGAATTAGGAAATTAAATATGAGGAAAACACTCCTACAATTCAGGATAACTATTTAATCTCATCATATTTCGAAAAGAATGTTCCACACTCCTCCTCAACCTCGAACTGTGAAACATTGGGTGCTTCTGTTGATACCCAATTCAATCTACTGACATCGATCAATCATATAAAGACATGTGTCCATTCACATGGTGAATACAAAGATTTTGGACGAATAAAGTCCGAGGAACTCCACCGATCCGAGTAACATAAAGAGATCCGAGAAACTCAAGGCGGTCCGAGCAACTCAAATACTTGTTGCGTGCGCGTCAAGTATGCCAGAATATAACTACGCATTGAATGTGGATTTAATGTTGTACAAATGTATTCAGCTGTAAAAAGACAGCGCATCACTCTTTCACATGTACATCCTCAAGGCCATAAATACTTTGTAACCTCCTCATCAAAAGGGGACTCGGAATTTCTTGGTAAAACCCATTATCGTGAATTCCATATAAACAGTCAGCCATAACAAAAACAGTGGACGTAGGCCATTCTTTCAAGGCTGAACCACTTTAAAAATCTTTTGTCTTGTTTATTTTATCTGTGATTGACTAATTAGAGATAATCTAATTTTTTACATCAACAGTCATCCATTGACAACTTGTTTTACATGGAGGAAGATTATAAGCAAACACATGAAGGTACAGACTTTGTAGATCCCTCAATAGAACATCAATAATAACCCACTACCAACACATGCAGCTAATCTGGTAGTTGCTTATGACGAAGAAGCTAAATGGGAGGCGAGGGAACTGGTGGTGGAGCAGAAAGATTTTAAGGAGGCGTTAGAAGACTACACCAGAGGAATGGATAATGTTGTGATAGCCTATGATGAAGCTAGTGCCAGAGATGTGGAGGATGTGTATAATCTGGATAATGAAAGTAGACCAGGGGCTAGAATATCATGCTATATCACAGTCGCTTAAATTGTCATGGTTCTTTGACCAGGTGGGAATGCCAAAGGAAAGTAGGTTAGAGATAAGGCAAGCAATTCTGGACATTGAACGAAAGAATGCAGTTCCATCACTGAGATGGAGGGGATTCAGGGCCAGATTGGTAAGGAAGTTCTTGTTTATAATGACTTTTGGTGACATCGGTAGAGTTGTAAGGTTCCTACACAACAGGCCCTTATATGTGATGACTATTATCAATGGTGTGAGTTTTGCAAGGGCTCTGGTATATGGGGGAGCATCCATAAACATCATTTCCATCCAATCCTTCCATGCATCCAACATTTCTGAGGCAAAGTTGATACCAATAACTTTGGTGATCTCTAGTTATGATAACCGGTCCTCCAAGTCGATTAGGTATGTGAATATAGGGATTGTAATGAGTAATCTCACTTCACACATCAAGTTTCATGTGATTGAGAGTGCTACTTCTTACCACCTTATGATAGGAAGGGTATGGATGAACAATAAAGATTTAGTCCCTTTAACATATCACCAATGCGCTAAGAAAAATGTGAAGGGTACTGAGATCGTTATAAGTACAACTAATAAGCCCTTTGCAATCGAAAAGGCTAACCTAGTGGATGTAGCATTTTACACAGAGCTGAAAGAGGACACACGAGTCCTAACGACAAGAATGGAGGGAGACAGAGTTCCCCTATCAGAAAAAGGATGGGGCTTGTGAATTGTTAAAGAAGTGAGGGAGAAGGAAAAAGAGAAGTAGTGGAGGTCAATCATGTTGATCCCAAACCCCATAATATCTCTAAATAATTTAGAGATATGATGAGGCATAGTATGGACCTGATGGATCATGAGGCTCAATGACAGAGCCTACTGAGTAGGTTTTTGAGAAATAGGTTGGCAGAAGCTTCAAGAGAAAGGAAATAGAAAGCAACTGTAACGGCCAATAGTCAATTCAAAAAAGTAATAACGGGTGTGGGGAAATTGATTTATCACCTTTGAAGGTGTGAGAAAGCGATCGAAGGAGCTATTCGATAGGCTGACGAAGAGGCTAACCCGGTGTATGAGTATTGTTTAGTAGACCAGTAGGGGCAGTGCATGGTCATAGACAACTCAAATATACAAGAGTTTATGGAAGAAGTGGGAGAAAAACTAGAGTACTTGATGGATTGCCCGAAGCCACAAGTGTAAGAGCTGGAGCGATTGGATTTAGCCAAATAAGGAGAAGATCCAAGGCCCATCTTCATTGTGAAGAATCTAAAAGCAGAGAAAATAAGGGCCTTGATTGAGCTAATTCGGGAATATGAAGACATCTTTACGTGGAAATACACAGAGATGGAGGGGCTAAATACAAAAATAAGTTTCCACAAGCTGAACGTTATGCCTTCATAAATAACACTGAAATAAGATATAAGAACTTATAATCCTAAGCTAGATCTAAAAATTAAGGAGGAGATTCAACGGTTGCTAACAGCAGCGTTTATCAAACCGATACAGCACCCACTTTGATTGTCAAGCATTTTACTAGTAAGAAAGAAGGGTAATAACCAGGAAAGTATATGTGTGGGCTTCAGGAACTTGAATAGAGCTTGCCCCCAAAGGATAAGTTCCCTCTACCCTCCACTGATAGCTAATTGATGCGACTGCTGGACACGAAATGTACAACTTCATGGAGTGGTATGTGGGGTATAACCAGAGCAAGATGGATCCAATAGATGAAGAGAAAATAACATTCAAAACCCGTTAGGTAATTTTATGTACAAGGTAATGCCTTTTGGGTTGAAGAATGCTGAAGCGACATATCAGAGAACGATGATGTCCATTTCCCATGATTTATTTCATAATTTTTTAGAATCTTATGTGGATGATCTGGTCGTGGAGTTGAAGAAGGAGGAGTCCCATATGGATCATATGAGGAAGGTGTTCATTTGGTGCAGGAAGTATAAGCTAAAGATAAATCTACTAAAGTGTGCCTTTGGAGTTATAAGCGAAATGTTTTTGGGCTTTGTGGTTCAGCAGTGGTGCAGATGGATCAGGATAAACAGCAAGCGGTTCTAGAGTTGCCATGTCCTAGAAAAATGAAGGAGCTCAAGAGTTTCCTTGGTAAAGGTTCCTACCTTAGGAGGTTTTTGAAAGGGCTGAATGAGATAACTCATCCACTAATGAAGCTACTGTGAAAAAGCACGAAGTTGAAAAGGCAGGAAGCTCACCAAGAATCTTTCACTAAGATGAAGAAGATGCTCACTTCTCAATAAATAATGATTCCTCCAAAGGTAGGGAAACCATTGTAGCTCTACCTTATGCTTACCACTAGGTTTGTTGGAGCTCTCTTGGCATAGGAAGTTGATGGGCAGGAACGACTAGTCTACTATCTAATCAGGATCATACATGGTCCAAATGCAAGGTATAGTAGTGTGGAGAGACATTGCATAGCCTTGGTATTTGTAGCACAAAAACTTAGACATTACATGTTGTCTTTCACAATTCATATTGTGATAAGATGTGATCCCATTAAGTTTTTTATAGTAAGAACTATTTTGATTGGAAAAGCATCTAGGTGGTTCCTCATCCTTTCAGAATACGATTTGAAGTGTGTGGTCCCTCGTGCGATCAAGAGCCAGGCATCTGTAGATTTATTGACAATCTTTCCATCTGGAATGTTTGAGCCACCTCGAGATAGCATTCTTGGAGAAGATTTGCAGGCCAACATTTTGGATGCAAACCTTGAAGAATGGACTATGCAGTTTAATGGTTCTTCGGCGGAAAGGAACGGGGATAAGGGGTTATTCTCTTAAAAGAGAAGGAAGAAATTTAACTTTTCTGTAAGTTAGATTTCCCTTTCTCTAATAATGAAGCAGAGTCTGAGGCGTTAGTGCTGGTATTACTATAAGCCCTTCGAAGGGGTCCATTCACTGTGCATTAAAGGTGATTCGAACTTGCTATTTTAGCAAGTGAATTAGGAATATGCATTGAAGAACCTCATCCTGGAGCCCTATAGAATAATCATCCAATGGTTGATCAACTATTTCCATCAGGTCAAGATAAGGAGGGTAACTAGAACGATGAATAGGAATGTTGATGTTTATCCCACCATTTCTCATAAATTAGCCATGAAGAGCGACACAACAAAGGTTTTGATACAATGAAGAATAGATCCCTCGGTGGTATAGATGATCTTGCTGATGGAAGACAATTTAGATTGGAGAAGCGAGAGCAGGAAGCAGCTAGAGCCTGGGGAAAAAAGATGGAGCTCAGAGAATTAGCTAAGTATTTTGCAAGCCAAGGAATTCTTTACTTCAGGAATGTGGGAGGAAGGCTATTAAGGTGCATCGACCTAAAGGAAGCATAGCAGAAGTTGAAGAAAGCATATGATGAACACTATGAAAAAATTAAGATCCCTTTGTATAAAAGAATCCAGAGCGAGGGATACTTCGATCAACGATGAGCTGGAAGTAGAAGAGTTATAACAAAGGGGTGATAAATGTCAACTTTTCTTTCAGGCAGCTGAATGTCACTTTGTTGAATTCAAGACGGATTAGAGGCAGCCTCACATTGATTTTATCAAGGATCGAGTTATTCTGACAGAGAAAATTAATGCGATGGGACTCAAGCAAAGGGCCCCATAGTTCTATATCTAAGAGGAGAATCTCTATCACCGAGGATACTTTAATAGGTCATTATGATGCATCACAAAGTACGAGGTAATAGAAGTCTTAAAATAAGCTTACGAACAAGCTCACATTAGAGGGACAAATTTATATGACCAGTTAATGACCTCGGATTATTCTTAGCCAACCATGGAGAAAGATTATGTTGAGTTTGTTCGAAAGTACAAGGCTTTCCAACTGTAGGGAAATATGATCCATGCTCCCTCGGTGGACTTACACTCTTTGGCCACTCCTTACCCATTCCACACTTGGGCGTTTGACCTGGTAGGGGCAATACATCTATCTTTGAGGGGAAAGATTTGGATATTAGTTACAACGAAGTTCTTTACAAAGTGGCCTGAGGAAATACCATTAAAGAAAAAAATAGCATGTGTGGTGGCCAACTTCATTAGAGAGTAAATAATTTGTCAATTTGTTATCCCAAAGGTTATCCTCTCTGATAATGGGACCCCATTTGTCAACAAAGAAGTGATGATGATTGTAGGCAAGTACTCCATCACCCATTATACCTAAATAGTGGCATATCCCAAAGGAAACGGGCAGGACAAAGCGACTAACAAGACCTTGGTCAATATCTTAGCGAAGACAATGGAAGATTTCCCAGGTTCATGGGATTATAAGATTATAGCAGTTCTCTGGGCCTACTGAACGATAAAAAGAAAACCCATAGGGTATACATCGTTCTCTATTGTATATGGAGCTGAAGAAATTTTTCTTGTGGACCTGAAAGTTCCCTCGACCCAATATGCGTTGTGAAGAAGCATGCTTCCTCAGAGTTAACACATATAGTAAGAAGCACTAGATGAACACAGGGACAATGCGATGAAACACTTCCAAATGTACATGAAGTATCTCTCTAGGTCATATGATAACTTGGTGAGGCTAAGAAATTTCTTAGAAGGGGATATGGTTTTAAAGGCAACGGTGAAGCACATTCGAGGTCTCTCATTGCCTAAATTTGTGATGAATTGGTAAGGACCTTTCATTGTGAAGGAGGCTCACGATTAAAGTTACTACTTAATCTCTATTATGGAAGAGGATAAACCTTTCAAGATTAATAATAAGTGGTTAAAGGTCTATCATGTTTAAGTGAGTAACCTTAGCAAGAGATTCATTTTGTGTTAAAGTTATGTTGCAATTCATTACGAGTTATTGTAACACCCCACATTTTCATTCATCAAATTAAATTTTGCTAAACGGGCCGGACTACTAGAGACCGCGGGAGGTCTTCGGATGTGTGTAGAGTCTCAAGTTGGCAGCGGGGCTACGATTCACTCGATTTATCGGGGTGTGGACATTTTAATCGGGAGACTTAGTTTAGCAGCAGACCTACTAGTGTTAGATATGGAGGGGTATGATGTCATCTTGGGTATGGATTGGTTGGCAGGTTATCGGGCGACGGTGGATTGCTACGAAAGGACTATCGTGTTCTCCATTCCAGGGCAGGAGATGTTCTTAATAGCAATGCCACTACCCGAGGGAGGTTCACGCATACACTTGTATTACATTGAGGAGGAAACCTTACAGGAGGTGGCTATTCCGTTGGATTCAATCCCAATGGTGAGAGACTTTGAGGATGTGTTTTAGGAGATACCAGGGTTACCACCTAGCAGGGAAATCGAATTTGTGATCGATTTAGCATCGGGAACGAGGCCAATTGCTCGAGCCCCATATCGTATGGCCCCTTCAGAGATGCGTGAGCTGAGGGAGCAGATTCAGCAGCTTCTGGGTCAGGGTTTCATACGACGGAGTACATCACCGTGGGGTGCACCGGTGTTATTTGTGAAAAAGCGAGATGGCTCACTACGATTATGCGTGGACTATAGAGAGATGAATAAGGCCACGATACGGAATAAGTATCCGTTGCCTAGGATTGACGACCTATTTGACCAGTTGAGAGGGGCGTCTTATTTCTCTAAGGTCGACTTAAGGTCAGGATATCATCAACTACGTATCCGAGAGGAAGATATTTCGAAGACCGCTTTCCTGTCGCGGTATGGGTCTTACGAGTTCAGGGTGATGCCATTCGGACTCACCAATGCACCAGCAGTGTTCATGGACCTCATGAACAGAGTATTCAGGGAGTTTCTTGATCAGTTTGTTATCATGTTCATTGATGACATCCTGATCTACTCGCGTACCGAGGAGGAGCACGCAGAGCACCTACATATAGTGTTACAGACATTACGGAATCACCAACTCTATGACAAATTCGGTAAGTGTGGATTTTGGCTACGGGAGGTCCAGTTCCTTGGCCACGTGGTATCAGACCGGGGTATTGCGGTGGATCCAAGTAAAGTATCGGCGGTGAGGGAGTGGGGATAACCCACGACACCGACAGAAGTGCGCAGTTTTCTAGGGTTGGCCGGTTATTACAGACGATTCATCAAAGGATTCTCAAAGATTGCGGGCCCTTTGATGAATCTTACCCAGAAAGGGATACCTTTCACTTGGAATGATCACTTTCAATTAGCCTTCGACGAGTTAAAGGACAAGTTGACATCTGCACCTATGCTTGCATTGCTGAAAGGAGGATTAGAGTATCGGGTTTACACTGACGCATCCTTACAGGGACTTGGGGGTGTGCTTCAGCGGGAGGAAAGGGCTATAGCTTATGCGTCCAAGAAGCTAAAGCCCCACGAGAAGAATTACCCCACTCACGACCTGGAATTAGCAGCCGTCATTTTTGCTTTGAGGATATGGAGACATTCTCTCCTGAGGGAGCAGTTCACGCTATTCACGGATCACAAATCACTTCAGTATCTCTTCACTCGGAAGGATTTGAATATGAGACATAGGCGATGGCTAGAATTCTTGAAAGACTATCAGTTTGATATTCAGTATCATCCTGGTAAGGCTAATGTAGTGGCAGATGCATTGAGTCGGAGACCGACTGGGAAAATATCAGAAGTCTGGAAAGCGAAGTGGAGAGAACTTCGATACGAGGATGATGTAGCCAGGGCTTACATGTCAGCATTATCCATCACACCCGAGATCATTATGCGGGTTGTGAGGGCTCAGGCAGAGGATCAGACCTACCAGGATAGGGTGAGCCAGTTGCTAGCTGAGGGAGAAGAGGGCTACTCGATCAGCTCGGAGGGGGGCTTACGCCATAATGGGAGGTTGATTGTGCCAGAGGATGCGGAATTGAGGCACGCTGTTATGACGGAGTCTCATGGGTTGATATTCGCGGTACATCCCGGTGGGGATAAAATGTATTAAGATATGAGGAGGCAGTATTGGTGGGCAGGGATAAAACGGGACATAGCAGAGTTTGTTTCGAAATGTGCCACGTGTCAGCTTGTGAAAGTTGACCATCAGAGACCATCAGGGATGCTACAGCCACTTGAAATTCCTGTGTGGAAGTGGGAGAGCATCTCTATGGACTTCATTACAGGGTTACTGACATCACAGAAGGGTCATGATTCCATATGGGTTATTGTGGATCGGTTGACCAAAGTAGACCACTTCATACCGGTTCGCACAGACTTTAAGACGATGCGTTATGCACAGCTATTCATAGCGGAGATTGTTAAACTGCACGGGGTACCAATTAATATTGTGTCAGATAGGGACAAGATCTTTTTGGCCCATTTTTGGCAGAGTTTTCAGGAGGCCATGGGCACGGAGTTACGTTAGAGTACAGCCTATCACCCACAGACTGACGGGCAGACTGAGAGAGTCAATTAGATGTTGGAAGATATGCTCAGAATGTGTATACTAGACTTTGGGGGAGGTTGGGAGAAATATCTTCCTCTGGTAGAGTTTGCGTATAATAACTCTTACCAATTCACGATCGGAATGGCACCCTTCGAGGCATTATATGGGAGACCTTGTCGTTCACCCGCTTGTTGGTTAGAGGTGGGGGACAACAAACTGTTGGGGCCGGAGATTGTTCAGGAGACATCTTCCAAAATAGAGCTGATCCGAGGGAGGATTCAGATAGCTCAGGATAGGCAGAAAAGTTACGTTGATGCTTCACGGAGACACGTGGAGTTAGAGGTTGGGGATCAGGTATTGGTCAGGGTGTCCCCCATGAAAGGGGTGATGAGGTTCGGCAAGAAGGGTAAGCTAGCACCAAGGTACGTGGGACCTTTCCCTATTATCGAGAGGGTGGGGCCTGTAGCCTACAGGCTGGGATTGCCGGAGCATCTTCAGCGAATACACGACGTGTTCCATATAGCATCGTTGAAGAAATATCGTCGGAGTGAGGGCCTTCTGGCACATTCCACTCGAAGAAATTGATCTACAGCCAGACATCTCATATGAGGAGAGGCCAGTGGCTATCCTAGACCGTAGGGAGCGAAAATTACGATCTAAAGTTGTTCCACTAGTTAGAGTATAGTAGGTTCATCACAACATTGATGAGTCTACCTGGGAACGGGAGGGGGATATGTGGGAGCAATATCCAGAGATTTTTATCACAGGTATGACCTAATTTCGGGGACGAAATTCCTTTGTAAGGGGGGGAGTATGTAACACCCCGCATTTTCATGCATTAAATATTTAATTAATTCGGGAATTTAAAATTACTTGTGAGTCGTAATTTAATTGAATTAATTAGGGAAATTTTATTTAAATATTAATCGAGGAACAAATGGTTAATATTTACGGGAAGTTATTTACTAAGTGAATAGTAATTATTTATTTAAGTCATTTCGAGTATTAATGACAGGGTATGCACTTATCTCAACCGGGAGTCAGTATAGACTAAAGGGGTGAGGGGATAAACATTTTTATAAATTAATTTGGATGTCAATTCTGAGTGTACGGTTGAGTCCGGATGGGCCGAGATAGTCAAAAAAGTGTACCCGGGGGTAGTAAACGGGTCACGGGGCGTTTTTAGATATAGCCGGTCCCACACGGGGGCATTTGGGTCACTTGGGCTTGGCCCATTAGGCAAAAAACTGGATTAGGTAAATTAAGGAATTGGGAGGAATAATAAAACGGCTGATAGAGTTTTAGAATAGGCTAAGTGTATTAAGGAACCCTAATAGCAGTTAAGGGCAGCTTTGGGATCACTAGACAGCCAACAAGGATCGTCTTCAACCTTGGAAATTCATCTGCGAATCAGACACTACGAAACCTAAGGCAAGTGGATAACTTGCAATAGTATTGAATCTGTTTTGTAATTCATATTCATGTGATGTGTTTGATCAAAATTCGTTTTGGGTATTCATGGCATAAACATGAGGTTTTGAAAATAATAATCTGATTTACGAATTTGAATGAGGATTCTTGTAGAAATCTGATATTATAAATTGATACGTACCTAGTAGGATGATATCTGGATAATTAGAAACGAATTTGGTGAAGGTATTTGGGATGTAAATGGTTAAGGAATTAAAGATGAATATTTCCCCAAATTCAGAAATTATAGTTAATGGACGAATTAATGGTGTTGGTGGACATTCTGGAGGTCCCTAATAAGGTTTCTTACATGTATTAATGTTAAGAGGGCTCAAGGTTGCTGGTAGAGAAAACTAGGGTTTGAGAAATTTCGTCCATGGCTGATTCTGTCTTCGCGAAGAAGACGAAGACCTGCTCGATCGATCGATCGAAGGTCTGGGGTCGATCGATCAAAGGTCGGCAGATTTTGGCAGCTTTGCCCAGTTATGTATATAAAAGGGAATTTATATAAAAATCTTTATGTAATTAATTATTGAGGAATTAATACATGAGTTTAAACCTAATTAATCATGAGTAAAGTTAATTAGGATTTGAGGGATTTTTGGGTGTCACGTCATGATTAAAACAATTCGGGAGTCGGGAATTTAGACTCGGGTGAGGTTATTTTGGACTACGAGAGTAAGTCCAATTTTATGGTGGGGCGACACCAAAGGTGATTTAATTAATTAATGTGCGAATTAATTAATAATTAGGGTTGGACCATAAACTCTTAATTTTAAATAGGCTTGTGTCACGAATTTAGTACATGATGTAGCCGGGACATTTTATATTTTTATACATATATATATATATATACGGAGTGTGATAGTATATATATATAGTGTGGGCATTAATATCAGTGATTGAATATTATTAGTGTATACTCTAGTGCTATAGGGGGAGGTTGCGCGTATTGGATGAATCCCCTAGCTTGAGGAGTAGGGCGAGTATAATTCCAGGTCATAGCATCCATTATATGGGTGAGGGGCATCTCACTTTCAGGGAAATAATATGACCGCCTCCAATTCATATGTTAAACTAAGTTAGTGAGCGAATTTAACTTGGATAACTAGGTTACGTGAATACACCTAGTGGGATAGCACTTGGGAAAATTTATATTTTGTGAGTATTTTTACTCGGTCGAAAGTTTGTATTAAATGTTATTTCAGTATGTTTGTGAATACTGTAATATGATTAAATATATAATTAGGTAAATAATTATATATGGGATAATTAATACATAGTGAAAAATGTATTATGTGCATAACAGGTGTGAATATTATATGAAATTAAAAGGAGTAATGATTTAATTAAGTTTGACGTTTCTAATAACTTAAAAATCATGAATTAAGGCATACTCGGTTAGAGTAGGTAAAATTCAAGGGTTAAAATAAGCATTGGGTCAGGAGCGTAGGACCTAGTAAATTAAATGGAAGCGTTAGTAATGCACATTAGAGGAGTGGTGAGGAAGTCCTCAAGAGAGTGCAACACTAACTAAAATATGAAGCGCATGCATATTTATTTATTACTGCAAGTTAACCATTTGTTAAATGTTTTCAACTGTTTTTGGGTACTAACCCTTACTATAAAATTCTTTTAAAAACCTTTTAGGTTTCCAACCACAAGGGCGCCAAGCTTGACTCTATTCCAGGTATCCTTTGCTGCAGCACATGTGGATGTTGCGGGGTTTTGATAGACGCCTCCTTCTTTCGTTCGTGTAGGAATTTTCTAGCAGTTATCTGAGCATGTCGCTCACAGTTCATGTATTAGACTTGTTAAGATTTTGCTTCTTATCTTTACTTGTACTGGTTTTGGAACGATGGTTTATTCGGTTAAGTATTTTAATTGTGGATGGTTATTTTAATTAATTCTGATTGTGTATTATTTTATGTTCCGCATGAGATTTAATTAATTTAAAGATATAAAAGTTGGCACCAGTCTACTTTTCTCACTTAGGTGGTTAGTAATTACAAAGACGACAGTGATGCTAAGAATGGACCAACTGAGAAACCTTCTCTAACTTGATTTAGGATTGATCACCCGGGATTATTTAGGCGGGGTGTCACAGTTATTTCTTTTTATTATGATTCTTCGTAAAGAAAGAGTTTGCTTGAAAATGATAAGAGTTTAACTTTACAATAAATAGAAGAGTTGTAACAAAGCATGGCATGGTAAAAATTATATATTTTTCATTCGTATACTGAAAAGGATTACAAAATTAGGAACTATTGCCCAAGAATTACATATGAGGAAGAAAAATAATTATTACAACACAACAAAATAAGGTACTTCAACTCAAAAGAAACAACAATTCATGAGAGGAGAAGAAGTGCCTAGGAAAGGCAGAACAAGCCTCTAAGCATTTTATCTGAGAAGTCATACAGCCTTCAAGTTTGATCTGTACTTGGGCCCGTTCAATTAATAAGGCTTCACATTTTTTATTGGCCTTCAATAGAGCTTCTTCGGCAGCCAGAGCTTCTTCGGCATCCTTAACTTCCTCATTAATAGCTCCCAACAGAGGGGAAAACTTTAACAGCCTAGCCTCCTCAGCCCGTTGGTCCTCCATATGCTTCGGATAAAGCTCCTTCTGGCTCTCCAATTACTTGCTCTTCAAAAGCTTTAATTGGCTAATCAACCAGTTGAATTGGAAGCTATATTTTCCCATCTCCCTCAACTTACCCAGGTATCGATTAATGAGGGGTCTCGTAAGACTTGACATTTGAGTATTGACCATCTCAATAATAATGGCTGCCAAACCCTAGAGCCTATAACTCATCACCAATGTGTTTGAACGAAAACAGTCAGCAGTGAAGGTTTGAGGGTGCTAAGTGGCAATCTGTTCAACAGCAGAACAATTAATCGCAGATACTTGGTGAAACTAGAGAATAACCATAAGGCATAACTCATGAGGGGCCATGTTAAGTAGAGGAACCTCATAATCGAAATCACTATCAGTTGGCAGATCAATAGTGGAACCAGGTTGTTGTGACTGGTTTCCTCCAAAGAGACTGACCCTTGATCAGTACAGGCAACAGGTGAGGGACCACGCTGTGTTGGCTCTTCGACAATAACATACTCCCTTACAACCTAAGACATGATAAAGAGGAATGAGTTTAAATAATATCTTAATAAGTGGTTTTCATTGTTAAGTCACCGTTATAGGTGGAGTTTGAGAAAAATCTTAACAAGTGTGTTTTTATTGTTAAGCCACCATTATAAGTGGAGTTTGAGAAAAACCTTAACAAGTGTGTTTTCATTGTTAAGCCACCACTATAGGTGGAGTTTAGGAAAAACCTTAACAAGTGTATTTTCATTGTTAAGTCACCATTATAGGTGGAATTTATGAAAAACCTTAACAAATGTGTTTTGATTGTTAAGTCACCATTATAGGTGGAGTTTACGAAAAAACTGTAACGAGTGTGTTTTCATTGTTAAGTCGCTATTATAGGTGGAGTTTACGAAAAAACTTAACAAGTGTTCTTTCATTGTTAAGTAACCTCGAAGGTGAGAACATGCACAGAAACATAACAAGGGGATTTCATTGATAAGAAAGCTATACTTTATACTTCGTTTGAACAAGTATAATGATAGGTCTTACAAAAATAAGGCAGAACGCAGTAGTTACCTCAGTAGCAACTTCAGGAGTAACAGCTACAGGAGTGATTTCAACATCCCTCTGAATTTTAGCTGAGCCTTCAGAAAAGGAACATCAGCCCTTAGCGATGCACCTTCCTCATGAAAAGTCACAAGTGTCAGCATTGGGGAAGGTCCTATTGAAGTCATTTGAGCTTAGACTATATAAGCCACCACAGGGGCCGAAGGAACCCCTGGGTTAGAAGACGAATCAATGGTAGCCTGAGAAACATGTGGGGTACCAGAACGAGAGGTAGGAGTCAAACTTAAAGAAAGCTTCAAATAATATGAAAGTGTTAGACACAAGAAACACCACATAAAAATGGGCAAATGCACAAGAAAGGAGCTTACCTCATTGATGGTGGGAAAAGGGGAAAACACAATGACATGCCTTACCAGAGAGAACTTCATAAGTGATCTAGCAAGAGATATGGCTAGGTTAGAAGCAGCTATAACCTAAAAGGAAAGAAAATACTAAAGAGAAAAGACAACCAAGTGGAAAGTTATCTAAAAGAGAAAAATCTATTATCTCTAGAGGACTGAAGATACTGGAACAACGTCCAGAGGAACCACAGGATGCGGAGATGTCTTAGAGGAAGCTAAATGAGTCTCCTCTGGCTGAGGGGAAGCTTTAATAGGTTCCACAGAGGTAGCAGCTCCCCTGGAAGCCTCCTCTACATGTTGGGAGGCAGAATAGAGAGAATAAGTAAGCTCAATCATGGGAGAACAAGGAGGAGATGCAATAATCTCAGAAGCACCAAAACATCCTCCCACAAAAGGGATCGTGGGTGGAGAAGGCCTATATTTCACCCTCCTACAAAAACAAATAATAAAGAGATTTGCACAAGTGTTAGAGAATATACCTCACTAAGCTAGAAATGACTAAGTATGGGAAAACATACCTATTGCTTTGGAGAAGAGTAGGACGAAATGACCATGGGCGAAAAAGGAGGTAAAAGAAATTTAGAAGCTCCTCTAGTGGGATCGCGCTCAACTTTAGGGTTGTTATCAAGGATAATGGGACGAAGACAAGATGGTGGAGGAGAAGTCCTGGGAACAGAGGTAGTAAGTGGTGGTTTTTCTTCGTATGCACGCTTCTTCTGGGCTTTTGTACCTAGAGTTTTGTTCCTTACACCAGACCCACCAGCAATAGAGGGGACTCTAGAACTTCTTCTCCTTTATGTAGCCCCCTTAGTTGAATCTACCAGTATTATGGGAAATGTGGCAGCAAGAGAAATAGGAGGATTATGTCATTGAAACCTACGTTGCACCTCTTCAAGTTCTTCTTGGCACTTCGCTCGTATCTCCCCACTCAGATCTATAGACATTATAAGAGGAACAGAGGAAATAGGGAAGGCATCAACAAGGGTTTGGGACTTGGACTTAAACTTGAATTTTGTGGAAGTCCCACCTCTTGTTGTCCTTGAATGTTTTGAAGGGGGTTGAGATGGTCCCTCTCTAGACGCACCTACGGCCACGGAACCTTCCATAGAGGCTTATTTGGCAAGGGAAGTATTTTTTTAAATTGGATATTTTTTTTATCCTTAAGGGCAGTTGTAACAGACAAGGGGCGGTAGGGAGATAGCTCACTAGAGGGATCTTTGGGGGTGCTGCACAGAGGGAAGTCAACCCCCAGGAGAGAATTACCTTTGAGTCCCAATTCTGAGGGCGGAAGTGATAACAGGTGGATAGACTAAGGGACATTGAAGGAATTTCTTAATCCTATCCAGCTGCCTCGACCAGTATTTTGTGGCAAAAAGAAAAGTTGCATCATCCTTCCTTGTTAGCTTGGGGATGGTGATTTGTCCAGTAATCACCGAACAAACAGAGGAGGCAACTGATGAATTATAGATAGAGCATGCCTAAAAAAAAGTAGCCCTAGCATGGGATTCTTGAAAAATAGGGCGAAGAACCCTTTGGTCAAATCCAGACTAACGAGAGCATTAATTGGGTTTGTTATATTCTGAGGTGTACCCCCACTCAGTGTAAGAAGGAAGATATCCTGGGGTTAACAGGAGCATAACAACAAAGGAAGGATCTTCATTGATGAGCTCTTCCAAAGTGACTTGAACTGCTCTATTTGCATAGGAAAAGAAGGACCAAGTCTAGGCAAAAGAATCTTTACCGTAAGGACGCATGACGAATCAACTGGGCCTATCAACAACAGGAAGAAAGTCATTTCGTCTCTTCTTCTAATGAAATCGAAATAGTCAATGGGGCTTTAAGTCTTTGGAAACTGGATAGGGTGTTTCATTCACTGCTATTTCGGGGAAATGACTATAAAGAAGACTTGTCAAGATGATGGTGTTAGCAAAATTGGCCAAATTGTGACAACTAAGGGATCGTTCCATCTCCAAATGGGTCCTGTCCAACTAGGTATAGAGGACCCCAAGGCCATGGCTGTAAAAGGGATCTTCACCCCCCTGGATAAGCAAATGACGATGTTGATGAGGTCCCAACGGGGCTGATCATTGGGTTTTCTAGTCATCACAAACGAGAAAGAATAACAAGTATATAAGTTAGTAATTCTAAAAGGGTACCTTTGCCTTGTCCAAAACCAGAAGAACCATCCTTTTCAGAAGTAAAGAACTAATTAATGAGAGGTGAGATTATTGCTTTGTTGGAAGACCCCATGCAGTTTCAGCATATATAATCTAACTTCGCCCAGCCAGCAGTCTCTTCAACATCTAAAGCCTCATCAGAGTAAGTCAATCTACCTGTGGGCTCAAGCCCAAGCATCTCATAAACATCTTCGAAGGTCATAGTAAACTCCCCCCACGCATCCATGAAGGTGTGGGTTGTAACATTCCAATGGGATACCAGTACTTGGAGCGTGGCAATGTGGTTGGAAAGAGTAAATGCACCAAACCACTTGACCATATGGAACCCAACCATTATGAGGGAGTCATCATAAGTGGTCTACATGTAGGTGTTCTAGGCTACAAAGTTGGCTGGGGAGCCTCCTGGCCCTTTGAAGTCTATTTGGGAAAATGGAAATTCACCTCGGTCCAGACAAAAATGTAGAGTCCCCTCTCGGGGGAAAAAACACCAAACGATAGCATCGTTATCTTCATCACCAAGTGTTAAGTAATCACACTTAGCGTTAAAAATGACAGTCTTGCACATGACTAATTATTCTTCGTCCTTGGAAAATATGGGAGAGCGGCGGTAGAAGTGGAGTTGCTCTTAGTGAGTGACCATCACGGCGATGGCATCCAAAGCAGGGGTAGGAGTGATAGTGGTGGCAGGCGGAGGAATATTGGTAGGAGAAACTATAACAACAGGTTTATCAGATGAGGAAGCCATTGGAGCTTGAAATGATGTAATGGTGGTAAGAAGAAGGATTAAACTGGAAGTAATGGAGAAACAGTAGGTAAAGAGGACAAAAAGAAGAAGAATAAGGTGAGGGTTTGAGAATCAATGGAGGAATAAAATATTTTCTCTCTCTAAAGCTCTGGAGGCGATGATAGCAAATGAATGCAAGAAAAAATAAAAAAAGGTAAGCGTTTGAGGTATTAAAAGTTTGGGATTCAAATATACGGTTTAGTTTTCCCACTAAATCACGTGCTTGGCCGCCCCTAATGATTACAAAGGGACATGTGGAACTTCGGGGAGTGCCTAGATAGTTGAAAAGAGAATATCACGTCATTAATGAGGTGACTCTTGAGAAAGAGATGGTTGCTTTCGAAAGAAATAATGATTTTTGGCGACAGAAATTTTGAAATATTTTTAAAGCCAAAAGGCCCACTTAAGGAAAGTCATCACGCTGTAAGATCGAACAATGATACAATAGGTTGAAGATGCATCAGGGAAAATTTTGACCTCCGAAGAAAAGGAAGTTCCTTGCAGAACTGTTCAAACGATTCACGATGTCCCCTCGTCATAAGTTCAAACGAAGATAACTTTAACTCAGGTACATCGGGGAGAATTTTTTCTTTTTGAACAAGTAAAAATCTTAACTACCATAACTCAGATTTAACAGCGTGAATTTTATATGTTCGAGAAGAGAAAATATAGGGAATTCATGTTACTAGGGAAAGTCCTTACGAAAATGTCCCCTCGCTATAAGTTCATTCAATGGTGGAATGGAATAAAGAATATTGGGTAGAACTTCTAATTTTTTGAGAAGTTAGAACAACGACAGATGAGATTCACATGTACTTTTGGACAATTCCAATAAGCAGTAAAGAAGACAGAGTAACTGGGATATAACAACAGAAAAAAGTTATGATGTCCCCTCGCCATATGCCCAGAATTCTCAGAGATTTGGTTTAGGTACATTGGGGAGAATTTAACTTTTTCTAATAGCAATAGCGGATGTAATTGCAACGAAGAAGGATAGAGAAGAATTTGATAAGGCAAAGAAGACGGTCCAGCGGATTGAGAAATTTTTGTACAGAAATTTCTTGCGCTCAATAAATCTCTACATGAAGGGGCAAATGTAGAGGGCTTGAAGGTAATATCTGAATTAGAGAAAGCTTCCACAATTAATAGAAGAGACTCAAGAGAAGGAAGTAGCATGAAAACAATGAGTCAACTCAGCGAGGCATCTCAGTGAGGTAGCGCAACGAGAAAGCTCAGTGAGGAAACTTCCCGAGAGAGAACTTCTTTATCTTCCGTTCTCACTTAGTCAAATTGTGTCTTTTAAATACATTGATTATAATGCTGTAATGATTGTAATATTGGGTGTGAGGTCAAACAGTACTCGCGAGAGACCACGCTTGGCAGGACATAGGAGAGCTTACATGCTCTATCGAATGGCCTCGCCGTGGGAACTTCAGAGGGTCTTCGTTTGGAGGATTAAGAAGTGAGGCAGTGTTAAGGCTAAAAATTCCAGATCATTAATTTATATTGAGATAATTGCTAAAAATGCAAAATCTCAACATAAATGAATGGATTAGAATTTACCTCCCATAAGGGATGAATTCAACTACATCAATCTATTTTGAAATAATTGCTAAAAATGAAAAAATTCATTATAGAGGGGTGGGGTTGAATTTATTCTAGAGATAAATTTCACTACACACCTCTCTATTGAGATATTTGCTAAAAATGCAAATACTCAACATAGAGGGATGGAGAGGATTTTATCACACAAAGCTTAAAAACTAATTTGGAGATCCTTTGAAAATGTCTTAAGTCTTCAATTTATATGGTGCACATGAAGGCTAGGGGTAAATTGGGTAATGGTAAAATTGAGTGAGGATGAGAGCACATGAGCATGGCAAAGGTGTGAGATAATTGTGAGGAAAAAAAAATCAGATTTGTGTGCAGATGAGGGTAAAGGGGTAAATGGCATATAGGGCACATCTGGGGGAAGTGTCATGAGGGTATAATGGGAAAAAATGGGTTAAGTTGGTTTATTAAGCATGTGGGTCTTTTGGTTGTATTTTGACTTGAGATTTGGCAGGTGGAATCGTGTTGGCTTTGGAAGGGTTAAAAAGCTTTTGGGGATAAATGGGTATGGACTTGGGTTGGATTTCCGGTTGGGTACAGCAAAGGCGTCGGGTTAAGGGTCGCGCCAGCCGGAGTTTGGGTTGCTGGTTGGGGGATGATGGGTCGATAGGTTGGATTGGTGGCAGGGCAAGTGGGTCGGGCAGAGATGGGTCGGATTTGGGTGCCGAGTTTCGACGGTTTAACAACAGGTCAATATGTGGTGGGGCGGAGGGGCTCCGACGGGTTTCACTGGTGGTTCCAAGGTCAAGCTAGTATCGCCGACGGGTTAAAGATTTCCGACGAAGCATGTCACCGGTGTTGGGTTAATGGAGGTCGGCGATTTGGTGGGTGTAGGTGTTTGGTGGTGGAGTTTGGGAGAGGGAAAAGGAATGGATTATGATAATGGTGGGTGATGATGATGATGAATAGTGATGGGTGATGGGTAATGGAGGTTGGAGAAAGAGTGAAGATGGGTTTGGTGGGGAAGATGAAGTGGGTTTGATTTGGTGTGGTGAGGGTGTAGGAATTTAGGTGAGGGTGAGGTGAGTGAGTTGGATGTCTGAGTCTGTATGGTTTAAAGGTGTGAGTGAGTTTATGTGTGTGTTTAATTTGGACCCTAATAAATAAAACTAACTAAAAATAAAAATAATAAAACAAAATCTAACTAAATAAAAAAAATAAAAATAAAAAATATTAAAACTTATGAAACTAAAATCCTAAGCTATTAAAAACTAAAATAATAAAACAAAAGAAATAAAAAATAAAAAATCTAATAGAATATGAAAACAAAAGTCCTAAAATATAAAATCTAATAAATTAAAATAAACTCCTAAAACTAATCCTAATGAAATTAGACTAAACTAAAAACTAATAAAAATCAAAATAAAATAAAATTATACTAATAAAATATAAAAATAGAAAATAAAACCTAAAAATTCTAAATAAATCTAAAATAAACCCTAAAAATAAAAATGACTCAAACTAAAAATCTAAGAAAAATATAAAAGGGCACAAACTAAACATACACGGGGTTCGTGGTAGGTTTAGGCTCGGGTAAGGTTACGGGGGAGGGAATTAGCTCCATTTTACTGCAAGTTGCCTCGAAATATAGCTTTTGACACCGCAACTGCAATTAAACCTGCAAAATGAAACATTTACGCGCATAAGACCCAGATTGCCGAGAATTAGCAAATAAAATTTGTCTATTCGGGTATAAAATGTACACTTTTGGGTGCTTATCAACTTATCTTGACCATCTTAGATACATGATGCGAGGCAAATCCAACGTTCGTGTAGACACGCTGGTCGTTGTTATCCGCTCCCGGCCATGATGCAAAAAACCTAAACTCTAACTACACACAAATAGAGTATAGCGGTAAGTTTGGGTATCAAAAAATCAACATGGAGTGTTTGCCAGACTTTAATTGATTTATTACTTCTAAATAAAAATGTAAAAGGTGATAAGGTTAGAAATAAATAAAGGGGGAAATGAGAGAAGTTAATTTCTAATTAATACTAAAAAGGAATGAAAATGGGAATAGGGTCACATCCCCGCCATGGGCTAAACATCGCATAATTAGGATTTCGGATCGAAAACATTTAATCGAGCATAATCAATTCATTATAAACATCACACATGAAGGAATTTAATCCAAAAATGCGAGATAAAACATTTAATCAAAAATGGTCACACGTGGATTAAATTCCGAATGTCGCTATAAACACTAACGTTGCGTGACAAAGAAAGACAAACGCATAACATTCCCAGTTTAATACACGCGGTTTCAATTAAATGTAATTTCACACAAAACCTAGCTTTCGGATCTCAACGCCCATCAATGGAGAAAACATGACCCCAGCCCGTAAACTACCTACAATACATGATTAAATAAAATAAAATAACAAACTAACAAAAGCAAACAAGAAATGAATTAAATAAAATAAATTATCTAGGCAAGAAAAGAAAAGGCATAATGTAAATAAAGCATGTATTAACAAAGAAGATGACGAATAGTAAAGTAAATACTTACAAATGGGCAAACACCCAAAGAGGAATGGAGGAGAGTGTGGCTCTTAAACAATAAAACCCTAAAAATATAACCTAATGAAAGATATTTACAAACACAAACCAAATGTTGCTTATATAGTAAGTGGAATTAAAAATAAAAGAAAAAGGGAAACAAAATATTAACAGGATGCAGCGCCAGAAATCAGGGAGGACCGATCGACCGGTAGCCAGGAGACGGTCAACCGGTGGTGAGGTTTGAGTTCCCCTGTTTCTATTGAAGGCTAAAATCAGAAGGACCGAAAGACTGGGGGTTCAGGGTCGATAGAACGGTGATGGAATTTCACGGGAGCTTCTTCCAATCGAATCGATTTGGTTTAGCCCCCAAATCAATTCGGATCTCCTTGTGTTTGAATATTGTCCTTGGGTGGTTTACTTTTAGTACCTCCTCTGTTTAAAGACCAGTAACTTCTTCATTAGGACTCGAACTCGTGCACAGTTCACAGTCATGCGAAGCTAACTCAGAGGGCTTCAACAATCGTGAAGATTTTGGGCAAAATTCCAAAGTGTGAAATGATTAAAATGCCCTTGAGCATGAGGTTGTCGATGAAACTTTACCAGAACGCTACAGAACTTTACAATAAGCACCATAATACCTACAAAAGCTCAATTATACCTCACAAAATATGTAAACATATAAAATAGAGGTTGTCTGGTTAACGAGCATAAATATACGAATTAAAGTACTTAAGGGGGCTAAAAGGCATAAGTATAAAGGGGGAATAAAAGCAATATTCGTGCCTAATCACACCCCCTAACTTACACATTGCTAGTCCTTAGCAATGAAATACAAAGCAAGAAGAAGAACAAGTAAACCACAAGACAAAAGACATATACAAAAGAAATAAAAGACGCTTTCGCTTGCGAATGATTGCATTTAGCATATGCAATAAGCCATTAAACCCCTACGTCACTCTAATGGACTAGTGTTGTCTCATGAGGGTTTTCATAGATGAAACCCCAAACATCAATGTTTCCTCAAAATATACCCAACCAACATGCGACAAGCCCAACAATAAAAAAAAAGACTTCAAACACGTTGTTAGCATAGTGAATAAATTCACACAAAAGTCTATAGTTATTAACATTATGGAACAAACTTCATAGAATTGAAACCTTAAAAGTGGGAGGGGAGCAAGCACATGCAAAGTATGATTTGGTAAAACTTATATAAATCGGATAATAAACATTAAAGCATGCATATAAATCAATCCTCACTAGATATTACACTCAACAAATGAAATCACTATGAATGGGAGGTAATACATGGGACATGCTGGCACAAAGAGTAATTGTAAATGGAAACTAGGACGTGAACATGTCACTAATGAAGAACGCTATATATATAATGAAAAACATGTAATCTTAATGAAAGACACCGTCATTAAAGGTGGCGAAAAGTATTTTCACCAATTATCAAAACTATTTAGACTTTTAAATAAAATTAAACCTAGGATCACATAGGACTTTCTAGGGTTGTAATGTAGGCTTGGGATTAAGGTTATGAAACGAAAGGAATATGTACGGATACAAAGGTGTTCGAGGATGAAAAATCTGGATAATAGAAAATTGTGGGCAATTTACAAAATTGGAAAATGATTTCCATAACAAGCATAAAATATAACAACGGAGAGAGTATACAAAGGTTATTGAACTCTATATACAACATTTAAACTTTCTCTTTCTTCTCTTTTCTTCTTTTTCTCTTGCTTTCATTTGTTTTTCACTTTTTCTTTTCTTTTTCACTACACATTTTTCTTCACTTTTTTTTCACTCTCACATGATTAATTGCAACCACGTAACACAAACATCATTCAATCCCAAGTATCATTCCAAACAAAGGTATGGAAGGTGATAAATATGGTTTATAACTCCAATGTGGAGTTGATTATGGGCTTTTGGGTTATGAAACGAAATGCTATATTAAGGTTCAAAGGGGTTGAATAGGGAAATATATAAGGTGAAGTCAAGGCCAATATGGGTGATATAGCAAAGATGTCTTATGATCATTTCCTAAAGTTTACGCAATTCTCGAGTCAAATTAACTTTAAAATCATGATCAACTAACACATTTCAAAATGAACTCAATTAATGAACAATTAAAGAAAGAATAGTGAGATTGCCGACAAATTTAACATTTTCAATGAGGAAAGAGTAGTGTATAAACACTTACAAATGAAAGTATGTCACTAATCTCACTTGTGTAAGTATACATAATGCAACAAAGATTACCGAGTTATAAAAATCTTAAACCAAAGCAATAAAACAAGGAAAGCGCATGTGCTCATGGGACTAAAGTTTAATTCATGAAGTTATTCATAATATAAATTATATAAGGACTAAAGTCTAATAACTTCTAAAATCGGGAACATGCATCGTTGAATGGTCATTGGAACGGGCATTTGTTAAAATTTATCATCGAAAACAAAGGCAAAATACCCAACAAAGGAGAAAAAAGAAAGAAAATATTTTTAAAAATCTTCATTTTTTCAACAAAAGCATGCTTGGAATGAACATGTGATAAAATTAATGAAACTAAACAATGAATAGATAGAATATCCCACACCCCCTAACATAAATGTTGCATTTTCCTCAATGCCAGTCAAGTACACTATAATACTTCGTATTTTTATGGCTTCTAAAATTTGGGGATTAATTAAATTTAAATTGAGATATTAATTTAATATTAATCCAGAAATTTATTTAAATATTTACTAGCATGATGAGAGTTAGTAATTATTGGAAATTTGTTTAATATTACTTAATGGGTAAAGTAATATGTATAATCGAATTTATTAAAATTATCATGAGTGTATAATTTGATAATTGTGGAAATTAAATCGGGACGCGCCTGTGTCGTGCCGGGATTAAATTATTATTATTAAAAGTGAATAAATTGTAAATCGCTCGTATGGTCATTTCCAGTGCGCTAATGTGTTCGTAAGGGTCTAGATAGTCAAAATAATGTACCCCGGGGTTTAGTTTGGGTCTCGAGGCATTTTTAAGCCTAGTTGGCATCCCGGGAGGGTATTATAGACATTTGACATTTTTGGGTAATTAAACCCACGAATTTCCTAAGGATATATCAGCCTTTAGTAGTTTCCTTCTAGGGTTAACAAACGCAAAATCAAAGAACGGCCAGTAGAGAAGAAGTTAGAGAGCTTTCCAAGAAACTCAAGGCCAAAGACTCACCCGTTCGTACCGCCACCACCACCAAAAAGTAGATCGCGTGACAAGGAACGCAACCATGCCTCTTTCGTCCACAAATTAGAAACTCAAACTCCAGGCAAGTATCTATCTTGATTTATTTTAGTTAATGTTTCAATCATGTTAGTCTAGGGTTGTTTAGAACATGTTTCATGGAAGAAATCAATATTTTTTAGACTTAAAATCATATGTTGTAAAGGAAGTAGACATATTCTAGACATCTAAATCACATGTAGAGGATAAGCCACGAATTTGTATGGATTTAGAAGCAAGTAATCTAGAAAAGAATTGGAAGAACGAAAATTAAAGAAAAATCAGGGTTCTTGAAGTTTATGTAATTTTTATTCCATTTAATCGTTATACTTGATGAAATCAGATATATTTTACGTAGAAAATCATGTAGTTAGGTATATAGTACCTGTAGTAATGTTGTTTGGGAGTTTGGGGATCTATAATGGAGATTTGGTAGAGGTTGCAGAGGTGAACCCGTAACTTGTCAATGGCAAAATTCGTCATAACTGCTTGATCGATCGATCGATGGTATCGATCGATCGACCCCATTCCTCGATCGATCGATCCCTCCTAAAAAACTGCGTATTTTTCTTCTGTTTGTTTAATCCGGTTAAAATGCATAGGAACCATTGAGTACTATTGTTAGAACATAATGGGATATAGAGAAGACCAGTAGGGTCTAGGTAGACCCCGTTGAGTGAAATTTAATGTAGGATGAGATTTTGGGTTAACGAGGAGTTATTCATAATTTAGAAACGTGAATATTTATGGGTCGTGGGAGATAATCGAGTAAAATGTGCTAAGAACGGATAACTATAATTACGGGTCGTGGGAGAGCCTAATTCAGAAATGTGAATATTTATATCTATATGATTGTGTGATTGTGAAAATTTTATATATCTGTGTAAAAATCATACCCGAGCTACTTGCTATCACGGGGTTTTCAGCGCCAGGACAGTCTTATCTCGATAGTGCCTTTATGGGGGATAACGAATTGTACCGTAGAAGATAGTATCCTTGATACAGGCTATTTGAGTTATAGTCAGATGGTCCTAAGAGATGTGAGGGTATGTGCTGACCTCTTAGTGACTTGGAACTATACATCGCCTCCAATTATATGTGTTTAATTTTAATACAGTTCAAGAGTGAATTCGAACTAGTATTTCCCTTAGTATGAGTGATACGGGGACTTGATAGCAGAGTATGTCAGCACCATAGATTTTATGTGGGGTGCCGATAGTATATATATTATGTAAGTGACTAATATATATATATATATATATATATATATATATGTATGTATATATATACTTAAGTATGGGAACTTTCTACTATGTATAAAAGTAGTTAAGTAATGAATAAATACTCCAACTTTATTATAAGTGTCTGGGAATTTTGTGACATCACTGGGTTATTTTAAATAACATATGATATATGAGAGAGCTTAATTATTAGAAATTAATTATCTTAGCCATGGTATTTATTAGAATGAAACCTTATGGGAGTACGGTAGGCGTGCACACTAAAGGAGAGGTGAGAATTCCTCAAGAGAGTGTCGCATACTAACATGGTTGTTTCATTAGCCGGTAAGCATTTGAAATGCTTGCTAAACTATTTTTAAATGGTTTTACACTCGGGCTCTGACCCGTTTCCTGTTATTTCTTTTCTCTTGTATATATATGTATATATTACAGGTACCCAGCCACAGGGGCATCATGCTTAGATTACTTGGAACGGATGCGCTGCAACTTATGTGGGAGTTACAGGCCATTGCTTAGACAACCTCGTTGTTGACTCTACTCTTATTTTAGTTCTGATTAGTTAGGGCATGTGTCGCCCATTTCCCTATTCTATTGGATTTGTCAGAGATTTTTGTTCATTTATTTTCAGTATTTGGTACTCTTTGGGATGTAATTCGTGTCAGGATGATTTCATTTGTAGTTTTTAAACTTGGTACTTATTTATCTGAATGGATAAATTCTTGTGTGTTAATCGACATCTTTAACATTTATACGATTCTTAAACTGTTAATTATTGAAAAGGTTTTCGTAATGGAATTTAATAAAATAGAAATAAGGTTTAAATTGTTTTGACACTTAGCTTAATTATTTAGGGTGTTTAAACTAGAAATTTATTTTGTGACAGTGATGCTAAGAATGAACCGACCGTTCACCTTGATTTTTAATTTAATAAAGGGATGATCACCCGGTATTTAAATAGGTGGGGTGTCACATACACAACATAAAGAGAGAAAAAGAAACATATTACTCAAAGTGGAGCGATCCCCGATAAGTACGAGTCTATTGAATCTACAAAACAAGTTAGAACCAAGAATAACAAAAAGTTTAAATAATTACACTAGACTACAATTGAAAAGAGAGAAAAAACGAAAGAAAGAAAAAAAAATAACTATTTACAACCTATAATTTTAACTTCTAACTAAATATACACTAGAAGTTAAAATTTTTGAGGATCCACCCAAAATACGCTTTGAGTTTGAAGGATCAACGGTGGACCCTCCCTTGCATGCATTCCTCCTGGGAAATAAGAATTTCATTTGAACAACGGAAGGCATGTGTAAGGCGTAAGAAATGGACCATCACCAATTAAAAATTTGAGAGGGGTGAGGGTGGATTTGGATACTAAGGGGGACAAGACTAAATTGATCTCGGGAAAATTAAAATCACCTCCCCAAGGTTTTTCAATTGGAAGGGGAGGTGGGCAAAGTGCCAGCGAAAAGCCCATGAGATGAAGAATCTCAATATAACAATCTCGTTCAAGAATCGGATCAAAGTTCTCAAGACTTTCATCTGGTTCTTGCAATAAATTTAATGGTTAGATAATAGCGGGGAACAAAGGAAAAGAAGGACCATCAACCTTAATACAGTTGGAAGAATTAATAAAAGGTTGAAATTCAAAAGTTCTTGGATCACGCTCAATGATTTCTTCCTCAAAAAGGGGTGGAGGTGAAACACGAGTTTCAACCTCAACCAGGCTTTGAGAAGATGAAATGAACTCATTGAGTTGGGCGTTGATTTATAAAAACCAAGATTTAGAACTGTCGAGTTGGTCATTTAATTCCTTGAAAGCTAAGTCATTATCAAACCAATAAGAAGACATAATATCTTCTTCTGAGGTTCGCTCATAGCTAATGTATTCCCCTAAATGAAAAATTTCCTCCAAATGAAATGAATGATTACTTGAAAATTCTCGACTTTCACTTTTAAGATGCTCATACTCAGGAATTTGTAGGAATTCATGCATAGTCTTGGGAGTGTAACATTGATATCTATTTTAATAACAATTGAAACTATTAAAAGAGTTAGGGTGAGACATTTCAAAATAGAAAATTCAAGAAAAGAGCGACAAGCACAAAAATTTGAATTTCTCGAAACAATTTAGCACAAGTTAAGAAGAAAAGCCAAAATAAAGAATACAAAGACAAATTAACTACAATCTGTAATAAAATAATCCCCGACAATGGTGGCATTTTGATGCGAGGAAAACCGAGCATCCGTGTAGGCAGGCTGGTCGTTGTTATCAGCTCCCTACCGCGATGCAAAAAACCTAAATACTAACTACACATAAATGGAGTATATTTGTAAGTTCGGGTATCGAAAAATCCACAGGGAGTGTTCAACATGCTTTAATTGATTTATTACTTCTAAAATAAAATTGTAAATGGTGATAAGGTTGGAAATAAAGAAAGGGGGATGATAAGAGAAGTTAATTTCTAATTAACACTAAACAAGAATGACAAATGGCAATATGTTCACATCCCGCAATGGGCTAAACAACGCATAATTAGGATTTTGATTCAAAAGCATTTAATTGAGAATAATCAATTAATTATAAACATCATACATGAAGGAATTTAATCCAAAAATGGGAGATAAAACATTTAATAAAAAATGGTCATAGGTGGATTAAATTCGGAGTATCACTATAAACACTAATGTTGTGTGACAAATAAAGTTAAATGCATAACATTCCAACTTTAATACACACGGTTTTAATTAAATGCAATTTTACACAAAACCTAACTTTCGGAGCTCAACGTCCATCAATGGCGGAACCATAGCCCTAACCCTTAAACTGCCTAAAATACATGATTAAATTAATTAAAAAAACTAATTAACAAAAGCAAATAAGAAATAAATTAACTACAATAAATTATCTAGGCAAGAAAAGTGAAGAAATAATGTAAACAAAGCATGGATTAACAAAGAAAATGATGACTAGTAAAACAATACTTACAAATGGGCAAACACCCAAAGAGGAATGGAGGAGGGGGTGGCTCCCAAACAATAATACCCTAAAAATCTAACGTAATGAAAGATATTTAAAAATACAAACCAAGTGTTGTTTATATAGTAAGTGGAATTAAAAATAAAGGGAAAAGGGAAAAGAAATATTAATAGAAAGCAGTGTTGGATATCAGGGAGGACCGGTCGAATGAGGGCCAGGGGCGGTCGACCGGTGGTGAGGTTTGAGTTCCCTTGTTTCCATCGAAGGCTAAAATCATAAAGATCGATCGACCAGGGGCTTAGGGTCGGTCGATTGGTGATGGAATTTATCGTGACCTACTTCCAATCAAATCTATTTGGTTTGGCCCCAGAATCGATTCGGACCTGCTTGTGTTTGAAGATTGGCCTTAGGTGGTTTCCTTTTAGTACCTCTTCCTCTTAAAGACCTGTAATTTCTTCGTTAGGACTTGGACTCGTGAACCATTTAAGGCCACAAGAATCTAAATCAGAGGGATTCAACTTTTGTGAAGACTTTGGGCAAAAATCCCAAAGTGTGAAATGACTCAAATGCCCTTAAACGTGCAGTTATCGATGAAACTTTGTCAGAACGCTATAGAACTTCACACTAAGCAGCATAATACCTATAGAAGCTCAATTATACCTCGCAAAATATTTAAATGTATAAAATAGAGTTTGTCTACTTAACGAGCATAAATATCAGAATTAAAGTACCCGAGGGGGATAAAATGCATAAGTATAAAGGGAGAATAAATTCAGTATTCGTGTCGAATCAATATACCTGGTAAAACACCGAGAGATCTTTCATCGTGGAAGTTTGTGTAGAGTAACCTTGAGTTCCATCATATATATAGCTTTGAGCCAAAAATTCCCATACCAAATGTCACATCTACTTTGGGTGATGTCACCATCCAGTTAAACACTATTCAATCCAAACTTGAGACCACTATGGTATTGGGGCTGTCAGATAATTTGGTGAGCCACCTCTGTGGTGACAGTCCTCTAACGCACAGTGGTTAGTCAAAAGGCATGTCCTGGCATTTAATGGTCATGACATAAGGTGTACCTACTCATCAGGCATTTAATGCTTATGATGTAAGGTGTGAGGGGGATGTCTTTCACAGTTATGAAGGATTGAGGCATCTCTGGAATGGTACAGGTTATTTATGGACCTCAACCACCTTCGAGAACAAAGAGTTTTTTATAGAGTGTTTATTACTAGAGAGAGAATATATCAGAGAGAAGTTATTACAAGCTTGAGAGTTTACTCACGCACAATTGTCATTTATTGTGAAGATTTTAATAGCTAACCAGAGATCTATTAGAGGTTGTTGGTGTGTTGGTTCCCTGTCAAGGTGTATCTAAGGTGCTTACTTCTCTCTCCCTTTGAATGAGTTACTTCTGAGTTTTTTTATTATCATTTGAGTTATACATAAGAGATTTGTGAGACTGAGTGTTGATTACATACAACATTGTGTGTTCATTTGTCTTTACTAAGAGTTCTTGGACTATCATTAATCACCATACCTATAGGCGGTATTGCATATACTGGTATTACTATTCTCCCAGACTTCAAGGGGACTACGCTCTTACAGTCACTTTCCTAATTATTATCTCCAGGATCTTCTTTCCTCGACCCTCCCCTGCTCCTGTTAGTCAGAGTATGAGAAAGATCTTGAGGGTTAACTCAGGCCAAACCCCCTTAGGGTCGGTATCCCGCTATGTTCCTTAGAAAACTTCTTCATTTCACATTGTCCATGAGCGAGAGGTGGGTAATGTTGAACGGGTCCTAACCTTTTAAAAATTGATGCTTTTATAATTCTAGTGAAGGTACTAGCCCTCTGCTGTGATGGTCACTTTTTCCAAGTCACTGATATTGTTCTTGAAATGTAGGAGGTTTTTCTTGGTTTATACGAATAGTATATGCTTCTTGACTGGGACTCAAACTCTGCCTCTTTTTCCTCATCTTCTTCCATTGGGACTTAATCACTTGGATTCTTCCTTTCATACCTCATTTTGAGCAGAAGGGATAATTCCACATTTTTACTTCTTACCCAATATGGTCTAAATTTTCTAAAAATATTGAGAATTTCCATTGGGGGGATTTGGATACCCCTAATATCCAGAGTATGAAGGTTCACAATCCCTTCTAATGGTCTTCCCATTAATGTTTGGGTAAGAGACAACAATTGTGACTTCATTTGCTCTTGATTTGCAATCATCATTTTCAGTGCTCAGGTTAGATCTGCCATGTATAATGATTATGCACTACTAGAAGCGTGCATTTTGCCTTTAGGTGGTGGATGTGGTAGGTCTAATGACATTTTTTATCAACGAGTTGATGTTTCACGCAAGGAATTTAGACAAAAACACTAAATATGAGAGTTAATAACAAACACAAAATTTACAGATCTTGGTTAATGTTTTTACCCTAAATTTCCAGATCTATATAATAAAATTTATTAGGGATGAACTAGTGGTGATTTTTGGATCAGAATACCAGACATATAGTGATGAATAGTAATTTTCATCCAGAATAACACTTAAACTAATATCAAGTGCATGAGATATCCTAAAAACTGAGTTGATAATGAAGAAAGAGGGGTAAACCTTTAACCCAAACCATTAAACTATAGATCTAGATCTTAGCTAACTCAGATTTTTGCCTATAAATACGTTGTAGACGATTCCAATGATAAAAAAACAACTAAGTTAATAGTTGATTCTCACAAATAGAGCTACTCTGATGTTACACTGAAATGTAAAATCGAGATAATAGGATGAAAAACTCAGCAAGTCAATAACTAAATAGTTTATGATATGATGACGAACAGGAAATGTAGTAAATAAGTTCAAATTAAATATCAACATAAAGGATTGAGAGTGTTTCAGATAAAATGGCCTACATCCACTTTGAGTTAGCGATAAACTCAGCTTATCGGACAAGTTAGATGGTGCAGTTCTATTTATATGTGGATATGGGTGAAATGTGCACCCTAAGGCACTTGGAGAATGTCAATTGATGTGATAATATTGACTATTGATAACTATTCACGTACAATAAAATCACGTTTACCCATTTGCATAGGCTCGATATGACTAGAATACCCTCTTTGGTGATTATTGTGAATTCTTAGCTGTTTGCCACAATTTGGCTGACCCTGTGAGGCCATGAGTATGAGGCCGACATTGAATCAATATGAGGTTGATCTTGAGTGAATATGATATCTACCCTATGAGGATGACCCCTTTTAATCTGAGGTACCAAAAATGTCCTTTTTGTAGAGGCGACCATTTCTTGGATCATAGATAGGTTTATCTGAGGTTTGACGTGAAGGAGAAGATACATGTTATTGGGTAACCTGACATTCGCTATGTATGCTCATGTAGTGGATATCACATTATTGCACTACCAGGATCACCAAAACCTCCAAAGAGAGGGAGCCAAAGAAAGAGAATGTTAAAGCTAGCTAGGGGTCGAGGACTGTTGAGGGTGGTGAGTTGTCCTGGGGACAGGGAGGTTCACAACAACACTAAAAAGGTCAGCTACAGGGGGAGCATCCACCTAAGAGGTTCATAGGAGATAAGTAGTGATGACAGGGCATCTAGGAACAGAGCCACCCCAACTAGGGACGGCATGGTCGACATCATTAGGGCCAGGAGGGCTAGGGTCAAAGAGGATGGGCTAGCAGGGCCAGGGCTAGGGATGGAAGGGATGGCCTCCCAATTGAGGGATATGTTTTTCTTTTGGTGTGCAGGGCGACTCTTTTAGGAGGTTCCCTAGGGTTTTCAATTCGGATAGGTCCAGTTCTAGCAAGGTCAGGCTCAGGGGTGGCAGCAGTTTGGGTCATCCCCTCTGTTTTATCAAGCATTATCGCTACCGTCGTAGTACCTAGATTTGCCAGAATTGAGAGACCAAATGCATGGACTCTCACAACTTCACTATGGATGTGTGTTCAATGTCTTTCAACCAGATAATCTGGCCCCACCTCACACTATTAAGGGTGCATTTTACGTTTTTCGTAGTTATGCACGAGTTTTGTTCGATATAAGAGCATCACAATCGTTTTCTAGTTACACTTTCGCTTTCATGTCAGGGTTATTAGAGATCGCTGCCACTGTTTTGATGCATGTGGACACCCTAGTAGGTAGGGGTGTTGCCTTACGTTAGGTTTGTAGGGATGTGGTATTTGAGATCGTTCATTTGTTCTTTTTCAGTGATTTATTCCATTTAGACTTACAATGTCATTCTAAGGATGGATTGCTTATCAAAATACCACACACAGATAAACTACGGTAACCACATTTGTTATTCATGGACAGGAGATATATCTGATAGCCATGCGTAGACTCCAGGGATGTTCTATCACACCCTCATACTATAGAGATGCGAGTTCATCTGAGGGGGTCACCATATCTTTAGAGTTGATATCGATAGTCCAGCAGTTTTTGGGTGTGTTTGACAAGGTACCGGGGTTAGCTCCAGCACGTGAGACAGACTTTGTCATCGATTTTGTGCCAGGAACCAGTACCCTTGCAAGGGCACTATACCGGATGGCTTCATCAGATATATGAGATATGCATGAGAAAATTTAGCAATTATTGAGCCAAGGGTTCATACGGAGGAGCAAGTCTTTATAGGGAGATCTAGTATTATTTGTGAAGAAGAATGATGGTTTGCTCCGATTGTGTGTTGATTATCGAGAGCTGAATGAGTTTATAATATGGAACAAGTATTTATTTCCCGGTATCAAAGATATGTTTGATCAATTGAGGGGCACATCATTATTTTACAAGTTTGATTTACATTAGGGTATCATCAGTTACGTGTTTGGCATGAGGATATTTTGAAGATAGTTTTTCTTATGCATTATGGATTGTACGAGTTATGAGTTATACTATTTGATTTAACCATTGTGAAAATGAGGTTTATAGACTTCATCAATATGGTGTTGCACCCATTCTTAGATAAGTTCATCGTAGTGTTTATTCATGACATCTTGGTGTATTTTCGATCAGAGGAGGAGCACACACAGCATTTGAAGTTGGTTTTAAAGACACTACGAACATTCAAGTTGTATAGTAAGTTCTCTAACAGTGGATTTTATCTACAAGAAGTGTGAGCGTGCGGCTTGCAATAGACTTTTCGTGCATAAGTAAACTTATTTGCCGAATAAACCCCTAATACCTACAAGTTAACGACGTTATCCAAAAGGGGACCAATTCAAACTTTTACTTGAATTGTAAACTTAGCTTAAACAGGTTTTACTTAGCCAAGTTAATTAAGTTCTATACTTCAATTATTTAGGTTAGTTTCTAGTTATTACCCTACCTTTTCATATGAGGTGATATATGGAAGATTTGTAAAAATAAAGCACACTGTGTTTATTTTACGTCGCAAAAATCCTTTCCTGGGAAAAACGACGAACTCCTCTAGGAGTTACCTAATCTACTTCCACTAAAACAATAAAACCAACAGGAACGATTTACAAACAACAAACTTGACAAATAAAGAAGAAAGATATAGCGATTACCCCACACGACCAAGACTCATACCTGGTTGCTTATTCTTCTCTCTCTTTAAGTCTGTCATCGCTTGTTATTGCGTTCTACACTTCTCAGCTTCTCCCTTTTGCTCTTCTATCTCAAGATTAGCTCAGTGCCTATTGTGTTATTTTCTAGTGAAGTGATAGTGTGTGGTGTACTATCCTATATGACACACACCCACACTTAATGAATACATACCAAATGCTATGCAACAGATTATATCTCCTATATATCTTCGCAAGTCTTATGTCAACTCAAGTCAAGTCTTCTTGACTTTCAATACAGTTTTGAAAAACTTTATTTTCTTTCATAAATCTTGAACACTAGACTTTTTCAAATATTTACACAATAAATGTGTCTAAGTGATTATAACGTGATTGAATATGTGTGAGTGATATGATATGAAACAATTCCTGAAAATCACTTAAACAATCAAGATATCATATACACACAAGAATCAAGATTGAAAATATCATGTAACTGTTTCAAAAATTATTTAGATTAAAACAGACGTTAATCTAATATAATACCACAAAACAACTTGAATCAGTTTTAATAGAATACAATATTCACACAAATGACAAATTCCTCTACATGCACTCTTAACTAAGGAAAGTAGAAATGTCAAAAATTATTTTAAGATAGAAAATCAGGTAGTTCTTATTCTCACATTAGGTTTCAAGAAGTCTAGGTTTAAGAAACTAAACCAGAAATACTGTTTTCTATTATGTAGCAGATTTCTTAAAAATTTTAAAACGATATGTTTTAAACAATTAAGATCACAAGAAGTTGTTCGTGTGTGTAGTGTTTATATATATATTAATATAAACTATACTTCATCAGGACACTAAACAAATATTCTAAATCTAGCAGATAACAAATCTGAAAATACAAATAAAACTTGAACAATAATAAGAACACTTACAACCAGATTTTTCAAAATGAAAAATCAACAAAATCTGAGATGAGAGATTCTGAAAATAAAAGCATCTACGCTTGAATCCACAACAAGGTTTTGAGACTCAGCAATGGATTTTGAAGAACACACAAAAGATTTATCTCTGAAAAATATTGCTGCATAATCTCTCTCTCAAAAAAATTTTGGCAGAATTTTGGCACGAATATAAATTTTCTGGGGTTGAAAAAAGGGGTAATTATATCTAGGTCCCATTTATGGGGTCAACAAGCTTATAAGTCCTATTGACTTTTTAATAATCCCATAGGTCCTATTCCAACTTTTTAGGAAATTTTTTCACAATTTTACCCTTTTAAAACCAACCATCCGTAACTTCCTTGAGGAAGTTACATAAGTGGTTGTACTTTTTTTTTTAATCTTTAAATGATCATAACTTTTGATTCACAAATCCGTTTTTCGCAAAATTACTATTTTTGAAATCTTCTGGACGAGATCTATCAAACAAGATCCATGAAGACTATAAAATTCCAAAGAAATTTTTTTACACAAACAGTAAACTTTACTGTATGCACTAGAATATGAAATAGTTTTATATATGTGACATTTCACAAACAGACAGTAACATTTACTGTGGTAATACTACACAGTATATATATACATATATATATATATATATACACACATCCGGTGGATCCAAACGCTCTTTTTTCAAAAATACCTTATATTTAAAGGTTCGCGCTAACGGCATCCAATCCTTACCACCATTGTTGGAGCTTCAACGACCTTCGTCAGAGCTCCGATTTGGGGTGGGTAAGGGTGGCATGTGGTGCCGCTGGCACGGACCTTTGAAAATAAGAGACTTTTGAATAAATGGGCTTTGGATCCACCGGAGTATCATGAGGTGCCGCTGGCGCGGACCTTTGAAAATAAGATTGGATAAATGGGATCGGGATCATTTGGAGCTCCAATTTGGGGTGAATAGGGGTGGCATAAAACTTTAAAAATAGGAGCATATTGGATATATATATATAATTTGTAAAAATGTCATAGATATTAAACTTTATTGTATACACCAGAAAATAAAATAGTTTTATATCTGTGACATTTTCACAAACAATAACATTTACTGTGATAATATATTTATGAAATAGTTTTATATGTATAACATTTTCACAAACAGTAACATTTACAGAGTTAATATTACATAATATATATATATATATATATATATATATATATATATATATATATATATATATATATATATATAGAGAGAGAGAGAGAGAGAGAGACACACACACACACACACGGTAGATCCAAACCACTATTTTTTTTTTTTCAAAATTACCATATTTTTAAATGTTTATGCTAGCGACATTCAATCTCCACTACTACCCACCCCCATTGTCGGAGCTTCAACGACTTTCATCAGAGCTATGATTTGGGTTGGTAGTAGTGGCATAGGGTGCCGCTGGCGCGGACCTCTGAATTTAAGAGAATATTAGATAAATGGGGTTTGGATCCACCGAAGCTCCGATTTGGGGTGAGTAGGGGTGGCATTGAGTTAGGTTTATATCTATAACATTTTCACAAGCATTAACATTTACTGTGTTCATATAACACAGTATATATATATATATATTCAAGCCTCTTTTTTCTGATATTATCTTATTTTTAACGGTCCGCGCCAGCGGCATCCAATCCCCACCCCCTTTATCGGAGCTACAACAACCTTCATCAGAGCTTTGATTTGAGGTGGCATGGGATGCCGATGTAACATTTTCACAAACAGTAACATTTATTATTTGTGAAAATATTACAGATATAAACCTAAACCAATGCTACCCCTACCCACCTCAAACTGGAGCGCCGGTGTATCCAAATCCCATTTATCTAATATTCCCTTATTTCCTAAGGTCCGCGCCAGAGGCACTTCATGTCACCCCAAATCAGAACTCTGATGAAGGTTGTTGGAGCTCCGACAATTGGGGTTGGTGGTGGTCAGGATTAGATACCGCTAGCGCGGGCAGTTAAAAATAAGACAATATCAGAAAACAGAGGTTTGGATCCACCGTATATATATATATATATATATATATATATATATATATATATATATATAATAGATATAAACCTAACCCACTGTCACCCCTACTCACCCCAAATCGGAGCGCCAGTGGATCCAAACTTCATTTATCTAATATTCTACTAATTTCATAGGTCCGCGCCAGCGGCACCCTATGCCACTACTACCCACCTAAATCATAGCTCTGATGACAGTCATTGAAGCGTCGACAATTGGGGTGGGTAGTGGTGGGGATTGAACGTCGCTAGCGTAAACCTTTAAAAATATGATAATTTTAAAAAAAAAAAAGGTTTGGATCTACCGTGTATATATATATATATATATATATATTAACTTAGCAAATGTTACTGTTTGTGAAAATGTTATATATATTGTGTAATATTAACTCAGTAAATGTTACTGTTTGTGAAAATGTTATATATATAAAATGTTTCATAAATATATTATCACAGTAAATGTTATTGTTTGTGAAAATGTCAGAAATATAAAACTATTTCATTTTATGGTGTATACAATAAAGTTTAATATCTATGACATTTTTACAAACTATATATATATATATATATCCAATATGCTCCTATTTTTAAAGTTTTGTGTCACCCCTATTCACCCCAAATTGGCGCTCCAGATGATCCCGATCCCATTTATCCAATCTTATTTTCAAAGGTCCACGCCAGCGGCCCCCCATGATACTTCGATGGATCCAAAGCCCATTTATTCAAAAGTCTCTTATTTTCAAAGGTCCGCGCCAGCGGCACCACATGCCACCCTTACTCACCCCAAATCGGAGCTCTGACGAAGGTCGTTGAAGCTCCAATAATGATGGTAATGATTGGATACCGCTAGCGCGAACCTTCAAATATAAGATAATTTTGAAAAAAAGGGTTTGGATCCACCGTATATATATATATATATATATATATATATATATATATATATACTGTGTAGTATTAGCACAGTAAATGTTACTGTCTGTTTGTGAAAATGTCAAATATATAAAACTATTTCATATTCTAGTGCATACTGTAAAGTTTACTGTTTGTGTAAATTTTTTTCTTTGGAATTTTATAGCCTTCATGGATCTTGTTTGATAGATCTCGTCGAGCAGATTTCAAAAATATTAATTTTGTGAAAAACGGATTTGTGAATAAAAAGTTATGATCATTTGAAGATTAAAAAAAAAAGTTCAACCACTTATGTAACTTCCTCAAGGAAGTTACGGATTGTTGGTTTTAAAAGGGTAAAATTGAAAAAAAAGTTCCAAAAAATTAGGAATAGGACTTATATGTAAGAGAAAAACATGATGGGACTAGAATGTATATAAGAACGTCTAATAGGATCTAAACGTAAATGCCCCTTGAAAAAATTGAAGACCAAAGGTCCGTATTTATAGACAAAAGAGAACCAGCCTGATTGGGCCAAAATAAGTCACAAGGATTGATTTAAATCAACACAGACCATTGACAAAAATTAGATCCTACGATCAAAGAAGAAACACAAAATGCAATGTTTAAAATGTGACACGTGTGTACAACTGTAACCAACTTGCGTACTAGAAACGCAACAAACAAATATTACCATTTTAAACAAGAGCAAATTATATCTAGGTCCCATTTATTAGGTCAACAAGCTTATAAGTCCTATTTACTTTTTCATAATCCCATAGGTCCTATTCCAACTTTTTAGGAAATTTTTTCACAATTTTACCCTTTTAAAACCAACCATCCGTAACTTCCTTGAGGAAGTTACATAAGTGGTTGGACTTTTTTTTTAATCTTTAAATGATTATAACTTTTGATTCACAAATCCGTTTTTCGCAAAATTACTATTTTTGAAATCTGCTCGACGAGATCTATCAAACAAGATCAATGAAGACTATAAAATTCCAAAGAAAAAAATTTACACAAACAGTAAACTTTACTGTATGCACTAGAATATGAAATATTTTTATATATGTGACATTTCACAAACAGACAGTAACATTTACTGTGGTAATACTACACAGTATATATATATATATATATATATATATATATATATATATATATATATATATATATATATATATATACACATCCGGTGGATCCAAACTCTCTTTTTTCAAAAATACCTTATATTTAAAGGTCCGCGCTAATGGCATCCAATCCTTACCACCATTGTTGAAGCTTCAACGACCTTCGCCAGAGCTCCGATTTGGGGTGGGTAAGGGTGGCATGTGGTGTCGTTGGCGCGGACCTTTGAAAATAAGAGACTTTTGAATAAATGGGTTTTGGATCCACCGGAGTATTATGGGGTGCCACTGGCGCGGACCTTTGAAAATAAGATTGGATCAATGGGATCGGGATCATCTGGAGCGCCAATTTGAGGTGAATAGGGGTGGCACAGAACTTAAAAATTTACGAGCATATTGGATATATATATATATAGTTTGTAAAAATGTCATAGATATTAAACTTTATTGTATACACCAGAAAATGAAATAGTTTTATATTTGTGACACTTTCACAAACAACAACATTTACTATGATAATATATTTATGAAATAGTTTTATATATATAACATTTTCACAAACAGTAACATTTACTGAGTTAATATTACACAATATATATATATAACATTTTCACAAACAGACATTTACTGAGTTAAGACTACACAGTATATATATATATATGGTGGATCCAAACCCTATTTTTTCAAAATTACCTTATATTTGAAGGTTCGCGCTAGCGGTATCCAATCCTTACCACCATTATTGGAGCTTCAACGAACTTCGTTAGAGTTCCGATTTGGGTGGGTAAGGGTGGCATGTGGTGCCGCTGGCGCGGACCTTTGAAAATAAGAGACTATTGAATAAAAGGGCTTTCGATCCACCGAAGTATCATGGGGGGCCGCTGGCGCGGACCTTTGAAAATAAGATTGGATAAATGGGATCGGGATCATCTGGAGCGCCAATTTGGGGTGAATAGGGGTGGCACAGAACTTTAAAAATAGGAGCATATTATATATATATATATAGTTTGTAAAAATGTCATAGATATTAAACTTTATTGTATACACCAGAAAATGAAATAGTTTTATATTTCTGACATTTTCACAAACAATGACATTTACCGTGATAATATATTTATGAAATAGTTTTATATATATAACATTTTCACAAACAATAACATTTACTGAGTTATTATTACACAATATATGTATAACATTTTCAGAAACAGTAACATTTACTGAGTTAATATATATATATATATATATATATATATATATATATATATATATATATACACACGGTAGATCCAAACCTCTTTTTTTTTTAATTACCATATTTGTAAAGGTTTACGCTAGCGACATTCAATCCCCACCACTACCCACCCCAATTGTCGAAGCTTCAACGACTTTCATCAGAGCTATGATTTAGGTGGGTAGTAGTGGCATAGGGTGCTGCTGGCGCGGACCTCTAAAATTAAAAGAATATTAGATAAATGGAGTTTGGATCCACTGGCGCTCCGAGTAGGGGTGACAGTGGGTTAGGTTTATATCTATAACATTTTTACAAACGTTAACATTTACTGTGTTATAACACAGTATATATATATATATATATAGGGTGGATCCAAACCTCTTTTTTCAGATATTATCTTATTTTTAACGGTCCGCGCCAGCGGCATCCAATCCCCACCCCCTTTATCGGAGCTCCAACAACCTTCATCAGAGCTCTGATTTGAGGTGGCATGGGATGCCGATGTAACATTTTCACAAACAGTAACATTTATTATTTGTGAAAATATTACAGATATAAACTTAATCCAATGCTACCCCTACCTACCTCAAACTGGAGCGCCGGTGTATCCAAACTCCATTTATCCAATATTCCCTTATTTCCTAAGGTCCGCGCCAGCGGCACTCCATGTCACCCCAAATCAGAACTCTGATGAAGGTTGTTCGAGCTCCAACAATTGGGGTTGGTGGTGGTCGGGATTAGATACCGCTAGCGCGGGTCGTTAAAAATAGGTTTGGATCCACCGTATATATATATATATATATATATATATATATATATATATATATATATATATATATATATATATATATATATATATATATATATATATATATATATATATATACTGTGTTATAACACAGTAAATGTTAACGTTTGTAAAAATGTTATAGATATAAACCTAACCCACTGTCACCCCTACTCACCCCAAATCGGAGTGCCAGTTGATCCAAACTCCATTTATCTAATATTCTTTTAATTTCAGAGGTCCGCGCCAGCGGCACCCTATGCCACTACTACCCACCTAAATCATAGCGCTGATGAAAGTCATTGAAGCGTCGACAATTGGGGTGGGTAGTGGTGGGGATTGAATGTCGCTAGCGTAAATCTTTAAAAATATGGTAATTTAAAAAAAAAAAGGGTTTGGATATACCGTGTATATATATATATATATATATATATATATATATATATATATATTAACTCTGTAAATGTTACTATTTTTGTGAAAATGTTATATATATATTGTGTAATATTAACTCAGTAAATGTTACGTTTTGTGAAAATGTTATATATATAAAACTATTTCATAAATATATTATCACAGTAAATGTTATTGTTTGTGAAAATGTCAGAAATATAAAACTATTTCATTTTCTGGTATATACAATAAAGTTTAATATCTATGACATTTTTACAAACGATATATATATCTAATATGCTCCTATTTTTAAAGTTCTGTGCCACCCCTATTCACCCCAAATTGGCGCTCCAGATGATCCCGATCCCATTTATCCAATCTTATTTTTAAAGGTCCGCGCCAGCTGCCCCCATGATACTTCGGTGGATCCAAAGCCCATTTATTTAATAGTCTCTTATTTTTAAAGGTCCGCGCCAGCCGCACCACATGCCACCCTTACCCACCCCAAATCAGAGCTCTGACGAAGGTCGTTGAAGCTCTAATAATGGTGGTAAGGATTGGATACCGCTAGCGCGAACCTTCAAATATAAGGTAATTTTGAAAAAAAAAGGGTTTGGATGCACCGTATATATATATATATATATATATATATATATATATATATATATATATATATATATATATATATATATATATATATATATATATATATATATATATATGCTGTGTAGTATTAACACATTAAATGTTACTGTCTGTTTGTGAAAATGCCACATATATAAAACTATTTCATATTCTAGTGCATACAGTAAAGTTTACTGTTTGTATAAATTTTTTTCTTTGGAATTTTATAGCCTTCATGGATCTTGTTTGATAGATCTCGTCGAACAGATTTCAAAAATAGTAATTTTGTGAAAAAAGGATTTGTGAATCAAAAGTTATGATCATTCGAAGATTAAAAAAAAAAGTTCAACCACTTATGTAACTTCCTCAAGGAAGTTACGGATTGTTGGTTTTAAAAGGGTAAAATTGGAAAAAAAAGTTCCAAAAAATTAGGAATAGGACTTATATGTAAGAGAAAAACATGATGGGACTAAAATGTCTATAAGAACATCTAATAGGATCTAAACGTAAATGCCCCTTTAAACAATGCGTCGTCATTTCAAAAGAAATGAATACCAGTTCTAGTTTATATCAAAAGCCGTGGGCAGATTAAGGATTGGGATCCAGCTGTAACGCACCAAAAATACTATCGTTGGTAACGACATCGTTTTAAACAAAACCCAGTTTTAGGTAAGAAAACAAAACCGTGGGTATCAGACGTAAAACGTTGTCGTTATTATTAAAAAAAACAAATCTGTGAGTTGTACACTAAGTACCAGGACGGTCGAGTCATCTTAATCAAAAGACACACCAACAATTATGGTATGGGGTAAAACGCCTAAGGCTATAAGGTTTATACTGAAGCCAAGTTATGGCAACAGATATGGGAAACAATCATTAACATATATTATTATATATTACATAAAATATATATTAACACTAATACACATGTGAACCGTACGTATATTTATCTATCTAATATGGGAGAGGGGTGTTTGAATAGTAACACGATCTAACGGGTGTAAATTGTTCTCTTGGTGCGATCTAATGGGCTTAGAACGTGCCACATCATAAGGAGAGCATTATGAGGTGGCAAATGAGAAAAATGCTCACTTAAACCCCAAACCCACACCGACTAACTCATTCACCCGTTCTCTCCCATTCTCCCCCAAAGAAAACCTATTCACACTAAGCTTTCACCCCTACCTCTATCACAGCCGCCGCCCCTCTCCACTCTCCGTCGCCCCTCTTCCATCGCCGTCGCACCTCTCTCCTTGCTGCACGCTTCTCCCATTTCTCTACCCCTCCAAAATCCGAAATCCCTCATCCCTCTCACACTCCCTCTACGGGCTGCCTCCCTCTCCACTTCCTTCCACACTCCAGTTCCAATGACTCAACCATAGTTCCTCACCGGATCCGGCCACGGTTTCTTCACCGGAGCTTCACCGGTCACGGATCTTCACCCCGGATCCGGCCACGGTTCTACATCGACTCTTCAGCGGCCACTGATCTTCACCCCGGATCCGGCTACGGTTCTACACTGGCTCTTCAGCGGCCACGGATCTTCACCCGATCAACCAACGAGTCAACCCACCCGATCAACCAACGAATCACCGGATCCGACCACGGTTTTTCATCGGATTTCACTGGATTTCACCGGGTTTCACCGGATCTTCCCTGGTATTCCAGGTACTTTACTAATCATTTGATTTTTGTTGGTTTTGTTTGATCTGTAGAGATTATGAGATTTCCAACCACGTTTTTTCATCGTATTTCATCGGATTTTAGCCGATCTTCACTGGTATTCCTCTAATCATTTTATTTTTTGTTGGTTTTGTTTGATATGTAGAGATTATGAGATTTTTGTTTTCCTTTTTAATATCGTTTTTGTTTTCGTTTTCATTTTTGCGGTCTGAATAATTTCTTTTACGGTTGCAACCGTAAAAGACTTTTGTTGGGTGTCACATTTTTGTTTTTGAAAATTTCCCCATTTTTTGACTGATTTGTTGGTTTTGTTTGAAGATAGTTTTTTTTACATATCTTAATGAAGTTATCCACGTTTCAATGTCTGGGTTTTAGCATTTATTAGTGTAGATTTGTTTCCATATACCTAATAATTTTTATGGATTGACTAAAGTGCTAATTTATATTGAAGATCTGTTTACACATACCTAATAATTTTTATGGGTTTTAGCATTTATTATTGTAGATCTGTTTCCACACACCTAAAATTTTGTTTGGAAAAAATTTAATCTGATAAAGTATCAATTATTGGACATGTATTTCAAAATCACTTATAATATTGTCATTTTGTTTGAATGATTTAAATTGGTTCTGCAGTGAAAGAAAACACTCAGTCCTGAATCCAGGGAGAAGAAAGATAAGGTTGAATGATTTGAATTTAAAATTTGTAGGGTATAAAATTATATTTTTGGTACATTTTGGAGATCTAACCACGTTTAGGCTTCATTTTGCAGGTACTTTTGCATCCTATATGGGTTTGTCTTTTATTTTATGAGCTTGCACGAGTTAGAAGTTCGTCCAGTTTCTTTCTGTTTTGATAGTTAAAGGTTTTATAGTTCTATCTAGGAACATTTAGTAAAAGCAATTGAAAAGACAACTTATGTTTCGTAGGCAATTCAGTTTCTTTCTGAATTCCGTAGGCAATTCAGGTGTACATGCCAATTTTAAGGATCCGTTTTTGTCTATGTTTCCATTTAACAATGGATTCTTGATAGCTCCCTCCCCCTCCTCCCCCACTCACGCACACATCGCACACATTGAGTGTGATAAGAGTATAGTCTGGATCGAATGGATGTGTGTATATTGCGTGTATATTCAACTCTATATGGATATTCAGTCGTTCTTTTTTTTTTACTTGATAACTGATATGTCGTTTCCCATCCATGATAGGATCAACCAAAGATTTGGTGTGTGAAGAGCAGTCATTTACTTGGTTTCCCCGGACATGAATCTAAAACTCACCAGACTTGATCAGGTATACATTCTTCCTCTATTTTTAATCCCAAATCTTTAGGTATTTTGTGTTTATTTTTTTATCCACGCATAGTTTTGAGATTTTTTATATTTGTTTAACAATCTGTTTGGTTAAACAAGTTTTTGGCCTCACTGCTTTGATTGTGTTGGCTGACTTCATGGGCATAACTGTCTCATCGACTGTAATTTCCGACTGTAATTCTGCTTCCAGTGACGATCATCTACCACCAGTACTTTGAGATGTTTGAGAAGGAGAAAGCCAAGAAGGGATCAAGTGTCCCCAACATTTCAGTATGGGCTCTATAATCTTTCTACAACATTTAAGTATGACCTAAGGTACACATCCTGAACAGTTGGGTTCTTTTAAAATATGATTTCATCGATTGTGTATTCTAAAGTTATTTAGTTTCGGAAGAAAACGAGTTTTTTCATGTTTTCTTAATTCTCTCTTTTTCTGTCTATGCTTTGCTTGAAGAAAATGAGATGAATGTGGAAGGTTGGTTTTAATGGGCAGTAACTAACAACTACATGGGTAACATTATTTAGGTATTTTCTAATTTCTATACCTTGCCAAAGTATTGGGGAATAAAAGTATATTTGACTATTGACATAAAAGTATTGGGGCATAAAAGCATAGCTGACGAAACATAGTTAAGAAAAAATTATATTAGTATCAAAACTCAAAAGTTCGATGTTCATGTCTACTAGCAATATGCGCAATCATTAGTTGAAAATGTCTGGCAATAGTTAGCAATATGCCTAATTATTAGTTGAAAATGTTTGGCAATATGCCTCATAGTTAGGCATATTTCAACTAATAATTAGGCATATTAGTTGTTCATGAAGTGTGTTTAGTTATTCATAATCATCTGTTGATTTAAATTTTGTTGTTCATGACATTTTATTGGCTTTGACTTTCAGCATGTATGCAGTAGCAGCAGGTGGGCATTTTGGGGGGGGGGGGGGCTGAGTGGTGATCGCACCAGCAGGTAGGGGTGATGTCAAGGGTTGAGTGGTGGCGGGTTGGGGGGGGGGGGCGCAGCAGCGGGTTAGTGTCATGGGGGGGGGGGAGGGGGAGGGGGAGGCAGCAGCTGGTTGGGGGAGGGGGGGCTGAGTGGTGACAACTCTCTCTCTCTCTTCTAACCCTACGTTCATCTTCTCCCTCATTCTCTCTCACTTCTGCGCCGCCTCCCTCTCTCTCTCCCTCTCTCATCTTCTCCCCCCACCGCCACCCCTCCCCCTCCCCCTCCGCTGCCCCCCTGGTAAAATACCCCCCTCCCCCCTTCCCCCTTCCCCCCTCCCCCCATGCACACAGACACGCACAACTTTCTCTCTCTCTCCCTCATCTGCTCCCACCCCGCCGCTCCCTCCCCCCGCCCCCACCCCCACTCCCACACACGCACATAAAAACACACACAAACACTGATCGCACACCCTCATCGCACACACACAAACACTGATCGCACACACAAATCACACACACTGATCGAACACACGTTTTGATTCATTTTTTTTTGTTGTCTACAGATTTTCAGCCATAAGGAATTTATCATATGTTTGTGGTTTTCTTGACATCAGATAATTTTTCATTTCTGATCTCTACTTTTGCAGATTCGGAGATTTTGCAGATCCGGAATTTTTCATATGTTTGGTTTTCTTGACATCATATTTTTTGTCTTTTTTTTGCCGTTGATCCGAATTTTTTTGCCTTTTTTTACTATTGCTTTTTTCGTTAAAAACTCATCTCAGATTATTGTTTTTTTTTGTTTGTTGTGTACAGATTTTCAGCAGATCTCCTGCGTACGAGATATAAAAGATTTGTTTTATCGCAAAATAGGAAGAAAACTGTCAAGGAACAGCAGATATTATGACATATTGTTTAAAATTACGTTGTTTTGTTGGCACAGTGATGTACGAGTCACTATTTTGGTGGTTGAAGTGTTTTTTATACCTCAAGCAGGTGGATAGTCCTATAAATAAAGGAGACTCTGCCCAAGTTTTTAATTTTTTTTGTCTTTGTATTGAAATTAAAGCGGGTCGATTGTTATTTTGTTCTTATTTTAACATAAAAGGTTCGTACCACGGTGTATGTATATATGTACATACACACGTTTGTATGTATGTAAATACGATGTTTGTGTAGCGAATTTAAATTTTGAACACAATTTAAATCTCGAACACGATATGAATTAATATTTTTTTACATATCTCGAATACAATACCCAAAAAAGCGACACCATATATAGATGTTTTGTTGGGGAAAAATATTTTTATCGTATTGCGATTTTGTACTTAGGAAATTTTTGTCGTATTGCGATTACGTATTTACGAAATTTTTGCTGTTTTGCAATTACGTACTTAGGAAATTTTCGTCGTGCCTTCAGGCACGGGCATATACTAGTATATATATATAATATCTTACACACAAACAATTAAAGGCTACCACACGTCAACAGTAAAAGGATAAAGCCTTACGGGCTTGAATGGGACAAGCCATCAGACTATACCTAAGGGGATACGCATGCTTATAAACATATATATATATATATATATATATATATATATATATATATATATATATATATATATATATATATATAAAATAATGTAAATGACAACAACTGAACACGCCAACAGTGAGGGGTTAAATCGAATGCAGTTTGAGGCCAATAGCTTTAATTCAAAAACGGCTAAGGCCAGAGATATATATACATATATTAATCTGTAATATACACACACGCATAAGCAAAATTTTCATACAAAAATTTATTTTAAACATAAAAAAAATATTATTCTGCAACTTTTATTAAAATAAAAAATTTAGTGTCAACACTTATTTTCAAAGAAATATTTATTATAACGAAACACAATACTATCATGAGACATGATAAACAAAATGCAAATGTAACGTGGTATCGTGTCCTACGTGACAAAAATTCCTATGAGCCATAAAAATTGAAAATTACCTTTTTCTTAAGAAGGCGGACTGAATCGAGTGCTCATTTGATGTCGATGAATAAGGAGGGCTTGACATCGATAGGGGGGCACGCAAACCTAAAATACAAAATTATTTTGTCAAAATTTACGTCCAACTCTATGAAGTCCTATATAGATAAAGCATAGAAAACAAACCCTAGGTGTGCTCTATATAGGGACCTTCAAACTCCCCCATTGGACTAATTTTGACAAAACCCTTGAGTACATCAAATGATATACTAAGGAAAAATAATTCGTAATATGTCCTATACAAAAGAGTATCTAACTACCCACCCATCCTAGAAAAGAAAAGACACAACTCAGATGCACGACTGATGAAAACCTGCAAAACATAAATACACTTTCTGCCAAGAATTCAAGTTAGTAGCATTTGCTCTACCAAAATAATATAACAGAACTAATTGTGTAGAAATGTATGATATGGGACAAGCATGAAAGAATAATCAATAAATAATACGAAATGATGTACTCAACTCTCCCCCATTTTGACTAAATAGTACAATGGAAGAAACTAAAACAGAAAAGTGTTTAGAAACTGCAAAATGAATGTCTCCTAAATTAAAAATGATTTTAAGAGATACCGGTTATTAGTAGGTATCTTTACCCTAAAATCTCAGAGATCTTGTAAACAGGATGCAGATTAAACACAAACTAGTTATCAAGTATTGTCATTCCTATCATATGTCTCAATTTTTCAAAACGAGGTTTATCTAACGGTTTTGTAAATAGATCAGCAAGTTGATTTTCGGTAGGAATATGTTCAATTATAAGCTCTTTCGATTCAACCAACTCTCTAATGAAATGATGCCTTATATTAATGTTCTTAGTCCTACTATGCTGGACAAGATTTTTAGCAATGCAAATAGCACTTTCATTATCACAATAAAGGTGAACTTTGGACTGAATTATACCATAATTAGATAGAATTTGTTTAATCCAAATTAGTTGAGCACAACATGCACCGACAGCAACATATTCAGATTCAGTAGTTGATAAAGTTACACTAGTTTGCTTTTTACTAGACCATCCAACTAGATTCTGTCCTAAATAATAGAAACCACCCGAGGTGGAATGACAATCATCTGTGCTACTGCTCCAATCCGCATCCGAGTGCCCAATTATCTCATAAAAGAGTTATTGGTATACCAAAGTCCAAACTCAATTGTGCCTTTAACATATTTCAAAATATTTTTAGCACAAGTAAGGTGAGACTCTTTTGGACTGGATTGAAACTGCGCACAAATACAAATAGCATATTGAATATCAGGTCTAGAAACAGTCAAGTATAATAAACTACCAATAATGCTACGGTATAATATGGGATCTACATCCGGGACACTATCAGATTTAGATAATTTGGTCTTTATAGCCATGGTTGTAGATGAAATTTTAGCATTATTAAGTCCAAATTTAACAAGTAAATCCTTAGCATACTTAGATTATGATATAAAAAGTCCATCACTTTGTTGTCTTACTTGAAGTCCTAGGAAATATTGTTACTCCCCCATAAGTGACATCTTAAATTCATTACTTATGTCTTTTGAAAACTGTTTAACTTCATTTGGTGAGGTTGACCCAAAAATAATGTCATCTACATAAATTTGAGCAATCAAAATGTCATTTTTATTAGACTTTTTAACAAAAAGAGTTTGATCAAAACCTCCTCTAACAAACCCATGTGAAGATAGAAAAGCAGTCAAACATTCATACCAAGCACGAGGGGCCTGTTTTAAACCATATAAAGCCTTTTTAAGTGTATAAACTTGATTAGGTAGTTTGGGATCATGGAAACCTTTGGGCTACTTAACGTACACTTCTTCGGAAAGAATACCATTAAGAAAAGCAGATTTTACGTCCATTTGGAAAAGCTTAAATTGTAAGTGACAAGAAACAGATAGAAGTAATCTCACTGATTCAAGACGAGTTACCGGGGAAAATTTCTCGTCACATTCTATTCCTTCTATTTGAGAATAATCATGTGCTACTAGTCTAGCCTTATTTCGAACGACTATCCCTTTTTCATCGGCCTTATTTTTAAAAGTCCATTTTGTACCGATTACTTTGATATCCTTGGGCCTTGGGACTAAATACCACACGTCATGATCCGTGAATTGAGCTAGCTCCTCTGGCATCGCATCAATCCAATATGAATCACTAAGTGCCTCATTTACTAATTTTGGTTCCACAAGGGATACAAAAGCATCCATATGAGCTACTTGACATAATTGATTCTAGTCCTCACAGGTGCACGAATATCACCCACAACTTTTGCGGAGGGATGATCTTTGGAAAACCAGTTAGGCACGGCAAGGGTTGGTGCTGGTAAAGATTCATCTTCTGTCAAAACTGAATCATTTAAAATATTTATATCCAAATCAGTTTCTACAGGTGGATCTTTACTAACAGGTTCAATAGTGTTGTCAATTACAACAACATTAATGGACTGTACTATAGATTTGGTTCTTAAGTTGAAAACTCTTAAGTCCCCACTATTCTGAGAATATACAAGAAAAATGGATTTATCACCTTTGGCTTCAAATTTAGAAAGATTATCACGATCATTGCAAACATAACAAATGGATCCAAAAGTACGAAAATAGTTAACATTGGGCTTTTTGTTGAACCAAAACTCATAAGGTGTCATTTTGGTATTCTTCCTAAGATATACACGATTGATAATGTGAAACGCAGTAATACAAGCTTCTTCCCAAAAGTATAAAGGTAAATTTTTAGCATGAATAAGGACTCTAGCCATTTCTTGTATGACTCTATTTTTCCTTTCAACAACCCCATTTTGTGGAGGAGGTTTTGGAGCACTAAACTGATGAGAATAACCATTAGCCTCACAATATTCAATGACAACAGTTTCTTTAAAAATCACCACCTTTATCACTTCGAATTCGGGTTACTTGGGTGTCTTTCTCATTTTCAATACGAGTCAAAATTTTCAAAAAATTGTTAAATGTTTCTGACTTGGCTTTCATGAAATCTACCCAAGTAAATCGAGAGAAATCATCCACAATGACTAGGATATAAGAATTTCCATTTAAACTAACAGTCCTAGTTTGACCCATTAAATCCATGTGGAGAAGTTCAAGGGGTGCAGTGGTGTTAATGTCTTTAACCTTTTTATGAGGGGATTTGGTAATCTTACCCACTTGACATGGACTACAAACAGCAGAGGGGCATTTCTTTATTTTAGGTAAACCTCTAACAAGGTCTTGTGATGATAACCGATTTTAGGTATCAAAACTGATGTGTCCCAACCTATTGTGCCATAAGTCAGAATCATCCAAAAGAGTTACATTACAAGACAAGGAGCCAAAAGCTTTGTAACAGTTATTTTAATGTAATCTTCTCCCATTTCAGTCAAAACATCACAGGAAGTTTTTAAAAATTTAACTTGGCAACCATTATCACAAAACTGACTGATGGAAACAAATTAGCTCTCATTCCTTGAACTAATAACACATCATTAACATTAGGTAAACCCTATTCATTAAGAATGCCTTTGCCAATGACTTGGGAGGTCTTACCATCTCCAAAGTTAATGTTGCCACCTTTATAATGAACAACATCCTTTAGTTTGGTAATATCACCCGTCATATGATGTGAACACCCGTTGTCTAAGTACCAACCAGCACTATGCATCTCACAACGTAGGGCTGTTAAGACTACAAAAGATTTTAAATTCAAATGTTTTAGCTGGGGTATTAGATCATCAGATCTGATCTAAATAGGCACGGTTTTAAATTTGTTTTGTGCCAAAATATTGGATCTGAAAAAGGATTTGCCAAATGGTTTTGATTTGCAATTGGTCCAAGTTCTAGGTTTACTAAAATAATGAAATGATCCATTGCGGTTTGAAGTTTTATAACCAAATCTCCCACTTCTGGGGTTAAAGTAAAAATTGTCATTTTTCTTTGGAATCCTTTGGCATTCACAGTTTTGGTGTCCAAAAACATCACAAATAGTGCAGAATTTATTAGACGTAGGAAGGCCAGATTTACGATATTTTCTAACAAAAGTTGTTTCAGATTGCTTACAAGAATTGGACATAAAATGTCTAGAAAGTCTCTTAGCAGGGGGGCAGTATCTACAAGTAGAAGCATCAACAAAATTTTCTATGAATAATTCAATGTCACTTTCAAAATAATTTTCAATTAAAACATGTTTTCCTTTGGCCTTTTGAGATGACTTGCTTTCCAATGGAAGAACCATTTCTTCTTTGGCTTTTACAAAGAAGACTGGTTTGGTAAAATCATTAATTTTCGTAATAGGACCATCATAACCAAACTCTCTCGTATCACCATGATAACGTTGGACAACTACTAATTCTTCAAGGTCAACGAATTTTATGTCACAACTACGACACATTTTAAAGGCAGTTTCACAAACTTCTTTAGACTTTTCAACTTGAAAAAGTGTTACACTATATTTATCTTCTAAAGAAATCAGGTTTTCATTTAAAGTGGTAATCTAAATTTTAAATTCAACTGAATGTTTTTCAAAATCAATTTTGACATTGTACATTTCCACAGAATTTCGTTGAGTTATCTTATATTGATTCTCTAGGGACTCAGTAAGTAATTTAACCAAATTAGATAATTCTTGTCTATTTTGCAAGGTCCTAACATACAATTCAGTATAATCATCATAGGCAACAAAATTTTTATTATTCTCCGTGTCAGTGTGTGAATTATTGCAATCTTCATACTTAGTATCACACAAATATGCACATTTAGCATCAAATGGAGCAGTTAATTCTAGCATAGAAGGTTGACTAGCTAATAAAGATTTAGTTGTAGCAATTAAATCAAGCACTTCATCATAATCAGACATTCCAGCTAAATATATATCACCACAACAGTCACACACTTCTCCTAGAAACGCAAGGTAGTTTGATTCAGATTCAGTTTGGTCTTCTTCTGATTCAGAATCAGAGGAATCATCCCAAGTTTTAGTAATGTTAGCCTTGTGCGTCTTAGGATACTTGGAATATGGTTTGGATCTACATTCAGCAATGAAATGTCCAAGTTTACCACAATTGTGACAAGCCAATTTCGATTTATCAATCTTACTAATGGAACTATCATTATCAGACTTTACTTTAGAATTTCTGTTATGGGGTCGATTGGACTGACGAGACTGATTATTCTCTTGCATACGTCTTTTAGCAATAGAATTTCTATGCTTCAAGAGTTTCGTAAATTGGGAAGACATAAGTACAAGTTGATTGTCAATCTAATCAATGTCATCCGACTCCTCATCAGAATCATTATCCGACTCAGATTGTTGCTTAACTACCTTATGTTTGAATTTATTAGGACAAGAAGTTTTAAATGCAACTTTAGAAGAATTAGTCAGATCATTTTTAGCATAAGAAGTAAGATTCTTCCAAAAAGCTGTTTCAAGTTCCATAGTTCTCAATTTAGAGCTAAGAAATTCAAGCGTGAGAGAAAGATCATTTATTTCTTCAATGATATAACGTTTATGATCAAACCTAGGGGCAAGGGATCTCAAAATCTTAGCACACCCTTCCTGATCAGTATACTCTACATCATTAGCATGCAATTGGGTAATAATATCAGTCAAACGCATATAAGAATTATCAAATGGTTCGTTATCTTTCATAACTAACATATTGTATTGTTGAATAAGCATTTGAGTTTTACACCTTTTTGCCCTAGCATCGCCTTCATGTGCTATTACTAAAGTTTCCCGAGCATCCTTACTAGTTGTGCAGTGACATATATGTTTCAATTCATTTTCACTCACACTCATGAAAATCACATTCTTGTCCTTATTATTGAAATTGCTTATCTTTTTCTGATCAACATTTAATTCAGTAGTTTTAAGGTTTCTAAAGATAATGCTACCTTCAGCTATGGTAGTAGTGGGGTTCTTATAACCATTTTTAATTAAGTTCAACACGTCATCTCCTAAAGTGTCTTGAATAAATGCAACCATTCTAATTTTCCATTATGAAAAATTTGATCCATAAAAAATAGGAGGTCTAATAAAATTTCCAAGCCTAAGTAATTGACTTGAATCATCCATTGTTAACAAGGTAAAACGAGTTTGACAAAAGTTTTGAAAAAGATCTTTCTAAAGTTTAGCTCTGATACCACTTGAGCGTGCGGCTTGCAATAGACTTTTCGTGCGGAAGTAAACTTATTTGCCAAATAAACCCCTAATACCTACAAGTTAACGACGTTATCCAAAAGGGGACCAATTCAAACTTTTACTTGAATTGTAAACTTAGCTTAAACAGGTTTTACTTAGCCAAGTTAATTAAGTCCTATACTTCAATTATTTAGGTTAGTTTCTAGTTATTACCCTACCTTTTCATATGAGGTGTTATATGGAAGATTTGTAAAAATAAAGCACACTGTGTTTATTTTACGTCGCAAAAACCCTTTCCTGGGAAAAACAACGAACTCCTCTAGGAGTTACCTAATCTACTTCCACTAAAACAATAAAACCAACAGGAACGATTTACAAACAACAAACTTGACAAATAAAGAAAAAAGATATAGCGATTACCCCACACGACCAAGACTCCTACCTGGTTGCTTATTCTGCTCTCTCTTTAAGTCTGTCCTCGCTTGTTATTGCGTTCTACACTTCTCAGCTTCTCCCTTTTGCTCTTCTATCTCAAGATTAGCTCAGTGCCTATTGTGTTATTTTCTAGTGAAGTGATAGTGTGTGGTGTACAATCCTATATGACACACACCCACACTTAATGAATACATACCAAATGCTATGCAACAGATTATATCTCCTATATATCTTCGCAAGTCTTATGTCAACTCAAGTCAAGTCTTCTTGACTTTCAATACAGTTTTGAAAAAACTTTATTTTCTTTCATAAATCTTGAACACTAGACTTTTTCAAATATTTACACAATAAATGTGTCTACATGATTATAACGTGATTGAATATGTGTGAGTGATATGATATGAAACAATTCCTGAAAAGCACTTAAACAATCAAGATATCATATACACACAAGAATCAAGATTGAAAATATCATGTAACTATTTCAAAAATTATTTAACTTAAAACAGATGTTTATCTAATATAATACCACAAAACAACTTGAATCAGTTTTAAGAGAATACAATATTCACACAAATGACAAATTCCTCTACATGCACTCTTAACTAAGGAAAGTAGAAATGTCAAAAATTATTTTAAGATAGAAAATCAGGTAGTTCTTATTCTCACATTAGGTTTCAAGAAGTCTAGGTTTAAGCAACTAAACCAAAAATAATGTTTTCTATTATGTAGCAGATTTCTTAAAAATTTTAAAACGATATGTTTTAAATAATTAAGATCACAAGAAGTTGTTCGTGTGTGTAGTGTTTATATATATATATATATATATATATATATATATATATATATATAAACTATACTTCATCAGGACACTACACAAATATTCTAAATCAAGCAGATAACAGATCTGAAAATACAAATAAAACTTGAACAATAATAAGAACACTTACAACCAGATTTTTCAAAATGAAAAATCAACAAAATCTGAGATGAGAGATTCTGAAAATAAAAGCATCCACGCTTGAATCCACGACAAGGTTTTGAGACTCATCAATGGCTTTTGAAGAACACACAAAAGATTTATCTCTGAAAAATGTTGCTGTATAATCTCTCTCAAATAAAAATTTGGCAGAACTTTGGCACGAATATAAATTTTCTGGGGTTGAAAAAATTGAAGACCAAAGGTCCGTATTTATAGACAAAAGAGAACTAGTATGATTGGGCCAAAATAAGTCACAAGGATTGATTTAAATCAACACAGACCATTGACAAAAATTAGATCCTACGATCAAAGAAGAAACACAAAATGCAATGTTTAAAATGTGACACGTGTGTACAGCTGTAACCAACTTGCGTACTAGAAACGCAACAAACAAATATTACCGTTTTAAACAATGCGTCGTCATTTCAAAAGGAATGAATACCAGTTCTAGTTTATATAAAAAACCGTGGGAAGATTAAGGATTGGGATCCAGCTGTAATGCACCAAAAATACTATCGTTTGTAACGACATCGTTTTAAACAAAACCCAGTTTTAGGTAAGAAAACAACACCGTGGGCATCAGACGTAAAACGTCGTCGTTATTATTAAAAAAAAAACAAATCTGTGAGTTGTACACTAAGTACCAGGAAGGTCGAGTCATCATAATCAAAAGACACGCCAACAATTATGGCATGGGGTAAAACGCCTAAGGCTATAAGGTTGTACCGAAGCCAACTATTATGGCAACAGATATGGGAAAAAATCATTAACATATATTATTATATATTACATATAATATATATTAACATTCATACACATGTGAACCATACATATATATATATATATATATATATATATATATATAAAATATCGTACACACAAACAATTAAAGGCTACCACACGTCAATAGTAAAAGGATAAAGCCTTAGGGGCTTGAATGGGACAAGCCATCAGACTATACCTAAGGGGATACCCATGCTTATATATATATATATATATATATATATATATATATATATATATATAATGTAAATGCCAACAACTGAACACGCCAATAGTGAGGGGTTAAATCGAATGCAGTTCGAGGCCAATAGCTTCAATTAAACAATGGCTAAGGCCAGATATATATATACATATATTAATATATAGTATACACACACGCATAAGCAAAATTTTCATACAAAAATTTATTTTAAACTTCAAAAAAATATTATTCTGCAACTTTTATTAAAAAAATATTTAGTGTCAAAATTTATTTTCAAAGAAATATTTATTATGACGAAACACAATACTATCATGAGACATGATAAACAAAATACAAATGCAACGTTGTGTCGTGTCCTACGTGACAAAAATTCCTATTAGCCATAGAAATTGAAAATTACCTTTTTCTTGTGAAGGAGGACTGAATTGAGTGCTCATTTGATGTCGATGAATAAGGAGGGCTTGACGTCGTACACACCTAAAATACAAAATTATTTTGTCAAAATTCACGTCCAACTAGATGAAGTCCTATATAGCTAAAGCACAGAAAAAAAACCTTTGTTGTGCTCTGATGCGAGGGGAACCGAGTGTTCGTGTAGGGACACTCTCGTTGATTTCAGCTACCGCTCGACACACAAAAACCTAAGCTACTACTACACTTGTGAGGTAAGCACAGCGGTAACTCCGGTATCGTAAGAAATACACAGGGAGGGTTTGAATTTTAGATGTTAATTGCTTTAAAACTTCAGGAATAAAAGTGTAAAATAAATAAATGAAAAGGTGATGGGTGGTTAAGGTGGAAAAAGAAAAGAATAAGTTACGCTACACAAAAGTAAAGCGAGGATCGGGATCGCATCCTACCAAACGGATCGAAACAACTACTAATCAAGATTCCGGCTCGAACGCAATTTAATCGAGCATTTACAATTAAGTATAAACATCACACAATAAGGAATTTAACCCAAAGTTGCGAGATTAAACATTTAACGAAAAATGGTCACACGCGGATTAAATTTGGATTATCGCTATAAACACTAAAGTGGCATGACAAATAAAGTTAAACGCATAACAATCCAACTTTAATACACGCGGTTTCAATTAAATGCAATTTTACACAAAACCTAACTTTCGAGGTCCAAACCCATAAATGGCGGAACGAAATACCGACCCTATTTATCTACGGGCTAAGCATGAATAAACTAAATTAACACTACAATTAAACTAATTAAAACAAGAAATAAATTAATCTAGGCAAGAAAGTAGAGAAAGCAAGTAAATGAAAGCATGGAAATTAAGGAAAACAACTAAATTAATGTAATTAAAACTAAGGTACAACTTACAAAACAAAGAGTACAAGAGAGGAGTAGGGCAAATCTCCCAAGTTTACAAACCCTAAAATCTAAGACAAAATGATGATATCTCTCTCAAATGAGAGAAAGTTTATTTATACAAAACCAATACCATGGAAAACATGTAATTAAAGAAGAAGAAAAACAAATATCTGCAGGACCGAATCGATTCGGCTGGTCTGAATCGATTCAGTAAGGAGGTTCCTCGAAGGCTGCTAAAGGGCGAATCGATTCGGCTGGTCCGAAATCGATTCGGAAACAGAGGAACTGGCATACTGAATTGGGGCGAATCAATTTGGAGGGTCCGAATCAATTCGGTAATGTGAATTTTTTCAACTGTCTCCCAGCGAATCGATTCGACTAGTCCGAATCGATTCGCACCTGTAGGAATTTGATTCCTTCCCCTGTTTTGAGTAGTTTGAAATCCTCTTCCGCTTGAACTTTCGTAACTTCTTCGATATAGCTCTGATTCGTGGACCGTTGGCCATGCGAAGCTTGTTCAGAGGGATTCAACTTCTGTGAAGACATTGGGACAGTTTCCCAAATTGTGAAATGACAAAAATGCCCTTGCACGTGCGGTTGTGTACGAAACTTCACCGGAATGCATCCAAACTTCATACTAAGCATCCAAAAACCTACAAAACCTCAACTAACCCCTGCAAAACATGTTAACATAGAAATTCGAGGTTGTCTGGTTAACGAGCATAAATATAAGGATTAAGATACCTAAGGGGGCTAATAAGGCGTAGGTTAACAGGTGAAATACGCAATATTTGCATCGTATCAGACCTTCTAACTTACACATTGCTAGTCCCTAGCAATGAAATAGGAAACAACAAGAACTATAAGAAAATAAAAAGAAGGATAAGTACAAAAATGGGATGAAAAAGGATAAGGCCACTTTCGCGGGTGAACGATTGCATTTAGCATATGCAATAAGCCGTTAAACCCCTAGGTTACCCTAGTGGACGAGTGTCGTCTCGTGAGGGTTTTCGGGGATGGTACCCACAAACATCAAATGGTTTCCTCAAAATATGACCAACCCAACATGCGACAAACTCAATAACAACGAAAAAGATTTCAAACATGTTATTAGCATATTGAACGAATTCAAGCTAAAGTCCGTTGTTATTAACAGGTTGAATTCACCTCATAGAATTAAAACTTTAAAAGTGGGAGGGGGGAGAGTAAATGCAAATTATGATTTGGTAAAAACTTAAATAAACCGGATAAACATAAAGCAAGCATATATTCAATCCTCACGGGCATTACGCTCATCAAATGAATTCACTCGGAACGGGAGGTAACACACGGAACATGCGGGCATAAAGAGTAAATGTAAATGGAAACTAGGCCGTACACATGTCACAAATGAAGAACGCTATATATAAAATGAAAAACTGTAATCTCAATGAAAGGATACCGCACACTAAAAGATGCGAAATGCATTTTCACAGATTATCAAAACTATTATGACTTTTGAATTACATCAACCTAAGGTCACATAAGACTTGTAATAGGGTTGTAATATAGGCTAGGCTAGGTTGAAAAATGAAGGAATGTATGTATGGATTCAAAGTGTTCGGGATGAAAACTCGGGATAATGGGAAGAATGCGGGAAATAGAAAAATTGGAAAACAAGTTCCAAAAGGGCATTAGATATATCATCGGGGAGAGTAATCAAAGCTTATTTAAATATATACAACTTTCTCTTTCTTTTCTTTTCTTCTTTTTCTCATTTTCTCTTTTGTTTTCCTTTTCTTTTTGCATTCTCTTTTTCTTCACTTTTTTCACTACTTTCTTTTCTTTACTTATCAAACTCTCATATGCCTAAATTGCAACCGACATCATAACAACATCATTCAATCCCAAGTAACATTCCAAACAAAGGTATGGAAAGTGTATGTATGGTATAAAACTCAAATGTCGAGTTGGTTATGGGAATGGGGTATGAAATGAAAGGCTATATTTAGGCTCAAAGGGGTTAACTAGGGAAACATATAAGGTGACGTCAAGGTTAATATGGGTGATATAACAAAGAATGCCTATGATCATTTCACAAAGTTTACGCAATTCTCGAGTCAAAACAATAGATGAAAATCATGCTCAAGTAACACATTTCAAGTATGAACTCAATTAATGAACGATCAAATGAAAGAATAGAGAGATTACCAACGAATTCAACGTTGTCAAAGAGAAACGAATAGTGTATACACTCACAAACGACGAAAGGTACAAAGCTTACTCGGTGTAAGTATATACGACGCAACAAAAGATGACCGAGTTATAAAAATCTTAAACCAAATCAATATAACGAGGAAAACGCATGTGCTCATGGGATAAAGTTCAATTCATGAAGTTATTCACAATATCAATGATTTAAGGACTAAAGTTTAATAACTTCTAAAATCGAGAACATGCATCATTGAGTTGTCAATCGGATCGGGCAATTATTAAAATTTATCATCGGAAACAAGGCAAAATGCCCAACAAAGGAGAAAAAAGAATGAAAATATTTTTGAAAATTTTCAAATTTTTCACAAAAAGGCATACTTAGTAACTAAATGTGAGTAAATCCATGGACAAAACAAAGAAATGGATAAAATATCCTACACCCCCTAACTTAAATGTTGCATTGTCCTCAATGCGCATTAAGAACACAACACAAAGAGAGGAAAAGAACGATATTACCCAAAATTGGAGCGATCTCCATAAGAATGAGTCCAATGAAATCTACAAAACAAGTTAGTACCGAGAAAAGAAAAAACAAATAACAAAAAGTTAACTAATTACACTAGACTAAATAAAAAGGGAAGAAAAAAAAAGAAAGAAAGAAAATTAAAAAGCTAACTATTTACAACCTACTATTTAGGCTTCACACTAACTATACACTAGAAGTCTAAATAGTTGAAGGTCCACCCAAAAAGGGATTTGACTTTGAAAGATCAACGGTGGACCCTCTAAAGCGAACATGCCTCCCGGAAAATAAGAATTTCGTTTGAAAACGGAAGGCATGTGGGTGGTGAAAAAAGTGAACCATCGCCAATTTTAAATTTTGGGCGGACGATGGGGGATTTGGATACTATGGGGGACAAGACTACATTAGTCTCAGAAAAATCAAAATCACATCCCCAAGATTCTTCAATTGGAAGGGGAGGTGGGGCAAGTGCAAGTGAAAAGCCCATGAGATGAAGCATCTCAAAATAACATTCTCTTTCAAGAATCGGGTCAAAGTCCTCAAGACTTTCAACCGATTCTTGCGATAAATTTAATTGTTCGGGAATAGTAGGGAGTAAAGGAAAGGAAGGACCAACAACTTCAATACAATCGAAAGAATTAACAAGAGGTTAAAAATCGAAAGTGCTAAAACTTGGCTCACTCTCAATTATTTCTTCAACAAAAAGGGGTGGAGATGAAACGAAAGTTTCAACCTCAACCCGATTTTGTGAAGAAATAATCTCATGGAGCATGGCATCGGTTTCTAGAAACCAAGCTTGAGAACTTTTGGATCGGTCATTAATTTCCTTTATCATTAACTCATAATCAAACGAACAAGAAGACATTTCATCTTCTTGTGCGGGTTGCTCATAGCTAACGAATTCCCCGCATTCCAAACTACCCTCATAAGGCGATGAGGAATCACTTACATACTCTTGAATTTCATGCTCAATGCGCTCATCTTCAAGAATTTGTAAGCATTCTCTCATTGTTTTGGGAGTATAACTTGGAAAACAATTCTCATAACAATTAAGGTTATCTAAAGCGTAATAGCGAGACATTTCAAAATAAGCTATTCAATAAAAGCGATAAGCACCAAAATTTCAATTTCTCGAAATAATCTAGCACAAGTCAAAAAGAAAGGGAAAATAAAGAATACAAATATGAATGAAAGATATACTACGAAACAATAAAACAATTACAATCTAAAACCCACTGCCCGACAACGGCGCCATTTTTGATGCGAGGGGAACTGAGTGTTCGTGCAGGGACACTGTCATTGATTTCAGCTCCCTCTCGACACGTAAAAACCTAAGCTACTACTACACTTGCGAGGAAAGCACATCGTTAAGTCCGGTATCGTAAGAAATCCACAGGGAGTGATTGAATTTTAGATGCTAATTGCTTTAAAACTTCAGGAATAAAAGTGTAAAATAAATAAATGAAAAGGTGATGGGTGGTTATGGTGGAAAAAGAAAAGAATAAGTTACGCTACACAAAAGTAAAGCGAGGATCGGGATCTCATCCTACCAAACGGATCAAAACAACTACTAATCAAGATTCCGGCTCGAAAGCAATTTAATTGAGCATTTATAATTAAATATAAGCATCACACAATAAGGAATTTTACCCAAAGTTGCGAGATTAAACGTTTAACGAAAAATGGTCACACGCGGATTAAATTTGGATTATCGCTATAAACACTAAAGTTGCATGACAAATAAAGTTAAACGCATAACAATCCAACTTTAATACACGCGGTTTCAATTAAATGCAATTTTACACAAAACCTAACTTTCGAGGTCCAAACTCGTAAATGGTGGAATGAAATCCCGACCCTATATATCTAGGGGCTAAGCATGAATAAACTGAATTAACACTACAATTAAACTAATTACAACAAGAAATAAATTAATCTAGGCAAGGAAGTAGAGAAATCAAGTAAATGAAAGCATGGAAATTAAAGAAAACAACTAAATTAATGTAATTAAAACTAAGGTACAACTTACAAAACAAAGAGGACAAGAGAGGAGTAGAGCAAATCTCCCAAGTTTACAAACCCTAAAATCTAAGACAAAAATGAAGATATCCCTCTCAAATGAGAGAAAGTTCATTTATACAAAACCAATACTGTGGCAAACTTGTAATTAAAGAAGAAGAAAAATAAATATCTGCAGGACCGAATCGATTCGGTAAGGAGGTTCCTCGAAGGCTGCTAAAGGGTGAATCGATTCGGCTGGTAAGAATCGATTCGAAAACAGAGGAACTGGCATACTGAATTGGGGCGAATCGATTCGGAGGGTCTAAATCGATTTGGTAATGTGAATTTTTTCCACCGTCTCCCAGCGAATCGATTCGGCTGGTCCAAATCGATTCGCACCTGTAGGAATTTGATTCCTTCCCCTGTTTTGAGTAGTTTGAAATCCTCTTCTGCTTGAACTTTCGTAACTTCTTCGATATAGCTTTGATTCGCCCACCGTTTATGGTCACGCGAATCTTGTTCAGAGGGCTTCAACTTTCATGAAGACATTGGGCAACTTTCCCAAATTATGAAATGACAAAAATGCCCTTGCACGTGCGGTTCTGTATGAAACTTCACCGGAATGCATCCAAACTTCATACTAAGCATCCAATACCTACAAAAGCTGAACTAACCCCTGCAAAACATGTTAACATAGAAATCCGAGGTTGTCTGGTTAATGAGCATAAATATAGGGATTATGAAACCTAAGGGGGCTAATAAGGCGTAAGTTAACGGGTGAAATACGCAATATTTGCATTGTATCATGCTCTATATAGGGAGTGAAGTTCTTAGGTCATAATGTATTTGAGCCTGGGATTTCAACGGATCCTAGAAAAGTATCAATTGTTAAGGATTAGGGAAAAACCATGACACCTACATAGGCCAGGAGTTTCTTAGATTGCTTGGTTACTACAGGAGGTTCATTCAGGGGTTATCGAAGATTTTCGGGCCACTGACTCACCTCACTCATAAGGGGGTACCATATGTTTGGATCATCGACTATCAGAGGTAAATCAAGGAAAGACTCATGGTCTCATTTGTTATTGCTTTATCATGGGGTGTAGTAGAGTACATGATTTACACGGTTGCATCACTTCAAGGGATAGGTGGAGTATTGATATAGGAGGATATGAACATAGCTTATGCGTCTTATAAGATTAAGCCTCACAATGGAAACCACCCCACCCACGATTTGAAGTTGGAGGCGGTAGTCTTTATTATTCTTATCTGGAGGCACTACTGATTGGGATAGATATTTACGATATTTTCCAATCATAAGAGTCTTCAATATTTTTTCACTCAAAGGGAATTGAACATGAGGTAGAGGATATGATTAGAATTTGTTTAAGGAATACCACTTCTCGATTCAGTATCATCCGAGGAAGGAGAATATGGCGGAAGACGCTTAGAGTTGTAGACCGACCGTTACCTTAGTACCGATGTGGGTAAGCATGCGGATGAGTTAATCGATTTTTCGACAAAGAGGTGGAATACCTTGCATGATATGGATTTTTTCGATGCATTTTTGGAAGTTATGGATGTTACACCAACTATTATGTCACGGATGATATAGGCATAGACTTTAGACTCCCTTTTTCAATAGAAGGTGAGAGATACTTTATCATGGGGAGTTTCTTCTTACTCCATCGACTCAGCTAGAAGATTGATATTTTATGGACATTTAGTGGTGCCAGAGGGTACTAAGTTATGGCAAAAAAAATTTCTCGAGGCTCATGGTTCGCGGTACATGGTTCATCATAGAGGGAACAAGATGTATGAAGATATGAGGATAACATATTAGTGGGTTGAAATTAAAAGGGACATATCCAGGTTTGGATCCAGGTATGCACCTGTCAACTAGTAAAAGCTGAGCACCAGAGACTAATTGGGGAGTTATAGTCGTTAAAGATCCTCTTGTGAAAGTGGAAGAGCATATTTACGCATTTCATTATGGCTTTTCAAAGGACCCGGATGGTCTATGATTATATTTGGGTGATAGTTTATAGATTGTCACTAGACTTTTCAATACAGAGATTATGCATTTTCATGGAGTACCTCTTTATATTGTGTCTGACATAGACAATACATTCGTTTCATGATTTTGGAGGGGTTTTTAGGATGCTATGGGAGTGAAGCTGAACTTGAGCACTAATTTTAACCCTCAGTCAAATGGTTAAACTGAGAGATTGAACTAGATTCTAAAGGATATTCTTCGAGCTTGCATGCTGGATGTCAAGAGGAGTTGGAATCAACACTTACCACTCGTGGAGTTTTCATACAATAATTTTCATTAGTGGACTATTGCTATGGCACCCTACGAGGCATTGTATGGATGATCATTTCATTTGTTGATCTATTAATTAGAGTCGGCGGAGCACAAGATGTTTGGGTTGGACATCATTTGTGAGACCTCAGATAAGGTGGCACTCATTCGGGAGCATATGAAGACACAAAAGACCGATAAAATAGTCACGCTAGCAAGAGAAGGCGTAAGTTGGAGTTTAAAGTGGGTGATTTGGTGCTAATGAGGGTCTCCCCAATGAAGGGAGTTATCATATTTGGACCCAGGGGAAGTTGACACCGTAATATGTCGGTCCCTTCATGATACTAGATAGGGTGGGACCAATGGGGTATCATTTTGACTTACCTGATCATCTTCAGTGAGTACACAATGTCTTCAACGTGTCCATATTAAGGAAGTTTTTGAGGGACGAGTTAATCTATCAGCACATCGACCTCGACGGGATAGAACTACAGACAAATGCAAGCTATAAGGAGCGACCGTAGTGTATTCTTAATCGAAGAGAGCATATTCCCACGATTGAAGGTCATGCCATTAGGTATATTCCAGTGGGGACACCATAGCAAGGTTGAGTCCACTTGGGAGATAGGTTAGGACATGCGCGCAAGATATCCATAAATCTTCGAGTCGGGTAAATAATTGAAATTTTGAAGACAAAATTCCTTATTTTAGGGGGGGGGGGGGGGGGGGAATGAAATACCCCATATTTCTTGTGCATTATTTAATTGTGAAATTAATTATTATTACTTGCTCTAACATGTGATGTCACTATTTATATTTTATATGTGTTATATAATCCACACGTGAAATCGAACTTAATACATGATAACACATTAATTAAATAATTTTAAGTGACTTATTATTATGGGCAACTATGGGATGGTCAAGGACTAGGTGATAAGGGTTTTCTTTTTTGGATTATCCCCTCGGTGTCAGGTCCCACCGATAGTGGAGTAGTTTCTTATAATGTCTTGTCGCGCATAACTAATTAATTATTAAATAATTATTCTATTTGACTCCTACCAGTTACTATATTGATTTAATAAGATAACTAGTTTATTATATATTGTCTAATTTTCGGTTGGTATTTGGGACGTTTAGAATATTCATTTTTTTACTTAAAATGGTGGGTTTTAAGTCTATTGGGCTAGTATATGGCTTGGGTAGAGTTTTGGTCCATTTGGACTATCTGTAATGACTTATCCTTTGCTGATGCCTTGAAGTTATATGCATATGATAGCCTATAACTATATCTGGTACGCATGAGGGATCCCCCAAGGTAATAGGGATAGGCCTTCGTATTTTGTGGGGGCTTGTTCGTATCCCCTATACTTGTGTGTGCTGGGATTATACTTTTGGATATTTAATAATGAGATTATTTTTAATTTATTAATATTACACTAGAGATGGATACACCAACTTTTAATATTAAAACTACTTAATTATATTCAAGTAATAAGAATTATAATTAATTATTGGATTCATATGGACTTAGGATTAGAACTACATGTTATATTTAGGGTTGCTTAGGTTGGGTTAACTTAAAAACAACAAAAATATGAAAGTAGGATGTGTTATTATTATTGTAGCCCAAATTGGGTTAAATTCGTACTCTCCGTGGACTTTCTTGGTTTAATCCTATTGTTGAAATCTATTTTCAGGTTCTAGGCCACCGTTGTCACCACAACCCTAATCTCACTTGCATTCTTTTGAGTTCCATCTTTTACATAGGATGTAGGTGTTGAGCCTGTGTGTTCTTTCCTTTAATGTTTATTTACATTTTTTAATGAGTTGGATTATTGTATTAGTTACATTTTTTGGAGATGGTTTATATTTTAGACGGTTTGTATGTTCCCATGATGGACTTTATTTACTATTCATTTTCATGATACCAGATATGATCTTATCTTATTCACATTGTTATTATCAGTTCTTTGGTATGATTTTGTTTTTCCAATCATGCTTAAGATGGTACTTAATTGTTTTATACTCTTGTACTACTTATTTTTGGATCTAGTCAATCTAGCTATAGATTTTATGAGGTGTCACGTAGATACTTACACTATGGCTACCATACGATGGGACCATCCATCACCCTCTCCACCAATTATGGTTGTACCTACCCCACTTATCGTGAGGAGTTAGGAGAGGGAGAGGATTACCATCACCAAGGGAAATCTGCTTGAGTTCACTTGTGCCACAAATCATGTTGCCTCACAGTAGTGGAGGAGAAACATAAAGAGGCACCTAAATCTAACAGAGCGCTCGAACATATAGAAACCGATGTTCGCTAGCTGTAAGTTAGTGGGAGATATGCTTCAGTGGTGGGAGTTAGTCACCATTAATGCAGAGATGTTAAGGATGACCATCGGGTAATTCTGGGGAAAGATCACTAAAATTAATATAAAATGATTTGTTAAAGTAAGGACATAAAGATTAATTTGCAAAAATTTATCATAATCCCAATTCACCTGTAACACCCTGCCTAATTAAATACCGGGTGGCCAGTCCCATACCAAATTAAAACAGAATATAAAGTTGGCTCATTCTTAGCATCACTGTCGAAAACATTTACAACTCACCCAATACCCAACTAAGCTGGTGTTAAAAACATTCCAAATTTTAATTCAACCAAATCCATTTTTACTTTAAGAATAACACAACACACTTTATTCTACAACACTGATAACCAAATAGATAACACAAAAGAATTTAAATGCAATTGGAATAAACATTCCCAAATAATATTAATCCATTATAGTAATCCCAACAACATTAAATGTATTAAAAAGACACAAATCCAATAGTATTTGACCCCGATAGGAAAAGATAACTGAACCCTTTGGGCGACATGCCCTAACTAAAAGAATACCGTGAATCAAATGAAGGTAAGCATCTAAGCAATACTCCATAGCTCCATAGCTCCATAGCTCGTCAAAATCAACTAAGGTTGGCGTCACTGCTGCTGGACACTTGATATAGAAGATACAATAGAAAAGAGAATATGCAAGGAAACGGGTCAGAGCCCGATGTGAAAAATGATTTATAAAACAGCAAGTATTTAACAAGTGCAATAAAGCATTCATTATGTACATGTTAGCATCCCACTCTCACTTGCTATTCTCACCTCTCAACTAGAGTTCACACTTAACAATCATTAATATATGAATCACCGTATGTCCCATACCATACGTTATACAATCATTCTTATACATTATTCATTAATATATGAATCGTTTCTCATTAACATGAATCATTTCTCATTAATATGAATTAAGCTTCCCAATTCTATAAGAATAAAGATTCATTAACTTAATTCCATTATCTTTTTCTATTCATCGTTATCTACAATTATCACCGTAGATAGATTTAACCACAATATTTATCCATCCATTCATTTAATTCATTATATATATATATATAAATATTCATATATAATACGGCACCCCGAGTCATAGCTGCGGTGCAATGCATTACTCTAGTAACACGTCCCATCATCGATGGTCGCCGAATAGGGGACTAAAGGTTCGGTAATGATTCCTCGAACCACAAACAACAATATACAAGTTGGAGGCGAACATAGTTCTCGTATCCATGGGTCACGCACATACCTACGTTCCCACAGTCAGCGGACTTATCAACTCCCCAATAAGCCTTTCATATACCTATGTTCTCGAGCGACAAATCAAAGATCCCATGGATTCATCAGGATATGACTGCCCTCACACGCAAACCTCCCACCGATAGCAAGTAATCTAGGTATGTCATAATCATAAATCAATCAAATATGCATTATTATACCTATAACATACAATCAACAAGGTACTCACATTACCCTTAGATTATTCCCATACGTAGCATTATATCTATTTAAATCCCACGTATTAAAATATCATAACTTTACTTCTTAATTTAATTATCCCCGAGCCTCACTCAATACTCACGGTTCAAATAGGTTTTTCCTCAACATATATTCAGTAAGAAGTAACTAATATTCTACTGGTCCATATCATCATATTTCCCAAATTACCACGGATTAAACTCTCCCTTAATTAGGATTATAACCGATAGTTTCTAATCTCTTATAAACATATCTACTATCACTAGGATTGATTACCATCATCACATGGCTCATAGTCTATAGTGTTTCATTCACACTATATGACTTAACAACAAAACCAATATCCTCGCATCCTATAACATCTCTCCACTCCCGACATCGTTAAGGTTCATGCGCGGAACGTCTCGCAAAGCGAAATCCAAATAAGGAACCCCTCCAATAAGTACTACATAACCTTGTGGAACGTGGAGGTCCGTCAACTTCAAATACACAATCGGGATAACCTCATCCCCTCTTTCAACCAAAAGTGGTCTAAACTCCCATATCTATCCAGGTTCCATACCACTATGCGTTTGTATTACACTTAGTCCTTGTGCAATCGATAATGAGCTTAAACTCAGTCCTTGATATTCAAATTATAACCCTAAGGCTATCCAAGCGTTATATTAAATCTCCCCTACTGGACCTATCTTTAATCCTCATGAATACCAATTAGAATCCAACAAATGAATCTAGCAATCGATATTCCTTTAAATTAATTATCATTATTCTAATCAATTAAATCTCAATCAAATTAATTCAAATCTTAACTAGGGCTTACTGGTCTTTTCTAAATCCAATAATATCCAATTGATAATCACCAAAGATCTACAAAAGATTTGGGATAAGATTCAACATTTAAAATGAAACAACTTTAAAAATCCTGGGGAGGTCTATTGTCGAAGGCAGGGGGTCGATCGATCGATCACTCAGGTAACAACCCAGTTTTTCTGCATTTCTGCAACTACGGGTTTAGCCATTTTTAATCATGCAGACCTTCATATTAACAACCCAAACGACTTATAATCCTTACTACATGATATATCAACATATACAATTGATTTCTAATGATCTAAACATCCTGGAATCATTAAGAGATTGAATTAAAAGCACGTTTCTATCCTTATTTCCAGAAAATCATTGACATAATATCTTCAAGAACAAAACAATGGTTTTCAGAATTTCTTCAATAGACATATGATTATTTCGTGGATTACTCTCAACCTAAAACATGACTTTAATTCCTAAATAATTTCATATTCCAGAAATACATTTAACAACTCCATTATTATCTTCCAAACATGAAAAACCATATCTTTTTATAACTATTCTAACATGGACAATATACAAACTTAGATTGCCATTATCAAACACTTGCCTCTAATGAAGGTATGATCCTTTGGTGTAGTATATCACAGGTGGTTCTCCCTTCTCCGGTGAACTTCCGGTGGTGGTGACCTTTGGTCTTTGTTCTTCTCCTTCCCAAGTAAGCTTTTCTCTTCCCAAGCAACCTTTCACTCTCTCTAAGAAGACGACTTCTCTATTTTGTGTAGAGGAGATGAATAACCCACATACACTTAATCTCCAAATACTTATAATAGGACAAAATTCGAAATCACTATTCATCCCCCTATAAAAATGACCAAAATGCCCTTTTGGGTTGTCTTTTCATTTCCAAATGACCCGAGACTCAAAATTAACATCCAAATAGACTTTTCTGACTATTTTGAACCTTCTGAATGCAACGACGCAGTCAAAATGACTATAAGGTCGCTAGAAAATAAATTTCCTTTTTTTAATCTCACGATTTACTCCCGACACGTCCCATATCGCGTCCGACTAAAAATCCAAATTACTGAATTAATATCACACCGGCATATCAATAGCATCACATTCATATATTACCTAATTATTTTTAAGTAATATTCAGAATTATACATTTTAATATCATCAATTCGAATAAAACCCAAATGAATTAATTAATAATAAAATCCAATTAATCCATTAATTTAAAATATAACCCATTTTAAAAGTCATTAAAATCACAGGGTATTACATACTTCCCCACTTATAACAAAATTTTGTCCCGAAATTCAGGAATACAAATCATACCGATAAGGTCAACTCCGAGTATAAATCTCACATCGCAAGAAATCTAAGACGTACCGCCCATACAGTACATTATCAAAAATCCTCATTGATGTTTTACGCCAAGCCTCACCATATAGTTTCAACTGAATCGTATATAAATATTTACCCAATCTTCCCTATACCATCCTCATGACAAAGTTTGAGAAAAATGAGCCTCACGTATTAAACAAGTAAATCCTCAAGTCACAACTACTTACTCTTTCACAATTATGAAAAATACTACAATCCAACTATCCAGGGCGCCTATACTCCCTATCGTACCACTTTCCTTATAATATTTATCGCAAAGCTTATAAACTCATATCCTAAAGACCTATCTTATTTTGACTCCCAACGGTTATTAGTTTCATGCGTAGGGTGTCTTACAAGCGAAATCGAAACAAGGAACCCCCCGATACACTACTACCTAAAGTAGTCGGTCATCGAAACTCCTCAGGTCTTTAGTCAATAGTTTATAACCTCTCTACAAGTTTTTATCGATTTCGAATAAAAGTTTACTCATCTACTCTCTTATTAAAGACAAGATGCTAGCTATACGCTCTAATATATCACAAATTAACCCACGACTATAGTCACATCATGATCGGACATTCCCAAAGTAAGTAATTCCTCAATAAAAATTAAAACCACGTGATGACATGAAAATATAGATGTCCCACACCCCTCGGTGATTCTACGTAAGTAACAGTGCTATAGGCTAAATTTAGCAATCCTATTACCCACACAATATCAATTGCTACAAAAATCAATATACTCCTCATAACTCCTTAGATAGAAAACATACCCCCGTTCGCGGGAGGTGGTTGTTGAATCCCAATATTATAACTTTGCTCCGATGAGTCAAGCAAAATTTTACCCCAAATTTTCAGTTCTAGTTAACCACACTCCACTATATGCCCAAGCCTTTGAATATATTGCCTTCGTTAGGTAACACACACAATTCCCGCATTTCAAGAACTTCTACTGCTGACTCTCCTCAATTTTCCATAATAGGGGTGACCTCGACTACGGTCATCGTACTTGAACATACTTCGTAATCTCCTACGATATCCGCTATCCGTCCAATGGCCCTCATCTTCCATACTACATGTACAAACCCGTCCGAACGCAAATAAGATTCACTAATATATACGGAATCTTACCAAAGAAATCAACAATCCTAAACATAGTACTCTACATCAAAGAACGCTAAGTTGAAAACATAGTAAGCCGTACAAATCTTAAAGGACACTAGAACCCGATGCTCTAATACCACCTGTAACACCCTGCCAAATTAAATACCGGGTGGCCAGTCCCATACCAAATTAAAATAGATTATACAATTGTCTCATTCTTATCATCACTGTCGAAAACATTTACAACTCACCTAATACCCAACTAAGCTGGTGTTAAAAACTTTCCAAATTTTAATTCAACAAAATCCATTTTTAGTTTAAGAACAACACAACACATTTTATTCTACAACACTGATAACCAAAAAGATAACACAAAAGAATTTAAATGCAATTGGAATAAACATTCCCAAATAATATTAATCCATTACAGTAATCCCAACAATATTAAATGTATTAAAAAGACACGAATCCAATAGTATTTGACCCCAATAGGAAAAGATAACTGAATCCTTTGGGCGACATGCCCTAACTAAAAGAATATTGTGAATCAAATGAAGGTAAGCGTCTAATCAATAATCCATAGCTCGTCAAACTCAACTAAGGTTGGCGTCCCTGCTGCTGGACACCTGATATAGAAGATACAATAGAAAAGAGAATATGCAAGGAAACGGGTCAGAGCCCGATGTGAAAAATGATTTATAAAACAACAAGTATTTAACAAGTGCAATAAAGCATTTATTATGTACATGTTAGCATCCCACTCTCACTTTCTATTCTCACCTCTCAACTAGAGTGCACACGTAACGTTTCCTATTAACCTCCTAGTTAATTGTTCCTCATTACTGATTTCATAATATGATTCCATTCCCATATCATAATCCCCCTATGTCCCATACCATACGTTATACAATCATTCTTATACATTACACATTTATATGAATAGTTTCTCATTAACATGAATCATTTCTCATTAATATGAATTAAGATTTCCAATTCTATAAGAATAAACATGCATTAACTTAATTCCATTATCTTTCTCTATTCACCGTTATCTACAATTATCACCGTAGATAGATTTAACCATACTATTTATCCATCCATTCATTTAAATCATTATATATATTTATATATATATATATATATATATATATATATATATATATATAATAAAGTAAGAAACTTATGTATGTCATAAGCTTCAAGTATGATGTCATCAATATGTATTTTTTCCTACAATGCCTATTCTACCCTTGAAAATTTTGAATTCCCCCTCTTTTATTACTTCCCAAACTTACACTTTAATTCAAAATTGGGGATATTTTTGTCAAAACCAGTTCATCAATTTGTCCACACTCTTTCATTACCCCCAACACAAACCTCTCATTCTCTGCTTCTCTCCCGTTCTCTCTCATCGCCACCCCCCCCAAAAAACTACCTCATTGTCGTCTCTCCTCTCTTCACGCACTCGTTCCTCTTATGTAAGTTTTAAATATCAACCCTTGGTTTTGATTGGTTTGGATTGGTTTCTATTTTAGGTTTAGTTTTCGATTTTAGGTTTAGTTTTTAATTTTGGTTTCAAATATCGCCTCTCCTCTCTTCACCCTTGGTTTTGATTTATGGTTTCAAATATCAACTCTTCTGTATCCACCATGTTTTTAGTCAAGCTTTACACCATGTGTTTGATGAAATGCCCCTGTCATTTTTGTTTGAATTTAAAGACTTTGAACCATACCTTTTGTTTTTTAACTTCCTTACAGATCTGGTATATTCGATTTTTCTACTTTTTGGGATTTTTAAAATGTCAAATTTGGGTTCCAAGGTTAGGTCTCTCTTCTTTTTGTGGGTATATGTACATTAATAATTTGGGGGTTTGGTTCATTTTTTTCATGTTTATTGTGTATATATTGTTACTTGGTTGAATGTTTAGTATAGGTAACTTCTTGATTGAATGTTAAAACCATAGGCCCAAAATTTGGAGGTATCACCATATCTGTTGCCACCATATGTAAGTTTCAAATTTTCTCAACTCTTTATTTTCTCAACGATATGTATAAGGTTTAGTGTTATACTCAGTGCTAATCAACAATTGACTCCATTAATCTTATTTTTAATTTGCTTCTAATTGGTTCTTTTGAGATGAAGTTTTGAATACATTGTTATTGTTTCTATTTTGTTGTTTGTTTGTTTGAGTTTTCATGTTCTATTTCAGTGACAGCTTGCTTGATTAATTTTGTCCCTTCTCACTTTTATTATTTTTGTCATTGTAGGCTTTGGTGACATATTTCATAATTTCTATCATCACGTTGCATGTTCCAGATTGCAAAAGGGGTTATTTCTGTTCTCAATTTGTTATTTAGGGCTTTTAAGGGTTTTAGATATCATATTTGTGTATTGTTTTGCGAATTTTGGAGATATTAGGGCTTGGAATGTTTAAATAAAGTAATCAAATATAGGGTGAGTTTATTAATTTAGTTATTTGCAAAACACCATTTCATTAGGTGTTTTATTTCTTGAGTGTGGCTAGGCCTTTGTTTGAAACCTCAAATCTTTTATGTGCTTTATGATTGTATGAAGTGTTAGATTTTTCCTGTGTGGTTAGTAATACTTGATGCTTATATTTATTGCGTGCAAACCACCACAGTTGGAGACATATTTAGAGGTTTTGTCGACTGTATAACGTATATCATACTCATTACATATTTACGACGTTCCTACTTAAGTTACGTTGTAACGGACATACCTCTTATTTTTAAGTGCTTAGTTATTCGAGCTATTTTTATACTATAAAACACAACAACACATGTATATATAATTAACTTCACCAATTATATTTTGTTTTAATGTATCTTATGAATAAAATATTGAATGTTTTCTGTCCATTTTGTTGCATATGAATGAGTATTTCATAGCCTGTGACATTTTAGATCTGTTCAGACCTTTTGGCGTTCATACCTGTGACATTTTAGCGTTTATAGCTGTTTGGATGTATACATTTGACCTGTTCGGATGTACATAATTTTGGCGTTCTAACTAATTTCACTACGATTTCACATGGGTTAGGGGTGTAAATTAGTTGAGCCGAGCCGAGGTGAGCTAATTTTTGCGATACATTTGTTTTAATTAGTTCCTTTTCCTATTAATGTTATTTGTTTTATTTGTAGACGAGATCTGATGGGATTAAAGTCCAAACCCCATTTTTGTATAACAGAGGTAATCAAATATATGTGGTGGTGAATGGCCTACTGTGAAAGCCATTTATGTATGACAGACATAGGTATACTTGTTGTGAATGCCTGCTGTGAAAGCCAAATCAAATAACCACATTTACGATTTTTTACCAATTTACTGATATCAAGCTCTTAATGCATAATACATACATTTGGATGTGTATGATATTTCGATCATTTATGCATTTTGGTTCAATTATGATGTTTCATTTATGATTGATTGGCAAATATTTTTTAGATTAAAATTGTTGTTGCATATTGCTAACTCTTTAATATATATAATAACGTCCGAGTTGTATTATTTTATGTTGTTTCTTGCCATGAAATTCTTGCACATGGGGATGGAGTTGATAATTGATACATAATTAGGTTCATGTGTTATTGATGGGTTGATTTTTAATAAATTTATGAGTTTACAGTTTACAGAATATCCTATTCTTGAGCTGCCCCAAACTCATAGTGATTTGAAATGCCACAGAAGAGATGGAAGAAGGCCACAATGAGCTCCGGTAATTATACGCGACCCAATTCACACAAAAACAGAGTTGGAACAGAGTTAAAAACATGTGTTCTTCCAATTCCACTAATATCAAAGAAAATGAGTTTTCGATCCGATTTTGACCCGCATAAAAAAACAGAGTTAAAGACATGGGTTCACACAAAACTGTCCAGGTGAGAGTAAAGTCATTTTTTGGTCAACCGCAAGCAGAGTATGGCATCCTTGATTGAATTGTTTACAAAAAAAAAAAGAATCAGCATCGACGATGCTCTTATATCCAATATCTTTTTAAGGTGAGAAGTGAATTGGAAATTTTGAATTCCTCTTTTCTGTTGATTAATGGGAACATAGCTAAGCAAAAAGTACATCTGCTTAACCATTGACAATGACAATTCGAACATTTTTGGCACAATAGCATTCAATTATATGTGGCCAAAATGCAGATTGCTTGATTTTAGGGATGACGTGAATGTTGCAGCCCACATTTTGCAGACGAAATTAGTGGGAGTCGTGTGGTGAGTTATTCAAAATTTTAATCTTTTGAGTTTTAATCATCCATATTGTAGACATTTCACTTAATTAGGCCTTTACATTTCATATGAACAGGAGTGTAACAATCAAGCAGGTCTTGATACCTTACAGATGTCAAATAGGGAATTTTGAGCCATGTTTCAAATTTGATGGATCCCGTATCAGGTTCAAAACATCTGGATGGGAAAAAAACACATATATGAACCAGATTAAAAAATCCTTCTTGACCAGCTCTTGCAAAAGGTTTGAGCGGATAAGTAGTTACCATGATGAAGAGCTCCAACATAGGTATGGCTCTTATGGTGGGGCTCAGTTTGACTTTGACTTGATGACGAACAACAATCCCCAAGCTAATAATCTACAGCCTTATGCCAATGGGTTGATTCTGAACTAGTGGAAGATGGGTGGTTCTGACCTATCATATCTTAATAGTTTGAGGAACACTAATCGGTACTGAATTTTATAAAATTATGACTGGTACTGAGTTTTTTTTTATCATGTACTGAGAATCTGAAACCTCCAAACTAGCGGCAACCACGGAATGTTAGATGATGACTTATGGCCAAGAGCTATTTCCACAAATAATTATTTGTTAAGTATTAGCCATGATAAGTGGTTCATATTGTGAACTAATAAAAGCAGGTCCAATTTGTGACAGTCGAAGAGGCTTCTCACTTAATTTCATTCAGTTTAGGCATATTCTCATTATAGTGCCCATAATGTACTGCATATGTTTTGAAACATGGACTCTTAATATGTAACTATGATCATATTGATATATGATAAATGTATTAGTCTGCAAGTGATGATGGACTTAGTTTCATTTAAATATCATTATATTCGTATATGTATGTTGAACATGAATTAGAGTGTTAGATGATGACTTATGGCCAAGAGTTATTTCCCCAAATAATTATTTATTAACTATTAGTCATGATAAGTTGTTCATGTTGTGAACCAGTAAAAGCAGGGCCAACGTGTGACAGTCGGAGAGGAATCTTAAGCAATAAATTAAAAGTTCTAGTCAAATTATAGAGCATCAAGTGGCATGGGTTTGAGTTAGGCTCTAGAGAGATGATACGACCATCGAACTCGCCACGTTTCTGTAAGACGGACATCCCTTTGGTCTTTAATTGTGTTTTTCTATATTAATAAAGTCTCAAATGCAATATATTTGGTGATTATCGATCTTCTTTATCCAAAATAATTGAGTTTTATTCAGAAAAGACTCGCTCACATTAAATCAAGACTTGCTGAAGATTTGCAAATTGAACTTGGTTGTTGCTATAAGTTCTGTTTTTATTAATATAATGCTGATTTGGTAATAATGGATTTAATTTATGACTTATCTTTCACTTAAGTCCTTGAGCTTTCTTTCTTGGAGGAAAATAAAAAGAAAATATCATGTTTTCATTTAGCCCCTATGTTGACAACTTTACTATTTTCAGTTCAGCATTAGTATTTTTTGTTCAGCTAATTAATGTGTGAAGCATTAGTAATGTTTTTTTAGTTCAGTCCCTATATATTGTTTTCTAGCAGCACCTATCCGTCAGAGTTTTATAGTTTTGTCAGCCCCTATATTGTTTGAAGGCAGTTTTTTTGCAGCCCCTATTTTCAGTCTAGCTAATTTATTTGAAGGTAGTTTTGTAGCAACCCCTATATTTTTTTGTAGCAGCCCCTATCAAGAATATAATGTGGGGGCAATGATTTGAAGGTAATTTTGGAGATTCTCCATTTTCAATGATGCTTTAAGGATGTAAAAGTTATTGAAAGATGTCTTCTATTCAAACCTTAGCTTAATATGAATAAAATGAATTAGCTTGAAGAAAATTAAGTCATTGACTTATAATTTGTCGATGCTGCAGAACTTTTATTTTATTTTCTGTTTGGGGTTTTGAGCTACAATTTATGGATTCTTATATGCGTAAATAAGTTCATGTATTCATATATAAAGAAGCGAGGGATGTCATATGTATGCCTATACCAAAAATAGCATTTATGGCATAAACACGAAGCGTAAGCATGCTGCGGTTAATTTCATGTATTCATATATAAAACACCTCTTAGATTTTGATTATATTGAAGTAATGTGTTTTCATTTTGCTTTTGCAGATCAACGCCCTAGCTGGGGACATTGTATGGCGGCGTATATGAATTGTGGTAGGTACTTCAGTTGTATTCCAAGTCCAAATGTGAGTTATAAATAAAGATATTCTTTAATTTTGCTTTTCACAATTTTTTATCTTAATAGTTGTGAACTCACCATGTTAGTTTATTCTTGACAAATGATGCAACTCTAATGATTTTAGCTCCAGTTATATTTATTCGGGGCTGTTCAGTTCCATTCAATCAAATCTCTCCATCACCAACTTCAGTTACAACCTATTTGTTATGTACTTTTTAATATAACACTTTACAACGCATTATGTATTCGTATTAAATATTTTTCAGTTTGTGTACTATTTATTAGGTTGTTTATCGTCTTTTATTTAGCCTTTTGGCATTGTTTGTGGTTAAGGGTTTCCATATGGTAAATTTGTTCATCCTTTGGAGTCTTCTTTAGTTTTTAGTTCTTTTTTTGGTCCGTAGTTAATGATGATATTTGGTGCTTTAGTATAAGTTTCTCGCTAATTTTTGACAGGTATGGTAAGAAAAAATTGATAGAAGCACAACACTTTTTCGTATTGGTTTCCAAGTCTCTCTCATCACTCATACTCATACTTTTCTTAAAGCTTTTCTTGACGAGTATTTGGAATTTAAATTTGTAATGTTCTTTTTATTGTATAGACATGTTTTTCTCGCTCATTGCCCATTTTAATGTTCTTGATCGTTATTGGATTTGTTGTATTTTGTTTTCAGGAAGAGTAGTTTGAATGAAGGACAATGAAATCGTATTAAGGTATTTAGTTATATTTTTTTTTTATGCTTTAACAACGTGCTTCTTTGAGGGGTTCGATGACTTTGGTTGAACAATTTAGATTTGTTTACTGATTTAATTTGAGGTGAGTTTTTTCAATTATCTATTGTTTGGGGTTTTTTATAGCTTACATTAATTATGGTAAATTTGTGATGATGGGGAACTGGAACTCTTAAGCACGACAGGGAACTGTTTGGTGTGTAGATGTATGGTTTACTTTAAATGTTTATTACTCAGATTTTATAAATCCACAGTAGGTAAGGTCTCACATAACGAACGACCATAAACTATGTATTTTGTTACAAAGTCTCTCTTTTGAGAACTCTCTAACTTCATGTTAGCGATATAGTGTATTTTCTATATAATTAATAATTAGCATGGTTTATATAATATTTCAATTGATTAACTATTTTTTTTTTGTATCAGGTTGCATTTTAAAACTACGGACAATCTTACAGTGGAACACGTGGGACAGTCTCAATTGATATATATATATATATGATTTTTTTTTAAAGTTTGTTTCGTTAAAGTATTTCTTTGATGAATTTGGACTTTTTGAATATTGTACGTTTGGTTGTTACCCCTTAAGCAGGGTGGATAGTCCAATAAACAAAGGAGACTATGTCCAATTTTTTATTTATTTTTATAAAATTAGTACTTTGTTATAGTGTGAATTCTATTGATGAATATTGTATATTTAATGTTATATGTGAGTTTATTTGATAAATTTAGATTATTTGAACGTTGTTGGACTATTTTTTTTATTTGTCAAGCAAGGTGGACAGTTTTATAAATAAAGGATATTATGACAATTTTTTTAAAATTACATTTTGTTTTGTTAAGTAAAGAAATTTTTGCCTTTTTACAATTACGTATTTCAAAAAAATTTGCCATTTTACGATTATCAGCGTGCCTTCAGGCACGGGCATACCCTAGTATATATATATATATTCATATATAATACGGCACCCCGAGTCATAGCTGCGGTGCAATGCATTACTCCACTATCACGTCCCATCATCGCTGGTCGTCGAATAGGGGACTAAAGGTTCGGTAATGATTCCTCAAACCACAAACAACAACATACAAGTTGGAGGCGAACATAGTTCTCGTATCCATGGGTCACGCACATACCTACGTTCCCACAGTCAGCGAACTTATCAACTCCCCGATAAGTCTTTCATAGACCTATGTTCTCGAGGGAATCAAAGATCCCATGGATTCATCAAGATATGACTGCCCTCACACGCAAACCTCCCAACGATAGCAAGTAAGCTAGGTATTTCATACACATAATCATCAATCAATCAAATAGGCATTATCATACCTATAACATACAATCAACAAGGTACTCACATTACCCTTAGATTATTCCCATACGTAGCTTTATATCTCTTTAAATCCCACGTATTAAAATATCATAACTTTACTTCTTAATTTAATTATCCTCGAGCCTCACTAAATACTCAAGGTTCAAATAGGTTTTTCCTCAACATATATTCAGTAAGAATTCACTAATATTCTACTGGTTCATATCATCATATTTCCCAAATTACCACGAATTAAACTCTCCCTTAATTGGGATTATAACTTATAGTTCTAATCTCTAATAAACATATCTTTTATCACTAGGATTGATTACCGTCATCACATGGCTCATAGTCTATAGTGTTTCATTCACACTATATGACTTAACAACAAAACCAATATCCTCGCGTCCTATAATAACTCTCCACTCCCGACGTCGTTAAGGTTCATGCGCGGAATGTCTCGCAAAGCGAAATCCAAAGAAGGAACCCCTCCAATACACTACTACTTAACTTTGTCGAACGTGGAGGTTCATCAACTTCAAATATGCAATCGGGATAACATCATCCCCTATTTCAACCAAAAGTGGTCTAAACTCCCATCTCTATCCAGGTGCCATACCACTAAGCGTTTGTATTACACTTAGTCCTTGCGCAATCGATAATGAGCTTAAACTCAGTTCTTGATATTCAAATTGTAACCCTAAGGCTATCCAAGCGTTATATTAAATCTCCCCTACTGGACCTATCTTTAATCCTCATGAATACCAATTAGAATCAAACAAATGAATCTTGCAATCGATATTCCTTTAAATTAATTATCATTATTCTAATCAATTAAATCTCAGTCAAATTAATTCAAATCTTAACTAGGGCTTACTGATCTTTTCTAAGTCCAATAATATCCAATTAATAATAACCAAAGATCTACAAAAGGTTTGGGATAATATTCAACATTTAAAATGAAACAAATTTAAAAATCCTGGGGAGATCGATCACTCAGGTAACAACCCAGTTTTTCTGCATTTCTGCAACTACGGGTTTAGCCATTTTTGATCATGCAAACCTTCATATTGACAACCCAAACGACTTATAATCCTTACTACATGATATATCAACATATACAAATGATTTCTAATGATCTGAACATCCTAGAATCATCAAGAGATTGAATTAAAAGCATGTTTCTATCCTTATTTCCAGAAAATCATTAACATAATATCTTCAAGAACACAACAATGGTTTTCAGAATTTCTTCAATAGATATATGATTATTTCATGGATTACTCTCAACCTACAACATGAGTTTGATTCCTAAATAATTTCAGATTCCAGAAATTCATTTAACAACTCCATTATTAAATTCTAAACTTGAAAAATCATCTCTTTTTATAACTACTCTAACATGGACAATATACAAACTTAGATTCCCATTATCAAACACTTGCCTCTAATGAAGGTCTGATCCTTTGGTGTAGTATATCACAGGTGGTTCTCCCTTCTCCGGTGAACTTTCAATGGTGGTTGGTGGTGGTGACCTTTGGTCTTTGTTCTTCTCCTTCCCAAGTAAGCTTTTCTCTTCCCAAGCAACCTTTCACTCTCTCTAAGAAGATGACTTCTCTATTTTTTGTAGAGAAGATGAATAACCCACGTACACTTAATCTCCAAATACTTATAATAGGACAAAATTCGAAATCATTATTCATCCCCCTATAAAAATGACCAAAATGCCCTTTTGGGTTGTCTTTTCATTTCCAAATGACCCGAGACTCAAAATTAACACCCAAACAGACTTTTCTGACTATTACGAACCTTCCGGATGCAACGACGCAGTCAAAATAACTATAAGGTCGCTAGAAAATAAATTTCCTTTTATTTAATCTCATAATTTACTCCCGATACGTCCCATACCGCGTCTGACTAAAAATCCAAATTACTGAATTAATATCACACCGCCATATCAATAGCATCACATTCATATATTACTTAAATATCTTTATGTAATATTCAGAATTATAGATTTTAATATCCTCAATTCGAATAAAACCCAAATGAATTAATTAATAATAAAATCCAATTAATCCATTAATTTAAAATATAACCCATTTTAAAAGTCATTTAAATCACGGGGTATTACATCCCCCCCCCCCCCCCCCCCCCCCGTGGTATCAGATCCTAGCTCATGGATACTTGTTTTGAAATATTTTATTTTGAGTTTAAAGATCATATCTAAAAGAGCGGATTTTCAAAAAGTGATATTTGTGTGGATGTTTTTTGAAAAATATGGATCTTGTTTTGAGACGGAAAAGTGTGTTTAAGAGACAAAGTACCCTTAACACAAAGCAAATGTATTTAAAAGTGAAATATTTTTTGAGAAATTATTTAGTACAAATGAGTTTAGAATAGTGTTGTTGTAAAAATTCCATACACATTCACCTTCATTTAAAAATATGCCTTAGTTGTTATAGTATTATTATTGTTAATATTGCTCATATCTCACATACGTTACTTACACACTTAAGATGACTTGTGATCATAATGTGTATCTTACACCTTCAAACACTTTTTGAACACATATTAGACTATATTATAATCCCTACTCCATAATCAAAAATGGTTGATAGATGTTCAGACTAATACTCTTGCACATGGTACAAGCCTACACATTAGGTTACATCACAGTCAACGAGGTTTTTTACAAAGATTATTACATCATCACCACACACATACAAGTCATGGTGATTTGAAGATAAACACCCACATGGCTTTTGAAAAGTAAATTCTCAATAGTTAAGAAAATCAAATTTGGAGCTCATGAATCCTTATTCTAGAGGTTGCCCACATAAATGATTCGTTGGTAAAGAAACACAAGACATCAACATATTGGAACTACACAATACTTATGAAAAAAGATGATTTACACACCTAATCCTATATTCTCCCTTGACTCGTCCTTGATGTTTTCACACATTCTTCAATTATGAATATCCATTGTTGTGATAGATGCCTCTTGTTTTCATTCACAATTGAAATATCCTAGACACATGTTACACGGGTAGACAATGTTGATCATTAGTGCATTGGAACGAATTCTTCCATTATTGCTATTTGACTCACTTGAAGTGATAACACATTATGGCATCAATGCCTCAAAAATGTTGAAAGTAATTTAGTGATATAAATTTGATATGATCCTCACATATACCACCTCACATGAACTTAATGCTATACAAATATGATCTTTCTCACACCTATATGATCACATGATGTGCTTACATGCTTAGCCTAGTAAATTGGAACTTGTGTAAAGAAAGTGTCGTCGAAGACTCAAAATCACATTCTCGAGAAAATGCTTGATTGAATATATTACAAATGAAAAGTAAAAAGTTATTAGACACCATATATACACACAAGCCAGGCTTTAAACGTGCGAAATCTAAAATTTGATGGAAATCCCGTCATTATGAAAATTTAGTGGCAATACCACTCATGAGATCAAGGTGGCAATCCGACCTTAATGAATATGGAATGGAAATCCTATCACTGTAATATTTTGGTGGCAATCCTACATTTTTTTATTAAGAAGGCAATACCTTCTAAGAGCATACTTCTACGAAACATAAATTCTCACTTGGTCTAAAATGCAATGGATATCTCATCAATGTTGAACAAAATGCATTTTTGTGTGCACATGCATTTTTACAAAAGCTCACCTTATGAACTCTCACACTTACACTCATGTACACAATCAACACTGTAATAACCCGTATTTTTAGAAATTTAAAAAATGAATTATTGAGGAATTAAAAATGAATTAATTCGGTTAAATTTAAATTACATGTGTGACGTTATTTAATGGAAATTAAATGTTATGGGTTGATTAAATTACTAATCAAAGAGAAATGAACAATGTTTATTTAATAAAATTACTCATAGAATAGTAATTTCATATTACATGTCACAAACAAGTGATAGTGAAGTGACGGTATGTTATCTCAATCGGATGTCATGAGCGGACTAAATGAGGTAGAGATAGAAAGTAAATTAGGAGTAACTCGAATGATGATTTTGAGGTTATTATTGAGTCCAGAAGGGTCGAAACAGTTAAAATAGTATACCCAGGAGTGTAGTTTGGGTCCCAGGATAGTTTTAGACCAAACCGACACCCCGAGGGGGGATTTTAGTCATTTTATAACCTAGGGTTAAGGGAATTTCGAAATTCCAAACATTATATATAGTTGGTGTAGTGTGAGGCTAGGGTAAGAAGACTAGAAAACAAATAGAGTCCAGTAGAGAGGAGAGGAAGAGTTTTCTTGGAGCTTAAGAGAGGATTTTGGAGAATTCAAGCTCAGTTTGGCATCACAATAATTCTTGGAGGAAGGATTAGAAGAGGAGACTCATCAAAAAGGATTAAATCAGGCCACTTCAATATAAGGAAAGTATTTAACTTGCAAATTTTATGAGTTATAATACCCATGTAGAGTAGGGTCTTTGAATTAAGGAAGTTTTACAAAATTCATGTGATTTGATGCTTATATCTCATAATTGAGAATAGGATTTCACGTAGAATAAACCCAATTGCATGTTTAATTGGAAATATGAAATTTGGAGATTTAGATCATGGGATAAATCTGATTTGGTGGTGTTTTAGATGAAGAACATAAAAATTATATGGTTAATGATTAATGGAGTTTTAATCATATTTTTGGAGATAAAAGTAATGGGATTTCAATTTGATTTTAGGATGAAATTGAATGAAATTTCACATAATTTAAGTTGGGAATTATTATTACATGTATCCTTGATGATTAGTTAGGTTGAATTGAAATTTGGGGATGATTATATAAAAGTTTGAGAAATGGAAATTGTAGAAATTTCGTAACAGCATTTGCCCCTGATACATTTCGAATCGATTCGGCTCAAGGGAGAATCAATTCGGCAAGGTGAATCGATTCGGTCATTGGGAGAATCCATTCGATTTTTCCCATAATCTAAAATTAATTCTTTTAAGCTCAGAAATTATAGAGAATTCATTAAGGGACTTTTGGGGTATTTTAAATTATAAAGAGAAATACAAAAATGATAGTAGGCCTAATGTGGAAATTGGTTTACATAAATTGCGATGATTTAAATAGTTGGATAATTGAGAAAATATCCGAAAGTGATAAATGAATGAAATTCGAGAAGGGTTACGTAGAGAAGAGTGAACCTTTGTTTATGACCAGTAGTGACAATCGGAATAACTACACATTAATTCAAGATTTATTAGAATCCTTATAGTAGTGAGTAATACTAAAAATTATATATTGGAAGATTAAATGAAATTTATGGTACGTCGAATATACGAGTGATATATATTACGTACGATCTAATGAAATTGGGTTGTGTGTATACCTACTGAATAATATATAAATAGGTTGTGTGAATACCTATAGATATGATTTGATTATGTGTGTGAACATACATACGCTGCATGCTATCAAAAGGTTTATGCATAGAGGGAGATCCCACCTTGACGATTCCAATGAGGTATGTATTAGTGCCCCAAAACATGGAACTTAGGGCGGTCCACATGTTCCATGTATTAGTATGATTGGCATGTCATTTGGGTACGTTAGGTATGTGCCTATCCCGAAGGCTTAGAGCCATATTCGAGTGGAACAATGGGGGATCATATCATATAGACTTTTGTTTGGGGACTTACATTTATTGTGATATTGTAGTGTCCCTTTTAGGAAACTTTGAGGTTATAGGGTTGGGACGCCCTATAACTATACCTAGTATGCATGAGCGACTCGCGAAGGATTTAGGTATTGACCTTCATACTTTTATTTACAAGCTTGACCATAGCCCAGATGATTCGAATGTTAGTGGGTCATACTTACTTAGTTATTGTATTACGTAATTCCTTTCATTTTTCTAGTGATTATACTAGAAATGTATAGTTGTGACTATTGACCCATTTGATTTGTATTCGCATGCCTGATGGTGGTGATGCAGAGTAACAAGCTTAGTTTAGAGTTTTCAAAAGTTTTAGGCATTTATTGGCTTTAATCTATCTTGAAAATTTGGTTATCAATCAATTTTGTTCATAATGATGACAACATTCCCTTTGATATAATTTTTCCTTTTATTCGGTATGTGTACGTTATTTACTTACATTTTGATTGGTATTACTTAACACTTATTTTCTATTGATGTGTCTCAACATATACTGTCATCGAAAGTTAACAAATAGTGGATGAAGGAACATGAAATAGGAAGTTCACAATACATTAATATGGTTACCACATTCATTGATTTTGCGGATAAGAATGGTGATATGGCATTGGGGAAGTCCCACCCCAACTCTTGGATTAAGTGCAACAAATGGGGTATTTAGATCATTGAATGTAGAAAACTTCTCACTAAAAGATAGTGACTTATGTGATATACAAGGATTTAATAGTAAAGTTATTGGCAAGGGACGGATAGGCACTACCCCACGGGACGTACTGCATAGTCACATAGTTAGTTATGAGAAAGAGGTGGTATTATTGATGGACAAAGTGTTGGACGATCGATTCTTCTTTTTACTTGGGAACACAAGGTAGTGTGGAGTTTCTTGTAGAAGTTGGTAGTGGAGGTTAGGCGGTATGGTCAAAAAGTTTCATCAAGCATTTTGTTGGACCCCAGTGAGATATTGATTTTAATTTATGTAGGGACTTCTCACAATTTATTCTTGTTTTGCTTATGTTTGTTATGTTTTATCGTAAACATATGTTTATTGCGGGTTTCATGTTTTTAATCTTTGATATGGAATTTGTTATGGTCGTTATGTTTTGCATTTTTTTATTACTGGCTGATTTTATTTTTGCTATATTAGGTATAATCTTTTTTAACTCAAACAATGAAAATATTTATTTTGCATTGTCTTTTTGAAGCCCAAATAATGGAGGAGTGGAAGAGGTTTTATGCTTATTTGTTCATTATGAAAAGATTCTCTATTGTAATAGCAAAATAATGTGTTTGGTCACAACACTTTTGGTAGAGCATATGTAAGAAAGTTATATGCTATGAAGTCAGAAAATTATTAAATTTTCCAAAATAGGACTGCTTGCAAGTACAAGCTAGGAGATGTGAATGTTAAGCAAGAAAAACCACTATGGGAGCCTAAGAAGCATCGCAACCGGTCTTGTAAGAAGAATAACCAATCATTCCTAGATTAATTGGATGATGAAGTAAATAGTTACAACACCTTATTATGTGAGTTCTTACAACCATGTCATATTACATTTCTTTTTGGTACAGTTACACAAAGAGAATGGAAATGTATATACTTTCTCAATCCAATCACATAATTTACATCACCATGTATAGTAAACATAAAAACCTTCTAATAAAAACACTTACCAAAAATTAAAAATCATATGACTATTAACTAATAGAGTAGTTGTCCATTGCAATACTCATAGTGATATGAGAGATATAAATGAACAACTCATGACATAATCTTCTTTCTACACATTGCATAAATGAACCAAAGAAGAAAAATAAGTAGGCAAAGAGAAGAGAATCAAGGAATTAATGTTATGAATTTTAAAATTTTGAATCATGTCCTCTAAGATAATTTTATAACTCATTATTTGTGTGTATTTTTGTTTTCTCTATTTGTTTCTCATTATATTCGTATTGGGTTGATGTTGTAAAACTAAACATTGGGAAAGTTGTTGTGGTGGGACCATATATTCATGATAAATTTAAAAATTCCATCCCAGTTGTTGTTATGGAAGATGACATTGTTCTCTTGTCTAAATACGGTGGTACTCAAAGTACTATTTGATATATTTGAACATTGTATTGGATTACAGTATTACTATATTTATAAAGTGAATATAAGAGACATTAGGAGTTAAAAATACAAAATAACTAAAGTTATGTATTGCAAAAAATTATAAAGGTATAATAACCGTAAGAGACTGTATATTTGTAAGTGTCATTTTTGTCAGAAAAATGGGTTTTTGTCAAAAAATAAAAAGTCTCAGAAAATTTTGTAAAAAAATAAAGAGAGATGTAAATTTTAATTTTGTACAACTTCAGTGTTTTACACTTTTTAAGAAAAATCATCTAGGATTTATTTGAGGGCAATTTTGTTCTGGTGGGAGAGAGAAGGTGAACACGTGTTGTCAAGTTGGTTTAGTCTGTTTCGTGGCTCATTTTCATTGGTTCCTTTTGTGGCCATCCACGAGATCATCATTCCCATCCTCAGGCATTTTTGGGGGAAAAGGGGGAGAGATAAAGGTCCCGCTCCCCTCGCTGCATCGGGGGTGCTTCGATCGTCGTCGATTTTGGGATGATATAAAGAGACAGAGTGGCCAGCGTATTTTGCACAAATCAGGAAAAAGAACGTGTTGCCGCCTCAAGAGAGCGGCATCAAAGATAAACTGATGCTTGTGAAACCAAATAGATTAGAGGTTTGAGGGCTAAGTTATGGAATGGGAAGGTGTTAGACACCCATCTCGCCCTTTCGGTCTCTCATGGGCTTATGTTACTATTTTCCTTAATTTCTCCGTGAAGTGTGTGCGTGTATATATAAGTGGAGATGGGAATCTCTCAACTCTCACCATGGAAGAGATAGAGTGAGGTCATCCGTAGGAATGTTCCCAAAATAATAATTAGAAAAATATGATATCGTTATGATGAAACAATAATATGTTTTGGACGACGCAAATATGAAAATAGGAAAATAGGACTCGAGTCTCGGATTTTAGCCCCAAATGCCTACGTAAACTATAAAGGCATCAAAGTCCACATAGTTCGCATATGGCACAAGGGTGGGGTTTTATCCCATTAATTCAAACGGGAGTCTATTATATGTGTGTGTAGAAAATATATTTTTTAGTTTTGAGAAAATGTGATGAAGAATCCCGTCGAAATCTATAGGTGTAACCCTCTTCTTCTTTATTTTGGATTTTTTTTATAGACAATAAATTATGTCCAATATAACTAATAAATGATGAGATATTAATGTGTATGAACTAAAGTAAAATCTAAATTAAGAATTTATATAACTAATGCGAAAATAAAGAAATTTAAAGAGTGAACGATGTTTGGACCTTATTTAGAGACTTGAGGCTTGATCTTGATCCTTAATGAGCTTCCTTGTAATTTGGGATGAATGCTGGATGAGAGAGAAGGATATTTATGCTAAATTGGGTATGAGAATGATAGGAATGAAAGGTGGAAAAAAATTTCACACAAGGAAACCTTGTTAATTACAGATGAATGTTATTGAGATCACTTATACTGATGGATCTAGGGTGCCTTTTGAAATGAGCTCATGATCTCCTTGTATAGGGTAGGGGGACTACCAACCAGCATAGTTCTTTCCCTGCCAATCGGCAGGTAGCCTAAGACACATTTTCGATAGGCAGGAAAATTAACCTGCTGATTGGCAGTCTTGTGCAAATTTTCGAAAAAGGGTTATAAAACAAAATTCGTAAGTCCAAACCGTACACGGGGCATACCATTAGAAAGATAATTCAGAGACCTTTAAGAATCCTTTGGGCCTCCCCCAGGTCCAAGAGTTGACTTTGGGTCAAATAGGGCTTGGAAACACGTGTCGGTCCTTTGGACGAAAGATCGTCGAACGACTATGGATCATTTAACCAAATTGTAAGTCCAAATCACGCACGAGGTAGACCATAGGAAATATTCTATGAGGCATTTCGATGTTCCAAAGTGCTTTGCTTGGTTCAAAGAGTTGACTTTGGTCAAACAGGCCCCAAAAGTGCCCGGTGACCTTTTGGAGTAAAACGAATCATTCGTCCGTACCTTAAGACTGATTTGAGCACGAGGTGGACCGTTGGAAAGGGTATTTAGTGAACTTTGAAGATTCATTCAGTCTCATTCGAGATAAATAATTTACTTTGCTCAAACGGAGTTCAGGAGCGCCCGGTGGTCTACAAATTACTTTTCAAAGAAAAATGGATCGTTTCTTCGAACGGTTATGTCATGTCATGCACGGGGAGAACCATTAAAAATGGTTTTTAGATCCATTCAGATTTCCCTTGAGCTTTTTCCCTGACGATGAAGTTGATTGGGGTCAAATCGGGGCTTGGGAGCACCAGGTGGCCTCTAGATCAGTACTCGGAAGTAAAATAGATCGTTGGTTCAAACTGTTATGCTGATTCACACACATGGTGGATTGTTGGAAAGGGGATTCATAGACCTTTGAAGATTCATTCAGCTTTCGCCCTGACGGTAGAGTTGATCGGAGTTAAATGGGGCCCAAAAGTTCCTGGTGGCCTTTAGATTGGTACTCGTAGTATGACTAAGGGTTTTTAGTGAATATGGAGATAGTAGGGACCCAAGGAGAGGCTTAGGGGGGGTCCTATAATGTGGTGTCTATAGATCCCCACAACGGGTGAGCTTGGAACAAGTGAAATATGTCGAATAAACACCACATGATGTTTTAGGAAAAGAGGTCAATTTTATGGACCTAAAGGGACGAGGATGATAGATTCAGAGGGTCGAGATCAATTCTAAGGACCTAAGGTAATGCTTGGGATAGCCAATTCTGAGATTTGAGGTCAATTCTTAGGACCTTAAGTGAAGGCAACCAATTAGGAAGGTCTAGGTCAATTCCAGGGACCTTAAATGGGAGCGACCAATTCTGAGGGTCGAGGTCAATTATGAGGACCTTCAGTAGCAGCGACTAATTATAAGGGTTGAGGTAAATTATGAGGACCTTAAGTAGGGAGTAACCAATTCTAAGAGTCGAGGTCAATTTTGAGGACCTTAAGTGGAAGCAACCAATTTTAAGGGTCAGGGTCAATTATGAGGACCTCAAGTAGGGAGAGACCAATTTTAAGGGTCGAGGTCAATTCTGAGAACCTTAAATGGGAGAAATTTGAGGGTCGATGTCAATTATTAGGAACTGGAATAGAGGCGACCAATTCTGAGGGTCGAGGTCAATTCTGAGGACCTTGAGTAGGAGCGACCAATTCAGAGGGTCGAGGTCAATTCTGAGGACCTAAATTTGTAAGCGACCAATTCTGAGGGTCGAGGTCAATTATGAGGACCTTAAGGAGGAGCGACCAATCCTGAGGGTCGTGTTCAATTCTAAGAACCTTAAGTAGAGGCGACTAATCTTGAGAGTCTAGGTCAATTCTGAGGACCATAAGTTGTAAGTGACCAATTCTGAGGGTCGAGGTCAATTCTGAAGACCTTAAGTAGGAGCGACCAATTTTGAGGGTCGAGGTCAACTCTTAGGACCTTGAGTAGGAGCGACCAATTCTAAGGATCGAGGTAAATTATGAGGACCTTGAGTAGGAGAGACTTATTCTGAGGGTCGAGGTCAATTTTGAGAACCTTAAGGGGGGAATAGCTTTCCTGGGAATTTTAAATTTACCTTTTTTTGTAGACTTCACTGGGGAAGGGACATTTGTCTAGGGATTATGTCTTTATTTAAAGAGTTTCAGATCTTAGTTTGGAAATTTCACTTCAGGAAATAGTTGGTGACTTCATGTTTTTAGGATTTCATTGGGAAATGTATTGCTAGGGAGAGAATGTTCGGTTAGGACTTCTGGAGTTGTTTGGGGAAATTGGAATTTTCTTGGGAAAGATTTTAATTCGGGAATTTCTGCTGAAAAAAGGGGTAACTCTACTCAAGAGGCATTTGATTTATGTTGAGGATGAATTTTTTTGATATTTTGTTGGGGAATGTATTTCAAGGGAGAGAATTTTCGGTTAGGGCTTCTAGCTCTGTTTGGGGGAAATTTAAATTTTCTTGGGAAATTTTTGGAATTTTCTGGCATTTTCTAGGACTTTTTGTACGAAATTTCAGGGGGTTGCCGACCATCATGTTGTAGATGTTTCCAACCGAAAGTGGCATGGTCTTTTGGTCTACCTTAGGAAGGGTAGGGGACAGCGCTGATCGTTGGGTGTTACGGGACTGCCGATCGGCATTCCCCTTAGCCTCTTATAAAAAGGGGAGAATTCTCTTAATTTTTCATAGCTTTTGGCTTTCTTATCTTCTGCTTTATCTCTAGAAAGTTTCGTGGGATAACATGTCAGTGTAATTCCTAGTTAATATTGATGCTTATAATATAAATATTTGCACAAATGTGCAGGGGTGAACTGAATCAATAAGGAACATGATATCAGTTATTGGGTGAGAAGGGTTAAATTGATCCATATTCAAATTCAGATACCGATGATATCTAATAAAATATGCAGTATGGAAATATTATAACATGCACATACTAAGAGTAAATAAGAGTTATCATATAGTGATATCAATAGTAGTATACCAAATACGCAAAGTTTACTATTAAATAGATAGAAAAAACCACTTGCTCTGAATATCGTACGACTTTATATATCACAAGAGGATATTGGGAGGAGCTAGTACTTGATTCTCTGTATACAATGTCTGAGTATATAAGATATGGGATTAGATTAGTCATGTTATACAAAAAAATGTATCTTTTAAAGTTCTGGGTGTTTAAGTATAAATACTTTAAGAGTTCAAAATATTGGACCTAAGGTCATATTTGAACTTTTGTCCAACAGCCTTTTTATTTTAAAATATTCTAAAGTATTCATAGACAAAGTTTGGGGATCAAATTCATAAGTTGAAAAAATTAGGAGGGGTCAAATTGAAATTTAAAAAAATATTTCTAAGTTAAAACCCATTTTTCAACAACTTCGGCCAATCCAAACATGACCTTACCTTATATCATTCTGAAAAGAAAAATAAAATAAAAGTATTGGATTTTTTTTAGAAATTTCTGATTGGCCATGCATTAGGTCAAGGTTTTTGGTAAAAAAAGTTCATCTTCTTCCCCTCGATAGTTAAATTTAGGGTTTATGATTGTTTACCTTAAATAACTTCTTCATTTCTAAACCATTTAAGATATTTTTTTAACAAACTTAGCCTAATTTTTCATATGGAATCCAAATATATAGTTCTATGGATTGAGATACAATATATCTTAAGTTCTATAACTGTATGTTTTCTGAAATTTGACATAACATTCATGGATTTTAAGGATATGGTAGGGATTCTTATGAAGATAGTTTATTTTATGCTATGTATAGGAGTAATTTGGTTTTGATTACAAGGTTTGAGATGGATTACACAGGAAGAATTTAAGATTTTCACTTTTCTGGTTCAAACTACCCTTTGAATCGATTCGAGCTTATTAGGCACATTCATGGCTTTTGGTCATTACACTCAAGTTTAAGAGGTTATAATGAAGACATTCAAAGATTTAAACCTGGGTTTTGATCATTATTTGGAAGTTAACCACTGAAGCTCAAGCTTTAATGGTGAAAACTTCATAATTTTCTTCTAGAGCTTATTTCCTATGTAAAATTTCCTACTGTTTTGAGCTATTCTAGAATTATAACAACAACAAAAATGATTGAAGCTAAAAGAAGTAAATATAGTACATAAAATCATGGTGTACCTGCTTAGAGTGAAAATTTTGAGTTTTGAAACTTCTGTTTGAGTGAGTTAAACTAAGGATTTCGCGGGGTATTTATAGTATATGAGTAAGGGAGATTGGTGGAAAAGGGAGATGGATTTGAATTGAAATTGCAAGGTTTCCAGGCTTGGATTTTGTTCCTCACATGTGTGCATGGTGTGCACATGTGAATCTTGGTTGTTTGTACTGACGTGGGAGCTTATTTGAACAGTGTTTTTTATGAAATTAACAAAACTTTGGTGTTTGGTCCTTGGTTGGTCATATATATGTGCTTATAGCCTTAAAAGTGCACTTTTGATAAAGTATAGTGGTATTTTTGCAATTTTTGAAAAGTTTTAAGGGATGAAATTATAATATTATGTTATCTGAAGTCTAAAGGATTAATTTGATATAAAGTTGAGGCTTAGGAGCGAAATATAAGTCAAGTTATATTGCTTTGAAGATTTCAGGGGCTATTTTATAATTATTAAAACTTCAGGTGGTCTAGGTCAATTTAGTAAAGTTATAGGGCATCAAGTATAGTTTCTTTCTTCTTCGAAAGATTTCTGAATTTGAATACTTTATAAGGGTTGAGACAGCGACTGTAGGTGATTAGGGTCGGTTTTGAAAATCTCGGTTATTACAATCTACCCACTTAAAAAATGCATCCTCGAATTTACCTTAAAATAAGTTTGGGTATTGATCTTTTATAGCCTGTTCTAGTTCCTATGTAGCTTCTTGCTAATTTTAATTTTCCCAAAGTACTTTAACTGAGGGAATTTCCTTATTTCTGAGGTACTTCGCTTTGCGATCCAGAATTTGAATAGGGCGTACTTCAAATTCGTGGTTTGGTTAGATGGAAATGTGTTTCCACGTAATGGTATGTGATGGATCAGAAATATATTGGCGTAACTGAAACACATGAAATACATCGTGAATATTGGATAATTCCACAGGTAATTTTAATTTATAAGCTACAGAGCCAACTCTCTTCTAAATTGTGAAAGGTCTAATATATCCGAGGGATAATTTTCCTTTCGTTCCAAGCATAAAATTCCTTTTTGAGGAGAAACTTTCAAAAATACTTGGTCGTTAACTTGAAATTCTAAGGCTTTCTGGCATTAGTTTGCATAACTTTTCTGTCTATCTTGGGTTGTCTTCAATCCTTCTCGAATTTGTTGTACTCTCTCAATTTCCTGGATTATTTCGGGACCAAATAGTTTACTACTTCGAAATTCTGTCCAACATATAGGTGATCTACACGGTTTTCGATATAAAGTTTCAAACGGACCAGCTTTATTACTAGTTTGATAACTATTGTTACAAGGGGTAAATGTACATTCCAGTTGTCGGGAATATCTAACGTATAAGCGAGTAGAATATCATCTAAATTTTGATTTATACGTTATGATTGTTCATCCGTTTGTGGGTGGAATGCAGTACTTAAATGAAGTTTAGTACCCATTGCAATTTGTAATGCTTTCCAAAACTTTCCTACAAAATGGGAGTCTCTGTCTGATATGATGGATAAAGGAATTCTATGTAATCGAATAACTTCTCGAATGTAGAGATTGCTAAGATTCAGGAATGAGTCGGTAGCCTTCAAAGGTAAGAAATGAGCAGATTTGGTGAGTTGATCCACCTTTGGGACGTACGAGGTAGTTCACTGATAAAATCCATGGTAATATGATCCCAGTTTCACTCGAGAATTGGTAAGGGTTATAGGAGTCCACTAGGGTGTTGGTGTTCTATCTTTACTTGTTGACAAGTAAGACATTTCCTTACAAAATTCTCGATTTCATTTCTCATATTTGGCCACCAGTATTTCTTCTCAGGGCATGGTACATTTTCAAATTTCCAAGATTAATCATAAGTTTCGAACGATGGGCTTCTTGAAGTATTTCTTCTCGAAGTGATGCATAATCAGGTACATACAATCTATTCCTAAATTGTAACCCTGTTTTCGTATAGTTTGAGAAGTCAAAATTTTTATCTTAAAAGATTGTACAAAAAACTTGGGTTTTCTAAACTAAGATTTTCTCTCTCAATTCGGGATAAGCAATAATGTTAAATTTTTTTCCGAAAAGGGATATCAATCGAAGGTCATATTGCTCTATGGTAGCATGTAAAATGCTATGTGATACCAATTAAGTTATTTAATAGAACACTTATTTAATTAGGTGACTAAATTTGATGAAACCAAATTTAATTTTAGATCATCCCCTAAACATGCATCCAAGTGTCATAAATCATTCAAACCATGCATGTGAAACAAAGACGACAAATTCAGGGAATAACCCCTTTCGGGTAAAAACCTTTTTTCAACACTTTGAAAAGTTTACAATACCATTAACTTACATACAACCTCATATTTGCCCACAAGTGTAATGACCGGTGTCTTCGTCAAACCTTTAAAGCTACGAGAGACAGAAAATACCCTGCATGTGTCGGTTCTTCATCTTTGGCTCGTCCACACACAGAATAACTACGCTCGATATCCACCGATCAGATATGGAGATGCCTTCTCCACAGAGGTTGAACTACAACAAAGTATGCCTTAGGTTCCACAGAAAACCTCGCACAAAAGATATTGGGATTTGTGAATTGTAAAACAAAGATTGAACCCTTATAAAATGTTTGAGAATAAACCAAAATACTCAAAATCGTATTCTGTTTAAAACCAGTGTTTCTCCACATGAAAATCAGAAGCCTGACACCCTTATTTATAATAAAAATCAAGGCGGTGATGTGTCATCTTAAAACACATCTCATTCGAATGACATACGCTATCGTTTAAGCGAGATACGATCTCATTCGAACCATGTACGGTGTCATTCAAACGACAACACAAATGTATCCCAAAAACTTCAGTCTTTTAAATACCTTGGAAACCTCAAAACTTAAGACTGTTTACGAGATCAGAAACATTTATCCAAAACTTTTATGATTTTTAAAAATTAAAAACTATTTAAAATCACTTCAAAAATCATTTAAACTTTTGTAAAAATATCCCAACACTTTAAATGTGAAATGTAAATGGAACTTAAACACATTTTACCAAATTCATCCTTGTTGGGCTTGAATGTTTAAGTCTTCTTGAAATTCGAATTCGTCTCTTGTAGATGTAAGCTTCTCAATCCTTCGACGACTTGTAGCAACTTGAAGTGGTATACGACATAATAAATTGTGATGGACAATGTCCTTACAAATCTTCCCCTATGTCTATGCCAGTACAAAATAAAAATATCCGAATTATCAATCTCAAATGACCTATACAAATCTATCCTCCAAAAAATTCAAACGTGGAAAGATAAACTGACAAGTCTTCAAAAATTTTCAAACGATTCTTCAATAATAAACTCTTCAAAACTCCAAGCTTTTCTCATCAGGGTATGCAACATAATGTTCTTCAATTATACCTACACACATGAGACAAAGCAAAAACCTCGTGACGTATGGAGTTTGAAATTATATAAAGCATAAACATGAAAGCATAATCAAATCTCCCCCATACATAAACTCCCTCATAATATCATAAATCGTTATCCCCGTTTTTATTTGTCCAAAATAGACAAGGAAAAGAATAAATCACATAAGCAAATCGGGGTGACATGGTAAACCAAGCAAACAAAATATATTTGAATTTTTCAATTTTTTATACAAAAATGCAAAAAATGATGTTACAAAAATCACACACCATGAATTTATACTAATACAACCAAATCATGGAAACGAAATGAATGGGTGTGAACAAATACGATAGGAAAATCAACTCAATCATGTGTGCAAGATGCATAAGTGTACTCCTAACGAATGAACATAAAAAATAGTCATTTGGTGTAAAATTGTTGAATTTAGATGACAACGTCTTAATCATATAAAAAATCAAATTATAAATGATTTCCACACCAATAACGTCCAAAACTATGTAATGTTTTTTCATGACTTTCAAGGACGTGCAAACCACTAAAAATTACATCCAAACTCCCTCATTAAAAGATAATGCTATTTATTTTTCTTATGAGGTGATAAAAAACTATTGGCCCATTTTTGGCATAATTTTATTTTTATTGCCTTTCAATTTTTTCGAACTCTTTTAAACCTCATTATACCCGAGAGAATTTTCAATTCCTCACTTTTTAGGTTCATTTAAACGGTGGCTTAATCGCAAAGAATAAATGATTACCTTTTGTAGCCCTTCGCCATTTTTCAAAACACACAATCTCACAAACGGTTTATAACATGCACTACTTATTGTCGATTTTTATTGCATTTGATTCGTTGTTTAGACATAATTGAGATGGAAACACTCAACCAACATGTGACATGCAAGCACAAAAGTCAAACAAATCCGTGCATGTGTGCAATAAAGGACAAAAAGAGTCAATCATGTAGGTAGTAACACTATATCATCTCAAAGACTCCAAACTCTGTAAAGCACATGAATGACACAACATATTATCTCAAAACACTATCAAATATTCACATGGATCTGGCACGAAGTTGTGACTTGGTCATCCTAAATGTCAATTCATATAAGGTGCAAACAAAATACAAAACTCTTTTTGGATTTTTTCAAAATTTTAAAAAAAAAGTCTTTTTATATTTTTCGAACACTGTTCAAAAACAAACTAGAGATACCAAATATTATATCAATATGTACCAGAGGACTGCAAACAAAAATTTCCAGAAATCCCAATAGGTCGCTCGAACTAGTCTCCTTATCGTTTGAACGACAGGGGATCTCGCGAGAAGACTTCAAAGTATGATGTGGTATTACAAAGTACAAATGATGTGGTATTACAAAGTACAAATGATGTGGTATTACAAAGTACAAATTATAGACTTACTCAACGACTCAAGACCCGCAAATCATGACGCTCCTCTGATACTTCAACCACCCCTCTACAGTCCCCATGCAGATATGTAACACCCCGCCTAATTAAATACCGGGTGGCCAGTCCCATACCAAATTAAAACAGAATATACAGTTGGCTCATTCTTAGCATCACTGTCGAAAACATTTACAACTCACCCAATACCCAATTAAGCTGGTGTTAAAAACTTTCCAAATTTTAATTTAACAAAATCCATTTCCAGTATAAGAATAACACAACACATTTTATTCTACAACATTGATAACTAAGTAGATAACACAAAAGAATTTAAATGCAATTGGAATAAACATTCCCAAATAATAATATTAATCCATTACAGTAATCCCAACAATGTTAAATGTATTAAAAGACACGAATAAAATAGTATTTGACCTCGTTAGAAAAGATAACTGAACCCTTTGGGCGACATGCGCCAACTAAGAATACTGTGAATCAAATGAAGATAGGCGTCTAAGCAATAATCCATAGCTCCATAGCTCGTCATAATCCTCTAAGGTTGGTGTCCCTGCTGCTGGACACCTGATATAGAAGATACAATAGAAGAAAAAATATGCAAGGAAACGGGTCAGAGCCCGAATGTGTAAATGATTTTTAAAACAACAAGTATTTAACAAGTGCAATAAAGAATTTATTATGTACATGTTAGATCCAACTCTCACTTTCTATTCTCACCTCTCAACTAGAGTGCACACTTAACGTCTCCTATTAACCTCCTAGTTAATGATTCCTCTTTAACAATTCCATAATATAATTCCATTCCCATATCATAACCCCGTATGTACCATACCATACGTTATATAATCATTCTTATACATTTTTCATTTATATGAATCGTTGCTCATTAACATGAATCATTTCTCATTAATATGAATTCAGCTTTTAAATTCTATAAGAATAAACATTAATTAACTTAATTCCATTCTTTTTCTCTATTCACCGTTATCTACAATTATCACCGTAGATAGATTTAACCACAATAAATATCCATTCATTCATTTAATTCATTATATATATATTCATATATAATACGGCACCCCGAGTCACAGCTGCGGTGCAATGCATTACTCTGCTATCATGTCCCATCATCGCTGGTCGCCGAATAGTGGACAAAAGGTTCGGTAAGGATACCTCGTACCACAAATAACAACACAATCATTGGAGGCGAACATAGTTCTCATACCCATGGGTCACGCACATACCTACGTACCCACAGTCAGCGGACTTATCAACTCCCCGATAAGTCTTTCATAGACCTATGTTCTCGAGCGACAAATCAAAGATCCCATGGATTCATCAGGATATGACTGCCCTCATGCGCAAACCTCCCACCGATAGCAAGTAAGCTAGGTATGTCGTACACATAAATCATCAATCAATCAAATAGGCATTATCATACCTATAATATAATATCAATAAGGTAATATCACTACCCTAAGATAATTCCCATACGTAGCATTATATCTCTTTAAATTCCACGTATTAAAATATCATATCTTTACTTCATAATTTAATTATCCTTGCATCTTATAACATATCTCCACTCCCGACGTCGTTAAGGTTCATGCGCGGAGCGTCTCGCAAAGAGAAATCCAAACAAGGAACCCCTCCAATACACTACTACTTAACTTTGTCGATCGAGGAGGTCCGACAACTTCAACTATGCGATCGGGATAACCTCATACCCTCTTTCAACCAAATGTATTCTAAACTCCCATCTCTATCAAGGATCCATACCACTACGCTCTTGTACTACACTCAGCCTTTGCGAAATCAATAATGAGCTTAAACTCAGTCCTTGATGTTCAAATTGTAACCCTAAGTCTACCCTCACCTTATATTAAATCTGCCCTACTGGACCTATCCTTAATCCTCAAGCATACAAATTAGAATCCAACACATGAATCTAGCAACCGAAATTTCTTCCAATTTAACTAACATAATTCCAATCAATTAAATCTCAATCAAATCAATTCAAATCTTATCTAGGTCCTTACTGATCTCCTCTAAGTCCCATAATATCCCATTAACAATCACCAAAAATTTACCAAAGTTTTGGGATAACAACCAACATTAAAAAGAAACAACTTCATAAATTCTCATATTTTAAATACTCAGAAAAATCAGATCCACAAATTATTCAAATCATCAATCCGACCTCAGATTTGGATTCTACACGAAAAATTGAGTCAGGTATGTGTTTTGAGTTTTTCTTAAATCTCATCCAAATGCACTCAAAAAGAAGATCTAAACCTTCCAAATTGGCTCTTCTCATTCCACTCGTTTTTGCCTCTTTTTCCAGAAAATTATCAACATATTATCTTCAAGAACACAAAATAATTTTCAGAATTTCTTCCACAGATTGATGAATATTTCTTGGATTACTAACTACCTACAACATGAGTTTAATTCCTATATATTTCATACTTCCAGAAATCCATTACTACTCCATTTTTATCTTCCAAACATGAAAAATCATCTCTTTTCATAATTATTCTAACATGGACAATATACGAACTTAAGTTGCAAATATCAAACACTTGACTTTAATGAAGATCTAGTCCTTTGGGATTGAATAACATAGGTGGTTCTCCCTTTTTCCGGCCACTTTCAGTGGTGGTTGGTGGTGGTGACCTTTGGTCTTTAGTTCTCCTCCTTTCCAAGCAAGCTTTTCTCTTCCCAAGCAACCTTTCACTCTCTCTAAGAAGATGACCTTTCAATTTTCTGTAGAAGAGATGAATGAACCCACATTCAACTAATCTCCAAATACGTATAATAAGACAAAACTCAAAATCACTATTCATCCCCCTTGTAAAAATAACCAAAATGCCCTTTTGGGTTGTCTTTTCATTTCCAAATGACCCGAGATCTAAATCCAACATTCAAATAGACTTTTCTGACTATTTCAACCCTTCCGGATGCAACGACGCAGTCGAAATGACTATAAGGACGATAGAAAATAAATTTCCTTTTTAAGTTAATAAAATAGTCCCGACCCGTCCCATACCGCGTCTGACTAAAAAATCCAAATTACCGAAATTATATCACACCGTCATAATAATGACATCATATTCATATATTACCTAAACATCTTTAAGTAATATACAGAATCATCCATTTTAATATCCACAATTCGGATAAAACCCAAATGAATTAATTTATAATAAAATCCAATTAATCCATTAATTTAAAATATAACCCATTTTAAAAGTCATTAAAATCACGGGGTATTACAAGATATCCTTCCGTGATACTGGTCCACAACACACGTGTCCACAAATTCCTTGGTGTCCACTGATACAGCTTGACAGCATCTACGATGTTCAACACGAAGTCCTTCGTTTCTTCATCGCAAAACCCTACCAACAATTCTTCAATGATGGAAGAACAAACTAATGGTGCAAACCAAGATCTCTATAGCATAAGTGAATGAAATCTTGGATCTTGAAACTCTAAGGATATTTTTAGACTTTGAAAATCTTAGAAAACTTATGCAAAAGATGTACTGGATGTAAACTATTTTTCTGGTTCTGCAACTTCCAAAATTCTGAGTGAAACACGCCTTAAATTGAAAAGTTAAGTCGGTGCATCGTTCGAATGAGATGAAGCAGACATTCGAACGAGATAGAAATGACAAAGCCATGTCGTTTGAATGAACTCCACATGTCATTTGAATGCTGTTTGAACCATCTAAACACAAGGGAAGGTTTTATAAGACTCTAAACAATCATTATCTCAGAGCAAGAGAAGTTAAAACACTTTAAAATCATTTTTAACCTTTTAAAAACATTTGTATGTAAAAATAACATCACATTTTTCGAGTCCTGTAAACATTTTGCATTCATACCTGAGAGATCAAAATGTAATGAAGACTTGAAACGTGCACCAAATTAATCTCAGTATGATAATACTTTGAAGCTTGGCCGCATCGTCTTCAATAAACTTTATGTCATACACTGTGTGGGATCGTGATAATAAAAAATCTATCTATGACTTAAAAAAAATGTTTTGTTCCGGGAATAAGTCAAATAACATACAATGGACTCAATTGGAAATTTTGTCCTTACAAATCTCCCCCTTTGATTGTTCTGGGACAAAACCCAAACAGTGAAATGCCTAAGATGGGACGTCAAGCCGTATGACGCCTAAATCCCATCCCATAAAACCCAAAATCAAAAATTATAGGACAAGACTCATAAATATTGGTCCGGTAAGCATGAGTTATGTGAATGTGATGTAGTCTTGAAATCTTGAATCTCTTAATCATGCCTACACACTTGAAATAGATAAATACCCTGTGAAGTATGGAGGAACAAATGATATAAACCATTATGATACCAATATGAAATATCAATACCAATTTGTAAACTCAAAATCAAATTATTTGTTAAGAATGTGAGCAAATTTTATACCAATTTGAAAAATCATTGAAATCAGAATATCAATTTGTGTAAACTAATTAATACCAATACCTATGCATGAAAGCATAAAATATCAATTTGTAATGCAACAAAAACTATTTTCTCATAAACTCCTCCTACATCACATACATCTCTCCCCCTTTTTATCTCGAATAGACAATTAGTGAAAAAGATGAACAAACATCAAATATCTATAATGAAATAACCAATGAATCATATCTAAATAAACATAAGTTTCCAGCTAAAAATAATCACAATAATCGTAGATAGTAAACAGTATTAACATGAAATAAATCATCAAAATCATGAATGATATGACTAAACAAACACTGTAGTATGAGAATTAATCATGCATAATCATTATACACTATATATAAAATGTCAAAACAAATGCTGCAGTACCAAAAATATATATCAAGATGAAGTTGGTACTGAAACAGAAGAAACAAAATTTTCTCCAAGGGTCGTTCGAATGACAATTCACTTTCGTTCAAACGACAATACATGTTGCATGCATCAACCGACATCAAACAGAGCAATCTAGTAGCCTGTCGCGCAAACACCCCTTCTCGCAACCCATCTCGCGACCTATACCTGACACTTTTCACCGTCTCGCTTAAAGCTCATGAGATCAATTCATCACGGGACATAGACTTGTTGCTCGAACGAGGTCCAGATGTCGTTCAAACGACATAAAAATGCTCAATTCTAGTTCCAAAAATATAGAAGTTTTGCCCAATGATTTTTTTTGTGAAAATAGCAACTGGAAGTATCAAATAGTAGCTAAGCAGACTCAAGAAAAAATAAAACAAGTAAAACAATGTGAGTTTCATGCTAACATAGTATCAATGTGCTCAAACATGGATATGGAGTGAATGTGTGTGAACTACAACAAATGAATCATATCTCCAACACATTGAAACGTTCAAGAAACTCTAATTGATAGCGACATGTCATCAAACTTTGTTTTATCCATATGTGACAATTAAAATATTGAGTTAAATGAACTAAATAATAAAAAAAATGGACGCAAATCCAAAATTTTGACTCTTCTACAAACAATAGTATCATGATACAATTTTCAACATAAAGATTAATGGTGCAAACCCATTTAAATATACATCCAAACTCCCTCAAATATCATCATATTATCTTTTGAATGAACATATCAAATGAATTAGCCAATTTTTGTCATATGATTCTTTTATTGCCTTAAATTTTTTGAGTTCTTTTAATCTCTTTGGTTCTTGGCTACTTTTTACAATGCCACACTTTTTTAGGTCCGATTTAAACAGTGGCTTAATCGCAAAGCACAAGTGTTCCTTTTGTAGCCCTTCCCCGTGTACACTCATCATATTTTATATGCAATTAGACGGTTCTTACATGCACTCCTCCTACTAAGTCTACTTATGCATAGATGAAAAAATTTAGGCAAGAACGTCTCACCAATCTCAAATATGCATGAGATGTCAAACATTCATATAAACTTGTGCATGTGTGCAAAGATGACATATATACAAAGTCCAATTCAAATTCTTATCAACTTCGAAACAACCCCCTATAAATAATGGTTAAGATCATTTAATGTATCAACAATTATGGCCAAATTTCCTAGCCACATGGATAATTAAATGATAAGAGTCCAAGCACACCAATATGCCACATTAAACATGAAAACTCGAGACACCAAAATAAATTGAAAATCTTTTTGTGTTTTTCATATTTTTGACTCAAAAAAAAAATTAAATCTTTTTGTATTTTCTTAAAAAAATACGAACCAAATTTTTTTTTGTATTTTTAAATTTTTTTTTTCTCAGAAACAAAATCTTTTTGAATTTTTCAAAATTTTTAATCAAAAAGAAAATCTTTTTTTATTTTTCAAATAAGACTTAAAGAAACGAACAATATAATACAAATAGATAAACATGTTTTAACACTAGCAAGATATATATCAAGAAGCAAAGACTAGCATATGACAAACATGCAAGCAATCAACCACAAGAAATAGCAAGTGAAGAATCATGTGCATGCATGTGAGAATCAACCAACGAAGCATTTAGCATATCAAAAATAGATTTCCTAACGAAAATAGGTGTATACCTGACAATCGAGTTTTGGGAACCAACAGGACACTACGTTTAAACTTCTTAGGGTCTTTTCTAAGATCAAAGAAAAAACTCATAAGGTGACATTTCCTACCACAATGCGAACATGTGAAAACACGACAAGGAACGAAACCTTCAGGTTGAGCTTTTCTAACAACCCTCGGATGTGGTTGACGCTCTAAAACACACTATGGTTTTGGTTTTAACATTAGAAACACTAGAACACGATAAGCCACTACCATCACTATTCACACTACTCGAGTCGTTTAAATTATTTTGTAACTTCAAAATTTTAGACACAAGTAAAGAATTAGACTCCTCAAACTTTCGGGACTGCTTCTTTAGATTTTCAATTACCCTTAGAAGGTTATCTAGCTCCCCCTCAATGTGAGAAAACTTCTCCCTAAGAGTCTTCTCACGTGCCTCAAATTCATAAAAAAAAAATATTATACGGCATAAACAATAGAATTTTTCAACTCCTTTAACTCTTTTTCTAAAACAAGGACTCTATTCTTACTTTATTCCTTAGCCAAAGTCACAGATTTAAAATTCACATAAAAAGATGCAAACTTCTCATGAATGATATCTCTTTGAGTTTAAAGCATTTGCAAATATTCAAACATATGTTTAAAACGAGAATTTTCTTCTTCTAAAATTTTAATTTATTTTGCAAACTTTAAATTTAAAATATGTAATTCGTTAAAATTTTAATTCCAAGAAAAGATGAAGGTCGTTGTCTTAAGAATTATTGAAGGGCATTCATCTTATGAATTTTTTTTCAAAAATCCCTCTGGAGTAGAACGAGTAGCTTGTTGTTGTCGGGAAGACAACACATGATTCCTTCAGTTTGAGTCTGTTTAGTTTGAATTCCAACGAAGGGAATTCGAGTACTAACCATCCTAAAGTATAATAGAACAGTTTTAATAATATGAATCATAAACAAAGATATGTCACAAGCCTATTATATTATACATGATAAGTCATATGATACGTCAAAGTTATATATCAAAGACTACTGCTACATTAGTGTAGCTACAACAGTTAGTGAATCTCCTAAGGTTCTGTATAACACACTATATTCAATACATTATTATACTTATCTACATTAGTAGACAACTTTTAACTTGGATATTTAGGTAGGAACAATAACTTTATCACTATAACTGGATTATAGATTGACTAAATAATCTCCCCGATTCAAAGAACCATCAGTCAGGCCATCAGTAGCACCAGGAGAGTAGTCACCATGTACTTCATCATTTGATGTTGCATCGGGGTACATCGACGGAGTCGGCGGAGCATCTGCGAGTTCAAGATTTATGGATTCTTAAAACATCACTGGACGAATAACATAATCATCTACCTTCCTCATAACTTTCATATTGCCTAGAACTTTATTCGTTAGCACTAAACTTTTAACATCACTACTACCGCCTGCCCAGTCCTCCTCTACTGCACGAAACATCTCTCTTAATTTTGCCAATGCTTCCTTTTAAACTCTAGTTTCCCAACAAATGTCTAAATTTAATAAAAACCTATCCCACGTATCCATGCTACAAAATGTAATTACCATATAATAATAGTAATCAAGGAAATTACGAAAAGATAAAATAACTAATGTCTTATTTCTTTTCCCATATTGAATGCTAACCCGATGATTTGTTTAAATTTAAAACATGCTCTAATACTGACTTGTCACACCCTTCTTTTTGGTATGAATGAACAATAAGTATATATAAAGCAATGGATTAAAGTTAAGGTATAATAACATCACTTTATTCATTATTAAAGTAGTTTACATAGGTAGTACCAACGCAGGGGTGAGTTATATTTTTTTTAGTACATGCTATAATGTAGAAACTCTAAAAGCACCACTTTTTGCTCCCATCTGGCTTATTCTCTGCCTACATAGTCACGTATGCTAATATGTGACCAATATTTGTCTCTAAAAGGGAAGAGATATTATCCTCTTTCTCCGGGTTCATCTGGAGGAAAAAAGAATTAACATAAATATACTAAGTAGGTTTTACCAGTTCTATGAAAAGTATACATTTAGATGAGAGTTGGAGTGTGTAAATGATAAATGTTTTAGCAATGCTAAAGAAATAAAGTTGATAATCACATATTTATCAGTTTATAAAAAGAAGTTAAGGTTCTTTGAACTAATAATCCTACACTTACCAGTTCATTAAGGATCATGTGAAGAAAATCAAGGATCTTTGAACTAATAATCCCATACTTACCTGTTCATAAAGGGGTGAAGAAATAATTAAGCCATCAGTAAAACCAAATAATAATAATCAACCCAAAACCTTTGGGGAAAAGTAACTATTTAAGCACACAATTATAGTGGCACGCATATGTATGTAGTAATAAATCCAAGATCTCAATCATCTAAGACCATTAGTCCAAGTAGAAAGTTCGTTAGATAACACGCCAGTCTACTTCCTAGTTAATAGTGATTCTTATAATATAAATATTTACACAAAAGTGCAGGGGTGAACTGAATCATAAGGAACATGATATAAATTATTAGGTGAGAAGGGTTATATTGATCCATATTCAAATTCAAATACCGATGATATTTAATAAAATATGTATTATGGTAGTATTATAACATGTACATACTAAGAGTAAATAGGAGCTATCACATAGTGATATCAATAATAGTATGCCAACTACGCAAAGTTTGCTATTGAAAAGGTAGGAAAACCTAGTTGCTCGATATATCGTACGACTTTATATATCACAAGAGGATATTGGGAGGAGATGGTACTTGATTCTCTGTATACAATGTTTGGGTATATTAGTATTTGGGATTGGGTCATTCAAATTATACAAAAAAAATGTATCTTTTACAGTTTCGGGGGTTTAATTATAAATACTTTGGGACTTTGAAATACTGGACCTTAGGTCATATTTGAAATTTTGTGCAAGAGACTTTTTAAAAAAAAATATTATGAAGTATTCATAGATAAATTTTGGGGATCAAATTCATAAGTTGAAAAAATCATGAAGGGTTAAAATACAATTTAGAAAAATATTTCTAAGTTAAAACTTCATTTTTTTAATAACTTAGGCTAGGCTAATCAAAACATGGCCTTACCTTATATCATTTTGACTAGAAAAATTAAATAAAAATATTGGAAAAAATTTCAGAAAATTTTGATTGGCTATGCACCATCACGCACTAAGTCAAGTTTTCTAGTCAAAAGTTTATCTTCTTTCCTTTGACAGTTGACTTTAGGGTTTTTTATTTTTGACCTTGAATAACTTCTTCATTTCTAAACCATTTGACATGATTTCTTAACAAACTCAACCTAATTTTTCATAAGGAATTCAAATATATAGGTTTTGTGGATTGAGATGTAGTATATCTCAAGTTCCATAACTATGTGTTTTACTCCAAATTTGACATAACACTCGTGGATTTTATGGATATGGCAGGGATTTTTTTTAACATAGTTTGTTTTCTTCTACATATAGGAGTAATTTGATTTTTGTTTCAAGGTTTGAGATGGATTAAACAGGGAGACCTTAAGATTTTTAATTTTCGGGTTCAAAATACAGTTTCACTCGATTCCATATTATTAGGAATATTCATGGCATTTGATGATTACAAAACAGTTCCCGAAGTTCTAATGAAGACATTCAAAGCTTTAAACTTGAGTTTTGCTCATTATTTGGAAGTTCACCATTGAAGCTTAACTTTAATGGTGGAAACTTCATAATTTTCACCTAGAGCTTGTTTTTTATGTAAAATTTCCTATTGTTTAAGATATTCTACCAATATAACAACACAGAAAATGATTGAAACAAAAGGAACTGAATATAGTACATAAAATCATGGAGTACCTATTTGGATTATAAATTTTGAGTTTTGAAACTTCTATTTAAGTGAGTTTAAACTGAGGATTTTGTGAGGTATTTATAATATATGAGAAGGGGAGTTCATTGGTGGAAAAGGGAGGTGGATTTGAACTGAAATTGTAAGTTTTTCAAGCTTGGGTTTTGTTACTCACATGTGTGCATATTGTGCACATGTGATTCTTGGCTTTCTGTGCTGATGTGGGAGATTATTTGGACAAGGGGTTTTATGAAATTAATAAAACTTTGGTTGTTGGTTGGTCATATATATGCACTTATAGACTTAAATGTGTAATTTTGATAAAGTGAGGGGTAGTTTTACAATTTTAGAAAGTTTTAAGGCCTAAAATTGAACTTTTCATTAGGTGAAGTCTAATGGATTAATTTGATATAAAATTGAGGTTTAGGAGTGAAGTATAAGTCAAGTTATGTCGCTTTGAAGTTTTTTGGGGCTATTTTGTAATTATTGAAACTTCAAGGGGTATAGGTCAATTTAGTAAAGTTTTATGGCATCAAGTATATTTTCTTTATTCTTTAGAAGATTTTTGAATTTGAATACTTTATAATGGTTGAAATAGTGACTGTAGGTGATTATGGTTAGTTTTTAAAATCTCGATTATTACAGTACACAATCATGATAATCTTCGATTGTTCCGTTAAACCATACTTGGTATTTTTTTACACCAAGTGATTAGGCATAAATTCTTCCAAATTTATCCCTTTAATTTAGTTAATTTAGCACCTTGATCAGCATAATCGATTTGATTTTATTTCATAATCGTGCTACTGACTTATTCTAACGAGTACACCGAGTTTCTAGTATTTCGTACTAATTTTGCAGGTATTTAATGTCAATAAAGAAAGAAAGAAATCGGAGTAATCGAGAAAGAAAAGAAGGAAAAGTCAAAAGGGAAAAGTTATAATTTTTACCCGGAATTCGGATGAGGCATCAACTGGAAAGTTGAAGATCTTTCAATTACAAAAACACTGGAAAAAAATGGCACCTCAATCGGAGTCCCGGTGTGGAAGTTATGAGCAGTCAAAGATAGAAGGAAAAGTCAAAGAAAGACAGGACCGATCCGGTCAGAAATTAAAAGAACCGATCCAGACAGGACCGATCCGGTCAGAAAAGAAAAGAACCGCTTCGGATCCAAGCCAAATCGAATCGGAGGAGGACAGGACCGCTCCGGCTGTCGCAATTTTGGTTTTTCACTCTTCCTCCAATGGAGAGTCCTGGTTAAGCTAAAACTCTTGGAGTCTTGTAGGGTATTTAAACACGATTTATTATCATTTTAATAACGGATAATTTATCTAATTTTCCATTCTTTTCAGAAAAACCCTAGTTTGGAGATAGCTTAGTATTTTGATTCCAAGATTAAAGATTGTTCAGATTTCAGTGATTACAAGTAATTGTAGTTAATGTTTTGAGTGCTTTGGTAAGATTAGTGGTCAGTTTCCTCTGTCTAATTTTCTGTTTACATCATTCTACAATTTTTCCTTAGTTTAATCATGACTTCCTGTAATTCCAAAATCGTTTTCATTAATTTCATCATGTCAGGCTAGACTTTTAAGGGTCTAGATGCATGAACTTAACCCGATGTGGTAGTTGTATATACATAAAATTAATCCTCTAAATTTAATGGTTTGATTATGATCGTATTGGGTAGGAACGCGACAATTGTAGATCTTTGGATCTCGTTTGCTTCAGGGTAACCGGGATACTTTAGAATATGAGTGTAACTATTGCAATACCGATTTACTCGTCCTCTAATTAAGTATAGTGCGGACTTGAACCTCATATACGTGATGCTTGGGAGTACTAAATTTTGGGTGTAATTAATCATTTAAATTTACGATTAGTTTTATATCATCAATACACTAGGGTTGGGGGATTGTATTCCCGTCCTGTTCTTTCATCATACAGTTTACAGTTTCAAGTCAATTATCATCAGTAATTTAGAGTAGCTGCATTTCATTCATACTTTCGTGCATTAAATAATTATTTTCAAAATTGCATTTAGTTGTAGTAAATTCTCACACCAATTAAATCATATTTTCCTTTTCTTTAGAGTCAGAGTTAGGATTCTTTCGTCTGTCCAATGTCGTTATAATTCCATTATCCTATTTCCCTGTGGATACGATCCCGACTTACCGAGTTTATTACTAACACGACAGGCTTGCACTTGAGCCTAGAGAGTAGGCACTTCTGAGACACATTCTTAGTCGCGTCAAGTTTTTGGTGCCGTTGTCGGGGAATTAGGTAGACTTTGGATTAGATCGAGTCAATCTAAAACTTTGACCAAAAATTTCCAAAAATCCAAAAACATATAAAAAAAATTTGAAAAAGCACAAAAATATTCATCATCGTCTCTCATAAGTTGTTGATGAAAAATTTTGAACTCACTCCAACTCCCCATAACACTCAAACCCACATTCACGAAAACCCGATTGTTGAGTACAATCCTGATAGCCCTCACACTCCTAACGCTCCACAGTTCTGGGTTCCACCTCCCACACCGTCCCACTCAATCTCAAATAACACCCCGTTTTCCTTCTTAGGACACACTTCAGAGCACACTCCTAGTATACCAAGTGAGGATACCGAATCTTTGAGAGAGAGAGACATGTCACAACACGGTAGTGCAGGTGCCGACGAGGGAGAGGCCCCGTATCGCCCTTTGAGAGACGTCTTATATCCCGAGCACACTGTCACTCCGGGATGCATTTTACTCCAGTACAATGCGGGACAATTTCTCTTTAGGAATGGGATAATCCAGATACTTCCCACTTACCATGGATTGGATTCAAAAAAGCCATATGCCCACATTATGGAATTTGAGGAGGCGTGCGAGGCGCTCAGTGACCAAACTTGCACAAAAGATTTGCTCCGCTTAAACTCTTTCCATTCTCGCTAAAGGATAAGGCTAAGACCTAGCTATGGTCTTTACCTCAAATTCGATTTCATCATGGAACGAATTAAAATCCAAATTTCTTAAGAAGTTATTTCCTCCACATCTAACGAATTCCATCAAGGCTCAAATTCAAACTCTTTGACAATTAGAAAATGTGTTATTCGAACGAGTCTACGAGCTTTTCAATGAGTTAATTGCCTTGTGTCCCCATCATGGTTTTGATAAAACACAAATCATTTCCGTTATCCATAATGGGCTGAACATTAATTCCAAGAAACTTGTTGAAACCATGGGTAGTGGTACGTTTGTCGACTTAGACACCCACGATGCTGAGCTTCACCTGAGTATGTCGCCGAGACTACCCAATCTTGGGATACATCTGACCCTAATGCTCAAAATCGGAATCGTCAAGCGACCACCACTCCATCGGCGTCCGGCCTATTTCAAAAAGAAAAGAATTCTATAGAGGACAGTCGACTCGATATGCTTGAGAAAGGACTGCAAGACCTACGTGAGGTATATGGAAGAGGACCTATTGGATCCATACCAAACCACGTCGAGAAGGTGTGTGCGATTTGTGAGGCGAGTCATTCAACTGAGGAATGCCCGACTATACTCGCCTACAAAGTGATGTATCAAGAGCAAGTAAGTGGCATAGGAGGCTTTAAGGGTAATTTTGGTGCACCGCACGGGAATTCCTACAACCCTTCCTGGAAAAACCACCCAGGTTTTAGCTATGTGCAACAACATGCTACGATGAATCCTAATTCACATGTTGCCCCTCCTCCACCACCGCACTTTCAATAAGCTCCACAAATGCAAGGACATGTGTAGGCACCACCACCTCAAGAAGCATACATCCCTCCACCGAGGAGAAGTCTCGAGGATACGATCAACCACTTTATCAATACCCAGGCTGCAACTAATGCTAGGCATGAGCGCATGATAAACGACATGAATGCGAACATTTCACAGTTCTAATCGAGTATCCAAGAGAAAGGCAAGTTTCCTGCCCAGGGCCAAAGACCGCCCCAAGGTAAAACTAGTGTTAGCTCCTCCTCGATAGAACATCAAGAGCAATGTTAAGCTGTGACCACTCTTCGCAGTGGGAGAGACATTGATTTATCACCTGCCCCACACGACGCAACCAAAGACAATGAGATTTTGCCCGGCATGAAAGAGGCCGAAGATGTCCCCTTGAAGGAGAGTGATAAAGAGGAAATTAGTGAGCCCGAGGTAGTAGTGAAACCACCCACCGCGGCACCGTTTCCTCAAAGGTTGGTTCCTTCCCAAAAAGGAAACCCCCGTGTTAAAGTGCTAGACGTACTAAAGCAAGTGAAGCTAAACTTACCTTTCCTCGATGCTATTAAGCAAATTCTAGCATATGAAAAAGTAATCAAAGACTTGTTAATTGTAAGGAGGAGGATGAAGGTAAAGAAAAATGTCTTCCTAGCACAAAACGTGATCTCCATCCTACTTAATGATCTCCCACCCAAATTCAAAGATCCCGGTGCACCCACCATTTCCTGCATCATTGGAGAAAATAAAATTGAAAAAGCCTTACTTGATTTGGGAGCAAGTGTAAATATCCTCCCTTACTCCATCTATAGGAAACTTGATCTGGGTGACCTCAATCCCATAAAGATCACTCTCCTGTTAGCGGATTGAACCGTGAAGATCCCAAGAATATAGTTGAGGACGTGATTATCCAAGTTGACACTTTCTACTTCTCGGTAAACTTTGTCATTTGGGACACGGAGCCCTCCTTCGCCTCGAGCAATCATGTTCACATCATTCTTGGGTGCCCTTTCTTAGATACGGCTAACGCAGTCATCAATACTCGGAATGGGAAAATGCAACTCACTTTTGGGAACATGACTTTAGAGACTAACATCTTCCATATATCCCAACATACGGGGGAAGAAGATGATCTTCACGCGATGAGCCTAATTGATGAGATCGTAGAGGATCACTTTGAGGAAAACCATTGTGGAGATGCCCTAGGGTTCTGCTTAGTGTCGAGCCATGAGAATGAGGGGTCCCACAAGAGAGAGCTGTTAGGGGTGTGCCTTATTTCATCAAGTAATAGCAGTAGTTGTGATGATGAGAGAAAAGCGGGGGTGGGGGGGTGGGGGGTTGTGTGTAGTGACCACGATTGAGAGAGAGAGAGAAGAGAGAAAAATAATGGAGTTAGAGATTGAGCAACTAAGGCAGGACATATTCATTACTCGAGAGAGAGAGCTAGGGGACATGAGCATGGAAGAATTTGAAAAATAATTCGGTTCAGTGGATGAGAGCCTTAACGACGAAGTCAAATCCCTATTGGACTCTTGTAGTCACTTAGACAAAAGTGAATGGAAAGAAAAAATTGATGAATTCCTTATTTGTGACCATCCATGCATACCACTTAAGGTCCCGGAACTGATTGATGGAAAAAGTTGTGTTTCGTCCAACTTAGAGCCCGACCCATGCATTTTAAAAATTAAAATAAACCTAGGTGTTCCCTCGGAGTCAGTCCACGTAGGCCACTCTTTGAGTCAGCATCATGAGGATTCCTTTTCGATTAGTCACGATGAGCCTCCTGGTCTTTCCTTTATCTATGGGCGAGGTCCCAACTTGTTCCAATTATTGGTTTATGATATCAAGATGAGAGAGACGAGGAGAGCATCGAACCCCCGTGAGTGGGGTCAGGTGAGTTTGTGGAGAGTTGAGAGGTCGTCGCACCCCCGATGCGTATGGGGTGATTTTTATTGTATTATTGAGTCATGTTTTCGGGTCATTTAGTGTCTTTATGCATTTTCTCTATTTGTTTATTTTATTTATTGCACTTCTTATTTTGCCTTGTTTAGATTTTAGTCATTTTTGCTTGAGGACAATGCAAAAGTCTAAGTTAGGGGGGTCACAAGTGTGTATTTCTAAAACTTCACAAATTTTCAAAAATGCCCAAAAATCTCAAAAAAATCTTAAAATTTTGAAAAATCCAAAAATATTTCTGTTCAAAATAAATAAAAATTGGAATTCAAATTTTACAAAAATATCATTAAAAGTCGATGTAAAGTCTCAAGTTGTAAAATTCAAATACACAAAGCCGAAATTGACCAACGATGGAAATTGTGCGAAAATTGACGACTTAACGAATAAGTGTGGAGATTAACAAACCCGGTGAGATTCGAGCCTTTCATCTTTGTGAAAATTATAATTTTGATCGAGGTGGAAATTGAGCGTTCGTGTAAATACGCTAGTCGTTGTTATCGGCTTCCAACCACAATACAAAAAAAACATAAACTTTACTTACACTCTTGTGGAGTATAGTGGCGAGTCTGGGTATCGAATCCTCAGGGAACTAGGACGAGTGAACGTGACGACAAAGGTAAGACTGTTAAACTAACTTGACTCTAAAAATAAATAAAAAGATGATTGAGATGGGAAATAACTAATTAACTAAATGCAGACTCTAAATTACTTAAAAGTCTGAAGATGATTAAACTAAAACTTGAATTATATGATGAGAAAAACAGGTCGGGAATACAATCCCTCAACCCTAGTGTATTGATGGTATAAAACTAATCGTAAATTTAAGTGATTAATTAGACCCATAATTTAGTACTCCCAAGCATTACGTATATGAGGTTCAAGCCCGCACCATACTTAATCAGAGGACGAGTAAATCAGTATTGCGATAGTTACACTCGAATTGCATTCTGAAGCATCCCGGTTACCCTGAAGCAAACGAGATCCAAAGATCTACAATTATCGTGTTTCTACGCAATATGGTCATAATCAAATCATTAAATTTAGAGGATTAATTTTATACACATGCAATTACCACATCAGGTTGAGTTCGTGAATCCCTACCATGAACAATTTAGTTAGACATATTGAACCTAACTATGCATGAATTAAATACGTCGCATGAATTCATAATTGTGTGAAAAGGGAGATTAAACGTGAGAAATAATAATAAAAGTGTTGGAAATAAAAGTTACCAAGCTTGAAGAACAAGAACATGCAAGAAGAAATCAAAAATTGAAGAAAAACCGAAAAAGCTCTTGAATTAATGGTGCAAAATATGTAGATTCTTCTCCTATATGTTCCTACCTATTATGGAGCTTTTACATCAATTAAATCCTAACAAAAAGAGTCCTAATGAATAAATATATAGGCTAGAGGTCATTTAGAAGAGTTACCAAAACATTAAACTCTTTTGGCTAAAAGATAAGCACAAAATTAAAATCCCGTATCTGGCAATTTGTCACACTTAGAAAGCGTGACTAATTTTGTAACGGATCTGGAGCGTGACACTAAGTTATGTAATTTAATTTATTTCACTCAAGCTTAAACATCCATGTGATTCCCCGTATATACAACCGTACCTCTAACTTATTGAACATGAAACTTCTTCCTTCCTAGGTATTATAATCAAATGGTCGATTCAAAAGTATTTTCATGAACGCCCACCTGTTACAATTCTTATTTATCAGGGTCATGATGACAAAATCTTTTCAATCATATGCTCAGAAATGAAATTCATCTGTATAACCATAAGATACTTTCTTAGTTCGACATTTATTTTTTAATTGAATTATTTGTTAAACAAATCTAATCTATCTTTCTCTTTTAGGAATCGTAAACCTACACATTGATCCACAATATTCTGGTTGTTTCCAATATCTCATAATCCCTTTACATTATTTGATTACACCAATAAATCTCATAAATTCTTGATAGATTCTGTGGGGACCATATTTTATTCAAACAAATCTAAAGAGCAGCCCGACCTCACATCTGGAAGAGAAGCTACGTGTGTAGACGACACTTCCCCAAAATCAAGTCAATCCCCTATAATCTTGTGGAGATATTCAAGGGATTCATGGATCATCATGGGCATCGTGGAGTTACTTGAAGAATTAGGATTACACATCTATAAATTATAACCCCTGGCCCGGAGCATAGGGGCATGTAACCAAGCATATTGAGAGATAATAAAATAGTAGACCTCTCCGTGGACGTACGCAAGTTGCTGAACCACGTACGTAGTTGTATTGTGTGTGTGCTTTTCTTCTTTCCTTATTGATTGTGATTGTTTTTCATAAAATCTCTATTGTGATATTTTTTAATACCACAATTAGTGTCGTCTGTGGGAATGACTTTATTCCTACGCAAACAATCACTAATTGAAAACCTTTGATGTCTTACCATAGCAGTAGCATCCCTTAAATCGATGGTATTTAGGAAGAGCCTGCCCATTCCAGGGTAAGGTCTGAAATTCGCCAACTAAATCCAAGGCTTCTCCAATAAAGGCAGCCTTCTGAAGAGAACCACGAACCACCAAGGTCCGCACAAATTTCCAGGTTGGTCGACGCCTATGAGGCCAGAATTTGAGAACAAGAAGAAGCCACTCATCACCAAGAAGAGGATAATGCTAGAATAAAAAGGCGACTCAACAGAATGGAGAGGGATCTCTACGAAAATATAAGATGATGCTATGATTTGACTTTTAGTCCTCGGGTGAGTGAATCTCACATCCGAGGAAGGAGCCCTAGGCGTAACCAAGGAAGAATTGAGAGGAACATGTCAAAGGATGGTTGACGCCGTGGGAGTCCTGGTTGACATAATGATGAAATCAGGTGCTTGGTCCGTAGGGAGATGGATCAGCACTCGGCCCATAGGGGGGGCAAATCCACACGAGAGCTAGACAGAAGAACTCTTACACCGAGAAGAAGTCCCCTTTTTCAAGGTCAATAGAAGAGGAATATCTCCCTAAGAAATTCGCAAACCCTAGATTCAAGATATATGAGGGGAAAACCAACCCCGTCGATCATGTCTGGTAGTACAGGTAAGCCATGACTTTATGGAGCCTCAACGACGCATTGATGTGTCGCATCTTCCCTTTCAGCCTGCATGACATGGCCCAAAAATGGTTTGAAAAGCTACCACATAGGTTTATCAAGATCTTTAAGGCTCTAGACAAATTATTCACAGCTCACGTCATAACCAATAACTCCCACCCCAAGCGGATGGATGCACTGCTCACCATAAAGAAAAAGCCACAAGAGTTAGGGAGTATGCCAAGAGGTACCGGAGATTTTCAATGAGAATGAAGACTGCTCAGAGCAGGTTATCGTAGTGTACTTTAAGATCGGTTTTCCAAATACTTCCTTATTGCACCAATCCCTAACTAAGAAAGAGGCCAATTCCATCGACGACCTAATGGATCGTATTGAAAAATACGCTATAGTCGAAGATGTAATCCATCGTAATGCAAGGGAAAATGTTCTCATGAAGACGAACAAAAGCACGAAGAAGAATGATTCTAAAAAGAAGGGAAATAAGAATAGGGGCATGAATGTCACTAAAAATGGTAACAACAATAACCCCTCAAAAGCATTCTAGACTGTTAACACAGTCTTCAAGGAGCCGATATACAAAATCCTCTCCAAGATCAAGGAAGAGACATTTGTCAAATTACCCAAGAAGATGGGAAGAGATCCCACGAAGCGTAACAATGCACCAAGGTGTACATTCCATAGAGAGGGAGGTCACAGGACCGAAAATTACAAAACACTCAAATTTTATCTCGAGGAGTTAGCCCAGGCTGGTCATCTCAATGAATTCATAGATAAGAAGAATGACAAAGTCGCAGCAAATGGTGACCAGAAGCCAAACAACGTCCTTAATGATGAGATATGCCACGAGTTTGCGATAATTCATGGGACATAAGACTTCAAGAAAGTACAAGGAAACACTGTTCGAATGGAAGTTAAGAAGCTAATTGTCATTATGCAAGCCTTTCATATAAACCCTACCAAGACTCAATCAGGAAAGCGCCATCGATCAGAAGAGGTCGACTACAACAAACACATTTTGTTTACTGAAGAAGACTTAGTTTGGGTAAGAACCCCTTATCATGACGCATTGTTCATCACACTTAGGATAGCTAATTGGGACATTGACAGTCTCCTCGTCGACCAAGGTAGCTCTTTCAAAGTGATGTACCTACACTTAATCCACAAGTTAAAGTTGAATGTCATCGACCTCAATGAGGCCACAGTTCTGTTGGTCAACTTTTTAGGAAAGATAACCATGCTACTGGGAAAAATAGTCCTACCTGTCAGGGCAGGAAGTATTTCGAAGATGATCAAGTTTTTGGTAGTAGATATCGAATCCCTCTATCACTCTATTCTGGATTGGGGTTGGTTCCTTGCCATGAAGGTTGTTCCATCCTCATATCATCAGAAACTCAAGTGCATAACAGATCGGGGGGAGGTCGAGATCCGTAGTGACTAAAATTTGGCCAGAAAATGGTCCATCGTAGCTATTTACCCTAAGCACGAGAAGAAGAAAGTCCAGGAGGATGCCCAGGAAGGCTTGTCGCCTTCAAAATATCAATTATGATATGGAAGAACAGGGGTGGAGGAAACTAGGGTACACCTCACAGATAGGGTCATCGAAGACCTGGAAGAAGTTATCGCGCCAGTCAACTTACCTGAAAAAGGAGATTCTTGATGGGATCCTCTCTTACCGACTAAGAAAAGAAGGATCTCATCACGTTCCTTTGAAGCAATCTGGATATTTTCTCTTGGGAACCATACGAGATGCCTGGGATAGATCCCAAAATTGCATGCCATCGACTGCACATCGACCCAACATCAAACCAGTCACTCTGAAGGCTCTCTGAATAGCCCCAGAAAAGGCAAAGGCAGTAGAGAAAGAGGTGGGAAAACTACTCGATGCAGGTTCCATTAGGGAAGTTTAATTACCCAAATGGCTATCCAACCCAGTCATCGTAACCAAGAGAAATGGAATCTGGAGAGTATGCATTGACTTTTTTTTACCTCAATAGGGCTTGTCCAAAAGATAGTTTTCCTCTCCTAAAGATATATCAGTTGGTCGACGCCACAGAAACACATGAAAAAATGAGCTTTCTCGATACTTACTCCGGATACCATCGGATCCCACTTTATGAGCCAGACCAACATAAGACCTACTTCATAATGCCTATTGGGTTATACTATTACAAAGTCATGTCGTTCGGCCTTAAAAATGCAGAAGAGACTTATCAGCAACTAGTCACCAGGATGTTCAGTAAACAGATGGGAGAAACAATGGAGGTATACATCAACAACATGCTCGTCAAAAGTAAACTCAAGGGCGACCATCTCTCAAACCTAGCAGGAACCTTTGAGATCCTCAGGAAATACCAAATGAAACTTAATGCTAGTAAGTGTTCATTCGGTGTCCAGTCAGCAAAGTTCCTAGGATACTTGGTCAGCAAAAGAGGGATCGAAGAAAACCATGATCAAATCGATGCCATAAGAAAAGTCTGCCCCCTCAAACTATTAGAGATGTCCAGAAGCTACCAACATGCTTACCGCACTCAACCGCTTTATCTCTAAATCTTTGGAGCATTGTCGACCGTTCTCCCAACTATTGAGAAAGGACAAGGGCTTAGTATGGAATGATGACTGCTCCAAGACCTAGAAGAGCTCAAGTCTTACGTCAGTAAGACACCTTTGCTGGTAATCCAAAGTGAAGGCGACCGCTTATATCTCTATCTTTTCATATCAGACCATGCTTTGAGCTCTGCCTTTGTATGCGAGAAGGAAGAAGGCCAACACCCAATCTATTACGCAAGTAAGATGCTCCTGGATGCAGAGCAACGTTATTTTCCCCTAGAGAAGCTCGCTTCTGCCTTAGTAATAGCCTCGTGGAAGCTGAAGCATTACTTTGAGGCTCATACCATCATCATGATCACCTCACAGCCCCTCAAAGCTATTTTAAGGAAAGCTAACCTCTCTGAATGACTGTCAAAGTGGTCAGTAGAGATTAGAAATTTGATATCCATTTTCAATCAAGAACAACAATTAAAGGGAAAATTCTAGCCAATTTTATCGCCGAATTTACGAGGAATCAACCTACTGTCTAGTTATAAATTAAGAAATCAACAGAAAAAAAGAATCAACAACCTTCGACTAGATCCTTTACGTTGAAGGAGCCTCCAACTCCACGGGCAGGAGTATGCATTGTATTGATTACCCCAGAGAAGACTGTGCTCGAATAAGGGATCAGACTAGGATTTAAAGTTTCCAATAATGAAGCAGAATATAAAGCGCTGATCGTCGGCCTACGTGAAGCACAATTTCTAGGTGAAAAATGCCTTCGGGTATTTGGTAATTAAAAGATAGTGTCGAAGCCGATAAGTGGAGACTTCAGTGCTAAGGATGAGAGGATGGCATCTTACCTCGCTATTGTAAGGGGAATCATCATAAAGTTTGATAGAATTAATATTCAGCAGTTCCCTAGGGGGCAGAATAGTCACGTCGACACCCTAGAAGTTCTAAGCTTCGTCATTGACTCCGACTTAAGGAGAACCATTCAGATAGAATGCCTCGTGCAACCAAGCATCAACCAGGCAGTCGCATAGCAAGTCCTTCACATTGAAAAGGAACCCAGTTGGATAGATCCCATCACAACTAACCTACAGAGAGATATACTTCCAGGCGATAAGAGATTGATGCACAAGATAAGATTCAAGGTTGCTCGCTTTCACTTATCTCCTGAAGGAAAAATCTACAGAAAGTCTTTCACTGGGCCCTACCTCCAGTGCGTTCACCCAGAAGATGTCGAGCAGGTTATTAGTGAACTTCATGAAGGCATTTGTGGGAGTCATGCAGAAGGAAGATCATTGGCTTTTTAAACAATAAAGGAGGGATACTGATGTTCGTACATGTAGAAGAATGCTGGAGTTTATGTTCAAAAGTGTGAGAAGTGCCAGAAGCACTCCCCTATCGTCCACCAACTAGATAGCGAACTCAAGTCATTAACCAGCCCATAGCCATTCACCTAGTGGGGCTTGGATATTATAGGGTCTCTACCTACCGCATCTGGAAACCACAAGTATCTGTTGGTCGGCACTGACTACTTCACCAAATGAGTAGAGGCAGAACCGCTCATAAATATATGGGACTTTGACATGATGAGGTTCATATGGAAGAACATCATTACCCACTTTGGGACACCAAAGATGATCATTACAAACAACGACACACAGTTTGAAAATGTCTTCTTTTAAGGCTTTTACGATGAGCATAACATCAAGCACCACTTTAATTCTATAGCATATCCCCATAGTAATGGGCAAACTAAAGCTTCTAACAAGACAATGATCGATGGACTAAAGAAACGCCTGGAAAGTGCCAAAGGTGTCTGGGTAGATGAGCTACCTCACATTTTATGGGCTTATCGTACAACTCCCAGGAGAGCAATGGGAGTAACCCCCTTCGCGCTCGCCTATGAAATGGAGGTAGTCATCCCATTGGAAGCAGGACTCCCTACTATGAGGACTACATCGGTTGACCAAGGCCTCAATGATGAAACATAACTCACTGAAAGTGACTTAGCTGATGAGCAATGAGAACTAACATTAGTTAAGTTAGCATCTTACCAATATTAACTGGACAAACAATATAATAAAGAAGTTAATTCATGGAAATTCCTATTAAGGGATTACGACCTAATGAAAGTCCTCGTCAGTGCTGTGAGACCATCAAATGGAAAACTGGGATCAAATTGGGAGGGACCTTTCAAGATAATAAGAGACGACTTACAGGGGGCCTATCACTTAAAAACACTGGAGGGCAAGGAGATACCAAGGTCTTGGAATGTAACCAACCTTAAGAAGTTATACTTGACTTTTATACTTTTAGACTTTCAAATCTTTTATTTTTTAGCATCATTACTTTAGGAAAATCTTCATTTACAAACTAATGTTGCCTTTTAATTATCATTTTTAGTTAATAAAGGTCGATTGGCCCACGCATTATGAATATCTCGGTTGTTTAATATCTCCTGATCAAACTTTAATACGCATCCTTTCTAAGCAATATACACCCCCTCAAAACATAACAAAAAAATCAAGTTGGTCAAATTGCACTAGTTAAGGAATATAGCTCCTATGGTTGCAACAATGTGCCATACTTATTGTATGCAAAGCTAAAATATATATAAAGAAAGGTTTACCATTAACCTTCCTCAGGTCTTTTTTGAAAACATAATTGGCCTCTTGAGTTTCTCTGGTAGTAATAAAATACCTATAGGGGATCCTTAGGCAATAAAGACAACTCGAAGTTGGTCGCCAACTCAGGTTAGTTAAAAAACCCTGTTCGGACGAAGTCCCCTTAACCAGGTACATTCTCGCCATCGCCCGACTTTGGCCTAAGGAAGTGTGATGACACGACCTAAAAGGTAAAGTGGGATGGAATGGTATGGTAAGGGGATATTGGAATGGGAGAATGTTCAAACACGATATAACAACAACTCAATGTCATTTAGTCGATCAAGAAGCCCAAAATGATTAAAGTTCTTGTATTAACTCATTTATACTATGATCAGATTTATCAAGTACTTTTTTGGTCAAACACGGATACCAAGCAACCAATAAGTGAGGTTAACACATGTTTAGTCAGCAAATGCTCAAAACATAAATAATCAACTTATTTATCAATAAGAATCATACGGTTACATTTACATCAAAAGACTAAAAAAAATACTTAAAGTCCTATGATGGCCCAACGCAAGGACTAAGGTAGTCCGTTACTTGATCTCTCCGACCATCATCATGATGGGGAACTAAGTCTTTTTCAAGGTTCTCTAGATGTGGCTATAGAAGATGCACTGAAATAGCATCTATTGGGATCCATCGATCATACCTCAAGAAGGGATTTACAGAACAGACAAGCGAATAATCTGATACTTATACCATAGGGCAAATTCTTTAGGAAATTTTAATTCCTTAAGAATACTCAGCCATCCCCTATCAAAAGCAAGTTCTTCGGACTCTTTCAATCTTACTGGGGCATCTACCCAACCTTGGTCATAACCGTCAGCCCAAACCTATCGAGAACCCTTTTGAAATAATTATCTCATACCTGTGACATCCCTCTGAAGATCAAAAGCAATCATATAAGCTCGATGAACATATTCTTTCATCTCAACAATCTCTCTCTTGGAAGCTTAAATGTCAATGTGAGCAACTATAGCAGATGATGAGGATCCTTGTAGCACCAAAGGAGGTCTAGATGGAGTGTTTTCTTTGACGCGAGCAATTTTTCTCCTCAAAACGTTATTCTCTCTTTTCAATAACTCCCCCACCTAGTTGATTTCAGGTGCATCCAGAAGCTTTGCCTTCAAGGTGTCCATCTCCTCCTCCATAGAGGCACCAATTCGCTCCATCTCCTCAAGCTTATCCTTTAGCTTGGCGACCACCAAAGATTGGTTTTTATAGTCCTAGTTTCTCACCCTCAGGGATTTATAAATCCTTACAAAAGCTCGGAGCACTTGAGAGCTTATCTTTGGAAAAAGAATTTGTCCTATGCGGGGGTTATCAGGGATATATTCGTCTAAATCAATGAGCTACAGCCAACAAAACAAGCAACAAAAGTAGCAAGAGTTAGTAATTAAATAAAAAAAATGCTTTTAAATTTAAATCAAAAGGCATAGGCCAGTACAACAAATGGAAGAAGGAAAAATACAACATATGGACAAAAATAAGAGTAGAGCCTAAAATTCCTAAGTGGCCTCAACTTGGTAAGATGTGGAGAGACCTTTCCCTTTATCAGCAGCATGATTGACAGGAACCTCAAATTCACTAGCACCTGGTGCAGCTCCTCCAGCTAGGACAATGGCCCCCTCTGGATTGACCAGTGCAGCCCCATTGGCAGGAGTAATGAGCTCCATCCCGTCCTGAGCATTTGACTGGGAAGACGCTGACTCTTTAACAGGATTACGACTAGGATGATGTCGGGATAAGAAGGGGAAGTCAGCAGTAACTCCAGCAGCAGGTAAGGCTTGATCCCAGCCTTTCTTGAAATATGCTCACCGAAGATAAGAAATTTGGCGTTTGACATCATCATACGCTGCATCCCAATCTTCATTATATCCACTTTCTCGAACTTTCGTTGATTCCTCCTTCAGCTTCTCCACTTTAATGACCTACCCTTTATTTGCCTCTGCCACTACTAGCTTGTCAGTGACCCCAACACTATATGCTTCACGGAGGTCAGAACTCTTTAATAGACTTATCCCTCTCTTTGTCAAAAGTAGCCTTCGTGTTAGAAAAGGTCCTTCTCGAAAGACTTTATAGCTTCATCCATCTCTAAGTTTTTCCTCGACAGCTTAGCTCGATCCCAGAGTAATGCGACATAGTCAGAGACAAACTACAAGAATAGAAAAGACATAGGATAAGCACGAGATGTTAAAGGAAAACAAATAACGAAGAAGTATAGAGAAATGAGTACTTACCCAAGCAAGCCCTTGGGTAGACTTAAGGGCTAACTGGTCTCCCTCAATGCTCGATGAGCACCCGCGGTCAGTCGCGAGCACCAATTTCTCTAGTAGTTTGGGGTTGAGTTGAGGAGCAGAAGCAACTGAGGCTCCCTCAATCACAGTAATAGAAGGCACTATTGGGGTTTTTAAAATCTGTGCTCTTATTTTTTCTCCTTCTCTCGTTTTCTCCTCTTCTCTCATTCTCTCTCTCTCTTTCTCTCCTCCTCTTCTTCTTTTTTCTTCTTTCTCTCCTCCTCCTTCTCTTAGGGCCACCATCTTAGAGCTACCAATAGAATCTCCAGCCTTCTTCTTAAGGAACTTCATCATGTTGGATAGCAGATCATCATCATCATCATCATCATAAATTAAAATTCTTCTCCTCGGAGGATCCATCACTTTTTTATTGGATTCTTCCTCTCTGATCTCGCCTTCACCACTCCCTTCCTCACTACCTTCCATCGAATCCTCCCCCGATATGCTATCTTACTCTTCCTCTATCTCAATGGGTTCTAGATGAGGTATTGTGTCCAGTGGATGAGCGATAAAGATGGAAGTAGTATTCCTATATTCCAGCAAGAATGGACAAGACTGAGGAATTTCCCCTTCAACAACTATGCACCTTATCCTTCAAGCTTTCAGGAGTTCAGCATCTCAGATCTCACAAAGAGTTGGTTTTTGATTCTTAGCTTTCATTACAAAAGAAGAAAAAGGAAAAATCAGAGGGAGTGGACACAGAGGAAGGAAAACAAATAAATAACAAAGAAGTGATGGAAATAATAACCTATGTAATCCTCCCCAAAGGTAGGGATCCGAGGTCCCCTGTGCCTTATGCCCCTTGATTAGGGAGGATATTACCGATTTCTGGAAATAAAACCCAAAGACTAATAATCTTTAAGGAAATGAGGTAGGTTCATTAACAACACCCTATCAGGACTTCTTGCCTTAAGGTATAAAAGACCTCCGCTAGTGCAAGAAAAAGTATAGCAACAACAGATTTCAGCTAACCCTAGGTTAGTGCCATGGAGTTGATTTATTCTATGGACCCCATTTACAATCTTCCACACATTCGATGAACACTGAGCAAGGACTATGTTGAAGTATTGAAAAAAATGTAAAAAAGAGGATTAGGAGGAAACTTTAAACCCCCTTGCGAAACTAACAGAACATGAATCCAATGACCATCTTCTAGGTTGCGATGTTATCAAATGGTTTCAAAATTAATGAATGCGATAAATGTGTTTACTTTATATACATTCATAATGGATATGTAATTGTATGCCTCTATGTTGATGATATGCTTATCATGGGTAATAACTTGGAAATTGTCAAAACTACAAAACAAATGTTGAGTAGTAGATTTGACATGAAAGATTTGGGAATCGTCGATGTTATATTAGGAATTAAAATTTCTAGAACATCGGATGGACTTATATTATCTCAGTCTCATTACATAGAGAAAGTACTTGAAAAATTCAAGAAGTATGATATTAGTCCTACCAAGACACCTGTAGATGTAAATTTACATCTAGCAAGAAATAATGGTGAAAGCATATCTCAACTAGAATATTCTCGTATTATCGGTAGTTTAATGTATATCATGAACTGTACGCGGCCGGACATAGCATACTCAATAAGTAAGCTAAGTCGATTTACGAGTAATCCAGGAAGAGATCACTGGAAAGCAATATTGAGAGTTTTGGGTTATTTAAAATATACTCAAAACTATGGAATGCACTACTCAAAATATCGAGTTGTTCTTGAAGGACATTGCGATGCAAATTGGATATCTAATACAAAAGACTCTAAGTCTACGAGTGGGTATGTGTTTACTGTGACAACCCGAATATAATTATGATTAATTATACGTAAATCATGCCTAGCTTGTGTGATATGATTAGTGTGTTATTAAAATATGTGATGTTAATTTATTATGTTTAGTCTAATCCTACCTCCAAAAAGCATGAAATGTCGAATTAGTTACAAATACAAAATTTGAAGGTTTCGATAGGAATGTCCATGTTTAAGGCTAGTTTTGACCTTTATGACATAACAATTGACTTGAGGTGAAAACTACATAATTGTAGACAAGTGAGTTATGGTTGTAACACAACAAACGATGTGTGAAACGGAGGTTCGAGTGAGAAGTTATACCAAAATTACGAAACAAGGGCAAAACGGTCTATCCGTTAAGTAGTATTTTGTCTTATTATGGCAACACATGTTTTATTCTCATTGGTTGGGAAGGGTGGTGGCTTTGGCCGACCTCAAACCCTTATAATTACCTCTTTATTCAGCAAAAATGCAGCCATGAGAGATTTTAAGCTTAAGGAAAGAGAGTTTTGAAGTTTAGGAAGAAAGTGTGAGGAGAAAATTGAAGAAAATTCATAGAAAATTACGAAAAGGCCCCTAAGGTAATTCCAACCAAGAATCTTGATATTTTTCTTTCAATTACGATTTATATGATGTAAATCCTTGATTGTTTATTGAACTTTCATGATTGGGTGCATATGTATGGATATATGCAAGTTTAAGTTAAGTTTAATGTATAAAACCCTAAAATTGCTTTGTGTAGAAACTTTGTTTATTCAAACTTCCATATACTTTTGTGTAGTTACTGGAATCGATTGATTCCAATTGGATATTAACCTGGACTCATATATTTATGACATATCCGAAAATCATGTGAAAATACCAAGAAATGAGACCTTGGTGAGAGTTTGAAGTTAGGGTATGAAATCTGCCCTAAGGGTGAAAATATGCCCGCCATGTGTTCGGTGTTTTGTTTGACATAGCAAACGAACCTTAAAAATTATGAAACTTTAATCTTATATTTTTCAATGTGTTTACTGATGTTGGGTGAAATATCATAGAAATTTATGATGTATAAAAATCATGGAAATTCCTGGAAGTTGAATGAACGATAAAAGAGCCTATAGGGCAGATTTGCTATGTAGTGAAGAAATAGGCTTATTTTGCTCTAGAAAACTCGGAATGATGTGCCGTCTTTTGTTTTGGAAACATGATATAATAAGGATTGGATTACCAAGAATAATTAAAAAGGGTTTGGGCTGTAATTTGAATATGTTAGATATTAGAACCTGAGTCTAGATGGGACTTCATTTTAATGAATGATTTGAATTGAATAATATGATGCTTATGAATTGAGTTATGATTGAAGTTATTCTTTGGAATATTAATATTCTTATGATGATACTAATATTGTAAGAATGATAGGAAGGGAAGAAGAGCTGATTGAACAAGTACCGGATAAAGGCAAGGGAAAAGCCAGTTAAACTATCAAGGTGAGTGTACTTATGATTTGTTTCATATATAAATATGAATATAGCTCTAAGAGCGGATTTGTTTGAATACTTCGGTATTCAGGATTTGTTTGGATATTAAAATATCCAGGATTGGTTGGGTCTTATGATCCAGGATTGGAATTGGACGAAGATCCAATGATTTGTTGGAACTTATGTTCCAGGATTTTTTATTGCCAATGGGCAGAATTATTTGGAACTTATGTTCCAGGATTTGTTATTGCCAATGGGCAGAATTATTTGGATCTTATGATCCAGGATTTGTTATTGCCAATGGGCAGGATTGTTCGGATTTTATATCCACATATTCTATATAGAATTGTTATTACATTGTAGGGAAGGAGTACCTCACTAAGCTTAATGCTTACAGTTTATATTTCAACAATTTCAGGTTTGTATGCTGCCAACTAGAATGCCATATGACCGGTAACTTTGAGAGTTGCACCGTTGGAAAGAGCCGGGGTTTAAATATGGGGATTTTATCATTGTCACACTGAAGATTTTAATTTACTCACACATTGTATATTTTGCGTTAGTATGGATTGAGTTGATGATTGTGAAATTTTATCGTAGTTAATCATAGTATTGTATGTCCGCTTAATTATGACTCTGATATTGATTTCGTTATGGCACAAGAATAATATTATGCTGATTATGCACATTATGCAGTAAAATATGGATAGATGAATTATATTTCCAATGGGCTCAAGATTATGATTTAATTATTCTAATAATAAATGATTAGTATGGATATTGGGTTTGGGGTGTGACATTTACCCTCGGAGGTGCAGCCGTATCTTGGAAATCCTCAAAATAAACGTGCATTGCTAGATTGACAATGGAATCTGAATTCATTGCACTAGAAAAAGCTAGAGAAGAAGCTGAATGGCTTCAAAATTTCTTAGAGGATGTTCCAAATTGGTCTAAACCCGTGCCCGCAATATGTATACATTGAGATAGCCAATCAGCGATTGGAAGGGCACAAAATCACATGTATAACGGAAAGTCACGACATATTCATCATCGACACAATACCGTTAGACAACTTCTCTCAAATGGAATTATCTCAATTGACTATGTAAAGTCAAAAGATAATATTTCGAATCCACTAACGAAAGATTTAAACCAAGAGCAAGTTGAAAGATCATCGAGAGGAATGGGTCTAAAGCCTATAAATAAATAAGAATCAATATAGTGGCAACCCAACCTAGCTGACTGGAGATCCCAAGATCTAGGTTCAATGGGCAAACCGAACTACATTGTATTCAGTAAGCACTGGAGGAGATTTAATCATATCCATTCCAAAGATGAGACAATGCATATCTGCCGCGAAGTTAGGATAAGTTATGCTTTTAATGACATCTATATCTTAGTACGTCTAAGTGGGGTATTGTAGGATACTCTTTATGGAAGTCACCTACGTGAGTAAGAAGGGGGCCACTTCTATGAGAATAATGAAAGGCATATTCTCTAAATTACTCATGGAACCAAGTGGTGTTCATGGCCAAAATGAACACAAACGTGAGAACCAACTGTGTTGAAGAATTATTGTGTGAATACTGTTGTCTAGGTTTACAAAAATGATTGACGGTTCAAGGACGTGAAGTCTACTAATTAACGAAGTAAATCCGATAGTATATCATTAAGGAAAGTTCAAGGCAACTAGGCTACTTCTCCCGATGCAATAAATCTTCAGTTTTACTCAACATGTGTCTGCATCTGCATTAGCATATGTTCTATTTTATTTATAGCGATACATCATTCATGTGGGGGATTGTTGGAAAATTGGACAAATTAAAGCTGTCCAGATTTTTCTCGACAGAATTTTGAGCAACTTTGAGCTCAAATTTAGGTGGGACCCCCACCACGATAATTGTGGAACCATATACGAACGCGTTCTCCTCCGTAAGGAGCTTAACGTAGTATATTCATATGTCCAATTTCAATAAGTTATTAATGATAAAAATGTCCCCAAAGTGACTCACAAAGCAATGGAAGTTAATGAATTGGGTAAGTTTAACTCTTGTCCCACATTGGAAGCGTAGTCGGAAAATGATGAGTTAATAAAACCCAAATGATGGACTCAGGCTTGGATACCTTGAGGGTATCCCAACTCTTTGAAGGGGAGATGACCTAAGCTATGCATGGGTTGAATTTCGGTCAAAGGTCCACACGTGCGCGTGTGCATCCGTCCATCCGGCCGGTCGGCTCGGCTCGGGCTTATAAAAATCTCCTACATTTTTGGGCCGAATTAATTTAACTTTCTGGGCTTTAATTATTAATTAATTACGAAATTAATTAATTAATTAATAAACTGTTGGCAGTTATTGCCAACAGTCAACAGTTAAATTCGTTTAACTGTTTAACTGTTTTTTGACAGTTATTGTTACTTTGCTATAAATACAGATGCCTCCCTCCATTTTTAAAACAATGAAAAATTTCCCTCCTCAAGAATTGCTGTCATATTTGTTCCAGAAAATTCCTGTCATATCTGTTCCAAAATTCTTTTTCCTGCATAACATCTGTTGCATTGTTGTTGAGTAAAAGCCACAGAATTTGAGTTCGTCGTAATTAATTATTGTCGTGCTACATAATTAATTGGAAAATCCGTTCTATCTTGGGAGACAATATTCATCAACCTCGGAGCACATTGGAGGGAATAAATTGTCTTAAGGACATTGTGAAATTCACAGGGCTCGGATTGTCTTTCTTTTTCTATCATTTTTTCTGAAATTCAAGTAAGTTTTTATTTTCTGTAATTTCGTTTTATTTCTGTAATTAGATTTAATTTGTAATTCTATACTTTTGTATTTATTAAACAGTAGACATAACAATCTTAAGACAATTTATTAAGTTCTACTGTTTTGTAGTGTACAAAAAAAATTCAAAAATTTATTTATTGAAAATAAATCTATTTTGACAAAAGAAAAAAAAATGAAATAAACTCTTGTTCATTGCAGAAATTAATAAAACTGTTTTGGTAAAAAAATTAATTTCTATACTGTTTTTATATTATGCTTTAAAAAATAAAATTTTATTTCTGAATTTTGTTATAATCTATTTATGTAAAAAATTTAATCTTAAAATTATAATTTTGTTTTGTACGAAATTCTTTTTATTATTAAAAATTAGTGTGTCACAGATTTTATAATTTAATTCTGTTTTGTACGGAATTCTGTTTATATCATAGTTTAATTCTGAATTTTATTTGGAATTCATTTATTGTGAATTATATTTCGAGGAAATTGGTGCACAGAATTTTGTATTCTGTTTTGATTAATTCATTATATATGAATTTTATCATTGATAAAAATTATGTTTTTGTAACAGAAATCGAATCCCAAAGTATGAACACTACTCCTACTAAACTGATTGTCACCAACACAAATGTGACTGCACCCGTATCAATGCCACACGGGGAGAAACCGGAAAAATTAATTGGGGATGACTTCAAACGTTGTCAAGGACAAATGTACTTCTATCTCACTGCCTGCCAACTGGGTAGGTTTGTATATGAAGATTTCCCCTCTATTCAAGAGGGAGATGACTCTGAAAAGGTTGTTGTTGTCGATGCTTGGAAGCATTCGGACTACCTATGCCGGAATTATATTTTGGCTTACTTGGACAAGACACTGTACCATGTCTACTGCACGATCAAAACATCCAAGGAATTATGGAATTCTTTGGAAAAGAAGTATAAAACTGAAGATGCTGGGATGAAGAAATTTATCGTTGGGCGTTTTCTGGACTTCAAAATGGTTGATTCTAAATCTGTGATCTCGCAAGTGCAAGAACTCCAAGTGATCATCCACGACATTCATGCTGAAGGAATGTCAATTAGTGAAACTTTCCAAGTTGCTGCAATTGTTGAAAAATTTCCACCATCTTGCACTTTATTCAAAAACTATCTCAAGCACAAGCGAAAGGAGCTGAATGTGGAGGAGTTGGTGGTCAGGCTGAGAATCGAAGAAGACAGCCGTGAGTCTCAAAAGAAAAGTGGGAAGAATCCAATGGAAACGAAGGTCCATGTTGTTGATGGTCCTAAGAAGAACAAACGAAAGTATGATGGGGAAGGCACTTCCAAACAAAACAAGAATAAGTTCAAAGGCAAATGCTACAATTGTGGTAAACCTGGACACCGCTCAAGCGAGTGTCGTAAGCCTAAGAAGCAAAATAAAAATAACCCTCAAGCAAATGTAACTGAGGGTGAGAATATCGCCAATGATTTGGCAGATATGAATCTTTCTGCCGTGGTCTCTGAATGTAACTTAGTTGGAATTACCAAGGAATGGTGGGTGGACACTGGAGCCACACGACACATTTGTGCAAACAATGGATGTTCACCACCTATAAGCCTTTGGAAAATGAGGAGAACCTCTTTATGGGAAATTCTTCCACTTCTAAGGTGGTAGGACAAGGAAATATTGTTTTAAAAATGACTTCTGGAAAGGAACTTACTCACAACAATGTTCTTCACGTGCCTGATATCCGAAAGAATCTGATTTCGGGATCTCTCCTGACTAAAAATGGTTTCAATCTTGTGTTTATGTGTGATCGTTTTGTGTTGTCTAAGAATGACATGTATGTAGGAAATGGCTACCTAAATGAGAGGCTCTTTAAACTCAATGTTCTTACTCTAACCCCAAAAACATCTGTTTCAATGAATTAAATTGCTAGTTCTTCTTACTTGATTGAGTCATCTAATATTTGGCATGCTAGATTAGGACATGTTAATTTTGATACATTGCGTAGATTAATTAACTTGGAATTTTTGCCAAAATTTAATATTGATAAAAATCATAAATGTGAAATTTGTGTGGAATCTAAATTAGCCAGATTACCTTTCCATTCTATTGAAAGGATAACTGAACCTTTAGATTTAATTCACACCGATATTTGTGATTTAAAATTTGTTCAAACTAGAGGTGGGAAAAAGTATTTTATTACTTTTTTTGACGATTGCACAAAATATTGCTATGTATATTTGTTACATAGTAAAGATGAGGATATTAATGCATTTAAACAATATAAAAATGAAGTTGAGAATCAATTAAGCAAAACGATAAATGCTATTAGGAGTGATAGAGGAGGTGAATATAAATATCCATTTGAGGAATTTTGTTCTGAAAATGGGATTATTCATCAAACAACCGCTCCTTATTCTCCTCAATCGAATGGTGTTGCTGAATGCAAAAACCATACTTTGAAAGAGATGTTGAACTCAATGTTATTAAGTTCAGGAGCTCCACAAAATTTGTCGGGGGAAGCCTTACTTTCTGCTAATTACATTCTCAATAAAGTACCTCACAAGAAGACTCACAAGACACCTTATGAATTATGGAAAGGTCGAAGACCTTCCTATAAATATTTACGAGTGTGGGGGTGCTTAGCCAAAGTGATGGTTCCTAAACCTAAAAAGGTAAGAATAGGGTCAAAAATCGTGGATTGTGTATTCATCGGTTATGCTACTAATAGCAGTGCATATCGATTTCTAGTTTGTAAATCTGAGATTTCGGATATTCATGTAAATACGGTTATTGAATCAAGGAACGCTTCATTTTTTGAAAATGAATTCCCGTATAACATGACCCAAGAATCTGGTCCTTTTAAAAGGACAAATCAAGCTACTACAAGTGGTAGTCATCAACCTATTGAACCAATAGAGGATGAACCAAGACGTAGTTAAAGAGAAAAAACCTCGACTTCTTTCGGTCCGGATTTTCTAACATATTTGCTAGAAAATGAACCTCAATCGTATAAAGAAGCTATATCCTTACCCGATGCTTCCAATTGGAAAGAAGCAATTAATAGTGAAATTGAATCCATATTATAAAATCATATGTGGGAACTAGTGGATCTTCCACCAGGTTCAAAATCGTTAGGTTATAAATGGATCTTCAAAAAGAAATTGAAGGCCGATGGATCAATTGATAAATATAAAGCTAGACTTGTCACTAAAGGCTATAGACAAAAGGAAGGGTTGGATTACTTCGACACGTATTCACCGGTAACGTCCATTCGGATGTTAATAGCTATAGCTGCTATTAATGGACTTGAAATACATCAAATGGATGTAAAAACTGCATTCTTAAACGGTGAACTAGACGAGGAAATTTATATGGAGCAACCTTAAGGGTTCAAAGCTCCCGGACAAGAAGGAAAAGCATGCAAGCTTGTTAAATCACTATATGGATTAAAACAAGCACCTGAGCAATGGCATGAAAAATTTGATAATGCAATGTTATCAAATGGTTTCAAAATTAATGAATGCGATAAATGTGTTTACTTTAAATACATTCATAATGGATATGTCATTGTATGCCTCTATGTTGATAATATGCTTATCATGGGTAATAACTTGGGAATTGTCAAAACTACAAAATAAATGTTGAGTAGTAGATTTGACATTAAAGATTTGGGAATCACCGATGTTATATTATGAATTAAAATTTCTAGATCATCGGATGGACTTATATTATCTCAGTCTCATTACATAGAGAAAGTACTTGAAAAATTCAAGAAGTATGATATTAGCCCTACCAAGACACCTGTAGATGTAAATTTACATCTTGAAAGAAATAATGGTGAAAGCATATCTCAACTAGAATATTCTCGTATTATCGGCAGTTTAACGTATATCATGAACTGTACGCGACCAGACATAGCATACTCAATAAGTAAGTTAAGTCGATTTACGAGTAATCCAGGAAGAGATCACTGGAAAGCAATATTGAGAGTTTTGGGTTATTTAAAATATACTCAAAACTGTGGACTGCACTACTCAAAATATCCAGTTGTTCTTGAAGGACATTGCGATGCAAATTGGATATCTGATACAAAAGACTCTAAGTCTACGAGTGGGTATGTGTTTACCCTCGGAGGTGCAGCCGTATCTTGGAAATCCTCAAAACAAACGTGCATTGCTAGATCGACGATGGAATCTGAATTCATTGCACTAGACAAAGCTGGAGAAGAAGCTGAATGGCTTCAAAATTTCTTAGAGGATTTTCCAAATTGGTCTAAATCTGTGCCCGCAAAATGTATACATTGCGATAGCCAATCAGCGATTAGAAGGGCGAAAAATCACATGTATAACGGAAAGTCATGACATATTCGTCGTCGACACAATATCGTTAGAAAACTTCTCTCAAATGGAATTATCTCAATTGACTATGTAAAGTCAAAAGATAATATTTTGAATCCACTAACAAAAGGTTTAAACCGAGAGCAAGTTCAAAGATCATCGAGAGGAATGGGTCTAAAGCCTACAAATAAATAAGAATCAATATAGTGGCAACCCAACCTAGCTGGCTGGAGATCCCAAGATCTAGGTTCAATGGGCAAACCGAACTACATTGTATTCAGTAAGCACTGGAGGAGATTTAATCCTATCCATTCCAAAGATGAGACAGTGCATATCTGCCTCGGAGTTAGGATAAGTTATTCTTTTAATGACATCGATATCTTAGTACGTCTAAGTGGGATACTACAGGATACTCTTTATGGAAGTCACCTATGTGAGTAAGATGGGGTCCACTTCTATGAGAATAATGAAAGGCGTAATCTCTAAAATACTCACGGAACCAAGTGGTGTTCATAGCCAAAATGAACAAAAACGTGAGGACCAACTGTGTTATAGAATTGTTGTGTGAATACTGTTGTCTAGGTTTACAAAATTGATTGATGGTTCAAGGACGTGAAGTCTACTGATTAACCAAGTAAATCCGATAGTATATCACTAAGGAAAGTTCAAGGCCACTAGGCTACTTCTCCCGATGCAATAAATCTGCAGGTTTACTCAACATGTGTTTGCATCTGCATTAGCATCTGTTCTGTTTTATTTATAGCGATATATCATTGATGTGGGGGATTTTTGGAAAATTGGACAAATTAAAGCTATCCAGATTTTTCTGGACAGAATTTTGAGAAACTTTAAGCTCAAATTTAGGTGGGACCCACACTACAATAATTGTGGAACCATATACGAACGCGTTCTCCTCCGCAAGGAGATTAACGTAATATATTCATATGTCCAATTTCAATAAGTTATGAATGATAAATATGTCCCCATAGTGACTCACAAAGCAATGAAAGTTAATGAATTGGGTAAGTTTAACTCTTGTCCCACTTTGGAAGAGTAGTGGGAAAATGATGAGTTAATAAAACCCAAATGATGGACTAAGGCTTGGATACCTTGAGGGTATCCCAACTCTTTGAAGGGGAGATGACCTAAGCTATGCATGGGTTGACTTTCGATCAAAGGTCCACACGTGCGCGCGCGTCCGTCTGGACGGTCGGCTCCGCTCGGCTCGGGCTCGAGCTCGGTCTTGGACTTATAAAAATCTCCTACATTTTTGGGCCGAATTAATTTAACTTTCTGGGCTTTAATTATTAATTAATTATGAAATTAATTAATTAATTAATTAATTAACTGTTGGCAGTTATTGCCAACAGTCAACAGTTAAATTCGTTTAACTTTTTAACTGTTTTTTGACAGTTATTGTTACTTTACTATAAATACAAATGCCTCCCTCCGTTTTTAAAAAAATGAAAAATTTCCCTCCTCATGAATTTCTGTCATATCTGTTCCAGAAAATTTCTATCATATCTGTTCCAAAATTCTTTTTCCTGCATAACATCTGTTGCATTGTTGTTGAGTAAAAGCCACAGAATTAGAGTTCGTCGTAATCAATTATTGTCGTGCTACATAATTAATTGGAAAATCCGTTCTATCTTGGGAGACAATATTCATCAACCTCGGAGCACATTGGAGGGAATAAATTGTCTTAAGGACACTGTGAAATTCACAGGGCTCGAATTATCTTTATTTTTCTATCATTGTTTCTGAAAATTCAAGTAAGTTTTTATTTTCTGTAATTTCATTTTATTTCTGTAATTAGATTGAATTTGTAATTCTGTACTTTTGTATTTATTAAACAGTAGACATAGCAAATACCTCCTTATCTTCTCTTGTAAGCTAATAAAATCTATCTTTTGTGTCTATTATGAGACAATGAAAAGTAGATTAGTTGAAGGGTTCTCTCTACAAAAAATATCTCACCTTTTACGTGTATATGTGAGTGTGTATTATTCGTTATCTTTCTCCTTGAAACTTTTTTTAAACTATGATAAAATATACACCTATTTATACCCATATAATTGGTATCAAAGTTTTATTGAATCAATTGTTATCCGGGCATTAAAGAGATACGAGGAAATAAGTCTTGATATTATAAAATTGTGATGGTTAATACAAGAAATTCAAGCTTAGACATTCAACAACCCTCTATTCCAATCTTTTAGGTGGGAACTATGACTTTTGGTGTATTAAGATGAAAACTTATTTTCTATCTTAGGACATTTGGCATTTGGTTGAAAATGGATACGTCGAACCCGAATTTACGACACTTTTACGAATGCCTTAAAGGAACAATTGAAAGAAACAGTAAAGATGGATTGCAAAATTATTCCTTTCATCCAAAAAGGAGTGGGAGATAACATATTTCCCATAATTAGAGGAGCTACTAAAGCTAAGGAAAATGGGACATTCTTCAACAAGAGTTTTACGGAAATAGACAGGTAAGGATTGTCAAATTTCAAATATTTTAGGAGAGAGTTAAGGTATACAAAAATTAAGGAGAATAAAACTCTAAATTATCTCTCTTCTCATTTTAGTGAAATAATTAATAAGAGGAAACCACATGATGATCAAATATTCGATGAAAGAGCTATTAAAATGAATATAAATAGTTTACATTCTAGGATTGATCAGGTAGCAGCTGTTATTGAACAAAATAAAGATACATAAAAGATGAGTTTTCAATAGTAGTTTGAGTCTTTGAAATAATTTGAGAAAATATTGTTATAGCGCTCTGAATATCCCGTTGAGAGTGAATTTCAATCTAAGCTCAATAAAAACCTAAAAAATAATTATGGAGTTCATCTAGAAGTGTGGATAATAGAGGTAGAATGTATGGAAGAGGAATAGGAAGAGGAAAATTTAATAACACTAGAGGATGATGAAAAAGTAATTTCGAATGAAGATCTGTAATTGAACCTTCACTACAAAAATTTAGCATTTTAAAGAGAGGAAGTTACTTTGAGAAATATTATTGGTTTAAGATAAAGCCTCGATTATGTAATTGTAATACCCATGCTCGATATTTGTACCTCATTCCATATAATTTTTACCCCTTTAGGCATTGAACTGAATATAATGGATGAATGTTAAATATGAACTATCCTTATGGCATTCATGCATTTTGAATTGGGAATCGATGGCTTAAAGTTATTATCCATATTTATGGATGTTGTTCGAACGAGTGGCCAAGTCATATGGATCACTAAAGTCCTATCGTTCGAACAAGGTTTGATCAACCATCTAACGATAAAAACCTGAACGATTTCCACCGTTCTTTGGAATCTTGTTTAAACGCCCTCGTTCAAATGAGTTGCGCTGTCATTCCAAAAAGGAATACATTTCTATACGAACGAGTTAGGGTTTGAACCAATTATAATTAACATTTGACAGCCCGTGACACCCTGCCTAATTAAATACCGGGTGATCAGTTCTTTATTAAATTTAAAACTGAATATCCAGTTGGATTAGTCGTAGCACTGTCGAAATTTTTTGTTAATTACTAACTACCTAATATTCAAAAAGTCAGATGTCAAATTTTATCTTTTAATGTAACATGCAAGAAATTAAATGATTAACTAAACATCCAATATCCAATAACAACCTCATAGGAATTAAAATGACATAATGAAATAAACTGAGTCTGGAGTAAACACTTTCAGTATAAATCCCAAATACAATAATCTAAAATTAAATAAATCCCATCAACTGAAATATAAATGAATGTTTGAAACCACTATCTCTAAATAAGAATGGGCAACATGCCCTAACTGAAATATATACTCTGAATGAATCAAGGATAAATGTAGAGGCATCTAATATCGAGGTCTGGTAACTCCCACAACAGCTACAACATGTCAACAGATGGGAACTCCTATGCTTGGCGTCGCTATGGATGGAAACCTAAAAAGGTTTTTACAAAAACAAAATAGATTTGGAATAAAACGGTTTGGAGCCTGAGTTGAAAATATTTAAAAAACAGCAAGTGGTTAAATTGCATTAAACATTATTTATTATATAAATGTTAGTTCCACTCACTCTCACTTGAAATTCTCACCTCTCAACTAATGTGAAAGCCCAACGTATGCTCCTAACCCATCCTAGTTATGCTATCCCACTTAACTAGTTTGGATCAAGTCTCTTACCATGATTCCTAAGTCATTGTTCCCACCCGTATCAACCGAATAATAAATTCTAGCATTTCCAATATTAATTAATCGAATTCAAGTATTTCAGTAATCCCTAGTGTTTTCACAAACTTAATATATTTTTGACATCATTATCATTTTGTTCTACTAAGAAACATAGTAGAATAAACACATGTGTATATATATTTCACCATTATAATGTATACAAATACCGCACCCCACATTGGCGAAACTAACGGTGCGTACATACTCTGCTATCAAGTCACGATACCCCACATACATAACAAGGGCCATCGATTTCGAATCTCTCAGGAACAGTATTAAAACAAATCAAACAAACGGGAGGTGAACATGGACCACGGTGTAATGGGTTACGCACATACCTACGCACCCATATAACCCAAACTTATCAACTCACAGATAAATCCTCCTTAGATCATATGCTCCGAGGTACCAATCTACATTTTTCCTCCGAAGGGCTCCTCAAGATAAGATTTTCCCCTTCAAGACCTCCCGACGATAGCAAGTATGGTAGGTATTTCATACACATAAAAATTCGTACAATATGTATTCACACGACCTAAGTATTTATAAATATCCTTCAATATAGGTGTACAGGTAACCCATAATATATGTCTCATACGTAGTATGTATCTCATGAATAGGCTACCTCTTATTTAATTTAACATCATAACTCACATTCTATAACCGAGCATTACTCATCATTTAAAAAGGTTACTAAATCTCTCAATCAATCCTTAGGTTATTTTAGCAAGTATAATGTCACTCTACTACTAGTAATAACCTTAAGTTATCATATACCCAAATTAAATCCCAATTTTATATAATTCCCAATCGTAACTCATTCGGTGAACACTCGTAAATCTACACTTATATTCTATTTATAATAACATTTTCTGGGCCTTAACTACAACCCTACTGACCTTCCCTAAATCCCATCATGTTTAATCAATCTTCAATAATGATTATTGTAAGTTGGGATTGGATAAAACCTTAAAAGTGAACAAGTCACAATTTCCAGGGGAGTTGATCGATCGATGGATCTGGTGGATCGATTAATCAGACGACCGATTGACATTCTTAAGTAGATCGATCGAACAATCAGATATTAGCCTTCATTTTCTGCAATTTAGCCTACGGGTTTCTTTAAAATTTAACATCAAATCCTCCATTTTAATGTCCCAAACTCCCAAACAATTACACTAAATGTTATACCAACATAATTACATGATCTCTAACATATTGTAATCATCAAATCATTATGGGGAATTACTTCCTTGGACTAAATCTTGAATTTGTCATAAAAACCCTAGTTCTTCAATTTCTCTTCAAGAACATCATATAACTCAACTTTAATTCGTGAATCCTAATACATGGATCATGATTTAGTTTTTCTTATACTTCCAGAAGTTAATCTACTTGAAAAATCTACCCATATTCAAGATTAAATTCTCCAAATTCATTAAATGTCAATTATTCAAGGTTTTATCGAATTCAAACTACCATGGATAATATATGCACTGAATCACTCCAACATAAATAACTTGCCTATAATGTATGTTTAGTTCCTTTGAAGAATATGGTATTGAGGATGATCCTCTCTTTTCGATCTACGCATGGGTGGTGACGCTGGTGCAAACGGTGTTCCGGTGGTGGCTCTAGGCTTGAAAACCTCTTCCTCCTCAAATGACCTCCTTAGATTTTGTGAATTCTAACCCTAGAAGACAAGTCCTTCCCTATGATATAACCCTTGAATTTTTGCTAGGTTTAATTATTCTAAAAATCAAAATGTCAAAAATACCCCCCGGTGTGCCAATTTGGCCTAAAACTGCCCCGGAACCCAAACTAAACCCCCGGGTAGACTTTTTTTTACCATCTCGACCCTTCCAGACACTTTGACGCACTCAAAATTATCATATGGATGACTTATAAATAAAATACTTTTATTCCATTAAATTTAGTCCCGACACACCTGACACGCGCTTCCCGAATTACTTTCCATAACTGTCGTATTTTTTCACTTACGACAATTTTAATAAGTTCATAATTGCATATTACTTTAATCACTAAGTAATATTCAACTTAATTCACATCAATAATACTAACTCCAATCATGCTAGTAAATATCTATTTAAATCCGGATTAATCATAAATTAGTTTCTCATTATTTAATTCAATTCATCCCATAATTAAAATCATTAAAATTTACGGGGTATTACACCCTCATTACAACTCACAATCGAATACGAGGGGGTCTCGTCGTCATTTGAATGAGGTTGAAATTCGTTCAAATGACCGAATGAAAATTAATTTTTTTACACGTTTTAATGTTGTGTCTCGACGTGGATCGTTGAATTCGACAAGGAGCTCAAAGGAGCTTAGATAAAAATGTGGGTCAATAAGGGGTCTCACTGTAGGTGAGAGGAGATAGAGAGTCCATTTCTATAAGCTTTTTAATCTTCCTGTCCCTCTTTATAAGCTACACTCTTCCATTTCCATCGCATTTTCACCATCCCTAAGGTTTCCCCTTTCATCCAAAGCCTTTTTCAAGTTATTCTAAGGATAAATACACCTATTTCAAGCCTAGTTTGAGGAAGAAGAAGCCACTGTTGGAGCTCTCTTGAAGAAGTTAAAGCTTTAAAGTTTTTAAGAGCTTTCAAGTCATTCCATTTAGTTTATCCTCTTTAAATTCAAGATAGGGTTTTCCTTAGAATGTTTTGAAGATTAAAAGCTATTAGGATGCGTACTAGAAGGGTTTATTTTTGAAATAATATTTTCAAATATATTTATTTAAAGTCTTTTTACAAAAAAGGGATTTTAGAGAAAATTAAGTGGAAATGGAGTTTTGAAGAACAAGTGGTATTTTAGTCTTGAAATATACGAAAATTAGTACAAATATTATATTTTCATGCAAAAATCGCATTTGGTTGCGCATTTAAGGATTTCTAGGCTTGAAATCCTCCCAAAATGTGTAAAATGTTGTAGTATGTTAAAGAAAGACTTACAAACATGATATATGGAATTAAAAATGGCTTTTATAAAATAAATAAGTTGAAAATATTAGACCTAAATATGTTTTAAATCATAGGAATTAAAAAGACATAATAAAATAAGCAGAGTTTGGAGTAAACACTTTGAGTATAAATCCCAAATACAATAATTTGAAATGAAATAAATCCCAACAACTGAAATATAAATGAAGGTCTGAAACCACTATCTCTAAATAAGAATGGGCAACATGCCCTATCTGAAATAAATACTCTGAATGAATCAAGGATAAATGTCCTGGCGTCTAATACCGAGGTCCTGTAACTTCCATAGCAGCTACAGCACGTCAATAGATGGGAACTCCTATGCTTGGCATCCCTGTGGCTGGGCACCTAAAAAGGTTTTTACAAAAACAAAATAGATTTGGAAGAAAATGGGTTGGAGCCTGAGTTGAAAATAGTTAAAAATCAGCAAGTGTTTAAATTCCATTAAACAATATTTATTATATACATGTTAGTTCCACGCACTCTCGCTTGAGATTCTCACCTCTCAACTAATGTGCACGCCGAAGATATGCTCCTAACCCATCCTAGTTACGTTATCCCACTTAACTAGTTTGGATCAAGTCTCTTACTATGATGCCTAAGTCATTGTGCCCACCCATATCACGCGAATAATACATTCTAGCATTTCCAATATTAATTAATCGAATTCAAGTATCTCATTAATCCCTTGCGTTTTCACAAACTTAATATATTTTTGACATCATTATCATTCTGTTCTACTAAGAAACACAGAAGAATAAACACCGCACCCCACATAGGAGAAACTAAAGATGCGTACATACTCTGCTATCATGTCCCGGTACCGCACGTACATAATAAGGACTATCGATTCTGAATCTCTCAGGAACCGCATTAAAATGAATCACACAAACTGGAGGCGAACATGGACCATAGTGTAATGGGTTACGCACATACCTACGCACCCATATAACCCAAAATTATCAACTGATAGATAATACCTCCGTAGATCTTATGCTCTGAGGTACCAATCTACATTCCCCCTCGAATGGCTCCCCAAGATAAGACTGTCCCCTTTAAGACATTCGACGATGACAAGTATGGTAGGTATGTCATACACATAAAAATTCATAGAATATGTATTCATGTAACCTAAGTATTTATAAATATCATTCAATATAGGTGTACACATAACGCATAATATATGTCCCATACGTAGTATGTATCTCACGAGCAGGCTACCTCTTATTTAATTTAACATCATAATTCACATTGTATAGCCGAGCATTACTCGTCGTCTAAAAAGGTTACTAAATCTCTCAATCAATCCTTAGGTTAATTCGCCAAGTAAAATGTCACTCTACTACTCGTAGTAACCTTAACCTTAAGTTATCATGTACCTAAATACCAATTTTATATAATCCCCAGTCGTAACTCATTCGGTGAACACTCGTAAATCTACACTTATATTCCATTTATAATAACACTTTATGGCCCATAACTACAACCCTACTGACCTTCCCTAAGTCCCATTATGTTTAATTAATCTTCACTAAGGATTATTATAAGTTGGGATTGGAACAAACCTTAAAAGAGAACAAGTCATAATTTCCAGGGGATTCGATCGATTGACGGATCTGGGGGATCAACATTCTTGAGTTCATCAATCGATCGATCAGATATTATCCTTCATTTTTTGCATTTTAGCCTACGGGTTTCTTCAAAATTTAACATCAAATCCTCCATTTTTAATGTCCCAAACTCCTAAACAATTACACTAAATGTTATACCAACATAATTACATGAGTTCTAATGTATTAAAATCATCAAATCATTATGGGGAATTTCTTCCTTGGACTAAATCATGAATTTCTCATAAAAACCCTAGTTCTTCAATTTCTCTTCAAGAACATCATATAACTTAACTTTAATTCATGACTCCTAATACATGGATCATGATTTAATTTTTCTTATATTTCAAGAAGTTAATCTACTTGCAAAACCTACCCATATTCAAGATTAAATTCTCCAAATTCATTAAATGTCAATTATTCAAGGTTTTCTCCAATTCTAAACTACCATGGATAATATAAACACTGAATCATTGCAAGATAAATCAATTGCCTATAATGTAATTTTTTATCCTTTGAAAAATATGGTATTGGGGACGATCCTCTCTTTTCGATTTACGTGTGGGTGGTGACGGTGGTGCAAATTGTGTACCGGTGGTGGCTCTAGGCTTGAAAACCTCTTCATCTTCCTCCTCTAATGGCCTCCTTAGCTTTTGTGAATTATAACCCTAGAAGACAACTCTTTCCCTCTAATATAACTCTTGAATTTTTGTAGGTTTAATTATTATAAAAATCAAAATGTCAAAAATACCCTCTCGGTGTGCAGGTTTGCCTAAAACTTCCCCAGGACCCAGACTAAACCCACGGGTAGACTTTTTTGACTATCTCGACCCTTTCCAACTCTTTGGATCACTCGAAATGGCCATATGGATGACTTATAAATAAAATACTTTTATTCCATTAAACTTAGTCCCGACACGATCGACACACGCATCCCGACTTAATTTCCATAACCGTCGTATTTTTCACTTGCGACAATTTTAATAAATTCATAATCGCATATTACTTTACTCATTGAGTAATATTCAACATAACGCACATCAATAATACTAACTCCTATCACGCTAGTAAATATCTATTTAAATTCGGATAGTCATAAATTAATTTCTCATTATTTAATTCAATTAATCGCATAATTAAAACCATTAAAATTTATAAGGTATAACATACTTCCCCCCTAATAACAAAATTTCGTCTCGAACTTCGAAAAATAAATGTATACATGGTAAGAATAACTCTGGATATTTATTACGCATCTCATCCTCACGCTCCCAAGTAGACTCTTCGGTAATAAGATGTCATCACTGAACACGTACTAACGGTACTATCTTCGACCTCAATTTCCTCTCGTTGTGGTCTAGGATAATAATTGGCCCCTCCTCGAAGGAACTATAGGGCTACGTATGAATCTCCTCGAAAGCAATATGAGTGTGGGCTAACTCATCCCAAAGATATCTCCTCAATGAATAAATATGGAACACATTATGAATCCTATGCAAGTGCTCCGGTTGCCCAAGTCTGTAAGCCACTAGCCCACTCCCCTCAATAATAGGGAATGGCCCCACATACTTCGGTGCCAACTTCCTCTTGTTCCCAAACTGCATTATCCCCTTCATAGGAGATACTTGTAGCAACAATGGTCCCCCACATTAACTCTCGAAAGAACCTTTTTGCATTGGTGTAACTCTCCTGTCTACCCCGAGTAGCCCGTATACGATTCCGTATCATCTCAATCCTGGCCGAAGTATCCTGGATTAGTTTGGGCCCAACTAACTTGTTTTCCTCCAGCTCTATCTAACACAATGGAGAACGACAATGCCTACTGCATAATTTTTTGAATGGAGTCATATAAATACTAAACTAATATGAGTGATATGCCCAAGTATAACCTCGGCCCAGAGATACCTACCTCGGCCAAGACGATGGCCGAGACATTGATCGACCATGAGGGGCAGGGGCCCACGATATCATCCCTCTGCCAGACATACCTCGGCTCTCGCCGACACTACCGTATTCACTCCCATGGACCCTACGTCTGGGAATAGTAACCTCGGCTAATAGTAGGCCGAGGTGACAAGGGGCCCTAATCATCAACATGGAACTAATCCTACCTCGGCTAATAGTAGGACGAGTTGACGAGAAGCATTAATAATCATCAGAATGTGTATGCCCAACCTCGGCTGGGGCCGACCTATCATAATGTCTCGGCTGAGATCAGGTCGAGACTCCTTATGACACTTCTCGGATTTGACGGACATCAAGCCTTTACAGCTTGGCCTCTCCCAGGCCGAGGTCATTCATCAACATGACTACCGAGCATATGTTGACATTTGGATAAGGACATCTAGGCACACATCAGTTGTAACAAGATTATTCTCCACATGGGGGAGAATATTTCATCATCATTGCTTACATGTGACAGTGACAGATGGCATTCCCATATTGGTGAGGATACCACACACATGCTCATTGCATGCATGAGGGGTACAGTGCGCCCCCTAGGCACTATATATAGGGATCATCCCCTACCTTTCAAAGGGATCCAACTGTTAAAACGCCAGCTGAAACTTTGTCTAACTATATAGTAGAGAGAGAGAGCTTGAGAGACTTGTATTCATGGCCATTAGAGACATCATTCAGTGATATTACTCACACACTCACAGTGGACGTAGGCCGGTTTAGGCTGAACCACTTATATTCCGGTGTGTTACCCTCTTCTCCTCACCACCTTCTATTATCTGATTTATACAACTGTGATGTCATTTTTATACTTCTATTGAGCTTGGAAACACTACCCGGTGGTGTTGGTTCTTAGCATCATCATTTTGGCGCCGTCTGTGGGAAACGAGAGGCTATCTCTTCCTCTTTTTCTGCTTTGCCTCACCGGAGACTCTGGTGGTGAACCAGGAACCACCCCTTGTGTGGAGCTGTTTCACCATTGAAAGAGGTCCTTTAAGGTATTAAGCTCACTTACTGTTCAAGCTCTTTATTATTAACACATGGCACCAGAATTACCACCGCCTCTTCCGCCGCCCAGAGGTGGAGGGGCTAGCTCCAGTCAGGCTCCTCCCCAGTCCGAAATGGCGGAGGTGGCAGCAGCTTTAAAATCTATAGCTGCAACACAGCAGGCCATGAAGGAGCAGTTTGCCCAGCTCAGCCAAACCATGATGATGAGGCCACCTGGAGTCTCCCCGTACATGATAACTCCGAAGGCAGTTCAGCCCCATCCCGATGCCAAGGGACCACCCCAGGCGCCCATGAAGGACCAACCTGCACCCCAGCGGAGGAGGGACGTTGCTGACCCTAGGCGCTTGCACCTGGGGAGGCAGGGAGACCCTTGCCTAGAGGACAGGTATGATGACCTAGAAGCTGAAGAGGCCCCGAAAGACTGCTGGGAGCCGTATGAGGTGTCAGATAACACCGTACGACCCCTTAGGCAGAGCCAAGGATGTGTCAGCCGAAGAAGAGACGAGACCCAACAAAGAGGGTCGGCCTTTGATAGGCAGAGTCAAGGATGTGTCGACCGAGGAAGAAATGAGGCCCAGCAGAGAGGGTCGGCCTTTAACAGGTTGAGCAGAGGGTCAGCCTTCGAGAGGCTAGGCCCAGTCAATGACCTGATGCAGAGGCTATCGAGGTCAAGGAGCGCGGTAGGATCTCAAAGGGGGAATAGGCAGGCTCGGCCAGATCAAGGCCGACCCTTGGAAAGAAGAGCCCGGGAGCAGGAAGAGGTCAATAGCCAGCGAGTTGCGGCTGGGGAACCTTCTGTCCATCGTAGGGAGGTGGCAGGGGATAACCTCGGCCTAGATGAAGAGAGAAGACCCTAGAATGACTCAATCCAACGTCTTGAAGAGAAGATAGGGAACCTCATCAAGAGTAGGGACCCATTACAGAGGGGCTACTTGGAGGGCTCCCCGTTTGTAGCTAGGATAGTGGGGTTCCCAACCCCAGCCAAGTTCAAGCCACCTACAGTAACGACTAAGTATGATGGCAGTACTAACCCAGTGCACCATATCAATATGTATCAGTCGACGGCAGATATTTACTCAATACCCGATGAGATGAAGTGTAGGGCCTTCTCAGGAACCTTTACAGGGGCAGCGCACAGCTGGTTCACCTCTCTTCAGAATAACTCGATCGAGAACTTCAAAGGTCTAGCAGAACAGTTCATCCATAACTTCTGCTTTGGGGTAAGATCTCAGAAGAAGACTACCCACCTCCTATATGTCAAACAGGCTAAGGGAGAAAGCCTAAGAGACTATATAGCAAGATTTAACAAGGAGAAGTTGGAGGTAGAAGATTACGAGGAGAGCATAGCTATGACAGCCCTGATAGGAGGCCTCCAGAAGGGGAAGCTATTGTGGAAGCTGGCGGAAGACCCCCCAAGTCTATGGTAGAGTTGTTGTCCACCGCAGGGAAAGTGATGAATGCGGAAGAGGCAATGGCCGCGAAATATGAGGAGGAGAATCGTGGTAGCACTGGGAGGTCCCAGGGTAAGAAAGAGGGGAAGAAGAGGTCAGCAGATGACAAGTTCGCTCATTACACTCCTCTGACTGTGAGCTGTGAGCACATCCTTAATGAGATCAAGGCTGACCGGGCTCTGAGGTGGCCAGAGAAATTAAAGGCCCCACCACATAAGAGGAATAAAAACCTCTGGTGTGAGTTCCATCAGGATCACGGCCATGTCACAGATAGATGCTTTGCTCTGAAGGATGAGATTGAGAAGATGCTGAAATCCGGGAAGCTAAGAAAGTATGTGGATGGCAAGGCCCCGAAGGGTGGAAGAGAAGACCCTAGGAAGAGAAGAGATGACAGGTGCCGTGGCGATGTCCCGACTAGAAGGCTTGATGATTCAGAGGGTGATGATGGAGATGACCCGGATCTCCCCCCTAAGGATGACAACACCCCAGTGAAGAGGGTAGGGATGATCTCCTTTGGTGTTAGCACCATATGTGGGGGATTCGCAGGAGGTGTCTCTGAGGTAGCCGACAGGAAAGCTCATGTAGCGGAGGACAAATCAGTGGTCAAACCTGAGGTTGTGAATCTAACATCTTCTGACGCATTGCAGAAGAGGAAGAAGGTGGACATGGACACCCTCGTAGTGGGGTTCTCCAGACTCGACTTCAAGGGCATCTTAGCCCCCCATGATGACCCTTTAGTCATAACAACAAGGGTGCATGGGTGCGATGTAGGGAGAATCCTTATAGATGGGGGAAGCTCGGCAGATGTGATGTTCTGGCCTTGTTTCAAGAGCTTGGGTCTTAGCAGGGCAAGGCTGGTGCCCTACCATCACCCATTGATAGGCTTCAGTGGTGAGAAGGTACACCCATTGGGCATGTATGAAATGGATGTACGGATGGGAGATGAATGGCCTAAGAGGCTGACCAAGAAGATAAATTTTTTTGTCATGGACGAAAATGTCATCTCGGCCTACAACCTCATCATCGGAAGAGTGGCCCTCAAAGAATTTGAAGCTATGCCGTCAACGGTCCACCAGATGCTAAAATTCCCGACTCCTTATGGGGTAGGGGAAGTGCAAGGGGACCAGACCACGGCGCGAGAGTGTTATTTCAACTCGGCTGAAGAGCGAGAGGCCCATAAGAGATCAACCGCCACTTACAGCATTGACACTCTTGATCCCAGAGACGAAACAAAATTGAAGAAGGGCGAGCCCGCGAAAGAGGTAGAATCCATCGTCCTCAATGAGGACGAGCCGGAAAAAACCGTCCAGGTCGGAAAAGCCCTGGAGCAAGGGATCAAGGAAGAGCTGATAAACTTCCTTAGGAGGAGGCAGAGCGTCTTCGCGTGGAGTCATGCAGACATGCCTGTCATCAACCCTGAGATCATGTCCCACAAGCTCAACGTGGACGGAGATGCCAGGCCTATTAAACAGAGGCGAAGGATCTACTCCAGAGAGAAGTATGAGGTCATCCGGTAAGAGGTGAAGAAGTTGGAAGGGGCCGAGTTCATAAGAGAGGTTACTTATCCGGAGTGGCTCTCAAATGCAGTCATCGTGCCTAAGGCCAACGGAAAGTGGCAGATGTGTGTAGATTTCACAGACCTGAACCGGTCTTTCCCGAAAGACAGCTATCCCTTACCTAGGATAGACCAGATGGTGGATGCAACGGCAGGGCACGAGCTTATGAGTTTCATGGATGCTTATTCAGGTTATAACCAGATCTTCATGGATGCCGAGGACTCTGAGAAGACAGCCTTCATTACTGACAAGGGGACATACTGTTACAAGGTGATGCCCTTTGGTCTGAAAAATGCGGGGGCAACGTATCAACGTATTGTCAATAGGATGTTCGAGGAACAGATAGGTAAGACCATGGAGGTATATGTGGACGATATGCTAACGAAGAGCCTGAAAGCATGTACTCACGTAGCGGACCTTGAGAAGACCTTTGATGTCATGGACTCCTACAGAATGAAGCTCAACCCAGAAAAATCTGTCTTCGGGGTAGGAGCCGGGAAGTTCCTGGGGTTCATCGTTAATCAGAGGGGGATTGAAGCAAACCCAGAGAAAATCAAGGCATTACTCGACATGAAGACTCCTAGGAGTATCAAGGATGTTCAGAGACTCACTGGAAGGGTGGCAGCCCTTAACATGTTTGTTTCCAGAGCCACAGACAAGTGTCTTCCATTCTTCAAAGTTCTAAGAAAGGCCTTCCAGTGGGATGAATAGTGTGAAAAGGCCTTTGATCAACTTAAGTCCTACTTGGGGTCTCCCTTGCTGCTGTCCCGACCCATCATAGGGGAGAGGTTGTTTGTGTACCTGGCAGTCTCTGAGTCAGCCATTAGCGCGGCCATCATACGGGAAGAGGATGGGGTTCAGAGACCTGTGTACTTCAATAGTAAGGCCCTTCAGGGGTCTGAATAAAACTATCACCGCATGGAGAAGTTGGCTTATGCCTTGATACACGCCTCTAGGAAGATGAAGCCTTACTTCCAAGCTCACTCCATGATAGTCCTCACTGACTCACCACTACGGCAGGTTCTGCACAAGCCTGAGAAGTCCGGAAGATTGATGACCTGGGCCATCGAGCTAGGAGAATATGATTTTACCTACCTGCCCAGGACAGCCATCAAGGGGCAGGCCCTGGCAGACTTTGTCACAGAATTCACTTGGGAAGAGACCGAGACAGAGAAGGGCTTGGATGGTGGTGAAGAGATGAATCGAAATGTCTTCCGAGATTCGGAAGAGACTGCCCTGTACGTCTTCCGAGGTCGAGAAGAGGTTGTCCCAGGCCAAGCTCAGAGCAGAGTAGAAGAAAATGAAGAGGATCGGCACCTCTTCGAAAAGGGGATTATGAGAGAAGGGGTATTCTCGTCAGATGCAGACGTATGGATCCTCTTCGTTGATGGCTCTTCTTGTGACAATGGAAGCGGTGCGGGGCTAGTACTCTCAGCTCCGGATGGCGCTAACATTGAGTATGCCTTGAGATTCAAATTCAAGGCCTCCAACAACGAGTCTGAGTATGAGGCCATGGTAGCAGGTCTCTTATTAGCAACAACTCTTTGAGTAAAGCGGCTCCTACTCCACAGCGACTCGAGGTTGGTTGTCAATCAAGTGTTGGGGGCATACGAGGCGAAAGATGAAAGGATGGCCAAATACCTGAAGAAGGTAAGAGGGTTGCTAGAGTATTTTAAAGAAGCAAAACTGAAGAGAGTACCTCGGCTGAGCAACAACCACGCCGATGCGTTGGCAAGACTGGCCTCGGCAATGAAGACAGACTTGGGAACAACCATCCCAATTGAAGTCTTAGGAAAGGCAAGTATTGAGGAGGATGAGGTATGTAACCCTTGTCACAATGTAAACCTGGGAGACTCGTGGATTGACCCGCTTGTCAGATACATAAAAGAGGGGGAGCTACCTGAGCCCAGGATGGAAAGAAGAAAGTTGAGATACAGGGCTGCAAAGTTCTCATTGGTAGGAGACGTCTTGTACAAAAAGGGGTTTCTACTGCCTCTCCTCAGATGTGTGCACCCTGAGGAAGTGCCCCAGGTCTTAAGGGAGGTTCATGAGGGTTCTTGCTCTAGCCACATTGGGGGAAGACCCTTAGCCAAGAGGATCATCACTCAGGGATACTGGTGGCCTACCCTGTCTAAGGATGCCGCAGATTATGTGAAGAGGTGCGACAAATGTCAAAGGTTAGCCACCATCCCTCACCAACCTCATCAGCCTATGACGTCGATCTCTTCTCCATGGCCATTTGCGGTATGGGGAATTGACTTGGTAGGACCTTTGCCAAGAGCAGTCAACAACTATAGATTCTTGATAGTTGCCATTGACTACTTTTCAAAATGGGTAGAGGCAGAGCCAATGATAACCATTACAGAACAGAAGACCTTCCAGTTCATCTGGAAGAACATCATATGTAGATATGGCCTCCCAAACACGCTCATCTCGGACAACGGGACCCAGTTCAAGAATGCCTCCTTGGAGAAGTATTGCCAATGTGTGGGGATCAGACAGTTCTTCTCATCTCCTGGTCGACCTCAAGAAAATGGCCAGACCGAGGTCACGAACCGAACCATCTTGGATGGAATCAAGAAGAGGTTAGAAGACACGAAGGGACGATGGATAGAAGAGGTATACGTCGTCCTATGGGCTTACAGAACTACGGCAAGGACACCCACAGGAGAAACCCCATTCATGCTGGCACATGGCTCAGAGGCAGTCATACCAACGGAGGTAGGACTGCCAACTCATCGGATTCAGACCTACGACCCCGACAGCAATGGGGAGAAGAGAAGGCTAGACCTGGATCTCATTGAAGAGAGAAGAGAAGACGCATAGGTCAGGAAAGCAGCCAATCAGCAGAGGGCAGCAAGATTCTACAATCAAAGGGTGAAATCAAGACCCATTGCGGTGGGAGACCTAGTACTCAAGAAGACCCTATAGAAGATAAACAAGCTACACCCGAACTGGCATGGTCCCTACAAAATAATGGAAGAGGTTGTGCCTGGCACGTATAGGCTAGAGAACCTAGAAGGAGAACCTTTCACCAACCCGTGGAATGATGATCACCTGAAGAGATATTTCATATGATGTTGCATAGGATTTGTAATTTGTAATTATACCATCTTATCGAGAAAAGGTTATCAATAAAGATCAGTTTCCATATCAAGTTCTTGTTTTATTCATTATGAGGCTAACCTCTTAGGTGATGACCTCAGACCCTCATAACATCACTCGGTGGTGACGAGGTCTGAGCTCAGACACCTGGGTTAGATAACCCCAAGCCCTTAACATCATTAATTTGGTGATATTCATTATGAGGCTAACCTCTTAGGTGATGACCTCAGACCCTCATAACATCACTCGGTGGTGACGAGGTCTGAGCTCAGACACCTGGGTTAGATAACCTCAGACCCTTAACATCATTAATTTGGTGATATTCCTTATGAGGCTAACCTCTTAGGTGATGACCTCAGACCCTCATAACATCACTCGGTGGTGACGAGGTCTGAGCTCAGACACCTGGGTTAGATAACCTCAGACCCTTAACATCATTAATTTGGTGATATTCCTTATGAGGATAACCTCTTAGGTGATGACCTCAGACCCTCATAACATCACTCGGTGGTGATGAGGTCTAAGCTCAAACACCTGGGTTAGATAACCTCAGACCCTTAACATCATTAATTTGGTGATATTCCTTATGAGGCTAACCTCTTAGGTGGTGACCTCAGACCCTCATAACATCACTCGATGGTGACGAGGTCTGAGCTTAGACACCTGGGTTAGATAACCTCAGACCCTTAACATCATTAATTTGGTGATATTCCTTATGAGGCTAATCTCTTAGGTGATGACCTCAGACCCTCATAACATCACTCGGTGGTGACGAGGTCTGAGCTCAGACACCTGGGTTAGATAACCTCAGACCCTTAACATCATTAATTTGGTGATATTCATTATGAGTCTAACCTCTTAGGTGATTACCTCAGACCCTCATAACATCACTCGGTGGTGACGAGGTCTGAGCTCAGACACCTGGGTTAGATAACCTAAGACCCTTAACATCATTAATTTGGTGATATTCCTTATGAGGCTAACCTCTTAGGTGATGACCTCAGACCCTCATAACATCACTCGGTGGTGACGAGGTCTGAGCTCAGACACCTGGGTTAGATAACCTCAGACCCTTAACATCATTAATTTGGTGATATTCATTATGAGGCTAACCTCTTAGGTGATGACCTTAGACCCTCATAACATCACTCGGTGGTGACGAGGTCTGAGCTCAAACACCTGGGTTAGATAACCTCCGACCCTTAACATCGTTAATTTGGTGATATGGTTATGACAACATCATATTAAGTAATGACTTCAGAGATCATACAGCATTCAAATACATTCAGAGGTCAAGATAAAGGAAGAAATTGGCATTCAATAAAAGAGGAGATTACATATCATTTAGATGTCAGATAAATTACAAGTTCAGAGTTACAAGTCAAAAAATACAAAATACAAGGCCAAGTTAAACATCTGAGGGAGGAACATTCGAAGTCTCGGCTGGGTTGACCTGTTCAGCATTGGTCACCTCAGCCACATCATCGGCAGGGTCAGTTACTCCGAGATCAGTCCCTTCCAGAGTAACAGTTTGACCTGGGACAGCATCCTCGTCTTCTATCTCTTGCAGGACCTGGGCAAACTGAGGGTCGGCGAAGCCGAGGCCCACAAAGTCGGAGGCCTCTATAGTGCCAACCTCCTTCTCCCTGACCTCGGCCCATTTGGTGGTGGCTTTGATACCTCTTTCGAGGTATTCAAAACCAAAACCTACGAACTCCTCAGAGACCTTGTAATCAGCAATTATTTTCTCTGAGGCATCTGCAAGAGCGACCTTCACAGCAGCACTGACCTTCCCCTGCAGGGCATCGTCCTAATCCTTCAGGGCCTGTGCGTGGCTTTGGACGAGTGCAGAGATATCTTTTTCCAGACCTTGGGCCTTATTTTCAGAGTTCTGGGCCTTGGTCTCGGCATTCTACAACTCTGACCTCAGACGGTTAATCTCGGCCTTCAGGGCGCTCTCAACTTTCTCAGCCTCCTGCCCCTTCTGAATGAGAGGCAGCTTCCTCATGGCCCATTTAGATAGCTGGTACATGGCAGTGGCACCCTGCGTAGATAATGAAGAGGTTAGAGGGGGGTAACATCAGACGTTGCACTTGAAAAATTATGGACAAAAGGAACAAGTCATACCTGGGCGACCCTGTGGAGGCCGAACTCAACAAGCATGGAAGTGTCCATGGCCCGGTAAAAATGCTTATCAGCCTCGGTCATCATGTTGGCGAGTGCGTCCATGGCCTGTCGGCTGTGGCCGACAATGCTATCTGTAAGTTTCAGCTGGTCCAGACGAGCCGACAAGGTGTCGGCTGTGATAGGGATCGCAGCGTCTGAAGTCTTCCTTTGCCTGGACGTCGGCCTCTGATCCTCAGAGGCCGGGACCTCAGGGGCCCTCTTCTTGGACTTGGATGTTGAAGGAGCTGGAGGAGGGGCATTCAAACCAGTCCTCTTTGCAAGTCTATCTAAACTCGGAGCGGCCATCTCCCACAACTCGTCCAGGACACCTGGAGGTCTCTCTGCAAAAGTAAAAAGATAAGAGTCAGAAACCAAACATGAATGATCAGAGGTTATACTTGGAACAAAAAGAAAAATCCTTACCAAAGTCAACGAGGGGGCTTCCACCTAGGCTCGTCCCCGAGAGATAGTGGGGGGTCAGCAGATGTTCGAACTTTACGAACAGACCATGTGCCCCTTGGTCTTGTAGGACCTTCACCTTTTTGTCGTTCTGAAGACTTAGGCCAGGATCGGCCCTGGCAGATATGGTGACCTTACCCCATCTGAGGGGTACCCCTGGCTCAAAGATGGACGAGGGAATAGATGAGCCAAATTACCATGGCCCTGAAGCAAAAAAATATCGGGGTTTCCAATTGTGGTTTGAGGTCTGAGTGACCAGGAGCATCTTCTTCTCAGGCCTCCGAGCCACGAAGTGATAGTAGCTCGGATGATTTTTGGCCGAGGTGGGGACGTAACAACCAGCAAAGACCTGAACTGGGAGGTCAGAGTGGTGGACTGCCCTCCACAAGACGATGGCCCCTATAATAACTCTCCAAGCATTGGGAGAGAGCTGTGAGGGGGCCAAGTTGATGAAGGAAAGAATTGACCTAATGACAGGGTGAATGGGTAGACGAAACCCTAACTTAAACATCTGCTCATACAAGCAGATTTCTCCATCTCGGTCATGGTAGGCCCTCTCTTCCCTCAGAGGTCTCCTCAATTTGATCGAGGGACTGATGGAGTATAAGTATCTGAAGTGCAATAGATCCACCTCAGTGACTGTGCTCTCGTACTCGTCCGCCTCAGAGGTATCAACTTCACTTTCACCATCATCATCGTCATCAACCTCAACGTCGGCTGGAGCAGACGTGGACGTGTGACTAGGGAACCTCTGAGTAAACTCGGCCCCGGTGATGGCCGACAGAGGGATAACATCTAAAATGGGAGGCACAGCCACACTTGTCTCAACAAGTTCAACCTCTGAAGAAGAGCTTGAGGTACTTGTGCCATTTTGGGACGAGATGCGACTAGAGACCTCGGCCTGGTCATGGTCCTGACCAGTCCGAGGTGTGAAGTCCATGGCTTCTTGGAAAGAGTCCACATACATGGGGTCTGAGGTGGAGGATTCAGACTCAGACATCGGTAATGAGTTAGCAGAGACGTCTGTCCGATAGAAGTTCTTAGGAGGATGTGGATATACCACCTTGAGAGGTGGGGGAAAGAGGGGTCTGATAGGAAACTCCTGTGAACTACGAGCTTCTTCCTGAGCTCTCTCTATTTGCCTAATTTTCTCTAAGGTCTTCTCTCTAAGGGAAGGGAAGTCCTCAAGAAGCTTGTACAAGGGTCTGAGCATCAGGGGACGACCCAAAACTTGGAACGACCCTAAACTTGAAGAAAACTCCTAAACTCACAAACACGATTGTCTTATGAAATAAAAGGGTTTAAAGATCAAACTAAGGAATTTCAAGTAAACACGGGTCACCAGAAAACCCAAAAATCTCGCCGGAAAACTCACAGAACCACCGAAAAACTCAAAACCTCGCCGGAAAATTCAAATCAAATGCCAAAAACGAAGGAAATGGAGAGGGAGAGGTATCTGAAGATAAGTTGATGGATGGAAAAGAAGAGATCTCGCAAGAAACTAGGCGAATCCTCTGTAGAAAGAGCGATGGAACGAAGAAGCCTTGGAGAGAAAATCTGCAGAAACTGCGCGCGCGAAAGAGAGAAATGAGGAAGAAGAAAGAGGAAGAAAGGGTTTAACCCTTAAATACTTAGGCACATTTCCCAAGGCTCATCATTTCCTTGGGAAACCCAAGGGACAACTGACAGCGCACGCATGCCAAGTGGGCCCGCCTTAGCCTGGGACAGGTGTCACGCAGGTGTTAGTCTTGGGGTGAACAGGCCTCGGAGGTGAAGCAATCCCCTAGCCACTCGCTCTCGCATATGACTAAGGGCTGGGGGGTGATTGATATGCCCAAGTATAACCTCGGCCTAGAGATACCTACCTCGGCCAAGACGATGGTCGAGACATTGATCGACCATGAGGGGCAGGGGCCCACGATATCATCCCTCGGCCAAACATACCTCGGCTCTGGCCGACACTACCGTATTCACTCCCATGGACCCTACGTCTGGGAATAGCAACCTCGTCTAATAGTAGGCCGAGGTGACAAGGGGCCCTAATCATCAACATGGAACTAATCCTACCTCGGCTAATAGTAGGCCGAGTTGACGAGAAGCATTAATAATCACCAGAATGTGTATACCCAACCTCGGCTGGGGCCGACCTATCATAATGTCTCGGCTGAGATCAGGTCGAGACTCCTTATGACACTTCTCGGATTGGACGGACATCAAGCCTTTACAGCTCGGCCTCTCCCAGGCCGAGGTCATTCACCAACATGACTACCGAGCATATGTTGACATTTGGATAAGGACACCTAGGCACACATCAGTTGTAACAAGATTATTCTCCACATGGGGGAGAATATTTCATCATCATTTCTTACATGTGACAGTGACAGATGGCATTCCCACATTGATGAGGATACCACACACATGATCATTGCATGCATGGGGGGTACAGTGCGCCCCTTAGGCACTATATATAGGGATCATCCCCTACCTTGCAAAGGGATCCAACTGTTAAAACCCCAGCTGAAACTCTGTCTAATTATACAGTAGAGAGAGAGAGCTTGAGAGACTTGTATTCATGGCCATTAGAGCCATCATTCAGTGATATTACTCACACACTCACAGTGGACGTAGGCCGATTTAGGCTGAACCACTTATATTCCGGTGTGTTACCCTCTTCTCCTCACCACCTTTTATTATCTGCTTTATACAACTGTGATGCCATTGTTATACTTATATTGAGCTTGGAAACACTACCCGGTGGTGCTGGTTCTTAGCAACATCAATGAGTTATTGTACGCAGACTCCATCAGTGGAAGGTACTAGTCCCCACCTCCTATAGAACTCGAAAATACACATACGTAACAATTCTTCCAATATTCGATTAGTTCGCTCATTTTGTTCGTTCGTCTACAATTGATAGGTCATACTCGATCCAAATTCTCTTGTCATGGCCTCCTTAAAACTCTCCCAATAATGAATTACCAATCTTGGCCCCATCGGACACAATATCGATTGGCACCTAATGCAGTCTCACTATCTCGGTGGTAACCCCACAATAAAAATTTCTTTAATTACTTTACATCAAAATATCTCATCTTTGTTTTTACCAATACTCCTTGGCGACTATCCACGCCTTACCATTTTTTTTTGCCCAACACTTCCCATTCTGATGGGTCTATATGCTAACGGCTATAACATTTACTATATTAGAGAAAGGTCCCCTCCTCCCTGGATGCCAACTGCTCCCCCTTTTTAAATCTTACACTCCCTTCGTGGGAGACATCCACAGTTATACCCGACTGCCTACGTCAAACTTTCACATCTTCAATTGATCTTAATGTAATCCCTGTCATGTCACTCCTATATATAGAGTAGCTCTTGATTAACCTCAAGAATCTTAAAATGTACATTCTCTGTACTTACCAGCACTTTTATTACCCCTATTCATTTAATCTTCACACCTTAATATAACCTCATTTCCATACATCTCATTTGTCTATAGTTTATAAATACGTCTACGTTTATTTTATAATTTCCACTTCTTTTTCCTCGTGAAAGATACCAAAAATCTCAACTAACTATGGTGCCCATACACCCTATATTCCGTGCATTTATGCACAAATTCACTAAATATGATATTCTCATTTTATATTAAATCTTATATACTTGTACGGGTCATACAGTGAGATTAAAATCAATTTCCCCACAAATCGCAAATTAATTAGTCTCTAAACTTTCCCACCGACATACTCGTGTTGTAACGTTCTATAATGTTCCTTACATAAATATGACATGACTCTACCTGCCTTAAATCATAGTAAACATCAACTCCTAGTTATAACTACATATACTTATAATAACTAAGGTACTAAACTCGTGTTCTAAAGGCCAAACCTTTATTAACTTCCTACCTTTGCTAAGTTTCATGCGTGGGATGTCTCGCAAAGCGAAATCCAAATAAGGAACCCCCCGATACACTACTGCCTAACACTATCAGTCGTCGAGATTCGTTAGGCCCTTAGTCCACAGTACGCACCCTAAAATTTCATTCCTTGACATAAAAATCTACTCATCCACTCTCATGATACACACGTCAACATACATTATGATGATCTTATTAACATTAGTTTCTTAACGCGAATAAATCACGAGCCATATGCTTTTGCCTAATAATAAACCAATTTATCCTGAATCACATCAGTAAATGTCCCTAATCACTGGTATCATATATAACAAGATAACATACTCCCCGAAGTCTGTGATACAATACCGTATATATATATATATATATATATATATATATATATATACACACACACACGGCTTAACCCTCTTTCAGGTGATACCTCTCAAAACAATCTATTTCACCTTAGAATAATGAACACGATAGTCTTATCACGTAATCTATTACCACCCTCGATATTCAATCACTACAAAGGATTATAATACATTTCTAAGGTCATAATTCTGAATAGTAGTAAAAATAATTTACATGCTACAAACATTCCCTAGTGTACACACCCGCTCCCCACACTAGTGACACCAAATGTCCCGCTATGAAAAGGTAAATGCATTCATAAGATAGCTAATACTGCCAACGCACCAACTATCCTGACTCACTCTCATATTTGGTGCTAATAATCAAATATTGTGACTCATTCATGTCACCAAAAGTGTATTCTATACTCATACGGATGAAGTAAAATTATATCTCCCATTGTCATTTAGTTTGTTTGGTCAACGGGTCTCTGGGAATAATTCTCGTACCGGATCCGACCTGTGACTTACTGCTATGGTTGTATATTAAGGATCGCATCCTCTAGTTACCCCTTGCCTCACTCTGGGTAATCTTTATTTTTGTGGTCTGTCACTTTGCAATCGTATTAATTTCTAGAAAAAAAACTCTCTTATTTCTATTCTGGCCTGGTGGCCTTCCTTGTAATTCCCTCAGCCATAACGTCCCTAAGGAATGAATATATTGTTGTTACTATTGAGGACCCTGTTGGCCCTGCCTGATCTTTCCACTTTTCGTCTAGTCACTTTCGGATCTAAATCTCTTAGTTATATCATGCTGTCAAAAGTTTCAACCCTCCCATTATTATACTCTACTGGCATTTTTCCTGTCTACATCCCAGCCAGTTTGTTCTCACTTTCTAGTTGTAGATAAGTTTCACATAGGTGTAATACCCCTTACTTTTGAGTAATTATTTTTATATTAATTTACTTTGTTGGTTAATTGTATAAAACAAAGAAAGTTGAGGTGAATATTATTTTAAGCGATTTAAGAGATAATATTTACTGAGTTTTGCATATTTACTGTTATGTGAATGTAAATAGCATCATATTGTGTTTTACTGCGTCGTTGTGCTTTAAGCGACGGTTATGACTTATATTCCAATTGGATCATTATGATGAAATAATATGACGTTGGAATATAAAATATCGTACGATATTCTGAATGCCAATTTAGAGGGTACGGTTGGTCCGGAAACGGTTGAGATAGTCAAAATAAGTGCCAAGTTGTATTTTTGGGTTCTGGGTACTTTTGACCGGTCATAACTTATTTATGTTGTTACAAGTCATTTTAATTACGTAGTAGCATTTAAATGCTAGACTTATTTTATTTTGGGTACTTAGTCTTCCAAGAGCATTTTATCTCTCATTTTGTGTTTTATACTTAGAGAGAGTTAGAGAGAAGAGGGAGCTTGGGAGAAAATGGAGAGGAAAGTGAGAATTGGAGATTTTCAGCTTGGAATCGTTACTACGGGAAGAGAATCCGAGACTACAAACTTGAGACAAGTTTCTAACTTGGAAATGTATGGTTTAGTGTGGATAATTTGTATATATAGTTATGTTTTTTAGATTTAAACCATTTATGGGTTTTGATGATTTTTGGTGGTTAAACCCTTAATATTTGATTTAAATTTGATTTGAGTTGGAGATATTAATTATTTTTTGATGTAGGAATGATTTAGTTAAATTTTTGGTTGATGATGTGGAGATTAGGGGAAAGAATTGAAATTGGGGGATTTAGGGTTCTTAAGACCCATAGCCGAATTTGGGCAAATCTGACCCAACGAATCGTTTCGCTAAAAGGGTATGCTGCAAGTATGTGTTTGGCGAATCGATTCGAATTGTCTAAATCGATTCATCAAACAAGTAGAGTGATTGGTCCTCTTGACCGAATCGATTTGGCTAGTCCGAATTGATTCATTTCCAAGACCGGATCGATTCGTCCAGGGCGAATCGATTCGAAAATCCTGTTGTTTTATAGGGTTTTTCCACCTTGGTTTCTAGTCCTTTTATTTTAGGTTTAAGGATTAGGAACCTTCTGTTATGAGGTAATAAAGAGTATTAGGGGTCTATATTAGGGGGATTAATATCCTAGACTAGTATGGGGGTAAATGGGGCTTATTTCGGGGTTTATTCAATAGAAGTTAGTGTCATTTTCATCTAGGAAGCTAGCTTAGGACTAAGGGAAGTAGGATGGTATTGTCTAGGATTCTTGGAGAATAGTATAGAGGAAAATTTACCCTAGGTAGACTATAGTATTTTTTTGAACTCTTGGAGACTAGTATTAGGATAATTTTACTTTGTAGCCTATGTTACTTATAACGTATGATTTCGTGAATAAGAAATATACATTTTAAAATTGGCACATACTGGTTAAGCACGGATGGTTTTGCGAATTTAAATAGTGGATATTTTAAATTGCTATATCTTGTGATTATGGAATGCATATACATACCTCTCTAAATGCTATCATAAGGGAAGGTACGCGCATGAGGTGATGTCCCCTGGCGAGTGAATGCATGGAGAATATAGTCCTCAGCCATAGGACCGATGGTTTCATTGTGTGGTTGTTTTATTCGAAGTGAGGTAATTCTGAGTATGGTTATGACTCATTGTCGAAGGTATATGGTCGCTTCCCACACGACACGATTTAGGATGCCCAGGTCGTCTTGGTTATAGGCCCTGGAAGATGATAGCTATTTAGGGGCGCATCCAGTGGGGTGACTCCCAGAAGGATGGTCTTAGAATCGTTATATTGTGACTATAACTATTCTCACGAAAGTGGCATTTTATAAATGGCTAAAGCATTTTACACTTAACTTTGTGGCATAAGTTTCCCCAAATGGTAAATGAATTTGTAAGTTAAGAACAATTAATGGAGGTTAGCTATTTCTCTTAATTAGACGGGTAGTTTAATTTATAATAACCTAGTGTGACGCTAGGATGTGCATTTAGATGAGAGGTGAGGACGATTCTAATATGGAAGAGTGAATCCAATATGTTTATGATGTTTAGCACTCATAATTGTTATGCATTTTATTCACACGTATATTATATCAAACCGGGCCCTGACCCATTTATATTTCTCTTTCTTGCATGGTTCTCTTTTATGCTCAGTTGCTCCGCCGTAAGGGCTCCCGATATGATCTTTCCTTCTCAGTGTCAGGGAGCTACAGCATTTTTGCGAATGTTGTAGAATTCTTGTTATAGACGCATCCATATTTTCTATATTCTAGTTATGAGTAGTCTGGACATTCGGGCATGTTGCCCAAATTTTGTACTCGCTTATATATGTGGTAATATTTGTTTGTAATACTTAGTGTAACCATTGTATTGGTCTGTTAACCGACAGCTTATTCGGTTATTATTTTGTTGTATGTTGATTAAACTATTGTATGCCTTCTTTTTACCCACCTTCTTTTATAAATTGGAATGTCTAAATGGTTTTATTTAAACTTAAAAATTAAATTGACATCCGTTTTCTAAAATAATTGATGGTTATCTCGTATTATTATTTTCACGACAGTGATGCTAAGAATGGACCATTTATGTTTCCTGTAATTATTGGAGTATCGGGATGGCCACCTTTTATTTTAATAAGTGGGGTGTCACAATAGGTGGCCCTAGTCCCTACACAAAGAACACCTTTCAGAGTCATTCTCATATTTCTAGCCCCACTGGCCATGTTGGTGTGTCCTTCAGTCGGACCGGGTAGTCTTGGCCCGGATTGCTACTCCGCATTATCCCTTTTATTCCACTATTATTCTAGAACTCGTCGTTGGCCTTAATGGTCACAACTAATTCCACAGTCACTTGGTAGAAATTTGACTGATCTGAAATATTTAAACGAGTCCCTTACTAGTTATACCCTTCTATGATGCTTCACTATCACCGTTAAATACATTCTTATTCTTAGGCTATATTTTCTAACCCTATTGACTCCTTCCTCTTAGAAGTTTGATGTGAACTTATACACATGTGATCCAGACCATATTGACATCAGTTATCCCAATCAAATTTCCCTTTCGCTCCTGTGCATCCTTCCTATGGTCCATTATCATTCTACGAACCCCTTATCATTCTTCGTATCCCCTTAGTCGGTTACTAAGTTTGCTGAGAAAATCATCATCTCTGTCACGATTGATCACCATATAGGTTACTTGTGATAAATTTATAACCTCCCATCGCATCTCTGTCAGAACAGAAGAGGGAGGACTTTTCGGTCACTTCTCCTAAATCCTTCAATTCACTATATATCTACATTCTTATATGGGATGACCAACTCATGTCACCTCAATATTGCTCCTCTAATCAAGGGTTGTACCTTAAATTTTAGTCCTGGGTGTCGCTGAACTACACCCTACACAATTATCTTTGGATCAGCTCCATCCATCGGTTAATCACACTACCTCTCCTTCCCGACTCCTTACAGGTGACTCTTCAAAAGATTCCCCCTAATTCTCCCCTGCCTACACTGCTGGGTGAGTATGAAATTGTACTATCGTCATCTACGATGATGCTTGGGGAAAATACTGTCCCCGATTGATTATTATAATTATCACCTGTTCCAACAATATTTATGGTGACTTCTAATGTGGTTACCATTTCAAAAATACTCCATGGCTTCTATTGAGCTCTTCATCCTATAATCCTTCTAACGTCCTTCACTGGTCATTCTGTATTGTTCGATGTACCACGCCCAATTTAACTCATGCATGAATCACCTCAAATATTCTTAATAGCAGGAGAACGTAAGTCGCATACGTATAGGAATAAAAAAATCCTAAAATAAGGCTCTATATCAAAGAATGCTACGCTGAATTGTGAAAAACTGCATAGATCCTAAAGACTCCAGAACCAGATGCTCTGATACCACCTGTGACACACCGCCTAATTAAATACCGAGTGATCAGTACTTTTTTAATTTAAAAGAGAATATCCAGTTGGATCAGTCTTAGCATCATGTTGAAAACTTTTTGTTAATTACTAATCACCTAGTATTCAAAAAGTCAGATGTCAAATTTTATCTTTTAATGTAACAAGAACGCAATTAAATGATTAACTAAACATCCACCATCCAATAACAATCTCAAAGGAATTAAAAAAACATAATGAAATAAGTTGAGTCTGGAGTAAACACTTTGAGTATAAATCCCAAATACAATAATTTGAAATGAAATAAATACCAACAACTGAAATGTAATGAATGTCTGAAACCACTATCTCTAAATAAGAATGGGCCACATGCCCTGACTGAAATAAATACTCTGAATGAATCAAGGATAAATGTGGAGGCATCTAATACTTAGGTCCTGTAACTTCCACAACAGCTGCAACACGTCAACAGATGGGAAAATTTATGCTTGGCGTCCCTGTGGTTGGGCGCCTAAAAAGGTTTTTACAAAAACAAAATAGATTTGGAATAAAATGGTTCGGATCCGAAGTTAAAAATATTTAAAAATCATCAAGTGTTTAAAATACATTAAATAGAATTTAATACATGTTAGTTCCACGCACTCTCTCTTGAGATTATCACCTCTAAACTAATGTGCACGCCCAACGTATGCTCCTAACCCATCCTAGTTACACAATCCCACTTAACTAGTTTGGATCAAGTCTCTTATTATGATTCCTAAGTCATTGTGCCCACCCGTATCACCCGAATAATACCTTCTAGAATTTACAATATTAATTAATCGAATTCAAGTATTTCAGTAATCCCTTGTGTTTTCACACACTTAATATATTTTTTACATCATTATCATTATGTTCTACTAAGGAACATAGTAGAATAAACACAGGTATATATATATTTCACCATTATAATATATACAAATACCGCACCCCACATAGGCGAAACTAACGGTGCGTACATACTCTGCTATCCAGTCCCGATACCCCACATACATAACAAGGACCATCGAATTCGAATCTCTCAGGAACAGTATTAAAACAAATCATACAAACGGCAGGTGAACATGGACCACGGTGTAATGGGTTACACATATACTTATGCTCCCATATAACCCAAACTTATCAACTCACAGATAAGTCCTCCTTAGATCATATGCTCCGAGGTACCAATCTATATTTCCCCCGAAGGGCTCCTCAAGATAAGCTTGTCCCCTTCAAGACCTCCCAACGATAGCAAGTATGGTAGGTATTGTATACACATAAAAATTCATATAATATGTACCCAAACAACCTAAGTATTTATAAATATCCTTCAATATAGGTGTACAGGTAACCCATAATATATATCCCATACGTAGTATGTATCTAACGAACAGGCAACCTCTTATTTAATTTAACATCATAACTCACATTGTATAACCGAGCATTACTCGTCGTTTAAAAAGGTTACTAAATCTCTCAATCAATCCTTAGGTTATTTCAGCAAGTATATTGTCACTCTACTACTCGTAATAACCTTAAGTTATCATGTACCCAAATTAAATCCCAATTTTATATAATTCCCAATCGTAACTCATTCGGTGAACACTCATAAATCTACACTTAAATTCCATCTATAATAACATTTTTTGATTTTTAACTACAACCCTACTGACCTTCCCTAAGTCCCATCATGTTTAATCAATCTTCACTAAGGATTATTATAAGTTGGGATTGGATAAAACCTTAAAAGAGAATAAGTCACAATTTGCAGGGGAGTTGATCGATCGATGGATCTGGTGGATCGATCAATCATTCGATCGATTGACATTCTTAAGTAGATCGATCGAACGATAAGATATTAGCCTTCAGTTTCTGCAATTTAGCCTACGGGTTTCTTCAAAATTTAACATCAAATCCTCCATTTCAATGTCCCAAACTACCAAACAATTACACCAAATGTTATACCAACATAATTACATGAGTTCTAACGTATTGTAATCATCAAATCATTATGGGGAATTACTTCCTTAGACTAAATCTTGAATTTGTCATAAAAGCCTTAGTTCTTCAATTTCTCTTCAAAAACATCATATAACTCAACTTTAGTTCGTGAATCCTAATATATGGATCATGATTTAGTTTTTCTTATTTTTCCAGAAGTTAATCTACTTAAAAAATCTACCCATATTCAAGATTAAATTCTCCAAATTCATTAAATGTCAATTATTCAAGGTTTTATCCCATACAAACTATCATGGATAATATATGCACTGAATCACTCCAACATAAATCACTTGCCTATAATGTATGTTTCGTTCCTTTGAAGAAGATGGTATTGAGGATGATCCTCTCTTTTCGATCTACGCATATGTGGTGACGGTGGGGCAAACGGTGTACCGGTGGTGGCTCTAGGCTTGAAAACCTCTTCCTCCTCTAATGACCTCCTTAGATTTGTAAATTCTAACCCTAGAAGACAAGTCCTTTACTCTAATATAACCCTTGAATTTTGGTAGGTTTAATTATTCTAAAAATCAAAATGTCAAAAATACCCCCCAGTGTGCTGGTTTGGCCTAAAACTGCCCCGGGACCCAAACTAAACCCCCGGGTAATCTTTTTTTACTATCTCGACCCTTTCGGACACTTTGGCGCACTCAAAATGATGATATGGATTACTTATAAATAAAATACTTTTATTCTATTAAATATGGTCCTGACACAGCTGACACACGCTTTCCGACTTAATTTCCATAACTGTCGTATTTTTTCACTTGCGACAATTTTAATAAGTTCATAATCGCATATTAATTTAATCACTAAGTAATCTTCAACTTAATTCATATCAATAATACTAACTCCCATCATGCTAGTAAATATCTATTTAAATCCGGATTAATCATAAATTAATTTCTCATTATTTAATTCAATTCATCCCATAATTAAAATCATTGAAATTTACGGGGTATTACACCCTCATTACAACTCGCATTCGAATAAGAGGGGGTCTCGTTGTCGTTTGAATGAGGTCCAAATTCGTTCAAACGACCAGATGGAAATTAATTTTTTTTACACGTTTTAATGTTTTTCCTCGACGTGGATCGTTGAATTCGACGAGGAGCTCTAAGAAGCTTAGATCAAAACGTGGGTCAATAAGGGGTTACACTATAGGTGAGAGGAGATAGAGAGGCCATTTCCATAAGATTTTTAATCTCCCTGTCCCTATTTATAAGCTACACTCTTCCATTTCCAGCCCATTTCCACCATCCCTAAGGTTTCCCCTTCCATCCAAAGCCTTTTTCAAGTTATTCTAAGGATAAATACACCTATTTCAAGCCTAGTTTGAGGAAGAAGAAGCCACTGTTGGAGCTCTCTTGAAGAAGTTGGAGGTTTGAAGTTTTTAAGAGCTTTCAAGTCATTCCATTTAGTTTATCCTCTTCAAATTCAAAATAGGTTTTTCCTCAGAATGTTTTGAAGATTAAAAGTTATTAGGATGCATGCTAAAAGGGTTTATTTTTGAAATAATATTTTCAGATATATTTATTTAAAGTCTTCTTGCAAAAAAAGGATTTTAGAGAAAATTAAGTGTAAATGGAGTTTTGAAGAACAAGTGCTATTTTAATCTTGAAATATACGAAAATTAGCACAAAAATATATTTTCATGCAAAGATCGCATTTGGTTGCGCATTTAAGGATTTCTAGGCTTGGAATCCTCCTAAAAATGTGTAAAATGTTGTAGTATGTTGAAGAAGGACTTAAAAACATGATATATGGAATTAAAAATGGCTTTCATTAAATAAAGAAGTTGAAAATATTATACCTAAATTTGTTTTAAATCATGATGAAATGAAGATGAAATGACATTTAATACTACATATGCATATAAAGGGAAAAGTAGAAATTTTAATAAAAATGGACTTTATAAAATTAAATAAGTTTCTTAGAAAGAGATATAAAGAAAGGGAATTTTCTTAGGGCTCGTTTGGGAGTTTTGAAAAGAAAAGAAAGGAACAGAAAATTTTATTCGGAGAGAAAATAAAAGAAAGGAAAGTTAACAAGAGAGAAAAGAGAAGAAGGGAAGGGAAAGGAATTTGAGAGAGAAAAGAAAACAACTTTCTTTCTTATGTTTGGGAGTTTGAAAGGAAAATATTTTTTTAAGGGGAAGAAGGAGCAATTCATTAAAAAAAATCCTTTCTCTTCATTTCTTTCCGATTTGGAAAGACATTTTTGGATAGAAATGGAGGGAAAGTTTTTTAAAAAATTTCCTTTCTTTTCTCTCCTTTTAAACTCCCAAATGAGAGAAAATCACTTTCCTTCCCACTTAAACTCCCAAACAAAGGAAAGGAAATATACTTTCCCTTCCTTTCCTTTCTTTTCTCTCCAAAGTAGAACTCGCAAACAAGGCCTTAGAGAAAAGGGATAATGTAATATTTTTGGACATAAATTCATGAAATGTGGTTTTGAACATAAAATGACGTTTTGTGATGCCATAATGGGAAAAATATGTTTTCACAAAGATTTATATAAACGAAGGGTAGAAAGGTAATTTTGGTGAAATTAGAGGGTCCTAGTGGTTGTACTTCTTCATAAAATGGTTAAGTGTGAGTATAGTCACATTGCTTGAGTGCATTGCATAGTAGTTTTATTAATACGAGCCAAGTTAACAGACATTTTTGAAATTTTTAAAATACATGTTACATGTATAGTATTTTTTTATAGAAAACGTATAACTTACTATTTCCCACCCAGTTGAGTGTTCGCTCACCCCTGCGTTATATGTTAAAACCACTAACCCTAGGTATATTGAGTAGGGACATTGTCGAGGACACTAGAAAGGTCGCTGAAGGCAACAGTCATCGTTAGATAATTTGCCATTATATTCTCTTTTGAAAACATTGGATTTGAGATATTCTAAACCACTTTTATTCAGGCCTCTGGCCAAGGGTTGTAATAATATAAGGGATAATCATGATTTATTTCTTATTTATTAAGAATTGTTGGATTTAACGAGTTTTCATAAATAAACCTTGGTAATCAACCTAACCACATATAGTGATCACTATTTCTCAAATTCAAACCAATAAATTAATCTTTATAAAATGGGGCAACTAAAGGATTTTTCTTGAATAATGAAATTGGACTTTCCCCCTCCCCTTTTAACTCCTTGACTCGATGCGTGTTGACTCAACGGTGACCTGAACCCAGGTCGGGGCATTACAAATGGTCTCAAAGTAATAGGGTCCTCAGGTATGATAGAGTATTTTACGTTTCTTAGTATGCTTCTATAATACCCCGTATTTCTATGTATTTATAATTTAATTTATTCGAGGAATTAATTGGGAAAAATATGTTGTATTTAAATTACGTGAGTGAAGTAATTTAATGTGATTAAATGAGAAACATTATTATTAAATATTAATTGATAGATAGATACTAATTAATATTATAGTGTGAGATTTACGAAGTGTGAAGGGTAAATAATTGATGATTATTGTAATACGACATAGTGAGTGTTATGTGCGTATTTTATTTTGTCTTAACCGGGAGTCGCGTGTAGACTAACTTGAGGTTGAGAAAGGAAATATATTTTTAGTGACTCAGATGATAATTTAGAGGTCACGGATGATCCTGAATGGGTTGAATTAGTCGAAAACGGGTACTCGGGGACATTATTTACGTCATGGGTCAATTTTAGACCAAATCGGCACCTATTGAGGGCATTTTGGTCATTTGGAAAATAGAGGTTGAGGGAACTACGAAATTTGGGGCTTTTATCATATGATAAAAAGTGGGACTTAGGGTTATAGACTCCAAAAACACACGTTAGACAGTTACATGACAAAAGAGAGAACTTTTGTGAGGGTTAAAGAGAGTTTGAAGAAATTTCTCCTTTGGGGCTTGCAAACATAAATCTTAGAGTGGGGAATTGGAAAGAAGACAATCAACCCACCTTCATCAACAAGAAATTCAATAAATTATTTGAGGCAAGTGGTTAATTGCATTTAATATGAAGTTATAATGCCTATGTGTAGGATTTTTATGAAAATCTTGATTTAATACATGTTCTTGGGAGAAAAAGAATAAATTTGATGCATGATGGGTAAGAATTTGAATGCAGTATGATGTATATCTGTAGAGTATGATAAATTAGAGATTGTTTTATTATTGTCCATGAATTAAATCTGGGTTTTGATGAATAATAGAGGAAGAACATAAAAACCTAGGGTTTTTGAGGATTAGATGTTTAAATCCATTCTTGAATGTTATTCATAATGTTTTGATACAAGAATTAAGTTAGAAATTGTCTTAGTACATGTGAAAAGGGTTTGAGGCAATTAGTTTTAAGTGTGGTGAAGAAACAAGCGAGACAAGATTATAAAAATGGTGAAAAATGCATAAACTGGACGAGTAAGATGAAGTCCAAAAAATCGGATCGGTTCGGTGAAATGAGCGGATTAGTTCGGTTATGGAAATAGGCAGACCGGTTTGGTGTGATGTGTGAATCGATTTGTCCCTCTAAAAGATGATATTTTTCTTTTATAATCGTTTGGAAAAACCTTCGGGCATAGTATAAAATATAATAAGGGATTTGTTGTATTCTCGCGAGACTATGGTTGGTAGGTTTGTAAGTTGGTCTTATTGAGAGGATTAAGACGAGGATAAATTTGGGGATAATTTATGTCGTAATATTATCCGAGAGAGAGTTAATAAATTACAAAAATTGGCAAATGAAATAATGAGTAGACAGTTGGGTAAAGGTAAATTTAACTACTGAAATTTATGAAGGGGTAACTAGGACCCTTAGAGTTGTGTGAATACTCAAATGCATACGATAAGTGGGATAATTCGTAAAGAATTTTAGTACGACGAATATACGAGAGAAATATACCATGTACCATTATGAATACCTAGGTTATCTGAATGCCTATCCTATGAATACTTAGGTTGTGTGAATACATATCATGTGAATACTTAGGTTGTGTGAATACCTATCATGTCGATACTTAGGTTGTGTGACTACCTACCATGTGATTACCTAGGTTGTGGGAATGCCTATCCTATGAATACTTAGGTTGTGTGAATACCTAGCATGTGAATACTAAGGTTGTGGTAACGCCTATCCTATGAATACTTAGGTTGTGTGAATACCTACCATGTGAATACTTAGGTTGTGTGAATACCTACCTTGTGATAACCTAGATTGTGTGAATGCCTATCCTATGAATACTTAGGTTGTGTAAATACCTATCATGTGACTACTTAGGTTATGTGAATACCTACCATACGAATACTTAGGTTATGTGAATACCTATCACATAAATACTTAGGTTGTATGAATTCCTATAATATACTAAATGTATTGTGGTCAATGGAATGTTCAGACCAATACACGAATGTTCGAATTAGGGTCGATGAACATCCAGACCAATACCGAACATATATAATATCGGGTTTAATGGAACATCTGGACCAATATGAATACTTAGGAGGTGTGAATGCCTAAAGTATATTAAATGTATTGGGGTCGATGGAACGTCCGGACCAATGCATGAGAGTTCGAATTGGGGTCGATGGAACATCCGAACCAATATCGAACATAAATAAAATTGAGGTTGAAGGAACATCCGAACCAATAAATCCTCTTTGCGTGATACAAGGGTATTATAGTGAATTATATATTTATTTGTATGTATTGCATGTGAAATAAATACTTTGCAATTTATCTACTTATGTGTAATAGTAGACATTTATATAATGTATATCTAATGGGAATAAATTAAGTCGAGAAACTTAATTATATGATGCAACTAATAACATAGGTGTATCTTAATTACGATTGTGGATATCGAAATGATAATTAAGTAAGAGAAACTTAATGTAGTGATTCAAAATATAACATGTGAGGAATGTTACTTATGTTGATAATTAACATATGAGAGATGTTCATAAAAATTAATGTACTGTATGGGCAGTACGGGAACTTAGACGCATAGATAAGTTCAGTTGAATACTTTAGTCTAGTTAGATTGGGTAGCATAGCTAGGTGGGATAAGAATAGAACATTAGGCTTGCACTATAGATGAGAGGTGAGGAAAACTCAAAGAGAGTGTACATTAACATGTGCAATAAATAACCCAATTTTAATGTGATAAACACTTGCTAAATATTTTCAACACGTTTTGTGTACTAACACTTGCTATAAAAAAAAATTAAAAACCTTTTAGGTGTCCATCCATAGGACGCCAAGCGTGACTTCATTCCAGGGACTCGAAGCAATAGCATTGGGGATGCTGACAGGATTTGATATGGTTAGACGATTCCTCCATTCATATTTGGTTTAGGATCTCATTTTATATTCTATGTATAGATAGGTTGTCCGTTGATAGTTTTTCAGTTATTTATTTCTTTTATTATTATGGAGTATTTGGTTTTTGGATTTTTGGCTGATGGTTTATTCGGCAAACCTTTATTCATTTGTATATTATGAATGCTTAATTTAGTTTCCGCATTGTTAGATTTATCTGTTTTAAAGAAAGATAAAATTTGGCACCGGTCTAATTTTACTTAGGTGGTTAGTAATTAAATTTTTTTCGAAAGTGATGCTAAGAATGAACCATATGAGAAACCTGGTTTAATTTAATAAAGGCCCGATCAACCGATGTTTAATTAGACGGGGTGTTACAACTTCCTTCATATATTTTTGTTGTAGTTACCGCTTTGGTTATTGTTTTAAGTTAATCTCTTTGGCCATCGCTTTCATTTTGTATCATTGTGTATTGAATTCTCCTTTCTTGTGTAGATGGATGCACGTTGTGGTGTGGCTAGCAGAACAGGTAATAGCGAGCTCTGATGCATGAATCATGCCATGCATGAGCTTGCCTACTCCCTCTCTCAGCACCAGAGGGCCAACCATAGTGGGAAGGTTAAGAGCACTACCTTGGTATCAATTCTGAAGAAGTTAAGGAGGTTGCACCCACCCACCTTTAACGGGTCAGCTGGCTTTTGAACAGGGTGACAGTGAAAAATAAATACCCTATGCCCCGTATCGATGATCTGTTCAACCAGTTGCGTGGGTCGGGTAGGCTTTTGAAGAATGACCTTCGATCCAGGTACCATTAGTTACGTGTTAGATAGGAGGATATTCCTAAGATAGCATTTTGAACTCATTATAGGCACTGTGAGTTTCTAGTGATGCCTTTCGGTTTGAAGAATTCCACAATGATGTTCATGTATTTGATGAACCATATCTATTACCCTTACTCAGACCGATTTATGGTGGTATTTATGAATGATATATTGGTCTACTTGGCATCACATGTAGAACACAAGGAGAACCTTTGCACGGTGTTTCTAGTGCTCAGGGAGAACAAGCTATATACTTTGATTGGTCCGAGGATTATGAGTCGACCTTTCATGAATTAAATGTTAAGTTGACTTCGACTTTCATCCTTATTCTTTTAGAGCATGGCAAGGGCTATACCATGTATTGTGATGCTTTCGGGTTAGGATTTGGTGAGGTATTGATGTAGAATTGATAGGTGGTAGCTTATATATCCCCTCAGTTAAAGGTGCATGAGAGGAATTACCCCACCCATGACTTGGATTTAGCCACTGTGGTGTTTTCACTTAAGAGCTAGAGGTATTACCTATATGGGGAGCGGTTTAAGGTGTTTTCTAATCATTAGAGCCTCTAGTATATTTTCACACAACGTGACCTTATTCTTCATCAGAAAACAAGGATGGATTTGATGGAAGACTACGACTTTTCCTTAGAGTATCATCCCAGCAAGGCAAATGTGGTGGTTGATGCACTTAGTCAGAAGTCTAGTTTTACTCTGACAACAATGTAGTGTTACCGAGCAAAGATGTTCGGTAAACTAAAAAGTTTAACCTTCATCTATGGCGGGACTATGACAGGGAGTACCTTTGGGGTGTGGGTTCCAGACCACTCATTCAATAGAAATTCCTAGACATGCTCAGTTGTGTGACTCCAAGTTCTCATATTACCGTGATCATATTTAAAGACACGAGATTATCAACCCTCCTACTATAGACAAAGACAGTGGTGGCACAAGGGCAAGTTGATTGTCCTGATTATTGATGCGCTTCAGGACGAGGTGATGGAAGAGGATCATCACTCACACTTCAGCATACATCCCAGTGCTATAAATAAGTACAAGGACTTATGAAGAAGCTTCTTGTGGTCCTGTATAAAGAGGGTTATGGGGATGTATGTTGTCAAGTGCTAGACTTTCCAATAGGTGAAGCTGGATTACAAGAGGCCACCAGGGTTATTGTAGCCACTACCCGTGGCAGAGTGGAAGTGGGAGCACAGCACGATGGGTTTTGTCATAACTTTACCATAATCTAAGCATGGTCATGATGTAGTAAAGGTTATAGTGGAATGGCTCACAAAATCTGCACACTTCTTTCTGATTAAGGTCATGAACAATATGGCTAAGTTGGCAAAGTTTTATGTCCTCGATTCGTGTCCCGAAGGTGGAGGAAATTTCAATAGGAATTGGGTACCGAGTTTAGCATGAGTACAACATATCACCCTGAGATAGATGGGATTTTAGAACAGACCATCCAAATCAAAAAGCACATGTTAAGAATTTGTGTGCTTGATTTTTAGGGTTGTTGGGTAGAGAATCTGCATCTGACAGAGTTCTCCTACAACAACAGTTACCAGTCAAGCATTGAAATTGCTCCATATTCAGCTATTTAAAGGAGGCCATGTCATTTTCCAGTTTAATGGACAGAGGTGGGTTAGAAGCATCTCACCAATTTGAATTTGATTAGAGCGATGACTGATAAAATTCTGGTAATTCAATAGAGGCTCATGACGGCTCAAAGTTGACATAATAATTACACTGATGATTGATGAATACCTCTAGAGTTTGAGGTGGGTGACCGTGTGATATTAAAGGTTAGAACTAGGACCGAAAATCAATAATTTGGTCAGAATGGAAGGATGGCCCTAGATATATTAGTCACTTTTATATCCTGGAATGGATCAGATATGTGTCGTACCGCTTGGCATTACTTTCTCAGTTATCCCAAGTTCATAGTGTGTTCCATGTTTCTAGGTTCACGAAGTATCTTCATAATCCTCGATATGTCACTAAATAGAACCATATTGAGTTGGAGGAAGACGTCACGTTTCTCGAATGAGGAAAGGCCTATCGTTCAAATAAGGGCCGAAACACAAGCACCTGAACAATTTCCACCGTTCCTTAGATACTCATTGGAATGCCCTTGTTTGAACTAGGTGCGCTGTCATTCAAACGAGGAATAGTTTCCTATTCGAATGATTTAGGGTTTAAACTATTTATAGCCTACATTTGACCCTCGTTAAAACTCTCATTATAACTCTCATTCTAACGAGAAGAGATCTCGTTCAAATGAGGTCCAAAGTCATTCGAACAACCGGACAAAAATAAGAAAATTTGGCACAATTTAATGCACTGTCGCAATGTAGATCATTGGATTCGATGAGTTATCGAGCTCTCAGTGGATCAGATCAAAATGTGCGTAAATAGGGGATTGGACCATTGGTTAAAGGGTTGGATGTTTGTGGGATTAAATAGAGGTGAAAGGTGATATAGAGGCCATTCCCATCATATTACTGAGTTCTCTCTCACTCTCTCTAAGCTACACTCCTCCATTTATAGCCCACTTCCATCATCCCTAAGGTTTCTCTTTCCATCCCAAGCCTTTGTCTAGTTATTCCAAGGCTAAATACGCCCATTTCAATCCTAGATTGAGGAAGAAAATGGGTAGAAGAAAGCCATTTTGGGAGTTCTCTTGAAGAAGTTGGAGCTTTGGAGTTTTTAGGAGCTTTCAAGTCATTCCCTTTAGTTTATCCTCTTCAAATCCAAGGTAGTGTTTTCCTCCAAATATTTTCAAGATTAAAAGCTACTAGGATGCATGCTAGACAGGTTTATTTTTGAAATAATATTTTCTAGTATGTTTATTTAAAGTTTTCTTGCAAAAAAAGGGATTTTAGAGAAAACTAAGTGTAAATGGAGTTTTGAATAATAAGTGGTATTTTAATTATGATATATACAAAATAAGCACAAAAATATATTTTCATGCTAAACTCGCATTTGGTTGCGTATTTAAGGATTTTTAGGCTTGAAATACTCCCAAAAAAGTGTAAAATGTTATAGTATGTTGAAGAAGAACTTATAAACATGATATATAAAATTAAAAATGTCTTTCTCTATGAAATAAAGAAGTTGAAAATATTAGACCTAAATATGTTTTAAATTATGATGACATGAAAATGGAATGACATTTAATACAACATATGCATGTAAGGGTAAAGTAGACATTTTAACAAAAATGGTCTTTATAACATTAAATATGTTTCATAAAAAGAGATATAAAGAAATGGGAATTTTTGGAGAAAGTAATAATGTATGATTTTTGTACATAATATCATGAAATATGGTTTTGAACATAAAATAACGAGTTGTGATGCCATTATGGGGAAAAATATGTTTTTCACAAAGATTTCGGTAAACGAAGGGTAAAAAGGTAATTTTAGTAAAATTAAAGGGTCCTAGTTGTTAGACTACCTCATTTGACCTTGTCAGTCAGTTTTATGAAAAAGGGGATAAATGAATGAAATGGCATGAAGACGATGAAAGTAAAGGAATAATTTGGATATAAGTAAAAATGTTAAAACACATTAATATACACTCGGATGTGATCAAAAAATAATTAAGAAGGGCCCGGAGACCTAGGGTGAGAGACCCAAAATCACGAGTCAGAGAATATGGTAGCATAGCTGACGGTGTGGAGCCCGTTAAAGTCCGCAATTATTTGGAGGATTCTGAGAAAGGATAAGGGAAATTAAAATGAATTTGATTATTCTTAAGAAATGTAAATATGGCAACCTAATAAAAAGGGATAAAATGGAGACTAAGGAATAAAATAAGATTACATAGTCTCTAGACCCGATAAAGGGTGGCAAGAAATGATTAACTGTGAGTATGAGCACATTGCTCAGTTGCATTACGTAGTAGTTGCATTAATATTAGCTATGTTGAGAAACGTTTTCGAAGTTGATAAAATACATATTATATATATATAGTATTTTTATTACAACATATAGCTTAATATTTTCCACCCTGCTGAGCGTTCGCTCAACCCTGCTTTTTTATGTTAAGACCCCCAGCCCCAGGTACATTGAGTAGAGACTTGACAATGATGCCGGTAAGGCCCCTGGGGAAAACAATAATCGTAAAAGCTTTGCGATTATATTTAAAACCTGTCGTTTTAAAACCTTGGATTTGAAATATTCTAAACCACTTTTATTCGGGACTTGGGCCAAGTGTTGTAATAATATAGAGGCAATCATGTTTATTTCTTATTTATAAAGCATTATTGGATGCAACGAGTTTTCATAAATGAACCTTTCTAATCAACCTAACTACATAAAGTGATCATTATTTCTCAAATTAAAACTGATAATTTAATCCTTATAAAATGGTGCAACAAATTTTTTTTCTTGAATAATGAAATTGGACTTTCCCCTCCCCTTTTAACTCCTTGTCTCGTTGTGAATTGACCCAATGGCAACTCGAACCCAAGTCAGGGCGTTACAGTATTTGCAAAAAAATTGGCCATGTTCGAAAAGATTGTTAGGTCAAGAATCAACAATAAAATGAAAATTTAAAGTTAAGGAAATATGTGGTATGCATGTCAAACGACTTTAGAACAAGGGGATGACGTGTGGAATCTTGATAGTTGTTGTAATGATGACATAACCAATAATAAAAATATATTTGTTGATGTAAATCCTTCGACAAACTCTCAGGTGATAATGTAAAATTGTTCATTAATGCGAGCACACGCAAAAGGAACAGTTTCTATTCAAACGAAGAGAGGAACCCAGTACATTGAATATGTGTTGTTAGTTCCCAACTTAGAACAAGTTTTTCCAAGTGTGGAATAATTTGTGGAGCATAGATACAATATCCATCTCTGAAGAAAACTCCTGCAAGAAATTTTATAAAGATGAAGGAAGAGAAATGGTGGATAACTTGAGAATGGAGAAAAATATAATTTTTCCTCTAACTTTTCAATATGCAAATAATTTAGCATTAGAGATTAAGGTTGAAGATGAGTCTTTGATATTACACAAAAGATATGGTCACCTAAATTTTTAATGTTTAAAAGGTTTGCAACACAAATAAATTGTACTTTGGTTACCAAATACTGAAGACAAGGAGGTTTAGAAAGGGTGTGTTCTTGGAAAACACCACTGCAAATCTTTCCCAGAAAAGAGGGCATAGAGAAATAAAGCTCCACTTGAGATTGTTCATGCTGATGTGTATGGACCAATGAAAAACATTTCACATGTCGAAAATAACTATTTCATTATTTTTATTGATGATTTATCAAGGATGACATGGGTATACTTTATGCGGTAAAAATCTGATGTTTTCTCAATTTTCAAGAAGTGGAAAAATATCATTAAAAGATAAAAGTGACAGCCTTATTAAGAAGTTGATAAGAGATAGAGGATGTGAGTATAACTTCAGTAAATTCAAAAAATTATGTGAATATATTAGTTTGGATTACAAGTTACCATTGGATAGACTCCACAACGAAATGGGGGTGGAGGAAAGTAATAATATTATAATTGAATAAATGGGAAAATTGATGCTTTATGAGAAAGGACTCCCTATAACTTAATGGGTTACACATGTTTACATATTTGTGAACTTTATTAATAGATTCCTAACAACCTCTCTTGACATTTAAACTCCATTTGAAGCGTGGAGTAGAAGGAAGCCAGTTGTGAAGAGGTTTAAGTTTTTTGGTTGCATATATTATAACTAAACTCCTAAGGAAATAAGGCATAAGTTAGATGAAGTAAGTGAAAAATGCATCTTTTCTTGATATAACTCACAATAAAAAGGCTAACCACTTTTTATTTTTAAGGGAAACAAATTATTTATCTCCATGGATGTTATATTCAATGAGAAGGATGATAGGATTAGAAAAATTACAAAAGTCTAACAGCAATACATTTTCGTTGAAGATGATTCCGAAAATCCTCCACGTGAAGATGAAAGTAAGAAAGATGCACCATCAAGACTAAGCACTAGTAGAAGTCAAAGTTCAACTTCATCATCTCCAATGTTAACTTTAAGAAAATTGATAAGTATTAATGATGTTTACGCATAATGAAAGTTTTGTGTAGTTTAATACGAGATCTTTTAAGATGCTATTGAAGAAGTGTTTGTAAGACAACAATGTAAGAAGAGATAAATGTGATTAAGAAGGATAAGAGTTGGGAATTAGTTGACAAACAAAATGAGAAAGAGGTGATTGAAGTAAAGTGTGTTTTTATAGTCAAGCAAAATTTGGATGGAACATTCAAAGGAACAAGTCAAGACTTGTGGAATAAGGGTATGCATAACAACCTGGTATTGATTTCAATGCAAAATTTGCACTCGTGCCTCATATACACCATTAGAACAATTAAGGAACTAAAATATCATCATCCTTGCCTTAAGCCCATCATATGGTGTTGGCCATATGGATTCTCCTTTTCCATTCTAATCTATTATATGCATTATTATCATTCAAGTTTAATTCCTTAATGTCTCTCCTAATAATTTCTTACCACGATAGCTTAGGGCGACCTCCTTTTTTTACCCTCTATTTCTAATAATATCCCTCTTGTTATAGGGGAATTTACTGGTCTACGCAACACATGTCCGTACCACTTAAGTCTACTTTCTCTTAATTTATCATTAATGGGAGCTACTCCTAACTTTTTTCTCACGTATTGTTTTTTAATTTTGTCCTTTCTAGTAATCCCTATCATCCACCTAAGCATACTCATCACACTAACATAGAGGTTTTGTTCATGTTTCCTCTTTAATGCCTAACACTTCTCTCCATACAAGGTCCCTAGCCTAATAAATGTTCTATAAAATTTTCCTTTTAACTTATTAGTTATCCTCTCATCACATAATACTCCACTCTCTTATCCCTATTTCATCCAACCAGTTGATAGTCTAATCGTAAAATCCTCGTTAATATCCCCATTACTTTGTAATATTGAACCTAGACAACGAAATTTATTAGTTTGGTTTATCACGTTTTTTTCAATCTTTAACATTATGTTACTTGACGCCTCATTATTAAATTTACTTTCTATAAATAATGTTTTATTTCTACTTATTTTTAGTCCCTTACACTCTAAGGCTTTTCCCCAAGTATTAACTCTCATCGCTAAGTGATTAGGCACAAATTCTTCCGATTTTTCCCCTTAATTTAGAGGTTTTTATCACCTCGGCAATGTAAACTGCATTGATTTATCTCATATCTTTACTACTGACATTTCCTATATAGTGCTACGAGTTTCTTGTATTTTTCTTGCATTTTGTAGATATTTTATACAAGTGAAGAGAAGAGGAAACTCAAAAATCGAGAAATCAAGAAATAGAGAAATAGAGAAAAGAATGAAAGTCAAGGGGAAAATAAGTAATTTTACACATGGAATTCAAACGCAGACGCTAGAAGAAGTTGAAGTCCATGAGCCAATGAGAGCATAGGAAGAAATGACATCCAAATCCGAGATCTTAGTGAAAATTTATGAAGGTTCAAAATTGAGAAGAAATCATGAAAAAACACAAAGGAAGAAGAAAGACTTTAAAAAATTTCAGCTCAGTTTTTCACAGCGACACTGGAAAAGCAAAACCGGTTTGTCCCAGCCAAGAACAATATATTCAAACATGTTCGGCGTGGCGCAATTAGAATTTTTTTATGTTAAAATTAGAGTTGTACTTAGCTTAAACTCTTGTAAATCCGTAAGATTTTTTATTTCCAAATTACCACCAGACTTGAGGGAGTTTTTTTTTGTAAGTTTTAGAGAGCTTTTGAAGACAAGAACCCTAGGGAATTACTTTCTTCAACAATTGCTCAAGTTTTAGGCATTAATTCAAGATTTTTCTTCATTCCAAGTAATATTTTCTTCGTGCTTTCCAATTACTTTCATATTTATGTTTGATGATTCATAGAAATTAAGTTTAAATTCTTCTTTCCAAGTTTCGTCCCATTTCATGTAATTATGAATTCATGCAATATAGATTTCTTGTTCATGCATATTTTAATCATGTATATCTAGATTTCTAAGGGTTGGGGTACATAAACCCAACCCGATGTAGTTTTCAAGTATAAAAAATTAGTCTTCAAATTAAATAATGATTGAATCGTGTTGTGTAGTGATCACAATCGTCGTAGGTCTTTTAACCTCCTTTTCCCTAGGTAACTGGGGTGTCTAAGGATGCGACACGTGTGTTTATTATTTCGACACTACTTTATTCTTACTCTTGATTATGTACGATGAGGGCTAGTACCCTCATATATCTAATGCTTGAGATTAATAAAGATCGGGTTTAATCAATTATATAATTCAAAAGCTAGTTTATATCCGGTAAACATACTAGGGTTTGGGGGATTGTATTCCAACCTATTTTTATCATTCATAGTTAATCACCTGCAGTAGTTTTAATTTTGCGCACTTAGTTTAGTCAGTGATTTTAATTTTAGTTTGCATTTAGATAATAGAATTCAATTCCAAAATTAATCACCTTTTAGTTTCTTTTCTCAAGTCAGTGGAGGTTTAGTCATCTTTCCTTCGTCGTTATGAGAAATCATCCTAATTCCCTAAGGATCGACCCCGTCTTACCGGGTTATTACTTGAGCGACCGGTTTGCCTTGAACCGATATAAGCACGCACGATAGACACATTTTCATTCACATCACTAAGCTTTGCTTTGAGTTGTCTATTAAAACTATATCATTCGCAAACAACTTACACCATGGGATATATTCTTGTATGTCCTTAGTAATCTCATCCAAAACTCTAGCAAATAAATAAGGACTTAAGGCCGATCCTTGATGTAAACCCACTTTAATCGCCAAGTCATTAGTTTCTCCACATATAGTCCTTACTCTAGTCTTTGTGTTATCATACATATCTTCAATAACTTTAATATAGCTCATAGGGATTCTTTTCCTCCTTAAAGCCCACCAAATTATATCCCTAGGTGCTCTATCGTATGCCTTTTGTAAATTTATAAAGACCAAATATAGTTTTTTATTCTTACTTATATATTTTTCCATTATCTTTCTTAATAAGTAAATAGCTTCTGTGGTGGATCTCCCTGGCATAAATTAAAATTGATTTTTTGAGATAGTTGACTCATTTTTTAATCTTTGTTCAATAACCTTTTCCCATAATTTCATAGTGTGACTCATCTGTTTGATTCCTCTATAATTACCAAAGTTTTGTATATCCCCTTTATTTTTATACAACGGTATTATGGTGCTTTTCCTCCACTTATCTGTCATGTTTCTGTAACACCCCATTCAATTATATACCGGGTGATCAGTCCTATTCCCAATAGAATTTGCAGTTGGTTCATTCTTAGCGTCACTGTAGAAAAACATTTTTTTCCACCTAATATTCAATTAAGCTGGTGTTAAAACTTTCAAATTTTAACTTAATAGAATTCAATTCTACCATTTCGAACAATTCATATAATCCATTCCACAATAATGAATAATAACTTAGTAGACAACACAATAAAATTTAAATGCATCTGGAATAAAACTTTCTAGTAAAATATCTCAATACAATAAACCCAATGGTAACAAATCTATCACAATAACATACAAAGATAATCCTGACTCAGATAGAAAGGAAATAACAAAAACCTTCGGGGCGACATGCCCTAAATGAAATATCATTACAGAGTATGAATCGATGAATGTAAAGGTGTCTAAATAATGCTCAAAACTCCAATAGCATCCATAGCTCGTCACATGTCATAATCCTCTATGGATGGCGTCCCTGCGGTTGGACACCTGATATAAGAGAGAGAAGAGAATATGCATGAAAACGGGTCAGAGCCCGATATAAAAATAGTTTATAAAACAGCAAGTGAATAAATGCTATATTCAGTAATTATTGTATACATGTTAGATTTTCGGACTCTCTCTTGAGATTCTCACCTCTCATCTAGAGTGCACACCTAATGTACCTCTAAGCCATCCTAATTATAGATCCCATGCTAACTAGTTCAACCCAATGTATCCACTATCCATAGCCCAATTCATTCCCACGTATTTCTCTCATAATTCATGTAATAATAATTTATGTATATCCATTTAGATTCAATATGGAAGATCCATTTAATTATCTAACGTAATTAAGTATTATCATACTTAATAAATTCCAGATTTCATTACCTTCCACTTCTACTTTATTCACATAGAAGATATTATTACAAGTATATATATATATATACTATACGGGACCCCAAGGCACAACTGCGGTGCATGTATTACTCTGCCATCATGTCCCAGTACATCTCATTACTGTATAGGGGACTATAGATTCGATAAAGATTCCTCGAACCACAAATATCAAATACATGCATTGGAGGCGAAGATAGTCCTAAGCCTTTGGGCTACGCACATACTTACGGACCAAAATGATCGCTCACACCCATATTTACAAAAGTGGTGCTCAATCCCTAAGTTCTATGTTCTCGAGCGACAAGTTAAAAATCCCATTAGATTCATCAGGATATGACTGCCCTCACGCGTAAACCTCCCCCGATAGCAAGTAAGCTAGGTATGTCATACACATAAACCATCAATCAATCAAATAGGCATTATCATCTACCTATTTAAAATTAGGTACTTACACTACCTATATCATATTAGGAATTTATCCTATCCCAAGTACCTGTCATATTTCTCGAATTCTACCCATACTTGTAATCATGATTATTATCATACATACACACACACACACAATATATATATATATATATATATATATATATATATGTGTGTGTGTGTGTGTGTGTGTGTGTGTGTGTGTGTGTGAGAGAGAGAGAGAGAGACAACCCGCCTACTAAAATAATAGGTGGCCAACCCAATACTCTAATATTCATAGGAATCATAGATGGTCCATTCTCAGCATCACTGTCGATTAAAATAATAGTACGAGATAACCACCGATCATTTTAGAAAAATGTACTGTCAAATTTAAAATTTTGTAAAAAAAAGAAAAACACTTAGACAATCCAATTTGCAAAAACGGTGGATACCAAAAATCAACGGGTAACGGAAAGACAATGTAATAAATAATAACCGAATAATCTATCGGTTAACAGACCAATACAAATAGTTACACCGAGTATTAAAATTTAGATATCACAGTATAATAAATGATTACAAAGCTTGGGCAACACGCCCGAATATATATGAACTGAACATAACTAGAGTACAAAAGATAGAAGCGTCTATAACAAATATCCTACAACATCCGCAATATGCTATAGCTCCATGACAACTGGAATAGAGAGGTCAATACGGGTGTCCTTGCGGTAGAGCACCTGAACAGACAAAGAGTTGCATGCAAAACAAATAAATATAGACGGGTCAGGGCCCGATTTGATATGATTACCATGTGACTAAAATGCATGACAGTTAAGAGCATAATTCTCTCGCAATTAACATAAAGGTTCTCACCTCTCCTTCTAAAAGCACAACCTAGCCCAATATCAATGATGATGATCAACATTCATATAAGCATGGGAGAGCTCATCTACAATTTACTCAAGGAGACATAAATAAATCCATTTCATTCGCAAACTAAAGGCAGAACTACTATTCTCTTTAGGAAAATACATATATGGCAAATTCATTTTATCAAATTTTTACCAAATCCATATCTCATTTCAAAACTTTCTTTACCCATTTTATTTCCTTTCTTCCATCCAGGAAAAATATATATTTAAAGCAAGTTTTATTATCATAAAAGTCTTTAACATTTCATAACATCCCACTTCCCTTCTTCCATCTGGGAAATGTATTTAACGTCCCATTTCCCTTCTTCCATCCGGGAAATATATTTAACTTTCCATTTCCTTTCTTCCATCCAGGAAATGTAATTAAAGCCATTTCATTATCATAAAATACTTTAATTTCAATAATGTCCCACATTATTATCAATAGTTATATATATATATATATATATATATATATATATATATATATATATATATATATATATATATATATATATCATATAACGTTTCTAAGACCGCCCGTCCGGGTTTTCCCACTGTGCGCGCCCCTAAATGGCTATCATCTTCCAGGGCCTATCAAATAAGACAACCTGGGATCCTACCGAAACGCCGGGAAGAGGCCATATGCCTGCGGGAGAGTCATAACCACACCCAGAATTACCTCACCATCACAGAAACATACAATGAACGCTCATATGGCCTAGGGATATATCCACCATGCATTCATTAGCCAGGGGGCTTCACCTCAGGCGCAAACTTTCCTTATGATAGCAATTTAGAGAGGTGTGTAAACATAAATTAATATTTATGAAAATCATTTTTCCATTTTAAAATCATTCATTTTTATATTCTCAAAATCATTTGTACTTATTCATTTAGTACCACATTTTAGAATATGCCTTTCTTATTCTTAGAGTCATATTTTATTAATGACCTAAGACCCGAAGTGCCATTATCCTCAAACTAGTCTCCAAGAGTTCAACACAATATCCTAAGTCATCAAAGTGAGTCTCCCTCAATGATTGTCTCCCAAAAGTCTTAACATTAACATTTTTGCCTTCTATTAATTTTAGGCTAACTTCCTATATCCTACGGATATTAACCTATGTAATCTCACCTTTAGAATGAGCCCAAATAACCCCATGCTAAGCTAGGATATTTGTCTACCCAACACAACCCTCTAGGACTCTTCATTACTTCCCAAAAGAAAGTTCCTAAACCTCGAACCTAAAAGAAAAGGGATAAAACAAAACTAGGAAAATCTCGCCAAAACAGGGCAGCCGAATCGATTCGCCCTAGGGCCGAATCGATTCGCCCCTGGTTGCGAATCGATTCGCCTAAAAGTGAATCGATTCGGTGAGTAAAACCAACATTCTGTACCTATCTGAATCGATTCGGCCTTAGACCGAATTGGTTTGGCCTCCCAGACCTGTATCCTCCCCCTAACCAAATCGATTCACCTGGGAGCCGAATCGATTCGGCCCTGCAAATCTGCCCAGTTTGGGCTACGGGTTGAAGAACCCTAAAATCCCAAAACCCTCAAATTCTTGATTTCTTCAAACATCATCAACAATTATTTATACTACATCATTTCTATACTACAACTAACTTATATTTTCTCCTTAAATCAAATTAAAACAAGCATTTAAGGGTTATACACCAAAAACACCCAAAACCCATAAATGGTTTAAATCTCCCAAAACCTAACTACACATGCATATTATCACATTAAATCAATATCTAGCAAGTAAGAAACTTGCCTCGAGTTTGTAGCCTCGGATTCTCTTCACGAAGCAACGGATTTCGGCTCCAATCTTCTATTTGTCTCTCATTTCTCCATTTTCTCACAACTCTCTCTTCTCTCTCTCTCTCTCACTCTCTCTCTTGGCTTATAACATAAAATGAAGAAATAAAAGGGGTGGGAGACTTAAACGGGTCTTAAACATAAATTTCCCTCTTTTAATTGCTAATACACCATTAAAATGACTCGTATCCACACAATTTAGTGATAACCTGTTAAAAGTGCCCGAAACTCAAAAATACAACTTGGCACTTATTTTGACTATCTCGACTATTCTAAAAACAACCTCACCCTATATTTTGGCATTCGGAATAACGTGAACTATTTTTTTTGTTCCAAGTTCATTTTATTTCATTAATTAGGCTCCAACTTAAATATGAGTCATAACCGTCGCATAACATATAACGACGCATTAAAACACAATATAATGCTATGTACCTTCTCATAGCGGTAAATAGACCAAACATAGTAAATATTATCCCTTAATATCACGGGAAATAATATTTACTCCAACTTCCCCTATTTTATAAAATTAGCCCATCAGGCAAAATAATATAAAATAGTCGCTCAAAAGTTTGGGTTGTTACAATATATATATATATATATATATATATATATATATATATATATATATATATATATATATATTATGTAGTTATTTCTCCCATAATCTTTTATCCCACTCAAGTACCCATATATATGTCCTCAATATTACCCATACTTGTCATAATGATTATTCTCCTCTAAATCGTATAATAATTATGTAGACATCTCTCACATAATTTTAATCCTCAATATAATATAATTTTTCAACATTAATCCCAAGTTTCTCACTCTATTAATGTACCAAAAATATTCAGAACCTACCATGGGCTAATTTAAAAAATTTCAAACATTTCTGGGCTAAAACAAAATTCTGAAAATCTCGTTTGAAGTTCATATCTCGTTAGAATGAGATGGGATCTCGTTAGAATGAGATTGACTCTTGTTCAAACGAAGTCAATATTTTTCCTGTTCGTTTTCAATCCCAGTTTTCTGCGTTTTTCCTCAAATTCTAACACCCAAACCTTACTGGTTTCTATCCTAACAAAATCCAGAAATTCGAATTGTCATTCTAACATTATTTTAACATATTCATGGGTGATTTCTACATAAGAAACATTAAATTCATATGTTCATAAAGGATTATCATCAAACCCATAAAAACCTTAAGATTTCAAACATCTAAATTCTCCATTTTTTTTGCCAACCTAAAAACTCAGAATTTAAAATTATCATTTCATATCTAAATCATCAAATTTCATATTCAACATGGGTAGGATTTTCTCCATGGAATTCCTATTATCATTATCATAATTTTACTACCCAATCTATAAGCAACCGGTCCAACTCTCTCAATGATAGGAAATGGTCCTACATATCTGGGTTCAAATTTCCCTTTCTTTCCAAATATCATAATCCCCTTCATAGGCAATACCCGCAATAACACCTGGTCCTCCACACTGAATTCATGAAATAACCGCTTCACATTGGCGTCGCTTTTCTATCTATCTTGGGCTACCTGAATACAACTACGAATCATCTCAATCCCGATAGACGTATCCTGAATCACCTCTGGCCCTAGTAGCTTATTGTCCCCCACCTGTAGCCAACATGTAGGAGAACGACAAGGTCTACCATATAGTGCCTCAAATGGTGCCATGCCGATGGTGAACTGATGGGAGTTATTATATGCAAACTCCACTAATAGAAAGTACTGCTCCCAACCTCCCCCAAAGTCCAGGATACACATACGTAGCATGTCTTCTAACATCTAGTTTGTACGTTCTGTCTGCCCATCCGTCTGCGGGTGATAAGTTGTACTCAATCGCAACTCGGTACCCATAGCCTTCTGAAATATCTCCCAGAAGCGTGACACAAAAATCTTGTCTCTGTCGGACACTATATTTAGGGGAACCCCGTGAAACTTCACTATCTCGGCACTAGATAACTGGGCATACTATCCTGTAGTGTAATCAGTCTGAACGGGCAAAAAGTGAGCTACCTTAGTCAAACGATCCACAATCACCCATATGGAATCGTGACCCCTATAAGAGGTAGGTAACCTTGTTATGAAGTCCATAGAGGTGCTCTCCCATTTCCATATCGGTATCTCTAATGGCTGAAGAAATCCAGCGGGCTTCTGATGATCCACTTTTGCTAACGGACAATTGGTATAGTTAGAGACGAACTCAGTAATGACTCTTTTCATCCCGCTCCGCCAATACTTCCATCGCATATCTTGGTACATCTTATCCCCACTGGGATGTACTGCAAATCTGTATTCGTGCAACTTTGTCATCACAGCATGCCTCAAATCCTCACCTCCTGGAATAATCAATCTACCATTGAAGTGCAAGCCCCCATCTCAACTCACCGAGTAAGACTCTACTCCTTCGGCTAAAAGCTGTTGAATTTTCTCCTGACAAAACGGATCTGCTGCCTGAGCTTGAACCACCCTTATCATAATTTGAGGGGTAATAGTCATAACTGACATAAATGATCAAGCAACTGCATCCTGATGTCCCAATTCCTTTCATTTTGCCTTCCACATCGCGGCCAACTCTCCTACCGACCTTTGGCTCAACGTGTCTACTACCACGTTAGCCCTTCCCAGGTGGTAATGTATATTAAACTAATAATCTTTCACCAACTCAAGCCACCTGCGTTGGCGCATCTTTAACTACCGTTGAGTGAATAAATACTGAAGTGACTTATGATCCGTGAATAGGCGAAACTTCTCCTCCAATAAATAGTGTCTCCATATTCGAAGAGAAAACACGACTGCTGCAAGCTCCAAGTCGTGGGTGGGGTAATTCTTCTCATGAGGCTTAAGATTTCTAGAGGCATAAGTTATGGCCTTATCTTCCTGCTGTAGTACTCCACCAAGCCCCTGTAGGAACGCATCAGTGTAAACTACGTACTTCACTCTTGACTTAGGCAGTGCTAATACTGGTGCTGAAGTTGACTTATCTTTCAGCTCGTCGAATGCTAACTGACATGCATCATCCCAAACAAATGGTATGCCTTTACGGGTTAGATTCGTCAGCGGACCCGTAATCTTTGAGAAACCCCAGATAAAACGTCTGTAATAATCAGCCAATCCCAAAAAATTGTGCACTTCTATCGGTGTCGTGGGTTGTCCCCACTCCCTCACCACTGATACCTTACTAGGATCTATCGATATCCCCATTTCAGACACAACATGACCTAAAAACTGAACTTCCCCAAGACAAAACTCACACTTCTCATATTTTGCATACAGTTTATGCTCATTTAGGGTCTGTAGGACATGTCGCAATTGCCCAGCATGCTCCTCCTAAGTCTGAGAATAAATCAGGATGTCATCTATGAAAACGATGACAAACTGGTCGAAGAACTTTCTTAATACCCTATTAATCAAGTCCATGAATACCGTCGGAGCATTATTCAACCCAAAAGGCATGAACCAAAAATCATATGATCCATATCTGGTCAAGAAGGCAATCTTTGAAACGTCCTGCTCCCTGATGTGCAGATGATGATAACCGGACCATAAGTCTATCTTTGAGAAGTAATATGCTCCTCTTAGTTGATCAAACAAGTCACCGATTATACTTGTTCTGTATCGTGACTTTATTAAGCTCTCGATAATCTAAGCACAACCTTAAAGAACTGTCTTAATTCTTTATAACTAACACGGGGGCATGCCAATTTGACGTACTCCTGCGGATGAACCCCTTCCCCAAAAGTTGTTCTATTTGATTCCTGAGCTCCCTCATCTCTGCTGGAGCCATATGGTAAGGCGCATGAGCAATAGGACGAGTGCCTAGTGCTAAATTAATCACAAACTCAATCTCCCTACTGGGAGGTAATCCCAGTATCTATTGGAATACATCCATAAACTCACAAACTATCGGTATCGAATCAAGGGTTAATACTACTCCCGTAGAGGTCTCTTCCTCTATATAATACAAATAAGTAGACGATCCTCCCTCAGAACTTGGCATCACCACAAGTAACATCTCATGTCCCGGAATAACAATAATAATACACCGAATATAAGAGTCAATCATGTCTCTATATGCAACAAGCCAATTCAAGTTGATAATCACATCATACTCGGACATGTCCAAAATAAGTAAATTCGTCATTAAAATCAGACTCCCAATCTCTATACTCACATGACAACATATAAAGAAAATAGGCATGCCACTACCCAATGACGAGTTTACATATGTAACAGTGTTATCCGCTATATCTAATAACCCTACATCCCGTGAAAATCTAGTGGCTACAAATGAATATGAGGCCCCCGTATTAAAAAGAATGCACCCCATAGATAGAAAACATACCCTTAATAGTGGGCAGTGGCTGCTGAAATGCTGTCTGATGGATGTTATACATACGCCCATACTATCCCTGCTGTGCTGGAGCTGCTAGAATGAGAGGTAATGTTGGCACCTAAACTAGTGCTGGGAGGGCGGGTGGTGGAAATACTAGTCTATGTGGCTCCTGTCGTGCTACCTGTTGAGGAATCTTACCCTTATTAGGACAATCATGTCTCCTGTGGCCAGGCTTACCACACACAAAACATTTTCCAGTGAATTTTCCCCCATTTTGTCCCTACTGTCCCCGACCCTGCTGGTCGTTACCACCTCTCCCTTGACCCTGGTGGCCCTCATGCTAGCTATGCTGGCCCTGTCTGTTGCCTCCTTACCCAAATATAAATCCTTCAGATCATAAATTTTTAGCATAGTCCCCCGGTTAGGAACCCAACTCACCCTGTCACTGCTGACTCTCACCTGACTGTGTTCTGCTAGAACTTCCTCCATTAGTCTTGCCTTTATGGCTCGACTCAGTCCCCTACTTGACACCCTAAGCATGTACGCAGTTGTCCTGCCAATGAAGCATTGCAGCATTAAGAACATCTGCATAAGTATATAGGGAGATATTACCCAATAAGTGCTGGCAAATCTTATAGTTCAGGCCATCAGTGAACATATGAATTCTCCTTTCTTCAGTGGGTACCTCTGTTGGCACCAAGTTAGTCAGCTGAGTAAATTCCTCCTTATATTCTACCACTGTCTTACCCTCCTATTTCAAGCCAAGTAGTTTTTACCTCATCTTAGTCTCGATGACAGAAGGGAAGTACTTGCGGTCGAACCGCACCCAGAAGTCCTAAATAGTCATAGTATCTCTCTCCTCGGTGGTGGTAATAGATTCCCACCATTGCAGAGCTTCCCCAACTAGATTAAACATAGCTAGTATCTGACGTTAAACCTCCGAGCATTCAAACATTCTAATGTGCCTCTAGATATCTTTCTTCCATTGGCTAGCAGTCACGACATTAGAACCCCCCTGAAACTCTGGTGGATGCGCCTTCTGAAAGGCATCCATAAAACGTTCCCATGTAGTAGGAAACCCTTTCCCTGGTGTGGGTGGCACAGCTAGCCTCTGTGCTAGATCTTGTTGAACAATAGCTAAAATTGCGTTGACTGCCTGTGCAACAATGGCAGCAACTTCTGCAGCATTCATTGTACCCTGAGCTGGGACGGGTTGAGGCACACGTCGAAAAGGCATCTGAAACAAAAGAGAATATACCATCAGTATTCGATATCACAGAATAACTGAAGAACATATAAATGCAATCAAGGATACAACAGTCCTAATAATAGGGCTCTACATCAAACAACGCTTAGCTGAAAGCCTAGTAAACCGTTCAGATCCAAAAAGACTCTAGAACCTGATGCTCTGATACCACCTGTAACGCCCCACTCAATTAAATACCGGGTGATCAGTTCTATAACCAGTTAAACAGAATTTACATTTGGTTCATTCTTAGCATCACTGTCGAAAAACATATTTTCCACCTAATATACAAATAAGTTGATGTTAAAACTTTCAAATTTTAACTTAATAGAATTACATTCTACCATTACGAACAATTCATATAATCCATTCCACAATAATGAATAATAACTTATTATACATCATAATAGAATTTAAATGCATCTGGAATAAAAATTTCCAGTAAAATACCGCAATACAATAATCCCAATGATAACAAATCTATCACAATGACATATGAATATAATCCTGACTCAGATAGAAAGGAAATAACTAAAATCCTCGGGGTGACAAGGCCTAATTGAAACATCACTACAGAGTATGAATCAATGAATGTGAAGGCGTCTAAATAAAGCTCAAAAGTTCAGTAGAATCCATATCTCGTCACATGTCATAATCCTCCATGGTTGGCATCCCTGCGTTTGGACACCTGATATAGGAGATACAAGAGAGAGAAGAGAATATGCAAGGAAACGGGTCAGAGCCCAATGTAAAAATAGTTTATAAAACAACAAGTGAATAAATGCTATATTTTGTAATTATTTTACACATGTCAGATTATCAGACTCTCTCTCGAGATTCTCACCTCTCATCTAGAGTGTACACTTAACGTACCTCTAATCCATCCCAATTATAGATCCCATGCTAACTAGTTCAACCCAATGTATCCACTATCCATACCCCAATTCATTCCCACGTATCTCTCTCATAATATATGTAATAATAATATATGTATATCCATTTAGATTCAATATGGAAGATCCTTTTAATTATTTAACGTAATTAAGTACTATCATACTTAATAAATTCCAGATTCCATTACCTTTCACTTCTACTTTATTCACATAGAAGATATTATTACAAGTATATATATATATATATATATATATATATATATATATATATATATATATATATTCACTTATTATATATATACTATACGACACCCCGAGGAATAATTGCGGTGCATGCATTACTCTGCTATCATGTCGCAGTACATCTCATCACCGTATATGGGACTATAGGTTCCGTAAAGATTCCTTGAACCACAAACATCAAACACAAGCATTGGAGGCGAACATAATCCTAAGCCTTTGGGATACGCACATACCTACGCACCTAAATGACCGATCACACCCATATTTACAAAAGTGGTGCTCAATCCCTAAGTTCTATGTTCTCGAGCGACAAGTCAAAAATCCCATTAGATTCATCAAGATATGACTGCCCTCACGTGCAAACCTCCCCCGATAGCAAGTAAGCTAGGTACCTCATTCACATAAACCATCAATCAATCAAATAGGCATTATCATCTACCTATTTAGTAATTCTTTGGAGATGAATAGTAACTTCCTTATTATCAATCAAATGGAGCAACAATTACTTGCCTTATAAGTTGGTCTGAACCTTTGGTGAAGTGTTTGGAAACTCCTCCTCATTTTTTCGGCGACTATGGTGGTGGTTCAATGTGTAAAGATGGTGGTTGTCCCCTTGGTTTCCCCTAGGTGACTCCTCATTTCCAAGCAACTCTTCCTCTCCTCAAGTTACCCTTTCACTTTCTCTCTAACACTTTTCTTTTTCTCTAAAACTTTCTCACTTGATTTTTTTGGATGAAATTAATCTTACATAGAGTCTAGATTCACTTAAATAATAAGTCTTAAAGGTTGTCTAAAAGACAAAAACGAAGTTACTATTCATCTCCAAAGCAAAATGACTAAAATTCCCCTTCAGTTTGTCCTTTCATCTCCTAATTGACGCGAGACCCAAATCCAACACCCGAGTAGACTTTTCTGACTATTTCGACCCTTCTGGATGCAACGGCGCACTCGAAATGACCATAAGATTGATATAAATAATCTTTACTTTCTATTTATTTAAATTAGTCCTGACACATCCCATAATCGACTTAATTTCCATTATTACCGTATTACTAACTCACCACAATATAAATAACATCATATTCATATATTACTTATATATCACTAAGTAATATTCAGAATCATAAATTACTTTAATCTCTAGTAATATTAAATTCGGATTAATCCCAATTAATTTTTTATAATTAATTCCAATTAATCCCCATTAACTTTGAATTTATCTTATTTTAAAAGTTATTAAAATTATTAAAATTACGGGGTATTACAGTTTTCTTGTCTTAAAATTTTATTAAATAAGCCTGTTAACCATTTTATCCCTATACTTCCAAGGGTTCTCCACACCTCTATGGGTATTTTATCCGGGCCAACCACTTTATTCTTTCCATTTTTCGTTATTAATATATCTACTTCTTTTTCAGTAATGGGACATACCATTCATATATTTTTTTCAATGTTCTCGATATCTTTTTTTGGATATTCTTCATTCCATAATCCTTGAAAATACTCTTCCCATCTATCTAGAATTTCTTTATCGTTAATTAATATCTTTTGATTTACGTCTTTAATACACTTAACTGAACCCATATCCATTGTCAATCTATGTCTATTCTTTACCAATTTATATATTCCCTTTTCACCTTCCTTGGTACCCAATTTATTATAAAGATTATTTAGTGCACTTTGTTGCGCATTTCTAATAATATTTTTCCTTCACTTTTTAACTTCTTATACTTTTCTTTATATTCTTGATTTTTACTCTTTTGCCACTCTTTAAAACTTACTCGTTTCTTTTGTATTATCTTTTGTAATTCCTCATTCCACGACCAAGTCTCTTTTTTTATGAATCTTTTTCCTTTAGTCTCACCTAAAATTTGTTTACCTAGTTTCTCGATATCGTTCTTTATTTTTAACCAATTATTGTTAACATTGTCGTTCTAATTCCACTTCATGTTTAACAGGAACTTCTGTCTAAATTCAATCTCTTTGCATCCTTTCAAATCCTTCCATGTAATATTTTGATAACCTATTTTCTATTTTCGATATTTAAATCCTTTAATCTCTAAATCTATTACCAATAGACGATCTTGATTTGTTAAGCTTTCACATGGTATAACTTTACAGTCCTTGCATGTGTTTAAGTCTCTTCTTCTAAGTAAGCAATAGTCTACTTGAGGCACAAAATTATTGGTATTTAATATTCTTGATGCTAAATAAGCCTTCTTGATTTTTTATTTGGACGAAGAAATCTATGCCAAACAACCACAATGTTTTGAGAAGAAGTGCAAGAAAGAAAAGGTATAAAAGTTAAATAAATCTTTGTCTTGATTGAAATATCCATCCCTATCATGGTATAGTGAAATTGATGCATACTCTTCTGAAAGAGAACCCAAAAGAAGTCCAATGGAGCTTACTTTGTACATCAAAATCTAAGGTAAGCATGATATTCTTATTGTTTCTTTATAATTTATGATTTAATATTAAATGAAACAATGATAAAATTATAAGCGCATGAACATGCCGGACAAGGATGTTCACAATCAAAAATTCTATTTTTGTATTTATTAAAGATTGAAATTTTAAATAAATACACCCAATTTTAAACCGAGTTGTACCAATAAATCAATTAAGACAATTATATATTTTTAACCTAAAACATACATCTGGGTGATAGAAGATAAAATAAACCAATCTAGCAAATTTACTACGCATGCAATCAACATAGTGAATGAAGAAAAATTCCCTTTTCAGGTCGAAACCTATATACAACACTTTAGAATGTTTTATAAACATTCAACTTACAGATTACGTAGATCGACTAAGTATAATGCGTATAGTATTTAAAACCTTCTAAAGAACAGCTCAGTCTAGAGTCGCCCACATGTAGCAGTCTACCCTTGATATCCACCGATCAACCTTCTTCCTTCTTGAATCGTGATCCCTTGGGTCACAAGATCAGGCGTAGAGAATCCTCTCCACAAGATGTATGCATGATACGACTTTCTAGGGTTTAAAAAGGATTAACAAAATATTTAGGTATGTAAAGTTTGTGAATCAAAAGTATTTTAATAACACAAAATATGAAAACTTTGGTTCTGATTTTCTATTCATGTTTTTTCCAAAGTACCATGAAAAAGGGTTCAAAACAAGTATTTATAGACCTGACACAATTTTCAAGGTAGCAACTTGTTTGAACGAAAATAGAGGTCATTAGAATGAGAATGTCAGTTTGTTCGAACAAGAACAGTAGTTCATTCAAACGACAAAGACATTTTGTTCGATATGTACATCTAACTATATTATAAAAAAATGTCACTGTAATATAGTGCTTCCTCGTTAGATGTTTGTTTGAAGTAAAGATCTAATGACCTTCAAATGAAATGGAAATTTTGTTCGAACGAGTCCAATTTTTTTTAAATCTTAAAAATCTAGCCTCGATTATTTATAAAAAAATACATCCCAAATATAAATACGAATAGTTATGATCTCTTAAAATATTTATACCTTCATGATATATAGATGAATCTTGAACTTAGAGATGTTGGAATTCGATTCAATGTGTCGGTGCGTGTCAACTTGTAATGAGATATAACAAATATACAAAAATGCAAAAACAAGCCTAAGCTATGAGCAACGTCAAAATATTTTCTCTTAAAAATCTCTCCCTTTGGCTATTCCATTACAAAACTATACAAACCTAAACCAAAATCCAGGTTACATTAAAAAACCCTCTATGACAAAAATCATAATACCCTCCCAAGCCCTAGAAATGGAATGACATAGTGAAACGTTGTCTTCAATCTCATATTATTCTTACCTTGGGCAATCTTATCTTCATGCTGTGTAATTTGTTATTCCTTTGGATATCTACACATATGAAACAAAGAAATACCATGGTGTATAAAGTTTTAAACAGAAATAAAAACTCCGCCATAAGACAAACTCCTCTGTAATTTGTTCTCCTCCTTTTTGTCCGAAATAAACAAAAGAGTAGAATCTAAGTATAAAATATAAAGAATCACATATAAGAAGTAAGATATCATCACACAGATATAGAAATAATGCACATGTAATGATAATCTCAAAGGCATTACCAACTATTATTGAAACTTTTCAAATTTTCTCAAGTTTAAATTTTACAAATATAACATGGCAACTCAAGCACAAATAATCCGAACTTTGATCCAAGTATGTGACAACCATGGACTAAGTGTAAACCGCAAAGATTCAAAAACTGATACCGTATATAGTATTCCAAAACATACCAATGAAAATCCGGCACATATATATAGGTATAAATGAACACAAAATACCACACAAAACACATAAGCTTTACACACTAGCATAGTATTGATGTGTCTAAACATGTGGGATGGAATGAATGGGCGCGAACTAGATAAAAATGAATTATGACCCAAACACTCATGTTCAAGAAGTTGTAATTGATTTCAAAACTTTATCAAACTAAGATTTAGCCTCAAGTGACAAGATAACGTGAACATAGTGAACAAACAAGCACATTGCACAAAAGCCTATAATATTAATGATTCTACAAATAGAGTTATGACAAAATAAGCATAACTAGGATTCATTTTTCAAACCCGTTGATCTTCAACAAAAACACCCTCAAAAGATAAACATATAACATATTTTCTATTCTATTTTTCGTCACATTCTTGGAGGTAAACATGTCAAGCTCATAACTAAATTATTTTTTATTTTATTCTTTTCTTGATTCTTTTGAAGCTATTTATTTTGAACGATCACATCAACTAAACTATGTAGGCCTTTGGCAAATTTTATTGTTTTATTGCCTTTAATCTTTTCATTGGGATCTTGCCAACGGTGGCATTCCCGTAAACGAGATTTGCTTCTTTCGTAGCCCTTTCCCATGCATCTTCATATTTTTTCAAAACTAATATAATAAAGCTCAATGGGAATGATTCTTACATGCATAAATATATCATAGTCATTAAACATGTAGACAATAAAATTGACAGGAGAACATATCACTAAGCTCAAATATAAATGTGAAGTTAACATGCAAAAAGCTCTTGCATGTGTGTGTGGAGGCATATACAAAGTCGAATCCATTAAGAAAATCAAGTTCGAAATAACTCCATGGAAACGTGATTAAGATAAGTCTAAGGATCTACATTCATAACCAAATGTCCTAGCCCCATGGAAAGCATAGAGTTAATTGGATTCAAATATGTAAAGCTAAAATACACAAAACTGAAAATATTTTTGTGTTTTTTTCAAAAAAAGTTTATCAAAATAATTTTGTTTTGTATTTCTCCAATATGACTAAAAAAAATAAAATACAAAAGATACACATGTCATTACACTAGAAAACATATATCATGAAGCACAACTAGAGTATGACAAATAAAATTATGCAAGTAATCACCCATAAGTTATAGCATGTGAAGAGTCATGTGCAAGCATGCTAGAATCAAGCAGTCAAACACTTAGTAACTCTAAAAAATATTTCCTAACCTAAATGGATGTATACTTAAAGCGTCGGGTTTCGGTAACCAAAGGAACACTAGACTTCAACTTCCTAGTGTCTTTTCTAATATCATAGAAAAAACATCTAAGGTGACCTTTCTTACAGCAGTGTGTACACGTGCAAACACGACGAGGAATGGGACCTTTGGGTTGAACTTTTCTAGCACCTTGTGATGAGATTATCCATTTAAAACAAACAATGGTCTTGACTTTAGCAACATAAGCATTAATATCAAGAAATCCAATACCATCATTACCAAAATAACTCGAGTCTTTTAGATCATCTTTTAACTTCAAAATTCTAGACTCAAGTAAAGAATTAGATTCCTCAAGTTTTAGGGACTCATTCTTTAAATTTTCAATCATTCCTAGAAGGTTATCTCAATCCCCCTCAATGAAAGAGAATTTATCCCTGGGAGTCTTCTCATGTGCCCTCAAATATAAAATCAATTTATCACTACCCTCATTGGCACGTAAATCAACCCTAGAAATTTTAGAGTCTTCTAATTATTTTGCCAAAAGCATACTCTATCGTTACTCTCTTTCTTGTATGCTTCTAAAATTTTAAAATCACAATCCATGTCCAAACGCTATAATGTGTATAATGTGTATACACTAGTGATTTCTAATTTCGTTCTCCTGCTATAATGTGTATACACTAGTGAATTCTAATTTCGTTCGGATGTGTGCGTGTGCCGAGCAATGATGGATGTCAGAAGAGGACCGTTAAGCGCACATCAGGAGGCAGGGCTCAGTTGAGATTATGAAATATATCTGAGGATGATGACCGTAGTCTAGGTCACCTCCATTATGGCACGAGAAGCCACGACTAGAAAGGCGACTAAGGTGTAGCAATGATTTTCACATGCTGTCATAGTCAAATGAGGTGCGAGGGTAAACTTACCCAACGTATTATAAAAACGTGTAGAGACTGTCAGTGGGAAATTTTAGAAATGCAAAAATTGTATGTGTTTACCAAAGGAGGTAAAGTATCCAAAGGCTTTAATATAGGACGGAGTGTGGCAAACTGAAAGTGAAAATTTAGAGAAAAATTTCTTGGCTTTCGGGACGAAATTATAATGGTTGGAGTCAACCACCAATTTTAGAAGTGGAATGCTATGCCTATAAGAGAACCTTAGGTACAGTGTTGACCGTATGTTCCTTCCTCAACTGTTCGGGATGAGAAGCAAACGTGGTTCTGAACTCATCGCAGGAGGGCAGGACAGAAGTCCAATTGTGGATATGAATCCTAATCATTAGCAAATTTTGTATCGAAAGAGGTAGATACTAGTGGAGGAAACGACTCCAAGTGGGAGACCAACTTGTAATAATAGTTGATAATACTCGAGGAGGAAATTCTGATGGACGACCGATTCAGAGGTTGACAATGTCATATTTTGTCAATATAGATGATAACGCTTTTTTGTGGGGGAATTTAAAGGAATCGAAGAATTTAGTCGAGAATAAGACTGAATACAACGGTGGTGGTATAGTACCACAAAAGGATGTGGATACACATCAGAAAAACCATTTAAATGCTTCAGATAGTTAAATTCTTACCAAGTGATGGTAAATTCAGTAAGTACTATTATAGATAGTAACATGATCTTTATGGCCTAAAAAGCTAAGGGAACAACCGGGATGGCTAACAGGAATCGAGTCTACTAAAGTTCGAGAGAAGGACAATCCTAACCTGGTTAGTAGGACAGGTGATAAGTGGATTATGTGTTGAGGTATTTTGGTGCAGAGTGAAATTTCTTGCGATAATATGTTCCAAAGTGAGAAAAATGGACAAGAATACGGTGCCTAGTAAAGGACAACGATTAAAAATAATTTTGTTTTGGTTTGGGCAGACGTGTTACGTCCGAAAACCATTTGTGCAGTCGAGACGATTGCCAGGATGGATGTATAAGTTGTATCCTTAGAGGATGCGACGTGTTTATGTGACACGAGCGAGCCACCATATTTTGTTCATTGCTACATTAGCATGTGAGACGAATTTAATGCATATCATTATAAATGTTACCATTATGTGAATATTTTTCCTTAGTATAGCAGGATTTTTCTTTGGTGCTATCCGCGGGGGATGAAGGAGTATATTAATAGTGTTTTATACTTTATTGATGTTACTCATTGTAGTGATGCGATACACGAGTATGATATTATCTTTGTTAAAATGTTATAGAAATGGGTAGTATGATAGTGGGCATTTATTGCAAGGCTATCGGAGTAGTTACATTAGTGCAACACGTTTTGTTTTGGTGAGGCTTTACCTGTAAGAAGGTTGGATTCGCACTTATATTATCTATCCTAGAGACTTCGGAGGAGATAGTGGGCTCTAGATATTCGATACCAATGTATGTATAGACTTTGTCAGTATGATTTAGTATGTACCGGGATTTACCGTTGAGCGAAAATACTTGACTCGGTATTATGTTTAGCACTACGGACTTAGTGATAGGAAGAGTGCAGTGTTATATTTATCCTTAAGAGATGTGGGAGTTAAGAGTTATACCCCTAATGTTAGAAAAAGGAAATTTAGAGAATTTCGATCGTATGTATCCGAGGTTTATAGAATGTAATTAGCATCAACCAATACGGGACGATAGTGAAATTGGTGAAACGTTCTTTGTTAACCATAATTACGGGAGAAATTGTAACTTTTCTGTCAAGGGACGGAATAAAGGGGTATATAATATGGACGGAGGACATAACGGATTTCGATAATAGACAATGCTAGGTAGTAGTGTATCGGTGGGGTTCCTTGTTTGGATTTCTCTTTGCGAGACATCCCACGCATGAAACTTAGCGTAAGGTTGGAAATAGGGAGACGTTTGGTCACTATTCCATGAGTTCGGTACCCTGGTCGAAATGGGATCAAGTAATTATGTATGTAAGTTAGAAGTTGAATTTTGTTTTAAGGTCATTGGAGCCGGATTTTTGTGGTAGGAAAGCATTGAAAGTTATCCCCACGAGTTGAGGGGTGGAACGATGATAAGGAAAATTTAAGAATTTTGATTTCTAGGGTGATTGAGAGTACCCAAATGTCATAACCGCGTACAGAACACAAGGTGAATAAAGAGTTGGAATGATTTTTAGCATGGATTATCTGGAAAGAACTTTATATTATACAAAAGAGATGACCTGTAATTATTTTGATGAATAGAGCGTTAGTGATTTATTTTGGTTGTTGTACCTATTTGGGAAAATTGTTGTACTTATCTGAGGAAGGTTGAGAATTATTATTCCTCTTTTATTGTCATGGAATTTGAACGCCCTATTCCTTCTATTCCGTTGAATTTAGTTAGTCCTACAGATGAGTAGCACGTCGTTCGCTCTCCCAGGGTGGTCGGAGTGTTGCAAAAATGTGGGCATCTTGGTTAACTACAGTTAAAATAGTCTGAGTCGAAGGGACGTGGTAATAGACGTGTGAAATATATGTTTGTGGGACTAGTATAACGAAGTGGAAGTGATAGAGTGGATTAAACGTCACATGAGGGGCGATAATCCATACATAAGTGTGCAATTAGAATAGCACGCCCTAACTTGATTGGAAGGCTGTGGGAAGCCATTCAAGAATTGGTATTCCTTGAATAGAGTAGAATTTAATTGTAATGAAGCACACCCAGAGCGGAGTTGTTATTAGTCAAGTGTGAGAGCGACTTGCGCATACAAAGAGTAATGATGTTAGTATAGTATATGAGATCTAGAAGTGCGCTTCGTGGAGAGAAGAGCACGGGTCGGAACTTTCGGCATACTCCAAGGAAGGAAGGGGAGTATTACGTGTCACTTAATGTGAGACATTTAAAGAGAAGAATCGATGTTCAGCGAGACGTAGTGAGTAGTCTCTACATGCACTGCCCATAGGTAAGGTTTGGTTGAAAGAGGAGAATCAACCAAAGAATTTTGTGTTTATCGAAAATTCCTGAAATTGGAAGAGGTTCGTAAAGTCGGTAAAGTTCTTGGATGGGTTGCCATCCTCAAAACAAGATCAAGGGTTTATCCCGAACATGTAAATTAATTCGCCGAGAAGGAAGTGATTGATATTCCTTTGGGCTGGCTTACAATATTAACTAGTATGCCCCAGACTTCCTTTGAAAGGAAGGATCGCGCCAGTGCATGGTTCGGCGCAGTATAAATTTCTGAATCAGGATGAGATTGGTGAATCCCACCTTTGATATGGGATTTCAGGAACCAGCGGAGATAAGATTTCGTTTCGAGTAGGATGTATCACCCTTATCCAGGGAATAAGCGCATGGTGATTAAAGATTAGTGGAGCCACGTGAAGGAGATTTTGGAATCTTGGTACGATGATTTCAAGAATGCTCTGTAGAAGCACTCGTACCTGTTTGTCGCGTACGAGGTACTTATTAAGGTTTTGTTATGGAAGAACCTCGGCTATTCTCCTTCTGTATGTTTAGAGGAGAGTAGATAATCAGAATTTTTGGATCGGTCGAGAAAATATCCGATAACTATGGTGGAATTCCACGACTGTTTTAGGCAGTCAAGAGTGGTCAAATGTTCGTATGATCTTCTCAGAATGGGAATTTTGTGTATGAATAAATTCGAGTAGTTGTCATGTAGTGAGGTGCGGCCTCCTAATGATAGTGAGATAATGGAATTTATAACGTATAGACGTAACCTATTCAAATGTTGTCAGTTGGGAGTGCAATGTGAAGTGTCTCCAATGAGAATGTAAAACAATGTTGCTGTGAGGAAAAAGCTATAGTGATTGAGCGCCGTACTATGTAGATAGTTTGCGTACTGACAAGGATATCCAGAATTGTGCTACCTGGTAGGCCTTATTTTCCGAATTTCGGGACGAAATTCCGTTATTAGGGGGTAAGTATGTAATACCCCGTATTTTCATGGCTTTTAAATTTAAGGATTTATTAAATTTAATTGAGATAAATTAATTTAATTTTAATCCGAAATGTTGTTTTAAATATTTACTAGCGTGACAAGAGTTAGTAATTATTGGGAATATATTATTTGTTGCATATTACTGGATGAGTATAGTAATATATGAGATTTATTTTTATAATATTGTCACGTGTGAATAAAATGACAATTGTGGAAATTTAAGTCGGGACGCGCCTGTGTCGTGTCGGGACTAAATGTGGATTAATAAAAGTGAATATTTTATAGGTTGTTCATATGGTCATTTTGAGTGCGCCAACGCGTCCGGAAGGGTCGAGATAGTCAGAAAAGTATACTCGGGGGTTTGATTTGGGTCTCGGGGAGTTTTTAGGCCTAATTAGTACCCCGGGAGGGCATTTTAGTCATTTTGTATTTTTGGGTAATTAAACCCACGAAAATTAAAGGGGTTATATCAGATGTTTAGGTTATCTCCTAGGGTTAGATAACTTAAAACACTAGAACGGCCATTGGAGAGGAGAGGAGAGAGCTCTCAAGGCATTCTAAGGCTCAAAACTCATCCGTTTACACCGCCGCCACCGCCAACGCGTAGATCGCGAGATGGGGAACGCAACCACACCAAATTCAACACCAAACCAGATTTCTGAAAATCCCAGGTAAGTGTTTATCTTGCTTATTTTGTTAATGCATCATCCATATTAGTTTAGGAGTTATTAGGATGATATTTATGGAAGAAAACCCCAATTTGAGAGGGGAAATTTTCATGTAGCGATGATTTATATGATATTCTGGAAACCATTTGTCATGTAAAGTATTAAGAGTTTGATTAAGAAAAGAGTTCTAATCAGATACAAACACTAAAAAATTTATTTCGGACGATCGGACCGTTGGAATTGGATGAAATTTTACAGAGAATTAGCTGAAGACGAGAGGAAGCTACAGAAAAAAATTCAGCTCGATCGGACAGTTCAATATTTTTTAATATTTTTTTTGCTAGACAGTTTTATGTTTTGAGGACTCTTAGAGATAATAAAAATTCAATTAAAACTCCATTTTAATTCCGATTTCGAAACCATTTGAAATTCTCGTCTTTGAAAATAAAATTCAAAATTCTTTAATGTAAGGCGAAATCTATATTTTTGGGATATTTTGCATAAGGGATAATGTAAGTATATATTAAAGGGGAGAGACACGTAAGAGAGAGTTACGTTGGAACGTAAATAGATATCTACTGAATTGTACATTTGGAAGAATAGAGTCCATGAGGGTTACGTAGTAAGTTGGAAGAACCCTTCGAATTAAAGTTAGAAACGAACCATTATACTTGATAAATAATAATGGGAAAATAAGGATAAATGTTGTGAATGTGGGTTATTGGATAAACCTAAATTGATATAATAAAAGTGGTATATTTATATGATTGTGTATGCATATATTATATACTTGTGAAAATCATGTCCGCGCTACTTGCTATCCCTGAGGTTACCGCGCTGGGACGATCTTATCTCATGTGCCTTATGGGGGATATTGACTCGTACCCTAGAAGATAGGAATCCTAGGTACAGGCTATCGAATCGGTAGTCACGGTCCTAAGAGACGTGAGGGTATGTACTGACGTCTTGGAAACTATGCTTCGCCTCAATATTGTTTGTGTATGTATTTATACAGTTCGAGAGTGATTCCGAACTTGTATTCCCTTTAGTACGATTGATACGGGGATTGGATAGCAGAGTATGCCCGCATCATAGTTTTTATGTGGGGTGCTGTTATCATATATATAGTATACGAGTAGTTAATATATATATGAAATTCTGAAATCTGGAACTGCCTACTGTGATTTGATATGTAGGACATGGTTGATGACTCAAATTATAAATAATTGTTTTGAGAAAGTATAATATGACACTGGAAAACTTTATTGATTAATAAAGTTAAAAGGAGAACCTTGGTTACAAATTAAAATCTTACGTTTTAAATACTTGTGTTGTTCAGTTGTAAATCCTGCGAATAACCTAAGATGAGTTAAATCATTGGGGAAAGATAGTGTGGTATATGACGAGATAGACCATTGGGAAGGTTAGTGAGATAGGTGTGCACATTAAAAGAGAGGTGAGAATTTCTCAAGAGAGTGTCGCACTAATATGTTGTTGCATTAGCCTGTAATCAATTTAAATACTTGCTAAATGAATTTTTAAATCATATACACTATCGGTCTCTGACCCGTTTCTATTTCCTTTTCTCTCTTGTATATATATGTATGTATTACAGGTGCCCAGCCACAGGGGCATCTTACTTAGGATCCTTTGGAAGGAACGTGCTGCAGCTTAGGTGGGAGTTGCAGGCCTGTTGTTTAGATGACTTCATCCATTTGATTCTACTCCTAGTTCAGTTTTATCCAGCAGGGGCATGTGTCGCCCTCTTTCTATTATCTAGTTGGTATTGTCAGAGATTGAAATTTTTACTTTCAGTACCTTTATTTCGGGATTTATTACTGTCAGGATGTTTTCCTTTAGTGTTGTAAATGTTGGGATTTATTATTGATGATTAAATTCGTGTATGTTCAATTCTATTTTTATTCTTAATTTGTGACTCTTTAGATGTTAATGGTTTAAGGTTTTATAACCGGATTTAATAAAATGAGAATAAGGTTTTAAATGGTTTTGACACTTAGCTTAATTATTTAGGGTGTTTAAATTGGAAAAGTATTTTTACGACGGTGATGCTAAGAATGAACCAATTGTTCACCTTGATTTTAATTTAATAAAGGAGTGATCGCCCGGTATTTAATTAGGCGGGGTGTCACACTGTCAATGAATTCTTGAACCTTGGGTATTGTGATGTTATTGTACGTCTTTGTCACGTTTGTGGATGATAGATATATACCTGTCATTTAAAAAGGAATGAATGCAACTATTCAAAAATTTAAATTTGTCATTAAGAAATATGTGTACCTCTAAATTCTTTAACATTAAGTGACGTAATGATAATTGTAATCGGCATTTCTGTTACATCTTGTAGATTCTCGTTGAGATTAATTGCTGAATTTCCCCACAAAGTGATTTTCAATTTATTGTTGCTGTAGTGTAATATTTTTCAATAAAGAAATGTTGTGTGAGATTAATATGTATATGAATATAAAAGATATTGATAATTTAAATAATTTTTTTAATACCTAGGATCAGAGATGTGGATGTCTAATTTCTCGACATTGTTTCCACTCAGATTCAAGTATTTGACTTCGCTTCTTCAGACAAGAATGCCACATAAATCTGAGTAAAATATTATATGTATTGTGTATAATATATACTATGTAAATGATGAATAAGTTTATAAAAGATATGATTATGGTTTAAATTTTACCCGTGAGCTTGTCCTTGTTCACGATTTGGTATTTAAGTATACTGTACTCAGCGAATTCAAATTTATATAATAAAGTATTTGGGATGCTATTCGTCACTTCTTATACAGTCTTTTCAGTTTTGAAATGTATTATACATGCATGTGTAATAGTTTTGTATCCTCTTTTGTTAGCAGTAACCTTGAAATTGGAGATTTTGTAAATTTTTTCTTCTTTAATTAACGATGAAAATTCCTCACCTTCATCTTTCTAAATAATCCGGTGAATATGATTATCCTGTAAGAGATAAGATATAATCATATTAGACCACAAAAGTCATATAATATAAATATATGTTTCTATATGTAATGCAATATGACTTTTTTTAGATTTGTTTACTAAGCATCCTTTTAGTTACTTGTATTACTTTTATATGTCTGCTTGTTGTCTAATATATGCTTTCCTACATGCATATATCCATAATATATGTCTTCCTATATGCATATGTTTGTATCATATGAGTCGTTGCATGCATATATCTGTACAGACCCGTGCTCGATTTTTATATGTTGCATTTAGAAGAATATAGTTGTGATGATATATATTGGTGCTCAGTATTTATAAGGTCATTACATTATCTAATTCCCAGTTATCAGATGAAGAACTTCTAAGATTCTTTTATTTTGTAGATGTTTGGTTAATTAAAGGCATAAGGAACCTAACCAAAACTATGACCTCTATTAACAATACATAAAGTTCAAAACAGACCAATACAATACATTTAAAGTTTAAATGAAAATCTCAGAACCATAATATGCCTCAAAAAAGGTCTATTAAATGAATCCTAACTCCCAAATCAAACGGAGACACTAAACACGCCATGTTCACATTATCCTAAATAATTGAGTTGACGTAGATTTACTCAAATCAATTTCAACACCCATAGAGATCAAGATGAAAACATTTTCAACTAAACAACAATGACTCAACTAAGCAAATACATATATCTATGTATTATTTATATGAACATGTTAATACATTAACACACATTTATATATTAGATAAATTTAATGCATGAAAAGAAAAAAACACTATAATACAAACTACTGGTAGTCATGTTCACAATCGAAATAAAATCTTTACTGTAACCAAAAATAAGAAGTGAAACACAATGTAATCTGTACAAAAATAAGTTAAAAAGAAAGAAGCACTATTTGTATATTCCCTGGACAACTCCAGACCCCATGAGTAGAAGTTAAGTGTTTTAATCAGTTGAATTCCAATACAAAGAATTAAATAAAAAACCTAAAACAATATTTGTTCAAAGTATAAAAGTTAGAAAAACTACATTTTGAATCCCAAAATATTGGCAAATTTTAATGGCAAAAAAAATATACGATAAGAATGGTTAACAATGAGGTGGTGGGTGATGGGAACCTTCATTTTACTGTGAGATAATCTAGCAGGTCGACGTCTGAGATTTTTCACTACGGTGACATGGTCCCATTTCTGTTTTTTCATTAACACCTAGACCCTAAAATTTGACAAATGCGGAGATTTATTGTATAGATCATGTACAAATCAATTTATTATAACAAGTAATTAATTAATGCTACTGATAATACGCAAATATTGCGTATTTCACCCGTTAATATACGCGTTATTAGCCCCCTCGGGTATCTTATTCCCTATATTTATGCTCATTAACCATAAAACCTTAGATTTCTATGTTAACATGCTTTGCAGGGGTTAATTGAGCTTCTATAGGTTTTCGGATGCTAAGTATGAAGTTCAGACGCATTCCGATGAAGTTTCGTACATTCCTGCACGTTCAACGGAAATTTAGTCATTTCAAATCTTTTTCACCTAGCCTAACATCTCACGAAAGTTGTATCCCTCCTCGCAAGCTTCGCGTGGCAGTGAACGGTGCGCGATTCCGAGTCCGAACGAAGAAGTTACAGGATTTTTAGCAGAAGGGAACTATAATGAAACCAAAACAAGGGATTCTCATTTCAGACCTTCTTGATCGATCGATCGACCAAAAGGGTTGATCGATCGACCCCTCTTTATTTCTAATATCATGGAAGGTAATGGGCAAATATCTGATCAATCGATCGATCGACCAAAGGGGTCGATCGATCGATCCCCTGTTTTCTGAGATATTTTCCCTTTTTCTTTTCTTTCTTCTTTTCTTTTCTCCCAACTTACTACTTAAGAGATTGTTGTTGTAAGACATTATATAATTCATTTTAGGGTTAGAAAATCTTTGGGTTTGGGTTTTGAGAGCTTTTCTTCATTTCACTTTGGGATGATAACCATTTGGGGTTTGTAAGTTGAACTTTTCATTTCCTTTACCATTAATATAGTTGTTTTTGTTTATTTCTTGCTTTATAGATTAATTTCATACTTTGGTAATGAGTTTAATTGTGTTTATTTATTTATTTCTTAGTTTAATTGGTTTGATTTAGTTTAATTCACGTATTAACCTTTGATAAATAGGGTCGGGATTTCGTTTCGCCATTTACGGGCCTCGAGCTCCGAAAATTAGGTTTTGTGTAAAATTGCATTTAATTAAACCCCGAATTAAAGTCGGATTATTATGCATTTAACTTTTCTGTCATGTAACATTAGAATTTATAACGATAATCCGAATTTAATCCACGTGCGACCAATTTTTGATCAAATGTTTATTCACGCAACTTTGGCTTAAATTCCTTATTGCGTGAAGTTTATGGTTAATTGATAATGCTCGATTAAATTGCTCTCGAGCCTGAATTCTAATTAATAGTTGTTTCGATCCGTATGGTTGGATGCTATCACGATCCTGCTTTTACTTTATTTAGACTTAACTTCTCTCTTTTCTTTTATTTACAATCACCCATTACCTTTTACACTTTTATTCCTGAGTTAATAAATCGATTAAAATCTGTCGAACATTCCCTATGGATTCGATACCCCACTTACCGCTATACTTGTATCGCAAGTGCAGTCGTAATTTAGGTTTTTGTATCAATGCGATGAAACGAGTACAACAATCGGCGTCCTGACAACGCGCTGATTTTCACGCTTCCTACTAACAATGCGCTGCTTTTCACGCTTAGTCAAATTGGCACCGTTGTCGGGTTGTGTTTTGTTATAGATTGTAATTGTCTTATTGCATCGTAGTATTTTTCTTTTGTATTTGTATTTTTCGTTTTAACCTTTTTTTTCAGGATTTGCACATTTGAGCGCTAAGAAACGCTTGAATTTCTTGCGCGCACATCATCTTTGTGGAAATAGCCACTTGAGCCTTTGTTGGGGTAAGCATGTCTTATTCTAATTTTTTTGGTAATCCTAATGATAATTCTCAAAATTCCCATAAACCTATGACTTGTTGTCAATACTTACAAGTCCAAAAAATTGCAACATCTAAAATGACATTGGGTAAGTATTACAAAAGTCAAAGTATGGATTACTTCAATTTTGGGAATGATCATCTCAATTTTGGGTCGCAAGATCCTTATGGTAAGAATTTTGAAACAAATTGCAATCATTTTCAAAATTCTTATGTTAATGATTTTGATTGTAGTCCCGAGAAGAATTTTCAAACTTCTCATTTCCAAGAATCCGCTCATCGCCCTATGAATTTTGCTGAGGGCTTGCTCATGCTTGAAAATGAGAGAATTGAAAACTGCTATCGGGAAGAAAATCGTTGTTGGGAACATGAGTTGGATTTATTATTTGAATTCGACGATGATTTTTCTTCCGAGACTTTTGAAGTTGAGGGATGTTTTGAACCAATTGAGGACTTTTTGCCTACTTTGGAACAAATCATTCTTGACTTGACCCATGGTATAGTAAATAATGAAAATGGGGAATAAATGGGCGTAGTATCCATTTGCAATGAACTTGTTTCTTCTTTGATTCCCAAAGAAGAAAGTTTCATTGTAAACGATCCTATTTCCTTCAAAATTCAACCTTTAAGTGATGATAACTCATCGCCTAAGATTGAATTTCTTTCATCACCATCTTTATTCTATACTATCACACCAATTTTAGTAGCCGATGAATAGGTTCCAAACCTTTTCACGGATGAGGATTAATCGCTTGAGTCGCCTTCAGTGAAGGCATCTTTGCCCTCATGTGTGCCCCCTCCCATTCCAACTTAAAAATATTTGGGAGGAAATTCAATCTTTTTTGGAACCCATGTGTACCTATCCCCCTTGTTATCTAAATCCCCCATTGTCCCTCCCAAACTTTTAATGGACAATGGTTCACTTTTACCACCTTACACATGCCTTCTGTTGTTCAAACGAAATTTTTATTTTTCGGGAGGCATGCATACTCGGGAGGGTCCACCGTTGATCCTTCAAATTCAAATTGTGTTTTGGATGGACCCTCAACTTTTTAGACTTTTAGTATATAGCTAATTAGAAGTCATACATGAAGGTTGTATATAGTTAACTTTTTAATTTTTATTTGTTCTTGTAATTTAGTCAAGTGTAATTAGTTAATATCTTTTTATTGCTTTTTGTATGCTCGGTCTTAACTCTTTTGTAGGTTCTACGGATGTGAATTTGCGGAGATTGTGCGTCCCGGACATACTTTTGTTAAGAAAAACTTAAAAAGTCAAAAAAAGATTTTTCTTTCTTTTGCACACACTCATACTCTCGAATTTGCATTTGTTTGTTATTTTTATTTTATTTTATTTCTCATTTTTATTTGTTAATGTGCGTGTGTGTCGCTCATTGTATATATTTTCCTCTTTTTGATTAGTGTAGTATATCTCTATGTATGTACATATTTATTTTTATTTTTTTTTTTATTTTTATTTTTATTTTTATTTTTATTTTTTTTATTTTATTATATTTACATATATATATATATATATATATATATACTTATTTATACATATCCCCCCCTTTATATCCCTAATTTCCCATTCCCCCCCCCCCCCCACAGTGAAACAGCAAAGCAGTGGACAAATAACTGTGTCCTCGATTGATCGAAGACCAGGGTCAATCGATCGATCGACCAGTTATAGCCGAAATTTGCTTTGTTTTTTCCCGTTCTGTTTCATTCTATTTTCCCTCCTCTCTTCTTATTTCGTGCCCTAGACCTACCCACCCCCAATTTCCTTCAAATCCAACCCTCTTCTACACATCCAAGGTACAATACTTCCCATTTTACGTGTTTTTGTTTGGTTTTGGGTTGAGTTATGTCATGTTTTTAATGTTTATCCATGTTTTGACATATTTTGAATGTTTTGTGGTTGTGTCCCTTTATTGTGTTGTTCCAACTGATTTGTTGCTTATTAATGCTATATATCCATTCATGAACACACATGTGTTGTTGCATTCTTATTGTGTTCGTGAATGGGGCTATATTGTTGGTTCATATGGTACTTTTTCAACCTCATTTCACATTGTGCACACCAAATGTTCGCTAAAATGACTAAACAAATTTTTCAATCCCTTTTTAGCGTATATTTGGGTATTTTTCATTCGTTGTCGCATGTCGACACATTTTGTATCAATGTGAACTTTTTCGCTCGAATTCCCTCTCTTGCACACACCATTTCAACTAGTACACTAACTAACTTTAATTGCGCTTACAATTCTATTTTGTCTTGCCTAATTATGATTTTGTAGGTTGAAATGGCCGAGTTAAAGAAATATGATTCTACAAGGTGTGTGCCCACCTGAGGCTTTGAGGGGTTCCGTTGTGAACAAGAACGGGATTGGTTCCAAGCCTACTTTGAGCCTGCTAGTAGGCCATTGGCTTACCACTACGCTTAGAACCTGGGGGCTTGCGGGAGGTTGCGCGTGTTATTTTGTGTCGGCACGGCTGGGATCCCTTTATTGCTATAAATGGGGGCATTAATGAGGAGTTGGTTTGAATGTTTTATGCCACTTTTGTAGTTGTGAAAGGGAGTTCGTCTACTTATAAGGCCATGGTTAGGGGGATTCGGATTCATCTTACCCGCTCGGATTTAGCGCAGCATATGGGTGTTCCAGACCCTGAGCGGTTAGTTAGATTTTCAGATGGGGAGATTTTTGGGCTTACGACGTTTATTGAGGCCCTTGCGCTGGGGGAAGTGTGGAAGATAAAGGCTTTTCGTTCAGACGCAATGGAGGATTTACCACGATTACTACACTACATCAACGTGCACTCCTTTATGGTAATGAGCAACTGATCTGAGGTGTGTCACAAACACGCGGCATTTGTCTACACCCTTATCAGCAACTTGGACGATATTAATTTGCCCAATATATTTCTGGACCGAATGTACACGGCGTCTAAGGAGCAAGCCTGGAGATTTTCCCTACCTTTTCCTACCCTCATCACGAGGATTTGCTTATCGCACGGCAGCCCCGAGTATAACGCGGACCACAAGCATGAACCACTGGGGGTTCTCACTAAAGATAACATCTTGAACATGTTGACTCACACATGGGGGGAGCCTAGTACTAAGAGGCAGAGGGAAGAGGTGACTGACCAGGCTGAGGAGGAGGCTGATATTCGACATATGGAGAAAGGTGAGGGTTCTTAGGTGCCACAGTCAAATTCAGATGCCCACTTTGAGGCGTATCAGGAAGTGTAGGACCAGCGATGGGATGAGACCTAACTTAGGTGGGATACTTGGGAGTCCTGACTAGATCAGCAGCAGGTCGAGCTCGGCGGGATAGAGCTAAGCAGAGGCAGGAGAGAGCACAACGTCGCCATGAGTTCCGAATGATGCAGGCTATGATGCGAGATATATATTTGCAGCGGAATGATTCGGATGCGATGCTCCCTCCTCATTTTCAGGATCCTTTTGATCCTAGCGGTTTCGGCCACTAGGCTACTGCTGTTTTAAGGTCATTTTTTCCATTTTGGGACGGATAGTATTTTGTATTTTCCTTTTTATTCATTTTTTCTTTCTTTTTAATAGTTGTAATGTATTAAGTTGTTTTGTATCGAACTTATGAAATGATAAATGAGAATGTAGTTTGTGATTGTTTATTGGATTTTGATGTGTGTGACCTTCCATTTTATAAAATCAAATGTTCACCATCAATTTATATAGTATTTGCACTTCAGCACCTCTATATTGTTGTGACTTGTGACATGAATTATTTTAACTTAATATATCGATAAATATTCTTGCTATGCTCGGTACTAATTTGTTTTGTAGATTCATTTGGACTTGTACTTATGGAGATCGCTCCAAATTTGGTTAATATCACTCTTTTCCTATCTTTGTGTTGTGTTCTTTAATGGATGCATTAAGGAAAATGCAAAATTTAAGTTAGGGGGTGTGGGATATACTATCCATTTCTTTGTTTAGTCGTCGAATTTGACTACAATTTAGTTACGAAGCATTTTTTTTGTGAAAAATTAAAATTTTCAAAAATATTTTCTTTCGTTTTTCTCCTTTGTTGGACATTTTGCCCTTGCTTTCGATGATAAATTTTAATAATTTCCCATTCCATTAGACAATTCAACGATGCATGTTCTCGATTTTAGAAGTTATTATACTTTAGTCCTAATTATTGATATTATGAATAACTTCATGAATTAAACTTTATCCCATGAGCACATGCGTTTTTCTTGCTATATTGATTTGGTTTAAGATTTTTATAACTTGGTAATATTTTTTCGCACTGTATATACTTACACCGAGTGAGATTGGAGACTTACCTTCATTTGTGAGTGTATGCACTACTCTTTCCTCTTCGAAAACATTACAGTCCTTTGTAATCTCACTATTCTTTCATTTGATCATTCATTATATGAGTTTATACTTGAAATGTGTTACTTGAGCATGATTTTCATATATTGTTTCGACTCGAGAAACTTAAAGAAATGATCATAGTCCATCTTTGTTTTTCACCCATATGACCTTGACCTCACCTTTTATATGTTCCCTAGTCAACCCATTTGAGCCTAAATACTAGCCTTTCGTTTCATTACCCAAAATCCCATAACCAAGTCCAAATTGGAGTTATATACCATACATATTACCTAACATACCTTTGTTTGGAATGTTGCTTGGGATTGAATGATGTTGTGTAATGTAGTTGCAATTTGAGCATGAAAAGAGTGAGAAAAGAATGGTGAAAGAAGTGAAAAAGAAAAATAGAAAAGTAGAAAACAAAAGAAAAAAATGAGAAAAAGAAGAAAAGAAAAAGAAAGAGAAATTTGTATATGTTGTTTATAGTGATTCAATAATCCTTGTTACTCTCCGATTGATATATTTAGTGCTTGTTTGGAAATCATTTTCCAATTTTGAAATTGCCCACTTTTTTCCATTATCCCGAGTTTCATCCCCAAACACCTTTGAATCCGTATATACATCTCTTTCATTTCATACCCTAGCCAAGCCTACATTACAACCCTATTAAAGTCATATGTGATCTTAAGTAAATTTAATTTAAAGGTTTAAATAGTTTTGATGATCTGTGAAAATGTATTTCGCCTCTTTTATATGTGAGATATCTTTCATTGAGATTATAGTTTTTATTTCCCATATAGCGTTCTTCATTTGCGACATGTGCGCGACCTAGTTTCCCTTTATATTTACTCATTATGCCCGCATGTCCCATGTGTTACCTCCCTGTTTCAAGTGAATTCATTTGATGAGTGTAATGCCCGTGAGAATTGATATATGCTTGCTTTCATGTTAATTGTTCGGTTTATTTAAGTTTTAGCCAAATCCTGTTTTGTATATGCTCGCTCCCCTCCCAAATTTTAAGGTTTTAATTAAATGAGGTGCATTTTATAATGTTAATAAATACGGACTTTTCATGTGAATTCGTTTTCTATGCTAATAACATGTTAAAATCTTGTTCGTATTGTTGAGTTTGTCGCATGCTTGATTGGGCATATTTTGAGGAAACTGTATGATGTTTGGGGGTTTCATCCCACAAAACCCTCACGAGACGACACTCGTCCACTAGGGTAACCTAGGGGTTTAACGGCTTATTGCATATGCTAAATTCAATTGAATCTTATTCCCTATATTTATGCTTATTGCAAATATTGCGTATTTCAAATATTGAGTATTTCATCTGTTAACATACGTGTTATTAACCCCCTCGGGTATCTTATTCCCTCTATTTATGCTTGTTAACCAGACAACCTCGAATTTCTATGTTTACATTTCGGTGAAGTTTCGTACATTTTCGCACGTTCAAGGGTAATTTAGTCAATTCGCAGCTTGGGTACCTAGCTCAACATCTCACGGAAGTTGTATCCCTCTGTGACACCCCACCTAATTAAATATCGGGCTATCAATCATGTACTAAATTAAAACAGGAGTCTCATATGGTTCATTCTTAGCATCGCTGTCGAAAACCAAATTAATTACTAATAACCTATTTGGCTGGTGTCAAAATTTTAATTAACTATATCTTTTTAAACAAATCATTCAATAAAAACATCCACACAGTTTATATATAAATGAACTGAGATGAAATAAAAATAACCGAACACTCGGTTTAACAATAATACAACCCAATCATATTCCGCATGAAAAGCGATAAAAGAATAAATAAATGCAGTCGGGTTATTAGCCCGAATATTTATACAGTACCTCCTATCTAGATTTCAAGGATAGAAGCGTCTACAGTAAACCTCGATGCATCCACAACTGCTGCAGCAGACGTCTGACTCGAAGGAATCGTCATCTAGGCATCCCTGTGTCTGGACACCTATATATATATATATATATATATATATATATATATATATATATATATATATATATAGCAAAAAAGAAGAAAAATAGATAAACGGGTGAGAGCCCGAGTTGTGAAAATATTTAGCAAGTGCATAAATGCTTTATTTATGAAAAATATGTTTTATCTCATATTTAAATTGATATCGCACTCCCATGAGATACCCCTCACCCCTCTTCTAATGGTGCACCCCTATTGCATCTCTATAAACATCCTAGTCAAGCTACCCTGAATCGAGTACTAAGGGATAAACTTATCCCCAGTCTCAACACTGTGCCATGTTCGTGCGTGGGGTGTCTCGCGAATCGAAATCCAAACAAGAAACCCCCCGATACACTACTACTTGGAAGTCTCGATCGTCGACATCCATTAGACCCTCAGTACACAACGTATATATATATATATACAAACTCATATAATTATATACATTATCATACTCACTTCTCATATACACCTCATAATAAAAATCCTGATAAAATCTCCCGGAATGAGAATAAATCTTTATTCATTTTATCTCTTCATTCCAATTAAAGATATATAATATCTTATTCTCATACACAGGTATTATACTATATACACAAGTATACTAACCATCCCAATGAGCTATAACTCGAGGATGCGATCTCTCAATGCTATCATCTTACAGGGCATTACTCACATACCATCCTGGGTACCAGCGGTCGGACGAAATAACATTGACATGGTAAAAACCAAATCACAACGTATGGGAAGCGGTCATAGTTCCTCCCCGAAAATGAGACGAAACATACCCACCACTTCTCACCCCTAATAAAAATCACACAATATACCAATGGATGTTATGACTTAGAGACTATACGCTCCCTGCTCCTCAAGCCAGTGGCCTCACCCACATCGCGCAACTTTCCATGATAGCATTATAGGGTGTATGCTTCACATATATATATACCATTCACACATAGATATATATACATAATCATATCATGTTACATATATACTGTAATCACATCTTATATATATATACATTTATCACTCCTCAAATGTATACATGGCTATAATTGCTAATCTCAAAATGATATTTAAGTGTTCTCTTACATGAATATGCCTCACACCTTGATCACTGTTACGGATTTATATACTCTCCAAATATCCTAATTCATAACCATATAAAAAGTACACCCTTAACTTATCTTTAGCCTATAACCCAAAATTTCCATCCTAATCACATCCTAGGATTTAGTCCAATTCAATTAGTCCATCATTATCCCACCCATAGAAATATACATGCGTACGCTTTCCAAATAATTTCCCCGAAAGAGTCTCTCTTTTCCTAAACATTTGAGAGGTCCATGCCCCAAATTTGTAACACCCCGCCCGCCCGGGGAGAGCGAACGGAGCGCTAATGTCAATAAAATTAAACTAATCCACAAATAGCACGGTATAGAGCATCTAACAAACCCATAATAATATAAATCCACTAATCTCAATCTTCAAATACAACGTCTCTCGAATAATAAAATACAACTATCTAACTCGAATAAAAATGCTCTATACACCAATGAAATAATTAATACAATTCTTCCAACTTGTATTAAAATTCTTCGCAAACACTCCATGCTAAAATAATCCCAATAATCCAAAGCGCTCAAATCCACGCTAACCTGCCACTAAAAGAAAATATGGGGAAGTACAGAATACGACAGGAATTATGCTCAACAAATACGGATTAGAAACGAATAAAACGTAACAACACGAGTACGAATATTCAAATCAAAATGCAAATCTCAAAGCATTTATCAATATAATTTCTCAACAACACTTTAACCGGGTCACCAGGCCTCACCACATCCGTATATGCTTTATCAAGCCATAGCCCGGGAAACAAAAATTTTGGCGGGTGCCCAACATCCGTGCCATATTAAAATCTCATGACAACGTTCTCATCAACAATATAATGATACCACATGAATCAAAATAATTTCAACAATTATTTTTCCAGATTTCAATGAATTTATCAATTCAAATATGAGTTCAATTAACAAAAATTCAAAGAGAGTGACACTCGCGAGATTTAAGGAGCATATTGTGTAAAACCCCATACCTCAAACCATGATGAGAAATCAACGATCACATCCTCAAGATCAACAAAAAAATATCTACAAAAGATCCTCCAAGAACCTCCAACAAAATAGCCCCAAGAACACCTCTAATATAAGGTTGGAACTCACAAATCTCAAAGGCCAATGTGTATATAAAAAGAAGAGGGATATAAAATATATTTGCTGCCAAAAAGTTGTGCCAAAAGTAGGTTAAAAGGCTTGCCCACGACTTCCTTTTATAATGCAAAGAAATGAAGAGTTGGAATCCAAAAGACTCCTTTAAATAAGGCAAAGAAATAAAGAGTTGGAAGTCAAAACAACTCCAAGAGTTAAAAACATTTCAAAATCATTTTAAAATCCGTTTTAGAAACCGTTTGAAATTCTCGCCTTTAAAAATAATAACCAACATATTTGAGCAATAAAAATAATTTTATAAAAACTTTATTTTCCTCCATTTTCCAGAAATTAATTAAAATAGCCCAAAATTACGCCGGTTATTACACTTCCCCACTAACAATGGAATTTCACCCTCGAAATTCGCCGAATGCCTAACTCTCAAAAATCAGGCTAACAATCTCCAAAAATAAATCACGTCTCCCAAAAATAAATTCCTCACCTCTAATCTAGATGCCTAACACGAAACGATCATCTAAAATAATCTATCTCCAAAAATATGCGCCACAAAAATGCAACAGACCCAAAACCCGAGACCCGAGGGTTGCCGTATACCTAAGCTCTGATACCATTGTAACACCCCGCCCGCCCGGGGAGAGCGAACGGAGTGCTAATGTCAATAAAATTAAACTAATCCACAAATAGCAAGGTATAGAGCATCTAACAACCCCATAATAATATAAATCCACTAATCTCAATCTTCAAATACAACGTCTCTCGAATAATAAAATACAACTATCTAACTTGAATAAAAATGCTCTATACACCAATGAAATAATTAATACAATGTATTAAAATTCTTCCCAAACACTCCATGCTAAAATAATCCCAATAATCCAAAGCGCTCAAATCCACGCTAACCTGCCACTAAAAGAAAATATGGGGAAGTACACAATACGATAGGAATTATGCTCAACAAATACAGATTAGCAACGAATAAAACGTAACAACACGAGTACGAATATTCAAATCAAAATGTAAATCTCAAAGCATTTATCAATATAATTTCTCAACAACACTTTAATCGGGTCACCAGGCCTCACCACATCCGTATATGCTTTATCAAGCCATAGTACGGGAAACAGGAATTTTGGCGGGTGCCCAACATCCGTGTCATATTAAAATCTCATGACAACGTGCTCATCAACAATATAATGATACCACATGAATCAAAATAATTTCAACAATTATTTTTCCAGATTTCAATGAATTTATCAATTCAAATATGAGTTCAATTAACAAAAATTCAAAGAGAGTGACACTCGTGAGATTTAAGGAGCATATTGTGTAAAATCCCATACCTCAAACCATGATGAGAAACCAACGATCACATCCTCAAGATCAACACAAAAGATCTACAAAATCTCCTCCAAGAACCTCCAACAAAATAGCCCCAAGAACACCTCTAATCTAAGGTTGGAACTCACAAATCTCAAAGGCCAATGTGTATATAAAAAGAAGAGGAATATAAAATATATTTGAAGCCAAAAAGTTGTGCCAAAAGTAGGTTAAAAGGCTTGCCCACGACTTTCTTTTATAATGCAAAGAAATGAAGAGTTGGAATCCAAAAGACTCCTTTAAATAAGGCAAAGATATAAAGAGTTGGAAGTCAAAACAACTCCAAGAGTTAAAAACATTTAAAAATCATTTTAAAATCCGTTTTAACTCCGTTTTTGAAACCGTTTGAAATTCTCGCCTTTAAAAATAATAACCAACATATTTGAGCAATAAAAATAATTTTATCAAAAACTTTATTTTCCTCCATTTTCCAGAAATTAATTAAAATAGCCCAAAATTATGCGGGTTATTACAAAATTAACCTCTTAAATGACCCAAAGTCAATTCAAAACTCCTCAAGTCCTTTAGGACATAACCCTCTATAATACTCTAATTTAGAAGGCCCATAAGATTTAAACTCAAAGAGAAGAAGGAATAACAATCTCCAAAATCTTGGGCTGAAAATAGAGTGTCGGTCGACCGGCCCTAGGGCCACGGTCGACCGCGGTTTGTAATTAAGCCTAAACAATCATTCAGTAGGCCCTTCTTCATTGACGCGGTCGACCGATCATACCAGTCCCTCGAAAATCTGTTTTCCAAAATGTCCACTAACAACCCCCAAACTCCATTTTTATGGCCTCAAATCTCCACCAACAACACCATATTCATATAATGAATGATTTCGAACTAATACATCAATACATTTGGAGTATTAAACCAATTTTCTTAGATTTGGTTCTAAAAATCCATTAAACCCTAGTTTTCTCATTTCCCCCATTTCAATTCATTTCATCACTCCATTTACATTGTTTTAACACTAGAAATCATTAAGAGTTTACATTACATCAACTGTAAACTCATACTCAAATTTTCACAAATTTATTTTAAGGCTTCTAACCCAAAATCATATAGTTTACCAACTATAATATGAGATATATGTACAAAATGAAATAAAGCAAGTACACACTTTCCTGGAGGATAAAATCCGATGACCTCGAGTCGAATTCTGCAGCTGAAATCTTCCTTTTCTTCCTCTTTTCTCTGTTCCTCTCCTCTCCTCTCTCTCTTTTCTCTTTTTCTTTCCTTCTCCCACTTTATCGTGACTTTTATAAAAGAGAAAAGGGTTTATCCCTTATTAAACCCAAAAATGACTCGTTTACTCAATTACGAGTCCCTACTGGTCCAAAAATTCCCAAAGTCGAAACACTACTCCCAAATACTGTATTGTGACTATCTCGTCCATTCTAAAATCAACTGTGCACTCAAAATCTCCATCCGAGGTACTTGACCGCAATCCATAAATTAAACCCAATACATCCCAATGCGGGTTTTCCAATTAAAATATTATCCTTTATCACTTTACCCAACTGCGATATATAATTAAAATGGTCCAACTCATTTACTTAATCCCAAAAGTAAATATAACATACATCGAAAATCATTTAATCCTTGAAAACTCGCAAAAATTACTATTCATACAAATTTCTCAAATTCCCAAATTACACTTATGAATTTTAATTATCCATAAAAGTGCGGGGTATTACATACTCCCCCCTTACAACGAAATTTCATCCACGAAATTTAGATATGACCGGTACTACCAACCTAGGATCTCTAATCACACCTCGACCATACACTCGTTCGGTACCCACCTATATCATGGTTCATAATATAACAAACTAGCTTAACTAAATTCCCTATATGCTACAACACTACCTCATCTTAAGGTGACTCTAACAACGTCACATCACACTCATGGTTTCTAATATCACATATAAAGAAAATAAGCCTATAGCCGCCATTCTAACGTCTAAATCTCACCGGAGAATCACAATTCTAAGCATCCTCTCATCTACATCAGGATATCTAATTTCCCTCAAAAAAGAAATTACTCTAACATTTGACTATTCCCATCAATCTCATCGCTTATCTTAGGCATGCTACCTCTTATTGCCCTATACAATTGGATTATCGGGTACCTCTTACGACATTCCATCCAACACACTCCAAATTCATTATGGATGTCTCACGGCATAATCTTCAACTTATATACTACGCCCCTTCTACTTCAGGCGGTATATAAAACCGACTCCCCAGAATGCCCACACACCTTATAACCCATGCTTCTCTGCACAACTATTATAAACGCCCGACACATACACTTCCCGAAACAATGGGCCTTATTTCCTCGGCGTAATACTCACACATGGGTTTTCCTAACCCGCAAAATTTAATTCTCCCTATACATGGAAATCCAATCCTTCTCAAGGTTAACCAATAAATCTTTTTGTGGTTTAGTTCCCACAATATTCCTATATCGGCACCACTAGCTCTATTGTCCTTACTTCCCAATAATTCTAAGATTGATGCGTTTCCTACATACGTAAGATGAGTACTAACCTAAATTGTGTCCCTAGTGCCCAAGACCTTTCTGAACTCGTAACATTTTCTTGGTTTCATGCGTGGGACGTCTCACAAAGATAAATTCAAACAAGTAGCCCTCCTATTATACTACTCCCTCGCTTCGTCGGTCATTGAGATATAATGGCTTAAGGCACACCAGCGGGACGTCCTAAGCTCTACCTCGCTAACCAACTATGCTCATCTACCACTTTATCCTTCCACCTTAGCGAAATGGAAAGTCTAACTAATCGAGGTTCCTACTCTCTTCTAATATTTTACGAACATCATACCCAAAACAAACTTCCTCAAAAATTATCCTTTTCATCCAAGGCCTGGCTATAAGCCTTAAATCAATTTTTTTTAACTTGCCTCACCCACCTACTTGCGGTGAGAGAACCATTTCAGTGCTTCTCCATAGCACTTATATTTCCATAAGCATACCCTCATCACACGGCTCCCAATCTATAGTGTTTCCTCCAAACTATATAACTTATCATCAAAACCAACATCCTTGCATCCCATAACATCTCTCCACTCCCAACGACGTTAAGGTTCATGCGTGGAGCGTGGAGCGTCTCGCAAAGAGAAATCCAAACAAGGAACCCCTCTAATACACTACTACTTAACTTCGTCGGTCGTGGAGGTCCGTTAGCTCTAACGTGTAATCGGGATAACCCTATCCCCTCTTTTAACAAAATGTGGTCTGCACTCCTATTCCTTTCCAGGAGCCACGCCACCAAGCGCTCACACTAGCACTAAGTCCTTAGCGCAAACAACAATGAGCTTAATCTCACAGCTCAACGATAAACCTTGCATACCTTAAATCATATCTATAAGGTCTCCACGCACTCGAATCATGATAATGAAACATCTGCTCATCGAAGTTCCATCTATACGTATAATAAATGCGAACTCAACCTGTATCCAGATGAGATATTGCAACAACAACTTGTTCCACCCTGGAATCGCGGACACAATAGTCTTATAATCATTAGCCTGCTATCTCTCCGATCAACGAAGATCATATTATACTCAAATTAACACCATACTCGTATAACACCCACAAAACGAGCAATACAAACCTGATATAAACTCAAAATAATAACACATGCTTTTCATAGAGAATGAAAGAAAATAGATCCCCGCTATCGCGGAAACACACATAAACATATACTATATAATGTTATCGATACTACTAGTAAACTCGAGTCACACACGAATCTAGGGCTAATACTCATAATAACTTCGCCAATCTCCCTAGCTACTCCAAATGGTTCCCAGACATGATATACTTTCCCTAATTGAAACAAAACTACTTTAATCGATGCCCCACCTCGGCACCCTATTATTATCCTTTAACTCCTACCGGGCAAGGTCAAAGCGCGTGGTTCTACCTTCCACATTGAAACATTCCCCCCTGTGGTCACCCTGACCAAGTTAATTTTATCAATATCTCGGACTCCATAGCCTCGATCCTGACAATTGCCTTCATATTTCCCTTAACTTCTTCGTTAAAAGGAAACTCCACAACCGGTTTCAATAGCCCTGGTTCAATGAATTCCCCTGGTGGATGTCCACTAATGGGGTTCCATGGATACAAATTCTCCTCAAGTGTTAGCAACACTTATCGAGTGAGCCTAACCTTCCACTAAAGGACTCTGTCTTCATTGTACCTATCTTACTTCGGTACTAGGTTCACTTTTCCATATCACTCTTTATTCACTGTCGGTCTCTGGATGATCCTTATATGAATAATCCAAAACTATATTCTCTTCCTTCCTAATCAACCAAAGGAATTTATGGTTAAAACCGTCCATGAGATTCCTCTACGAGCAACACGTCCTGCTCCCCTGAATATGGTGACCACCGTTCCCACCATGTCAATATTGCTCCCACGAGTGAAAAATTTTCCTCTAATTTTCACATATGGGTATTTCCACACCCTGCTCTAGGCCAAAGATTCTGAGCCTTTCACTTCCGCTGAATCACATTGCACTTAATTCGTATAACTTAAACTTCCACGGATGGTCCTTATCAAAGACCCTTCGAACCTTTTTCCCAATTTACTTCACTGGGTAATTCAAGTTTAGCACCACTCTCTACTTACAGCAGTACTTGGATACTCATAACTACTATTCTTTAGTGGTTATTTCAACCATCCTGAACAAATGTTACAAGGAGAGTGACCTCTACTGCGGTCCTAGTCTCTGACTTCAACTAACTGCTCCAATAAATCCTTCCTTCTGCTACCCTTGAAATGGCCTTATGTGGTCGTCATTCATTGATCAGCACACGACCCTCGAACGAACGCGCAAAAGATTACTATAATCTTATAATATGACAGGAGGATGAAATCTCACAAGAGGAATCAACAATCATAATCCTAAGTATCTATATCAAATCAAGAGCAACGATGAAAGCGTAGTACGTGCTTACAGATTCCTAAGGACACTAGAACCTGATGCTCTGATACCATCTATGACACCCCGCCTAATTAAATACCTGGCGATTAATCATGTACTAAATTAAAACAGGAGTCTCAAATGGTTCATTCTTAGCATCACTGTTGAAATAAAAATTAATTACTAGTAACCTATTAGGCTGGAGTCAAAATTTTAATTAACTAATCTTTTTAAACAAACCATTCAATAAAAACATCCACACAGTTTATATATAAATGAAACTGAGATGAAATAAAAATAACCGAACACTCAGTTTAACAATAATACAACCCAATCGAATTCCGCATGAAATGCGGTAAAAGAATAAATAAATGCAGTTGGGTTATTAGCCCGAATCTGTATACAGTACCTCCTATCTATATTTCAAGGATAGAAGCGTCTACAGTAAACATGCATGCATCCACAACTATTGTAGAAGACGTCTGACTCAAAGGAATCGTCATCCAGGTGTCCCTATGTCTGGACACCTATAGATATATATATATAGAGAGAGAGAGAGAAAAAGAGATGAGAAATAGATAAACGGGTCAAAGCCCGAGTTTTGAAAATATTTAGCAAGTGCATAAATGCTTTATTTATGAAAAATATGTTTTATCTCATATTTAAATTAATATCTCACTACCATGAGATACCCCTCAGCCCTTTTCTAATTATGCACCCCTATCACATCTCTCTAAACATCCTAGTCAAGCTACCCTGCCTAACTAAACCGTCACCCCCAAACTCATAAAGTCCTAAGTAAACCGAGTACTAAGGACTAAACTTCTCCATAGTCTCAACACTGTGCCATGTTCGTGCATGGGGTGTCTCGCGAAGCAAAATCCAAACAAGGAATCCCCTCGATACACTACTACTTGGAAGTGTCGATCGTCGAGATCCATTAGACCCTCAGTACACAACGTATATATATATACATACTCATATAATTATATACATTATCATACTCACTTCTCATAAACACCTCACAATATAAATCCGGATAAAATCTCCCGGAATGAGAATTAATTTTTATTCATTTTATCTCTTCATTCCAATTAGAGATATATAATATCTTGTTCTCATACATAGGTATTATACTATACACACAAGTATAATAACCATCCCAATGAGCTATAACTTGAGGATGCGGTCTCTCAATGCTATCATCTTACACGGAATTACTCACATACCATCCTGGGTACTAGCGGTCGGACTAAATAACACCGACATGGTAAAAACCAAGTCACAACGTATGGGAAGCGATCATAGTTCCTCCCAAGAAATGAGATGAAACATACCCACCACGTCTCACCCCTAATAAAAATCACACAATATACCAATGGACGCTATGACCTGGGGACTATACGCTCCCTGCTCCTCAATCCAGGGGCCTCACCCATATCGCGCAACTTCCCATAATAGCATTAGAGGGGGTATGCTTCACATATATATATATATATATATATATATATATATATATATATATATATACCATTCACACATAGGTATATATACATAATCGTATCATGTTACATATATACTGTAATCACATCTTATATATATACATTTATCACTCCTCAAATGTATACATGGCTATAATTGCCAATCTCATAATGATATTTAAGTGTTCTCTTACATAAATATACCTCACACCTTGATCACTGCTAGGGATTTATATACTTTCCAAATCTCCCAATTCATAACCATATAAAAAGTACACCCTTAACTTATCTTTAGCTTATAACCCCAAATTTCCATCCTAACCACATCCTAGGATTTACTACAATTCAATCAGTCCATCATAATCCCATCCATAGAAATATACATGCGTATGCTTTCCAAATAATTTCCCAGAAAGAGTCCCTCTTTTCCTAAACATTTGAGAGGTCCATTCCCCAAATTAACCTCTTAAATGACCCAAGGCCAATTCACAACTCCTAAAGTCCTTTAGGACATAACCCTCTATAATATTTAGAAGGCCCCTAAGCTTTAAACTCAAAGAGGAGAAGGAATAAAAATCTCCAAAATCTTGGGCTGAACACAGAGTACCGATCGACCGGCCCTGGACCCCCGGGCGATCGCGGTTTTTAATTAAGCCTAACAAATCATTCAGTAGGCCCTTCTTCATTGATGCGGTCGACCGGTCATACCAGTCCCTCGAAAATCTATTTTCCAAAATGTCCACTAACAACCCCAAACTCCATTTTTATGGCCTCAAATCTCCACCAACAACACCATATTCATATAATTAATGATTTCTAACTAATACATCAATAAATTTCGAGGATTAATCCAATTTTCTTCGATTTGGTTCTAAAAATGCACTAAACCCTAATTTTCTCATTTCCCCCCATTTCAATTCATTTCTTCACTCCATTTACATTGTTTTAACACTAGAAATCATTAAGAGATTACATTACATCAATATGTAAACTCATACTCAAATTTTCACAAATTTATTTTAAGGCTTCTAACCCAAAATCATATAGTTTACCAACTATAATATGAGATATATGTACAAAATGAAATAAAGCAAGTCCAAACACTACTACCAAATACTCTATTCTGGCTATCTCGGCCATTCTAAAATCAATCGTGCACTCAAAATCTCCATCCAATGTACTTGTCCTCAATCCACAAATTAAACCCAATACATCTCAATGTGGGTTTTCTAATTAAAATATTATCCTTTGTCGCTTTACCCAACTGCGACATATAATTAAAATGGTCCAACACATTTACTTAATCCCAAAAGTAAATATAACATTCATCGAAAAGCTTAGGGTTAGAAAAGTTTAGGGTTTGCGTTTTGAGAGCTTTTCTTCATTTCTCTTTGGGATGATAACCATTTGGGGTTTGTAAGTTCAAATTTTCATTTCCTTTAGCATTAATATAGTTGTTCTTGTTTATTTCTTGATTTGTAGATTAATTTCATGCTTTGGTAATTAGTTTAATTGTGTTTATTTCTTGCTTTCTTAATTTAATTCATGTATTACCCTTAGATAAATAGGGTCGGGATTTCGTTCCGCCATTTACAGGCCTCGAGCTCCGAAAATTAAGTTTTGCGTAAGATTGCGTTTAATTGAACCCGCACGAATTAGAGTCGGATTATTATTCGTTTAAGTTTCTCTATCATGCAACGTTAGTATTTATAGCAATAATCCGAATTTAATCCGCGTGCGACCAATTTTCGATTAAATGTTTATTCACGCAACTTTGGCTTAAATTCCTTATTGCGTGAAGTTTATGATTAATTGATAATGCTCGATTAAATTTCTCTCGAACCGAAATTCTAATTAATAGTTATTTCGATCTATATGGTTGGATGTTATCCTGATCCTCGCTTTTACTTTATTTAGACTTAACTTCTCTCTTTTCTTTTATTTACAATCACCCATCACCTTTTACACTTTTATTCCTGAATTAATAAACTGATTAAAATCTGTCGAACATTACCTGTTGATTCGATACCCGACTTACCGCTATACTTGTATCGCAAGTGCAGTCGTAATTTAGGTTTTTGTATTAACGTGGTGAAATGAGTACAACGATTTGCGTTTTGACACGATGTTACTTTTCACGCTTAGTTAGCTACACAAAGTCAAAGGATACATACATCATTTAAGAAATCAATTTCATAATTTAATGAATTAGGTAAGGTTGTTATATTGCCAAAGTTTCATCATTTAATCCATAATTTATTCCTTGATTTTGAGATTGAAACGACAATTCGTTTATGTGTGCGTAGGTGCTGTTTTAGGATGTCCAAACCAATATTGATGGGCATATTTCTGTTAAGTTACCATTGACCGGAAAAGATCAAGGAAATATTTTGCGTTACCTCTGAAAAGGCTTGATAATGGTACCAAGTCTAAAAAGAAAATAAGATAGCTAGTTGAGGTAAGATTTTGCTACATGTCACCTTTTGTAATTTTGTCATGGTAATATTGTAATCCTAAAATATGTATGGAAAATGTTGTACAGCAATAAAATTATAGCGCATATTCCTTTTTGTCAGTGTTACTATAAAAAAGGATCACTGTATGGTTCCCATACCCTTAATACGTATACTGTATCAATCTACAATGCATATTGGTCATTGATATTTTTATTCTATGATGTCAGTTAGTTCAATGATCGTGTGGCTCGTAGGTCGAGTCCTCTTAAACGCCGAGGGTTTGAGATTAGACTTGGTGAGATCTGAAAACTCCTATTAGTTTGCAGACTTTTGGCCCAGGTATCATGTGAGGCCATGGCATTTGTAATTCAAAAAACACATGATGCGAATTGATGACTTAAAAAACAAAATAGAGGTTGAGGAGGAAAGTATCTAGAATTCTAAATGAGAATTCAAATAAAGAAATGCTTTTGTTTTATGAAACCGTGTGTTCCTCCATAACACTAAATGGAATCCGTTGGCACACAATTCTAGTTAGGTACTCGTTAAGAGAGAGCTCCTAAAGATAGTGTGAGTTTAAAAAAGAAAGTAATAGGAGCTATTGGTGGCCACGAATAGAGGAGCGAGGAGTAGAGGTGGAAAAGGGCAAAGTGTTGTGGTTTGTAGGGGACTTAGTCCACCCTAGGTCTATCCTCGTCTTCCTTCTTGTTTTACTAGCTTGATTCATTTTATTAATATGATATGAGTCCTTTGTTGTAGATTAAATCTATTCCAATTAAGTTCATTTATCGTACGCCCTTTTACCATTCATCCCTCTGAAATATACATCTAGCATAATTGGTGTTTTACTATACATAATTGTTGAGATAAGGTTTGGGTTGATATTGTTTAGTTTTAGTGTTCTTGAGGTATTCATCTTGTTCTCGAGCTTTGGGTTAGGATTGGGGGTTTTGATCTTTAAAAACTAAAGATATAACTCATTTGTGGTAAAGTGCCAAACTGTTAAAAAATATGTATATATCAGATTTTTTATTTGAACGTATAAAACCTACAAAAAGAAGCATAAATCCTCAAGAATAGTAAATACCATATAAAAGGAGAAAAATCAAGTGATGATTGGACCTATAATTTTAAGTATTACATTTTTGGAGCCATAATGCGCTCTTACTAAATACCAGGAGTTAGTAAGTATATGGGCCACTCTAAAGATATAACATTTGAATTTATCTTTTTCAAAGAAAAAAATTGAAATGAATAAGAAAAGAACTTCCATGAGTGGGTTACTGGAGCGGATACGATGGGGCCCTATAAAAAATATTGGACAGGCAAGAAAAGGGGGAAAAGAGTAATAAAACGCATTTTTTACTTAATGTTGTTCGCTCTTTTACAACTGTTAGTCAGACTGATTGTCTCTTTTGTCTATAGAATTATTTACTGAATGGGATTTTGGTATTGATTAAAGAAGAAGAGTTATATTAGTTTTATGCATAAAGTATAGGTATGCATATTATTACTTGTCTATATAACTCCACACAACAAGTATAAATACAAACATTTTGATCAAGTAGGATTGCAATCGGCAAACATCAGCTCCTTGTTCTTTTTAAAATTGAATACATCCCATTTTCTAGTTACTCGGACAACAATTGAATAATTTCTCGAATCAACCGTTAATTCTGACACATAAGTCTGAGAGTAATTCATATTGAATCTACATGAAAATGAGAAATATACGTCAAATGTATAAGCAATGTGGTATTAGTCAATTACTTAAAAATGGTATGAGAATTTGATTTAAAATTAAGTGTGTGTAAGAATAGTAAATTTTAGTTACCAGAGTGTAAGTCCTGGAAAATTTCTTTGAACACTATATTCGTAGTGTAGTTTTGAGGTATTACATCATCATTTCTTATTATAATTTTTAGCCATGTTCTTGATATGACTCTTGACACAGCTACATAGAGTTGTCCATGACAAAATATTGGATTGGGAGGGTAAATTCCAACATTAGACAAAACTCTTGTTTATAGTTATAGCAAAACATAAGCGCAACGGGAATTGTCTTCGTTTCAGTATGAATGGTCATTTCTTATTTATTGATACCATTATAATTTTTGGAGTGAAAACTTTTGTGCCAATATGTGATCCAGTAAAAACTCTAGTGTAACACCCCGTATTTTTGTACATTTAATATTTAATTAATTCGGGAATTTTAAATTACTTGTGTGTTGTAATTTTAATTGAATTAATTATGGAAATATATATATATTTAAATATTAATCGGGGAGTGAATGGTTAATGTTTAGGGAAATTTATTTACTAAGTGAACAGTAATAAGTTAATTACGTCATTTCGGGTATTAATGACGGGGTATACACTTATCTCAGCCGGGAGTCGATATAGACTAAATTGGGTGTGAGATAAGGATTTTTATAAATTAATTTGGATGCCAATTCTGAGTGCGCGGTTGAGTCCATATGGGTCGAGATAGTCAGAAAAGAGTACCCATGGGTAGTAATTGGGTCTCGGGGCATTTTTGGGCATAACCGGGCCCACACGGGGTGATTTGAGCTATTTTAATTTAGCCCATTAGGCTAAAAACGGGATTTTTGTTTTTAAACCTAAACCTAAGAAAAGGAAAATGAGCAGCCAACACAATTCTAACCTAGAGTTTGAGAGGGAGATTGGGGAAAAACGATCAAAAGCCAAATTGGGGATTTTGGAGCAAAATCAAGGGGCTACGACAACGGATCAGACCCTACGAACACTTACAGGCAAGTGGTTAACTGTTGTGATCTCTAAATTTATGATAATCAATTCATATCATAGTGATGTGTAAACCAAAATGCGTTTTGGGGATAAATGGGTATAAAAATGGGGGTTTTGTTCATGTAGTTATTGAATGAGATTCAAAGTAAGAAATAGGTGTATTATATATCCCTAAGTAAAGATAAAATGAAATTTGAATATAATTGATGATTAACATGGAATATTTATGAGTTCTTGGATGAAGAACGTGAATCTTGAATGACTTAGGGTTTAATTGATGAACACAAGATGTCAACCTGCCTAAATTTTTGACACAAATTTAAACGTATGCCATTTGAGTTGTACTTAGAATTAGAGTGTTAACCATACATTTATGGAAAGGTATTTCTCTTAGATATCCAATGAACTTAGAATCAGATCAATCGGAGTTCTGTAGAGGGAGTAATCGACATTTTACTACAGGGTGTTTGATCTGTCAACATAGTAATCTGCCAGAATTTTGACGTGACTTTAAACGTGTGCGATTTCAATTATACTTCGAATTAGAGTGTGAACCATACATTACATGAAATATATTTCTCTTAGCTATCCAATGAACTTGGAATCAGGTCAATCGGAGTTCTGTCGAGGGATAAATCGAAATTTTAGTAGAGGGTGTTTAATCTGCCAGAAAATTTGAGATTTTTCTTTTTAAGCCTCAAATGTCTAAAATTTTATCGGGGAAGTGTTTGGGACCTTGATGAAATATATTGATGGAATAATGATATGGAAGTAGGTCTATGATTGAGTGTTGAACTTTAATTTTGTGAGAGACTTAAGGTTGAGATTCATAGGCTTGATTGTGACGTACTCTAATTCGAGATGATAAGAATATAATTATGGAAAAGCGTGAGCGAGCTTAAATTCGTTAGGTCAGTGGGTTAACAAGGGTAACTACTGAATTGATGTAACAAGGGGTAACTAGGACCCTTAGAGTTATGTGAATGCTTGAATTAATACGAAAGTGAAATAAATTCGTAAAGCAAACAAGTACGGTGAATATTAGAGAGAAATATATTACGTAGAAGTATGAAAAATTGGGTTGTGTAAATACTTATTGTTTTATAGGATTACTTGGGTTGTGAATGCCTATTGTGTGTTTCCTTGTGATAGGAACAAAGACTCGGGAAATATTAAGTTACGGGCTAAGTAAGTGAGTCCGGGGATAATGGTTGGGTGACACCAAGTTATTAAATTAATGGATGTGATAATTAATTTAATTAGAGTCGGATTGTAGACTCGGGGAGGTATTAAATTAATAAGTGTGTTAATTAATTTAATTAGAGTCGGATTGTAGACTCGGGGAGGTATTAAATTAATGGGTGTGTTAATTAATTTAATTAGATTCGGACCACAGACTCGGGGAAAGTATTATATTAATTGAGGCGTGAATTAATTATATTAGAGTCGAACATAGACTCGGGAGGATCATAAATTATTAAGTGAGAAAATTAGCTACATTGAGTCGGGCCACAGACTCAGGAAATTTCAGGCAGTGTACGGGCTTGGAGTACACGGTAGAGCCGGGGTTTATATTATATATATACGGTGTAGTTATAGTGTATATATATATACGTGTATATATTGTGTGTGATATTAAATTACAGGCAGTGTACGGGATTTTGAGTACACGGTAAATTCGGAGTTTATATTATATATATACGGTGTCGTGATAGTATATATATACGTGTATTTATTGTGCGTGATACTAAATATCAGTGATTAGATATTTATTAAATTTATATACTCAAATGCTATCAATGGAGGTTGCGCGATGTGGGTGAATCCCCTAGCTTGAGGAGTAGGGCGAGTATATCCCCAGGTCATAGCGTCCGGTATATATGGGTGAGGGATTTATCTCACTTTCAGGGAAGGAATATGACCGCCTCCACTTCGTTTATATTTTGGTCCAAGTTGGTGAGCGATTCCAACTTGGGGAAAACTATGTTTTGTGAACACGCCTAGTGAGATAGCATTTTAGAGGGAATCATCCGGTGAGGGTATACTCGGAAGGATGGATACACGTATAATATATGTGTGGATGTTAGTAAAGGTACGTATAATATGGTAGTAAATATTATATGTAGGTGAATAATACAGTGTGTGATGTATTTACCTTATATAACTCGGGTTACAGTTATATGCTGTTAATTAATGAGAAATTAATTAAGTTATTCATTTGTGGGAATAATACAGTGTGTGATATATTTACTTTATATAACTTGTGAGACGGTTATATGCTACTATTGAAGAGGAATTAATTAAGTTAATTGTGATATAACTTATAATTCAAGAAATTATTATACTCGGGTTAGAGTAATATGGTAAGGGATGGTTATACCAGGACTAGTTGAACGGGGTAGTACAACTAGGTGGGGTTAGGGTAACCGGTAGGTGTGCATAATTGTGGAGGGGTGAGAATGTCCACAAGGGAGTGCGACACTAACTTAAATATGAAGCGCATTCATGCATTTTGAATTACTGCAGTTAATTCACTTGCTAAATATTTTCAAAATGTTTTGGGTTCTAACCCTTGCTATAAATACTATTTTCAAAACCTTTTAGGTGTCCAGCCACAGGGACGCCAGGATTGATATTCCATTCCAGGGACACGGAGCTGCGGCATATGTGGATGCTAGCAGGAGTTTGGATTAGACGCATCATTCATTCATTCCTAGAGTAGGAATCCTGTATCAGTATCAGTTTTATTTAGGGCTTGTAGCCCAGACTTCTCGGTACAGTTTTCAGGTGTAATTTATTCAGGTGTTGAATATTTGTATTGGATTATTTCTTTGGTGGCCGATGATTTATTCGACAAGTTGTGTAATTATGATTCAGTTTATTTTCATTCAGTTGTGTGAATGGTTTATATTTTAATTCCGCATGAACTGTTTTGGTTTAATTAAAAAAGTTAAAATTGGCACCAGCTTTTGGAATACTAGGTGGTTAGTAAGTCTTAAAAGTTTTCGACAGTGATGCTAAGGATGATCTAACTGGGATTCCTGTTTTAATTTGGTATAGGACTGATCACCCGGTATTTTATTAGGCGGGGTGTCACAGATGGTATCAGAGCATTAGGTTCTAGTGTCCTTAGGATCTGTGCGGCTTTTCACGTTTCAGCTTAGCAATCTTTGATATAGAGCCCTATTATAGGATTGTTGTATTCTCATACATACGGGCATATACGTCCTTCTGCGAAATTTATATTTGAGAGTGAACTCATACAAAATTCGATTCTCATTCCAGATGACGCCCAGGAGAGAGAGAGAGAGAGAGAGAGAGAGAGAGAGAGAGAGAGAGAGAGAGCAGCTAGGGCAGCAGGGGGAGATGAGACGAGGGAGGCTCGTTAGGAGCAAGAGCTACAACAGAAACGGCCATAGATGATTTTGGTAGCATAGGTCACTGAAATAGTGGCACAGGCAGTTGGAGCAACGGTGGTCGCAATGGCAGGGTACTTTCCACGGGATCAGACTCACGCGGGGTCGTCGGGGTGGAAATAAGAAAGAGAGGTTATTTTTAGTAGGAACCCACCAGAGTTGCGAGGGGGTTCAGCGGTAGTACTAGCGTGTCAAGGAAGAGAGATATCCAGCGTCACCTACGCATGGGAGATTGTGATAAGGTGCGGAAGCAAATGCTAACCACTTTTAGTTTAGTGGGAGCAGTGCTACAGTGGTGGGAGTCGATCACCACAGTTGAGGAAAGGGACACACTAGCTATTGCAGAGTTTTGGGTGCGGTTCGACCGCAAGTATTCTCCTCCAGCGGTTGAGATCGAAACGAGGAGAAAATTTTGTGAGATGACTCAAGGGGACCGTTAAGTGGCCGATTAAGAGGAAGAATTCACTCGGTTAGAAAATTTTATACCGGATGATGGTAAGCGAGGAAAAGAGAAAGAAAGCAAAGTTTATGGATGGGTTAGTCTGGAGAATCAGACAACATTTAATTGATAATTCCGCATTAGTAAATTATACAGATGTCATTAACGAAACACTCCGGCACTGTCGGGAATATCGCTTCCACGCGAAAGGAAGCGGGATGGGAGTGGGGATTAGCCAGTCGGATGAGGCAGAAGAGAAGAATACCAGTGGGGTATCCCAGCAGTGGACTGGGGGGAGATCAGGGGCAGGATTTTCGGTAGGGAAATCATGCCAAACCATCTAGAACTGGAGGCTATCGGCGGGATGGCCAGGAATTCCAACAAGGTTGGCATGGAAGGGATCAGTGGCAGGGTGAACCTATTAGAAAGTGTTTTGTTTGTGGGAAAAGCGAGACACATGAAGAGATATTGCCTTAAGCAAGGCAAGGGTCAACTACAGGACGAGGTCCTGGATGTACAGCCACTAAAGCGAGTCATGGGTGCATTCGGGCAGGGAGAAGCTGCTCCGGAAACCGAGAACTAGCCATTGCAGCTGGAGTATAGAAGTAATTATTTTTACCCTAGGGGCATGGGGTATATTTTTGAGTGACAAGGAGTATGTCACAATATAAAACTTATTTTTCACCAAAGTTCGCGAGCGAGTCGAATTTAGTGAGTACGTTGGCAGTAGCAGCCATAGTATGTGGATAAACTTTTCGTGGGGAAGTGGAGTTCCTTGGTGTTCTTCACGGGAGAGTGGAGGTGTACACTGAGTAAAGGTTTGAACTATGTGAAGAGTTACTACTTTCGAGAATTATGGAAGTAGGGTTGATAATACTTTCTAAATATCGGCTGGATAGCGATGAAATTTAACTATTGTGGATAGTGGTGTAAAATTTTGGTGTTCGCGACACCAGGGTATGATTGGTACTAGGTATCACCTGATAGGGCGTATAGCCTATATATGTGGATATATATATATATATATATATATATATATATATATATATATATATATATGTTGTATTGCGTGGTGCGATAGCACATAGTGAAGTTTTGTGTTCTCACATTTTATCCCGGTAAGTGGGGATGTTTACTGAAGTGAATCAGGGTGGTTAGATTTAATTTAGAGCAAAGAGAGATAGCTCGGGGTTTACTTTGCGCTAGGACTAGTGATAGTAAGGGCGTGGTATTTTATGTTGTCTTTAGTAGCATAAGGGTAAGCACATATACTTTTGTGTTGAGAGACAAGTATTTATGGGGAGATGTTTGGACGTTAGCACATGGGTTGGATCCCGGGCACTAGATATATATGTATATATATATTTATATATGTGATATGACTACGGGATTCGAAGTTATATTACGGGTTACGACTAGCATAGTCGGGTAACTTTCGTGCGGTAGAGCGCGGGGATATGGTGTATGGGCACCCGGGTTAATTAAGGCAAATTTTGTGCGGTTAAGCGCGGGTATAGGGTGTATGGGCGCCCTAGCAAATTTTAAATGCATACTTGTGTAACGTATGGTTAGAAGCAGATGGGATAGATATAGCGGGGCTTGGAGGCACATGACTAGTGAGTAATATGTGAATATTGGAACACTAAGTTTATCTTAATTTCGAGGACGAAATTCCTTTGTAAGGGGGGGAGTATGTAACACCCCGTATTTTTGTACATTTAATATTTAATTAATTCGGGAATTTTAAATTACTTGTGTGTTGTAATTTTAATTGAATTAATTATGACAATATATATATATTTAAATATTAATCGGGGAGTGAATGGTTAATGTTTAGGAAAATTTATTTACTAAGTGAACAGTAATAAGTTAATTACGTCATTTCGGGTATTAATGACGGGGTATACACTTATCTCAGCCGAATGTCAGTATAAACTAAATTGGGTGTGAGATAAGGATTTTATAAATTAATTTGGACGCCAATTTTGAGTGCGCGGTTGAGTCCGGATGGGTCGAGATAGTCAGAAAAGAGTACCCGGGATAGTAATTGGATCTCGGGGCATTTTTGGGCATAACCGGGCCCACACGGGGTGATTTGGGCTATTTTAATTTAGCCCATTAGGCTAAAAACGGTATTTGTGTTTTTAAACCTAAACCTAAGAAAAGGAAAATGAGCAGCCAACACAATTCTAACCTAGGGTTTGAGAGGGAGATTGGGGAAAAACGATCAAAAGCCAAATTGGGGATTTTGGAGCAAAATCAAGGGGCTACGACAACGGATCAGACCCTACGAACACTTACAGGCAAGTGGTTAACTGTTGTGATCTCTAAATTGATGATAATCAATTCATATCATAGTGATGTGTAAACCAAAATTCGTTTTGGGGATAAATGCGTATAAAAATGGGGGTTTTGTTCATTTAGCTATTGAATGAGATTCAAAGTAAGAAATAGGTGTATTATATATCCCTAAGTAAAGATAAAATGAAATTTGAATATAATTTATGATTAACATGGAATCTTTATGAGTCCTTGGATGAAGAACGTGAATCTTGAATGACTTAGGGTTTAATTGATGAACACAAGATGTCAACCTGCCTAAATTTTTGACACAAACTTAAACGTATTCCATTTGAGTTGTACTTAGAATTATAGTGTTAACCATACATGTCTGGAAAGGTATTTCTCTTAGCTATCCAATGAACTTGGAATCAGATCAATCGGAGTTCTGTAGAGGGAGTAATCTACATTTTACTACAGGGTGTTTGATCTGTCAACATAGTAATATGCCAGAATTTTGACGTGACTTTAAACGTGTGAGTTTTGAATTATACTTCGCATTAGAGTGTGAACCATATATTACTGGAAATATATTTCTCTTATCTATCCAATGAACTTGGAATCAGGTCAATCGGAGTTCTGTAGAGGGAGAAATCGAAATTTTACTAGAGGGTGTTTAATCTGCCAGAAAATTTGAGATTTTTCTTTTTAAGCCTCAAATGTCTAAAATTTTATCGGGGAAATGTTTGGGACCTTGATGAAATATATTGATGGAATAATGATATGGAAGTAGGTCTATAATTGAGTGTTTAACTTTAATTTTGTGAGAGAGTTAAGGTGGAGATTCATAGGCTTGATTATGGCGTACTCTAATTCGAGATGATAAGAATATAATTACGGAAAAGCGTGAGCGAGCTTAAATTCGTTAGGTCAGTGGGTTAACAAGGGTAACTACTGAATTGATATAACAAGGGGTAACTAGGACCCTTAGAGTTATGTGAATGCTTGAATTAATACGAAAGTGAAATAAATTCGTAAAGCAAATAAGTACGGTGAATATTAGAGAGAAATATATTACGTACAAGTATGAAGAATTGGGTTGTGTAAATACCTACTGTTTTATAGGATTACTTGGGTTGTGAATGCCTATTGTGTGTTTCCTTGTGATAGGAACAAAGACTCGGGAAATATTAAGTTACGGGCTAAGTAAGTGAGTCCGGGGATAATGGTTGGGTGACACCAAGTTATTAAATTAATGGATGTGATAATTAATTTAATTAGAGTCGGATTGTAGACTCGGGGAGGTATTAAATTAATAAGTGTGTTAATTAATTTAATTAGAGTCGGATTGTAGACTCGGGGAGGTATTAAATTAATGGGTGTGTTAATTAATTTAATTAGAGTCGGACCACAGACTCGGGGAAAGTATTATATTAATTGAGGCGTGCATTAATTATATTAGAGTCGAACATAGACTCGGGAGGATCATAAATTATTAAGTGAGAAAATTAGCTACATTGAGTCGGGCCACAGACTCAGAAAATTTCAGGCAGTGTACGGGACTTGGAGTACACCGTAGAGTCGGGGTTTATATTATATATATACGGTGTAGTGATAGTATATATATATATATATATATATATATATATATATATATATATATATATATATATATACATGTATATTTGTGTGTGTTATTAAATTACAGGCAGTGTACGGGATTTTGAGTACACGGTAAAGTCGGAGTTTATATTATATATATACGGTGTCGTGATAGTATATATATACGTGTATTTATTGTGCGTGATACTAAATATCAGTGATTAGATATTTATTAAATTTATATACTCAAATGCTATCAAGGGAGGTTGCGCGATGTGGGTGAATCCCCTAGCTTGAGGAGTAGGGCGAGTATATCCCCAGGTCATAGCGTCCGGTATATATGGGTGAGGGATTTATCTCACTTTCAGGGAAGGAATATGACCGCCTCCACTTCGTTTATATTTTGGTCCAAGTTGGTGAGCGATTCCAACTTGGGGAAAACTAGGTTTTGTGAGCACACCTAGTGAGATAGCATTTTAGAGGGAATCATCCGGTGAGGGTATACTCGGAAGGATGGATACACGTATAATATATGTGTGGATGTTAGTAAAGGTACGTATAATATGGTAGTAAATATTATATGTAGGTGAATAATACAGTGTGTGATGTATTTACCTTATATAACTCGGGTTACAGTTATATGTTGTTAATTAATGAGAAATTAATTAAGTTATTCATTTGTGGGAATAATACACTGTGTGATGTATTTACTTTATATAACTTGTGAGACGGTTATATGCTACTATTGAAGAGGAATTAATTAAGTTAATTGTGATATAACTTATAATTCAAGAAATTATTATACTCGGGTTAGAGTAATATGGTAAGGGATGGTTATACTAGGACTAGTTGAACGGGGTAGTACAACTAGGTGGGGTTAGGGTAACCGGTAGGTGTGCACAATAGTGGAGGGGTGAGAATGTCCACAAGGAAGTGCGACACTAACTTAAATATGAAGCGCATTCATGCATTTTAAATTACTGCAGTTAATTCACTTGCTAAATATTTTCAAAATGTTTTGGGTTCTAACCCTTGCTATAAAAACTATTTTCAAAACCTTTTAGGTGTCCAGCCACAGGGACGCCAGGATTGATATTCTATTCCAGGGACATAGAGCTGCGGCATATGTGGATGCTAGAAGGATTTTGGATTAGACGCATCATTCATTCATTCCTAGAGTAGGAATCCTGTATCAGTCTCAGTTTTATTTAGGGCTTATAGCCCAGACTTTTCGGTACAGTTTTCAGGTGTAATTTATTCAGGTGTTGAATATTTGTATTGGATTATTTCTTTGGTGGCCGATGATTTATTCGACAAGTTGTGTAATTATGATTCAGTTTATTTTCACTCAGTTGTGTGAATGGTTTATATTTTAATTCCGCATGAACTGTTTTGGTTTAATTAAAAAAGTTAAAATTGGCACCAGCTTTTGGAATACTAGGTGGTTAGTAAGTCTTAAAAAGTTTTCGACAGTGATGCTAAGGATGATCCAACTGGGATTCTTGTTTTAATTTGGTATAGGACTGATCACCCCGTATTTTATTTGGCGGGGTGTCACATCTAGCTTCAATGATCCAATCACTGATTTGAGTAATGATTAAATGTGTTCTATTAATGAGGCTGACACCCTGACTAATGTTATGCAGTAGGATCACATGGACGCCAACCTTTAGATGAAGTTTGTGACTAGACAACCTATTGAAATTCAAGTTGTTCATGAACTCCACAGGGAGATGAATCTCTTTGTTGGTCGTTCTCGCTAATACTTTACAATTGGAGTCAGAACTTAGGTAAGTACACTCCTCTTGATCAATTTTGTTAAGAACAAACTTGTTTATATCATTGAACATATCATTAGTTGGTGTTAGAATTGCTGATGATCTCAAGTAATCTTTTCTCTTAATGTTCTCAACCAAATTAGGGAAGGTTCTTTCCATGAGTACTTCGACTAGATTCTTGGTATGTTGAAGTAGTAGATCATTTGAAATTTCAATCCATGTCTTATCCAATTCTTCATTGAAAGAAGTTTATACAATTATACCTTCTCCAATCCCAAGAACCTAATCTTAAAATTCAGATGTGTCTTCTATACACATATTTTGTTTTAGTACGAAGACTTTATAGTCCTTCCAAATTGGAGACATGTTTGGTGAAGATCGAACAATATCATGTCTTATTCCTCTTTGGATAATTGATAATGTTTGTCTGAAGTCTCCCCCGAGAAGAATAGTTTTTCCACTAAAAAGTTTATCATTTGATGTTGGGTCATTGAAACAGAGGATATCTCATAATGTTCGATCAACTGCTTCAAATGTATGATGATTAGGAGATTCATCCCAAATAATTAGTGACCATTTTTGAATCAGTTCAGAAAGGTTGGTGCCTTATCTTATGTCACATGTCAACAATTCACATATGTCAATCGGAATGGAAAATCGTGAATGTGTTGTTCTTCCACCCAGTAACAATAATTTTGCGATTCCAGAGGATGCAAGGGCCAAAACAATCTTACCTTCAAATCTTAATCATGTAGTGATAGTCTTGTATAAATACATTTTTCCTGTTCTTCTTGCGCCGTAAACAAAATACAATCCTCCCTTCTATTCATTAACTGAATCGATCACTTTGTTATAAACCAACAATTGATCTTGGTTTAATACCACACGTAGTCTTTAGTGTTCGTAAGCCATCTCAGCAATATCGTACGATGTCTCTTCACGAATCAATCTATTTCCCATATCCTTTAATAAAGATTAATTAGGAAGTGGTAAGGGTGGAAAATCTTTCAAAATTCTATTGTTACGATGCATAATTTGTTAAATTTTTTAAAGTGCATAACTTTGTAGCTGAGGTAGGATGTCCGTATACGATACGACCAATACAATCTTCTCTTACTCTTCTTTTCCACTCTTTGTAATTTTATTTCCATACCCATTTTGTTGGGAACTCGACATATGTAAGTTCACGTACATCCGAATGTTCAGAATTCATCCTCATACATTTAGTGAATATTGTTTCCTCGACATCGATTCTGTTGACAACAATGTCCAACCTTTCAAAAAATTTAAATGTTATATTTTTTTCATCTGGTAAGTGGAACGTTAATCTTTCGATACACTTCGATGTTGAATATCAAAATTAAATATCCTCCATACAGACTCACATGCAGATATGTACCTACAGTCAAGATATGATCTAATCTCATCAATACGTATAACATCATCGTTGCCCGTCATTTCATTTCTTGCAACATTTTTTTGCAATACAACCCTTGCTCTGTCAGCACTCTTGTTGACATACTTAAAGAGATACTTAGTAGATCCATACTTGGTACACAGCTCCACGTTAATGTGTGTGTCATAGGTAATGATCAAGCCTTTGTTATGAGGTACAACCAATCTATTATCGAGCTTAATTCCATATTTGTCAACAACAACACCATCATCTTTCCTTTTGTAAATAGGAAAACCTTTTTCATCTAAAGAGGTTTCTGACACAAATGGCTTCAAGAAAAATTTGGAGCAAATTCCTCTGGACATATATGGGGATTTACGATTTGCCTCACTACAAGGTCCGTGAATCATAAATTGGGAAACAACTTTAAAGGCAATAGGATCATCTCTTTCATTTGGTAATTCAGGTGATATAATCGAATCAATTTATGCCAATGTTCGAGGTTTATTGTTAGTATGCAGGAATAATATGATATGGGCATGTGGCAATCCTCTTTTTTGGAACACAATTATGTAAACAGCTTTTAAAAATTTAGAAATTAGATTATAATGAAGTTATTAAACCAAAAAATATGAATAAAAATTGTACTTACAGGCTAAGATGGTGCCACATTGCTTCTTTTTTTTCCAAATCTTTCATGAAATGATCAAGATTTATTTTAAAACATCTCGCAATAATGTCAGGGCAGCTTGTTGGTCAGGATTTAGTGATAAAAATTGGCAAATTTTCAACTACTTGGGGTTCGATGTGAAAGTGATGAATATGTCTGGGTTGTCAAACCATCTATAAATTTCCATAGCATCCTGGAAGCTTTGAGCCATATACCCTGGTCCCTTTGTGAAACTAGAGGGGAGAACAACGCTTTTACCAACAAATGTAGATATTGTATCTTTTATTGAGACTGTATCCTTAAGTCCTTTGTAAAGCCCAGAATGAAACTTAGTTTGATTTAGGCTTATCCATCATAGCCTTTCTTCCTCTATAAATGTGTAATCATCAACAATGTATTGTTGAAATAAACGTCCAAAAAGATGTAATAAATTTGATTCATTCCATCTTTGTTGTAATCTATAGGAATAGAACTCCTACATGGTGATGCAGTATCTCTTTTTATGACTATGCCTCGTATTATTTGCATAGGTAATGTCTACATGATATCCATCTTCACCATAGGGAAAAATGATTGGATATTGCGTTGCCATAAATTATGGATGTAACTCGCTTATACATTTCAATCCGATTGACTTATGATGAATGATAATGTCACACCTATAATTAGTATCCGAAAGGTCACTAACTATCAAACTAGAAACCTCAGAGGCTTGAGGCAAATTATAAACGGGGGCTCACCATGCCTTGTACCCAGTAACCGTATGCAGTTGTCTACAAAATTGGAATCTTTGAAACGATCATGGGATTTTCTAAAAACCTTTGCTAGTTAATTGCTTTCATAAAACATTTTTATCAGTCCTTCCACAATGAACGGGTAAATGTTAGTGTCAATGCTTGATGGTCGTATAGCTGATATATGATTCGAGACCTCATCTTCAGTATCGTAGATGTAGAATTGTGCAAATTTTGGTCGTTGGCCTTGAATAGGGAGTAAGGAACCAATTTTGTAATGATTATGTCCGCTTATTCGATATACGTATCGGCCACCACCATTATTGAATCTATTGTCAATTTTTTCTCCTATCGAGGTGAAAGCAAACATTGAGTTGTATGCACAGATATTGGTTCAAATTTTTTATGATCGTACACCTTCGTTATATAATAGTAAATCTACAAGGAACCACAGGGGGTTCCTTGGTCAGTGGTACTCTTATTTTCTCTTCTTGACAGCATAAGGAGACCTTAGGACATGATGTATTTTTTTGTTTTTCAGTGTGTTCCTCATACCACATAATAGCACCGTAAAAGCTACAATGCTTTGAAGGAGGATCGAGCGTCTAGTGGATAGAGTTGTTACCTATAATATATTGAGAAAAGGACTGTGAGTGTATCAATTTTTTTGCAACTTTTAAACCTAATAATTATGTATTCTTACTATTCATAAATGCGATTGATACTCTAGTCTTATAATATGGGCTAGCTAAATGACGTTTCCGTTTACCTATTGTAAAGCACCAAAAAATATATATATTTGGTTGTAAATATCAATGACTCATTTATAATTATATTTTATTTTTCACATTTTTAATTCATACCGGATATACGTAGTTGGGGATTGTTAACCATTCGATTGGGTAGGGCTTTTGAGGAATTTTCCTTCAGCAATGCATGTGTTGTCCACTCTAACGTGCAGCCACAATATACACCAACGATTGCGTTAGGTTCACAATTTGGTATTGAAATTTCTGTCGAAATGGAACCATCTGCATTAACATGGGATGTGGAAGAAATTGATTTTACATGTGTGCTATTCGGTATGGCTGAGTTACATTTATTGGATTACGTGAGTATGTTGAAGGTATAGTTTCTTACAAATTGGAAGAAGTTGAATATGAAGGCTTAATGTGGGTGTTTAATGGTTGATGAAGTGTTGAAGAGCGCATGAACCTCCTACGCATCCTAGCTAGTCTACATCGTTCAGTATATTCCATCTATTAAAAAGATTTATATGAATTAATATAATGATTTAGAGATAAGATTTTATACAAAAATGAATTTTGACCAATGTTTTTCACTAATCAACTATAAATGATGTACATATTGAAATTAACAAACAACTGACTTAACTACCAAATTAGTTAACATAAAGTACAATGCGTATAGCTTATCTACATAATAAAATGTAAAGACAATACAACAATACAAGATAAAACAATCGATTTTTATTATTTATGATGCTATATGAACTGCTATAAAATGATGACATCAAAATAAAACTAAAATAAAATAACTAAATTAATGATACATTTAAATTTTTCCCAAAAAAATAATTGCTTGCCATTAATTTAAGACAGTTCACGGTAAGTAAAAAAAGAAGCCGTTCGAGAGAACATGAGATATTCGATATAAATTGACAATCAGACTTTTAAGAGGGTCATACTTATTCAATTTGTAGAAGAGGATCTCAATGTGTTCGCTTTTTGGTTCTGTAACACCCCGTCTAATTAAAAACCGGGTAGCTACTCATTTATTAAATTAATACAAAATATTAAGTTGATTCAGTCTTAGAATCACTGTCGAAAAACATTTAATTAATTACTAGTCACCTAATATTTAAAAAGAGAGATTTCAAATTTTATTAATTAAGTTATCAAATAGCCAAGAATTAAATCATTAACCATCAATTGCATAAACAATCTCATGTGAATAACCAACGAAATGAAATCAACTGAGTCTGGAGTAAACACTCCAATAATAATAATGCCAGAGTAAATAAAGTCCCAATACAAGAGTCTGAATAAATAAACCAATAACAGAAATAATGATAGTCTGTAACTACAACCTCTAAATAAGAATGGGCGACATGCACTAAGTGATACAAATGACTCTGAACGAACCAAGGATAAATATGAAGGCATCTAATACCAATATCCTCTAGCTTCCATAGCAGCTACAGCACGTCATCAGATGGAACTCCTATGCTTGGCGTCCCTGTGGCTGGGCACCTAAAAATGTTTTTACAAAACAAAATAGATTTGCAGGAAAACGGGTCAGAGCCCGAGGTGAAAACAGTTTAAAAGTTTAGCAAGTGTTTAAATTACAATTAAACAACACATATTATAAACACATTAGTTGCGTACTCTCACATGAGTTTCTCACCTCTCAACTAATGTGCACGCCTAACGTATGCCCTTAACCCATCCTAGTTATGTCGCTAACTAACTAGTATGTACCACTTCCTCTTTCGCATTCTACCATAGGATGTCTTCTCTTAATATCTAGATAAGTTATATTCATAACCCATATTCTCATTCATCAAATTACTTATCTCAAGTGTTAATTAAATTCTCATTCTTAACCTATTCAAATATCTTAGTTATTCACATTTACTAAGCAACAATGAACCAGTCACAAGTACATAAGTATAACACACTCAGTACGTAAATACATATATGGCACCCCTAGGCTAAGTTGCGGTGCTCGCATACTCTGCTATCAAATTCATGTACATCACGTACGTAAGGATCACGTGTTCCGAATCACTCAGGAACCGTCTAAATACAAACCACACATATTATAGGCAAAGATAGTTCACATACCCGTGGGTCACGCACATACCTACGCTCTCATGGTCAGCTGACTTATCAACTCATAAATAAGTCATTCATAATCCTATGTCCTCAAGGTACCAATCTAAATCCCCCCGAAGGCACACAAAGATAAGATGGCCCTTTTCGAAAACTAACCTCCCGTGATAGCAAGTATGGTAGGTATGTCATACACATAATAAATCCATACACTAGGCATTCACACAACCTAAGTAATCATATTTTAATATAGGTATTCACACATTCCATCTAGTAAGTCTCGTACGTAGCAAGTTTACCCCGAACATCATACGTAATATATATTTAGCTTGACAACTCTCTCATCGTATCAATTTGAGTACTTAAACCTATCTCAAAAGGTTATTAGGTCTCCTGTTAATTTCTAATGTTATCTCAGTAACTTAAAGTCCCTCAATTACTGTTCTTATCCTTACATCATCATTAATTCCCATTATAGTTTCAATTCGAACGATTTTTAATCGTACCTCACTCGGTAGACCCTCATAAGCAATAGCATTCAATTCCATAAGGTAAACCATTTTTCCCAGCATCAACTAAGACCCTACTGACCTTAACTAAGTCCCATAATATCAATTTAAGCATCCTAAGAATCATCATCGGCCTTGGGATTTTCATCAAGCCTTAAGGGAAAACAATTTCCAAAAATCATAAGGGGTCGATCGATCGAAGAAAAGAGGTCGATCGATCGATATTCTTGAGTCTATCGATCGATCAAGCAGGTATCAGCCCAGATTTCTCTAAAACAGTTACGGGTTTCTTCCTTTTTACACCTCTAATTCTTCATTAAAACGTCCCAAACTCCCAAGAAAGTTCACTAATCATCCTATTAACATATCAACATCATTTCTAACATATTAGAATCATTAAACCCTTATGGATCATGAGTTTCTTGAATTAAAACACCAAATTTTAATAAAAAACCTATTTCTCCTAATTTCCTCAAGAACACTATATAATTCAATACAAATTTATTCTCTACCCATAAATCATAATTTCGTGGTTGCTATTATCTCCAACGTTAAACTACATGCAAGACCTACCTAGATAACGATTTCAATTCTTCAAATCCATTCAATTTTCATTATTCAAGGTTATTCTCCAATTCTAACCTAACATGGATGATATATGCGCTAAATTATTTCAAGTTAAATCACTTGCCTGGTAATGAAGATTCTGATCTGATGAAGTAGACGGTATGGGGATGATCCTTGCTTTCCGATCTATCCGGTGGTGGTGACGATGGTGCAAAAGTCTCTAAGTGGTGGTTCTCCATTGGAAACTTCCTTATCTTCCACTCTAATGGTCGTTTATGATTTTTGGGTGAGAAACCCTAAGGGACTCAAGTGTTGGCTGATATTAACTGTCTAAAATTCGTGGGTCACTATTCACCCAAAAATATAAATGACTAAAATACCCTCCCGGGTTGCCGATTATGCCTAAAAATTCCCCGGGACCCAAACTAAACCCCCGGCTAGTGTTTTCTGATTATCTCAAACCTTTCGAACACGTTGGCGCACTCAAAATGCTCACACAGATGACATGAAAATAAAATACTTTTAAATCAATTAAATTGGGTCCTGACACGACTGACACGCGCATCCCAACTTTATTACTGAAACTGTCGTATTTTTAACTCACGACAATTTTAATAAATTCAATAATCACATATTACCATAATCACTTAGTAATACTCAACAACATTATAATAATCAAATACTAACTCTCTTCTTACTAGCATTTAAATCCGAATTAATTTTCCAATTACTTATCCCAAATTAATTTAATAAATCTCATAATTAATAGCCAAAAAAATACGGGGTATTACATACTTCCCCCCTAATAATGGAATTTCGTCCCGAAATTTGAAAAAGTAAGGCATACCTAGAAAAATTAGGTATCCTCCATCACTCAAAACAAAATTCAAAATAAGGCTCAATCACTACAAGCCCCACTTCATAACAAGTTTGTTGAACATTCTCAATACTTTATTAGTTATAGGGTTACACATCAATAAATGCACCTCACGTTGTTCTCTTACTAAATAACATTCAAATAAGAATAGCCTATATATCATTGGCTGCATTATCTCAATATTATTGTGAGTCCTCCCCTCACTACGTATCAACCCTCATGTTTATCTAGACACAAAACTCCCATCTTGGGAGAAACCATAGAACATCTGACTACTCTTGTCCGTTCTTTGAATCTCTGTTCCCAGCGTTATGACTTTTACACAAGGGAAAGCCACTCACGACTGTTGGTGGTTATCTCATTTTAGTCATCGGACTATAACTCCTCACTGATCTAAAACTATGATAATCCGCTCAGCTCTAAACATATAGAGAAAGAATGATAAGGTTTATCCACACAAAACCTCAGTAAGCACCTTGTCCACTATGAATAGATACGGGTGCTTTCACCTAACTCTACCATTAGGTAATAGCTTCTCCCCATTATCACAATGCATCTCCCTTACTAGCTATACCCATTTGGAAATGAAATGATAGCAATGAATCTAAAATTGCTTTCATACAGTTCCACCAGTCGTCAATCACCTTGCGCCTACTCCTCGGGCTATCGGTGATACAACCTTCTCAGAAAGAAACGTTATCTCCACTACTTCCTAATACCCCACGTTGAATGTGGATTTCGGGGATCTCATCCTAGTTCTTAATAATACTACGTAGGACCACGTACCGGCGTGTTCACTATCTAATAGTGTAAATCACCCAAGGATATAACAATTTCTCTCCTTCTGGACAACTTGTCCCACATATTCGAAGGAACTCGCTACTTATCTATAAGTTGGCAACCCCTCGAGGAAATTTACCAACTTGACTCTTCCATCACTGGAATCGTCGATTTGATACAAAATTATCGAGTTGATCAACTTACCCCAATCTATCTACTACTTACTATACCCCTTTCAATGCCGAATTCTATGTATAATTCTTCCCGTTAAGTGATACTTAATAACTCTCTTCTTCTCTCGGCGTATACCAAAAGTTTCGACCCCTGCACTTTTCACCACGATGCGCGCTTCTGTAAAAAAAAATTCCTTATTGACATCATCACTCTATTTATGCGTAAGCCACTCTCAACATTCGATTGGGTGGAACTCCACTCCAAATTGTCCATAATAGTTAAATATTTACCTTCTCAAGAGATACCCCGTATTAAATGGCTTTCCACTGCCTTTTCACCAAATTCGGATGTGCTACTCTGATTGCACATGAGTATACTGATTATCACCTTCTCTTACGACGCTTAACCCATTCTACCACTTCCATTTCGTCATATTAATCCCATAAGTAATAATTTCACCCATCTATGTCTCTCCTTATGGCGATTACTACATTAGAAAACCAAGATGTCTACACCCCTTATAACCCGTGCATACGAGATTAAACATTATATACGCTTCATATGTACTCCAAACTCTTTATTGCCCCTGCATTTGCAACGTGTCTATACCACTTAGGAGTTCTCAATCACCCCTAAATTTGAAATCCTAAATCCTCCTTAACCTCATTGAATCCTTCAACCCGCCGTAATAAAACCAAAATTTTCCAGTACTTCCTCACCACACCACTGCCTCTACTGGTCTTATATCTTAATTTACCCTTTAACTTCCAGTTCTAACTACATACTTCCATAACGATTGAGGTACCCAAATCATGGATGAATGGCCAAACATCTCCTTACTACCAACCTTAGGCTAAGTTTCATGCGTGGGATGTCTTGCAAAGCGAAATACAAATAAGGAACCCCCTGATACACTACTTCCTAGCATTATCGGTCATCGGAATTTGTTAGGCCCTCGGTCCATAACACGTACCCCTATATTCCCATTTCTTGACAATCAAGTTACATCTCCTTCCGTAATTACACTTAAACAAGGAACTCCTTCTGAAAGATACTATCTCTTAACATTAATGGAAATCGCCTTCAATAAACATCATGCAAATATAATCGGGGTTCTCAAAATTCCATCCCCAGACTTACAACTATGAGTATTAACTCCCACGTCTCTAAAGGGTGATATAACAATGCATTCTTCTTATTACTACATCCTGAGCGTTAATTATAATAACCAGCTAAATCTTTTCTCTGAACGATAAACCAAATACACTCCGATTTATATCAATAAAGTCCCTACACAGACCGGGAACAAATATCTAACACCATTGTACTTTTCGAAGTCTCAACATGTGACACCCCGCCCAATTAAATATAGGGTGATCAGTCCTCTACCAATTCAAATAGGATATTCAGTTGGTTCATTCTGAGCATCACTGTCGAAAAACTTTTGAACATATTAATCACCTAATATAAAATTAAGCTAGGTGTCAAAACATTTTCAATTTAGTAAAACCAAGTAAATCCATTTCCATTAAATTTCAAAATATAAACCATTCACCACACATCGGAATGTAAATAAATATTGAACATTAATCAAGTACTGAAATAAATAAGACTGAGTAAAACTCTTAGTTCAAAGCTCCAAACCGTAAACTAAACTGAATACAATAACTCTGATGAAAGACTAGAAGTGGGCGACATATTCCCTAAATAAGAAATCTAGATGAAACTGAATGGAAAGGATAGATGCGTCTACTGCAAGGACCTACATCTTTCACAACAACTGCATCACGTCAAGCAATCCAAATCTCTAAATCCGATGTCCCTGTGGCTGAGCACCTGATATAATACATATATATAGCAAAAGAGAGAAGAAATACAAGAAACGGGTCAGATCTCGATGTGTAAAAATGATTTAGCAAGTATTTAAAACTGGTTCTTAAAACAAGTCTTATACGCATGTTAGTTATCAAACTCTCACATGATTTTCTCACCTCTCGTCTATTGTGCACGCCTAACGTACATCTAATCTCCCCCTAGTTATACCTCCCAGTCTAACTAGTCAGAAACCATACTAATACTAACTATGCTCACTAGTAGTTTTCCTGTATCGCCCATACAATACGCTATTCAGATAGTTTATCTCACATACTAAGTTTCATTATTCACTGTATGAATGGTTAATCTTTTATCCACTAAGATTATTTCATTTCTCAATTCCATTTTATCTACTATTATCATAAAGTAGAAAGTTAACCATGTACACTCATACATATATATAGTCTCATCATCCCTATATATATACACTAATCCTGCATCCTTAGGTTAAGACCACTTGGTGCAATGTAATGACTATTATTATTACCAAGTCTACTAATTTCACAAAGTAGAAATATTCACAAGTTCATATATATATATATATATATATATATATATATATATATATATATATATATATATATATATATATATATATAGTCACATTATCCCTATACATATATATATACTAATCCTGCACCCTCGGGCTAAGACCCATTAGTGCACCTATCCAGAACATCCGGTATCCCCGGGTTAGCACCCATTAATGCACCTATCATTAACAATTCAACACCCCCGGGTTATCACCCATTAGTGCGTCTAACAATAGAATCTTGCATCTTCTGGTTAGCACCCATTAATGCGCCTATCAATAATAATTTAGCACCCCCGGGTTATCACCCATTAGTGCGCCTAACAATAATCATCCTTGTACCCCTGGGTTATCACCCATTATTACACTTAACAAGAGAATTTCTGCACCCCCGAGTTATCACTCATTAGTGCGCTTAACTATAAGATTCTTGCACCCCCGGGTTATCACCCATTAGTGCTCTTAACAATAATATCACATAATAGGAATACACATATCCTATTATAATTTATAGGTATTTCTCCAACCTACATACATACTCCTCATACGTATTTTAACCTCATCACTATGTATAGTATAAATATTTAGATTACTATCTCTCTCATAATCTCCAAGGTATATTCTCTCTATACCGAAATAATTAAAGTACTAATTCTCACATACTTTTCCTGAAATTCTGTCCTATTTGAATTTACTATTTGGTAGTTTCTCTCACTCCAATAAATCAGCAAACTCAAAACTGGACTTTAAGAAAATTCCCAAAATTCACTACGGCGCTCGAACCAGAAGGGATGTCGCACGAACGACTTCCACATGTCGTTCGAACGACTTCGCGTGAGATCCCTATCTCGCGCGAACGACTTCGCGCAAGATCGCGCGAGATGTCCATGTTCGTCTTCTTGCCCAGATTTTAGCATTTTTCACCATTTTTGAACCAAAAAAAAACCTCTAAGATTCAACACCCAATGCCTCATCATCAATACCCATCAACACCTAATAGGTTATAGATCATTCTTAACATCCTAGGATCATTAATTCGTCCTTAATCATCATAATTGTATAAAATCCCCAAATTAATTCATATGAACCCTAGTTTCTAAATTTTCAATCAAAGAACCTAACCAACCAAGATTCATTCATCAATATATAATTCAATTCCGTGATTAATCCTCTACATACATGAAGGACTTTAAACTACTAATTAAACCAATCCTTAATCATAATTTAAATCATCAATTTTCACCCAATTCATATGTAAATCATGATTAATTTTACCTACTCTAACATGAGTATGATTATTGCTAAAAGAAAGCAAGTAATAAACACTTGCCTCGAATATGACGATCTGATCCATTGGTGATGTTGGTATATACGCGTTCCTCTCTTCTCGATCTACGCGTTGGTGGTCTCGATTGTGCAAGGTGGTGTTATCTTGGCCCTTTTCTCTTGGAGTTTGGCTCTCCCTCACACCCTCTATGGTCGTTCTTTCCTTCTTGTGACTCTCAACCCTAAAAGACTTTTCTTGGCTGATAAAATAACTCTCAATTTTCGTCCATTAATTAAACCCAAAAATACAATTTACCATAATGCCCTCTCGGGAAGCTGGTTAGGCCTAAAATTGCCCCGGGACCCAAACTAAACACCCGGGTATACTATTTTGACTATCTCGACCCTTACGGACTCAACGGTGCACTTGAAATGACCATACGAGTTAATAAAAATAAATTCTCTTTTTATTCTATTCAATTAGTCCCGACACGACTCACACGTGTGTCAGACTTAAATTACCAAACTGCCGTATTTCTCACTTCTGACAATTTATCAAGTATTATAATTCCATATTACATATCACATGGTAATATTCAATAATTCTCAACAATAAGTATTAACCCTTGGCACGCTAGTTAATAATTAGTTTAATCCGGATTAATAACAAATTAATTGCTCACATTTTAATTTAATTAATCCAACAACAATAATTAATCGCATACTTATTTCCATAATAATAATTAATCACATAATTATTTAAATCATCACAAATACGGGGTGTTACACAACAATATATATATATATATATATATATATATATATATATATATATATATATATATATATATATATATATACACATAATCGCGATCCCGGCCCTCCCAGATGGGGCCTCGCCAGAACAAAACATTCTACACCAAGGTATTAACCCCGATAAACTTGCAATATCCGCACGCTATCTGTATAAGCATATTATAAAATCATAATTAGGATAATATCATACTCGTATAACACAACACTAAAACGAGTAATTTCAATAAAGCATATACCACTATCAATATACTCATTCATCCTCCGCGGATAACACTAAAGGTAACCCCATTATACCAGGGGGAAAAATATCCACATAAATAATAGCATTGACGAGATACTCACGAAACTCGACTCTCATGCGAATATAGCAGTAATAAAAATGTAGTAACTCGTTCCTGACACATCCAACACGCAACATCATCTGAGGATATAACTCATACTTTTATCTTGTCAATTGCCCCGGCTGCTCAAATGGTTCCTGAACTTAACACACCTGTCCTCACCAAACCGAAAATTTTAATAACTATTCCCCTTGCTAGGCACCATACCCTTATCCCTATACTTGCTTCGGGAAACATTTATAACGCACGGGTTTTACTCCCCACAAAATACCTTTACACATACTCCACTTATCTCCGATCACACTGACCATGTTAAGGTGGTCCTTATCTCGAACGTTGGTAGTCTCGACTCTGATGACTACCTCCGTTATTCCCTTAGCTTTGATGGCCCTAAGGAACATGCTACTAGTTTTCACATCTCTTACTGAAATCACCATCGCTCGGTAATAATTCAGCTATCTGAATCATTTTAACGGATCCCCCGATGGGTCTCCCCCTTGTCGTGCTTCTCCAACACCGTTTCCCCCAGTCTTACTTTATATAAATTCTTTGATTCTTGTATCTCCCCACACAAGGAATCGTTTACCCCATATTAACAAAACGCGATGTTATTTCCATCTGCATTGACCATCCAAGCAGAATTTCCCAGAAGTGCTAACAATTCTTCTTGTATGTAAATTCTCCCTTTAATGTCCTCTTCTCCATATCACGTACCTCATCCGATGTAAGGTTCGCTAAATAATTAAATTTCTTCTCACAAAGTGACCTCTGTCTGACCCTCTTGTGTGAGTTCAGAACAACATTCGCATCTCACCGTAAACATCTGATGAAAGAACTTATGGTCAAACCATAAGTATACGCCTTCTCTTGACAAAAAATTCCACTTCTAAGTGTGGTGGTTGCCTCTCACCATTGAAACTTCTCTCTTACGATCCAAGGAAAAAAATTTACCCCAAATTTTCACTCCCGATTAGCCATACTCCGACATATGCCCAAGCCTTTGGATATTTTACGTTCGTTGGCTAGCACACGCCATCTCCGCGTTTCTAGTATTTCCACTGCAGGTTCTTTTAAATGTTTCATCTGACTCTCTCCCAATCCAACCCTGCTGGGTGAGTCTAATTTGACCCCAATTTCTACTATATTTATACCTGGAAGTCACAAGTCGCGCCTTAGCCGTATTTACCATCCTGGACTTCCATGCCATAATATGGGTGACTTCAACTACAGTCATCCTTCTTTAATAAATCAAATAACCTCAACTGATCTTTGCCTCTTGATGTCCACCCAACTGTCTTCGCCTGACGTACTGTATTGTTCGACACACGAACACACCCGAATGCAAATAAGATTCACTATCATACACATCATAGCAGGAGAACGAAATCTCACCAAAGAAATCAACAATCCTAAACATAGGGCTCTATATCAAAGAAAGCTACGCTGGAAGCATAATAAGTCGCACAGATCCTAAAGGACACTAGTACCTGATGCTCTGATACCACATGTAACACCCCGTCTAATTAAATACCGGGTAGCTACTCCTTTATTAAATTAATATAGAATATCAAGTTGGTTCAGTCTTAGCATCACTGTCGAAAAACATTTAATTAATTACTAGCCACCTAATATTTAAAAAGAGAGATGTCAAATTTTATTAATTAAGTTATCAAATAGCCAAGAATTAAATCATTAACCATCAATCGCATAAATAATCTCATGTGAATAACCAACTAAATGAAATCAACTGAGTCTGGAGTAAACACTTCAATAATAAAAATGCCAGAGTAAATAAAGTCCCAATACAAGCGTCTGAATAAATAAACCAATAACTGAAATAATGATAGTCTGTAACTACAACCTCTAAATAAGAATGGGCGACATGCCCTAACTGATACAAATGACTCTGAAGGAACCAAGGATAAATATGAAGGCATCTAATACCAATATCCTGTAGCTTCCACAGCAGCTACAGCACGTCATCAGATGGAACTCCTATGCTTGGCGTCCCTGTGGCTGGGCACCTAAAAATGTTTTTACAAAACAAGATAGATTTGGAGGAAAACGGGTCACAGCCCGAGGTGAAAACAGTTTAAAATTTTACCAAGTGTTTAAATTACAATTAAACAACACATATTATAAACACGTTAGTTGCGTACTCTCACATGAGTTTCTCACCTCTCAACTAATGTGCACGCCTAACGTATGCCCTTAACTCATCCTAGTTATGTCGCTAACTAACTAGTCTGTACCACTTCCTCTTTCGCATTCTACCATAGGATGTCTACTCTTAATATCCAGATAAGTTATATTCATAACCCATATTCAAATTCATTAAATTACTTATCTCAAGTCTTAATTAAATTCTCATTCTTAACCCATTCAAATATCTTAGTTATTCGCATTTACTAAGCAAGAATGAACCAGTCATAAGTACATAAGTATAACACTCTCAATACATAAATACATATATGGCACCCCTAGGCTAAGTTGCGGTGCTCGCATACTCTGCTATCAAATTCATGTACATCACGTACATAAGGATCATGTATACCAAATCACTCAGGAACCGCCTAAATACAAATCACACATATTGGAGGCGAAGATTGTTCACATACCCGTGGGTCACGCACATACCTACGCTCACATGGTCAGCTGACTTATCAACTCACAAATAAGTCATTCGCAGTCCTATATCCTCAAGGCACCAATCTAAATCCCCCCGAAGGCACACAAAGATAAGATGGCCCTTTTTCGAAAACTAACCTCCCGTGATAGCAAGTATGGTAGGTATGTCATACACATAAGAAATTCGTACACTAGGCATTCACACAACCTAAGTAATCATATTTCAATATAGGTATTCACACATTCCATCTAGTAAGTCTCGTACGTAGCTAGTTTACCCCGAACATCATACGTAATATATATTTAGCTTGATAACTCTCTCATCGTATCAATTTGAGTACTTAAACCTATCTCAAAAGGTTATTAGGTCTCCTATTAGTTTCTAATGTTATCTCAGTAACTTAAAGTCCCTCCGTTACTGTTCTTATCCTTACATCAGCATTAATTCCCATTATAGTTTCAATTCGAACGATTTTTAATCGTACCTCACTCGGTAGACCCTCGTAAGCAATAGCATTCAATTCCATAAGGTAAACCTTTTTTCCCGGCATCAACTAAGACCCTACTGACCTTAACTAAGTCCCATAATATCATTTTAAACATCCTAAGAATCATCATCGACCTTGGGATTTTCATTAAGCCTTAAGGGAAAACAATTGCCAAAAATCATAAGGGGTCGATCGATCGAAGAAAAGAGGTCAATTGATCGATCGTCGATCGATCGACATTCTTGAGTCGCTCGATCGATCAAGTAGGTATCAGCCCAGATTTCTCTTAAACAGTTACGGGTTTCTTCCTTTTTACACCTCTAATTCTTCATTAAAACGTCCCAAACTCCCAAGAAAGTTCACTAATCATCCTATTAACATATCAACATCATCTCTAACGTATTAGAATCATTAAACCCTTATGGATAATGAGTTTCTAGGATTAAAACACCCAATTTTCATAAAAACGCTATTTCTCCTAATTTCCTCAAGAACACTATATAATTCAATAAAAATTTATTATTCTCTACCCATAAATCATAATTTTGTGGCTGCTATTATCTCCAACATTAAACTACATGCAAGACCTACCCAGATTACGATTTCAATTCTTCAAATCCATTCAATTTTCATTATTCAAGGTTATTCTCCAATTCTAACCTAACATGGATGATATATGCGCTAAATTATTGCAAGTTAAATAATTTGCCTGGTAATGAAGATTCTGATCCGATGAAGTAGACGGTATGGGGATGATCCTTGCTTTCCGATCTATCCGGTGGTGGTGACGGTGGTGTAAAAGTCTCCAAGTGGTGGTTCTCCATTGGAAACTTCCTTCTCTTCCACTCTAATGGTCGTTTATGATTTTTAGTTGAGAAACCCTAAGGGACTCAAGTGTTGGCTGATATTAACTGTCTAAAATTCGTGGGTCACGATTCACCCAAAAATATGAATGACTAAAATACCCTCCCGTGTTGCCGGTTATGCCTAAAAATGCCCCAGGACCCAAACTAAACCCCCGGCTAGTGTTTTCTGACTATCTCGAACCTTACGAACACGTTGGCGCACTCAAAATGCTCATACGGATGACATAAAAATAAAATACTTTTAAATCCTTTAAATTGGGTCCTGACACGACTGACACGCATGTCCCAACTTAATTACCGAAACTACCTTATTTTCAACTCACGACAATTTTAATTAATTCAGTAATCACATATTACCATAATCACTGAGTAATATTCAAAAACATTATAATAATCAAATACTAACTCTCATCTCACTAGCATTTAAATCCGGATTAATTTTCCAATTACTTATCCCAAATTAATTTAATAAATCTCATAATTAAAAGCAAAAAAAATACGGGGTATTACAGATTCGTGCATTTAGAAAAATATCCTAAGACCTAAACACACTTTAGTGGCAAAGCCCTTTGAAGCTGATCAGAATGATTGTACAATATTGACTCTTGTGGTAATGCCAATTGAGACTTCATTGAGGTAAAATAGAACCAACTCTAACTGCCAATTCATTCACCTGAGAAGTGGCCATATGGGGATGCTCATTGATGACTTAAAAGCTTAATTTCAAATTACGCAGTTGATGCAGGGTGGACTGAAGAGACATTAAGAGAGGATATTTTTGCATTACATCAATATCGATACATACCCTAACTTAACTAGTGAATAGGTTAAGTGAAAGATGTAGAAGACCTACATTAACTTGAGCAATCGTTGGATGTTTGTTAGCTCAAATGTTAGTTTTACATAAAAATTAAAATTCATAAATTTATTTTAGGTTTGATTATCAAAAATTCAAAAACCAGAAAATTCAAAAATTACAAAGCATAATATATCAGAACAGATTTAGTAAAATCAGATTGTATATATTGTGCCAAAATTAGAATACATTTGATTGGATTTTTGAACCTATAAAATCATAGTGTATATACTGTTCCAAAATCAGAATATATCTGAGTGGATTTTGGAATGTGTAAAACTTTTATACTTGTCCAAACATTTACAACATGATCTCCTAAATGTAGGCCTGGGAAATAATTGTGACACGCCGCCTAATTAAATATCGGTTGATCAGCCCTTTTAATAAATTAAATCAAAGTGTCCAGTTGGTTCATTCTTAGCATCACTGTCGAAAAATAAATTCTCTTTATTAATCACCTAATAATTAATTAGGCTAAGTGTCAAAACATTAAATGTTTAGATTAAGTCCGATTGTTATGATTTAATATACGAAACCACCTTTATGAGCACGGATAATAACAATGAATACCAAGACATCCAAAACAGGCTAGATTAATCAATCCAAAAAAAATATCCCAAATCGATGGACAATGAAATAATTACAACAATCCCAACTAAAACTGAATACTTAAATAATAAAGAGTACAAGTCTCTTTCTGAACTAAATAAAACTATAAATGGGCGACAGATTCCCCATCTAAAATGACTAGGTGAAGAGATGAGATGACAAGGATGAAGTCGTCTATATGAAAAGACCTGCAACTCCCACACTAGCTGCGGCACGTCAACAATCCCAAGATCTAAATCTGACGCCCCTGTGGTTGGGCACCTGTAATACATATAGATATATACAAGAGAAAGAAGAGATGACAGGAAACGGATCAGAGAACCAATGTAAAATATCTTTAAATTAGTTTAGCAAGTATTTAAAATACTTACCAGTTGATATAACATACATGTCAGTACCTTGACACTCACTTGGGAATTCTCACCCCTCAACTAGTGTGCACACCTAACGTATGTGACACCCCGACTAATTAAATACCGGGTAGCTACTCCTTTATTAAATTAAATCAAAATGCCAAGTTGGTTCAGTTAATATCATCACTGTCGAAAATATTTTTAATAATTACTAAGCACCTAGTATTTAAAAGTAAGATGTCAAATTTTACATTAAGTCTGATTAATAAGCAGTAAGTGAGATATAAAAGAATAACATAACCATACACCATAAAGTCTCAACGAAGTAACCAACAAACATTAATGAGTCCAGAGGAAAAACTCCTCACAATAATCCCACAACTGAAATAAATAAAACAGTGTATCCTGAATTAATTACATGCCAAAAATCTGAATAACTGATATGAAATGTCTCTAAAAGAAATGGGCGACATGCCCTACAAGTGATGGAACTGAATATGGAGTCAAAACCAAAAGAAGCGTCTACTAGCAAGGCCCTGTAACTTCCACAACAGCTACAACCCGTCACCTGAATGGAAATACTATGCATGGTGTCCTTGTGGCTGGGCACCTAAAAGGTTTTTACAAAAAAATAGATTTGAAAGCAAATGGGTCAGAGCCCGAAAGTGGAGAGTATTTTAAAAACAGCAAGTGCTTTAATAACATTAAAACAATGAATGCAAAATACATGTTAGGACGTGATCTCACATGAAATACTCACCTCTCGTCTAACTGTGCACTCCTAATGTTCTCGTATTCATTCAAGTGTTTCTCATATCTATCTAGTTCAAAAGAGTTTCTAACATATCTACTCGGTTCACGCTTTAATTCCAACCTTAACAATTAAATAGAGAGTTCTACTTTAATTCTCGGATTCCCAATTATTAACAAAACCATTTACTGGTATATATCCCCTTTTTATCTTTTCATAACGTTACAATAATCATACTCACAATTAAACATGACAATTCCTTTCAATTAACCGTATATTATTCTCAACATAAATATACAATACTAGCACCTCGAGACTAAGCTGCGGTGCACACATACTCTGCTATCCATCCCGGTACATCACGTACATAAGGATCACGAATTCCGAATCTCTCAGGAATCGTTCTCAGATAATAGCAAATCACAAACAATGGAGGCGAACACAGTCACATCACATGGGTCACGCACATACCTACGCTCCCATGATCAGCAGACTTATTAACATCTCAATAAGTCCTTCTCTGACCTATGTCCTCGAGGTACCAATCTATATCCCCCCGTAGGCACACAAAGATTAGATGGTCCTAAACGAACGCAAACCTCCCGTGATAGAAAGTATGGTAGGTATGTCATACACATAAGTTATATACTAAGCATTCACACATCTTAGATGTCTCAATATTAATAAAGGTATATTCTACATCCTTATACCATTATTCCAATTTTATACATTTTAAGTCTTCCGATAATATATAATGTAGATTGTCGACACATCTCACGTCATAGTTTCTTGTACTTAAAACCTATCTCAAAGGGATTATTAAGTTTCCTATTATTCCCACATATAACATCATTATTCTTAAGGTCCTTACTTCTGCCACAAACCTCATTTACTCAAATTATTCAAATTTACTCTTTTAACCCTAATATTATCTCACTCATCGAATTTCATTAGATTTTAGAATAATTCCTCAAATTGAATTCTAATTAAGGTCCAAATTTTATAACCATACCTACTGGTCTTCCTTAAGTCTAAGGATATTCATAAAGTCTCCAATAATAATTTTCTAAGGGTTAACATCATTAAAATTGAACCAGGGAAAATTTTACTCATTCTGGGAAGGTCGATCGATCGACCTTGAACATCGATCGATCGATGGTGGTCGATCGATCGACTGATGAATGTCGATCGATCGATTGCACCAGATAGGCTACGGACTGCTTCGTTTTGCAGTCCTCAAATCGTCCCAAAAATTCATTACAATGCATGAAACTTCATTCTAACGTTATAATATCATCAAATAATCATCCTACAACATTGTTAACGTTCTAAAACTAATTAATCATCACCCAAAGGCCTTATTTAGATCAAAACATCCTCAAGAACCCTAGTTTTCTATTTCTTTCAAGAACAACAATAATTCTCTTCTTTAATCCGTTTTTAGATCATCAAGTATTATGTTTTGGATTCATAATTCGTCCAGAATATGTCTACATGCAATTCCTAACATGGTTTATAGTTTTAATCCTCAAATTCATGGGTCTATATCAATCTTCCAAGACAAAATTCGATAATTACACTAAACATGGAAGAACACATTCATTGAATCAACTGTAAATAAATCACTTGCCTTATGTTCTTCAGATTTTTGTTGTTGGTTGAAGAAGGTTGAATTGCTTTCTATCTCTCTGCAGAATTCTCCTCTCTCTTTCTCTCTCTACAAGTTCTTCTCCAAGATGACAATGGTGGTTTAGAAGTTGCCTTAGGAACCTCTTAAAATTTCTTCCAATAACTCCCGTAGCCCATTAAGTCATTTAGTGTTGTTAGTGGGTTTAGTGGGTAAAGACTAAATCAGATTTTAACTTCTAATTTTCGTGGGTTTTAATTTCCAAAATTTCGAAATTACCAAACTACCCTTTTGGGTTGCCGGTATGGCCTAAAAATGCCCCGGGACCCAAACTAAACCCCCGGCTAGTGTTTTCTGACTATTTCGACCCTTCCGGACTCGTTAACGCACTCAAAATGACCATACGGTTGATAAAAATAAAATTCACTTTTTAATTCAAATAATTACATTCCTGACGCGACTATCACGTGCGTCCCAACTAAATTTTCCAAATTGTCGTATTTCAGCCTCGCGACAATTTCAATATTTTCAATATTCATATATTGTCATATATACACATTATAATCAAATACCAACTCACATCTCGTTAGTATTTTATCCGGATTAATTCTCAATTAATTCACATTTAATTTAATTAATCCCATAAATAAATATCGATAAAAATGCGGGGTATTACAACGTACTACTGAATTAATCTAGATAAGCTAACCCAGTTACCTAGTCTAACCCAATCTCCCTTACCAATCCTAATTCACGTGATCGTATGACTATAGTTTTTATATGATAACCTCTTATTATGAATTTACCAAGCCAATTATGTACATCTCAATACAGCCTTAAGTTCTCAACCACTTAATCTATTTAATATTAATTATTCAATTTTATCTACTTACAAGCACAGTAAATGAATAACATTGCGGTTGGATTAACATTTAAAAAGGAAAAAGATTCGAATTTCAGGAGGAGACGATCGAACGATGGGAATGGTCAATCGATCAATCCAGTCGATTGATTGACATTCTTGAGTCGATCGATCGATCAAGCAGGTATTGGCCCAGATTCTGTAATTCTTTGCCTACCGGTTCCTTCCATTTTAATCATCTAAACCTCCATTAAAATGTCCCAAACTCCCAACCAAACATCACCAACATCATATAAATAGGTATGGATGATTTCTAATGTAAAACTTTCATTAACTCTCCAAGAATCATCATTAAATGGGTTTAAATCGATGATTTGGTCTCTAACTGTAGTTTACTATATTAATTCAAGAATCCCCAGTATATTTCCAGATTTCCTCCTCTAATCATCATTCAAATTCGTTATAAATACTCTACATATGATAAGAAAAGCAGCCTAATATGATTTCCATTCAACATATGAATTACAATTTCATTAATTCTCCATAGAAACTTTTAATTATCTTTCCTACTCTAACATGGATGAAATATCAACTCAAGAACAGAAAGATAGATACTTGCCTGGAAATCAAAGGTCTGAGTTGTAGAAGATCATGGTTATATATACGCTCCTCGTTCTCTAATCTACGCGTTGGTGGTGGAATTGATGGAAACGGTGTGGAATTGATGGTTCTCCCCCTTAGAAACCTTCTCTCTTCTCCCTTCCTTAGCCTCTCTGCAACTCAAATGTTTCTAACCCTTGAAGACTCTATCTCCCATCAGATATAACTTTACGATTTTCGTCATTAATTAGGGCTAAAATTGGAAATTACCAAAATGCCCTCTTGGGTTGTCAGTTAGGCCTAAAAATTTCCCGAGACCCAAACTAAACTCCCGGGTATACTTTTCTGACTATCTCGACCCTTCTGAACATATTGGCGCACTCCAAATGACCATACGGTGAACTTAGAATTAATTTAATTTATATCCCATTAATTTAGTCCCGACGCGACTGACACGCCTATCCCGACTTAATTTCTATAACTGTCATGTTATTCACTCGCAACAATTTTAATAAATTCAATATCATATATTACGTTACTCATTAAGTAATATTGAACACAATTCTCACCAATAATTACTAACTCTCGTCACGCTAGTAAATATTCAATTTAAAATCCGGATTAATATTAAATTAATTTATCCCAATTAAATTTAACTAATCCCATAATTAAAGGCTATAAAAATACGGGGTATTACATACTTCCCCCCTAATAACGGAATTTTATCCCGAAATTCATAAAATAAGGCATACCTAGTAAAAATAATTTCGGATACTTTTCGCGCATATCTGCCTCGCGCTCCCAAGTGGACTCCTCTACGTTATGATGCTCCCACTAAACCCATATGCGTGGGACTACCTTCGACCTCAATCTCCACTTGCTATGGTATGGGATAGCCACTGGTCTCTCCTCATAAGAACTGTCAGGTTGTAACTCAATCTCCTCTATCGCAATGTGAGTGTGGGCCATATCATCCCGAAGAAATCGCCTCAATGACTCATTGTGGAATATATCATGAATACGATGCAAGTGCTCCGACAACCCAAGTCTGTATGTTACCGGTCAGATCCTCTCAACAATGGGGAATGGTCCTACGTATCTCGGAGCCAATTTCCCTTTCTTCTAGAACCTTATCACTCTTTTCATAGTAGACACTCGCAGTAATACTTGGCCCCCCACGCTAAACTCCTTAAAGAATCGCTTTGCATCGGCGTAGCTTTTCTGCCTGTCCTGGGCTACCCGAATGCAACTCCTAATTAACTCAATCCTTGCTGACGTGTCCTTAATCACCTCTGGGCCCAGTAACCTCTTGTCCCCCACCTCTGGCCAACAAGTAGGAGAACGACAAGGTCTGCCGTACAACGCGTCAAATGGGGCAATGCCAATCGTAAACTGGTAAGAGTTATTATAAGATAACTCCACCAGTGGGAGGTACTGCTCCCAACTCCCTCCAAAATCAAGGACACACATGCGTAACATATCCTCCAGCATCTGATTAGTACGCTCAGTCTGCCCATCTGTCTGCGGGTGATAAGACATACTCAACCGCAACTCAGTACCCATAGCCTCCTGAAAGCTCTCCCAGAAGCGTGACACAAAAATTGTCTTTGTCGAACATGATATCTAGGGGCACCCTATGAAACCTCACTATCTCAGCAATAAATAACCAGGCATACTGTCCCATAGTGTATGTTTTATAAAAAATTTTATTGATGGTCTCGTGATGATCCATTATTTTTTATTGATGATACTATATTAGTATGTTTTATAAAAAATTTAGTGATCTTTATTTCAAGTTAATGCTTACGTCTCGATCCTCCCGAGTACGTCACCTTTAATCCACCTTGTGCCTTATTAAACATAGAACCCATATCCAGGATGTTACAAACTTGTCTCTGAAGAAGAAAATAAAAAGGAACGGGGGAAAACAAAATCTAAACCCTCTCATGAACAAAGAACAAAATAACTACTTTGGAGTTCAACTCAGCTAAAGAATCAACAAACAACATATGACTCGACTTTGACCTATTCCATGAAGCAATTAATGGAGACCATGATGCATTCATGCCCGTTTGAAGCTTTGAGAGTAACCTTCTATATGAAATCTATGCCCAAAGTAAAGAAGGGCCATGGAGCGATCTTCTTGTACAACTCTCGGGGAGGCAAGTGCTGAAGGTTGGTAAACTGTTGGCATTTGAGTCATCTCTGAACATAAGTATTGCAGTCTTGGACCATGGTGGTCCAGTAGTACCCTTGATGGATGATTTTCTTAGTAATCATGTGACCATTCGTGTAGGGACCACATTTCCCATCGTGGATTTTCTACAGCATTTCTTTAATTCCATCCCCTATTATGCAATGTAGGTGGGTCCCATCGAAGTTTCTCTTGAAAAATGCTTTGTCATAAATGAAGTCCTCAGCATCCAGTTTGGAAGGGTGCACGGACTTTCTTATTCGTATCTCGAGGATACCTACCATGTTTGATAAGGTGCCAAATTTCTAGTACCAAAATCCTTCCATGTCTGCATCTTCCTCCATAATAAGCTCGATATGGTAGAAGTGAGTGGGTGCAATTTGTTTCTGTACTAAAAAAGGGACCATTATTATTCCCTCAGGCATGTCGTCCATGGAGGATAAGGTTTCTAATGCACCGGTTAGGATATTTTTCTAGCGAGGAAGGCAACCGAAGGTGACATCTTTGAATTGGGAGGCAATCTCTTCTAGATGAGCGTGGAAGGGTTGGAGCTTCTCATATTTGACTTTCCACATCCTAAGAATTTATCCAATAATGAGGGAAGCATCTCCATATACATCCATGTGTTTGATTCCTTTCTCGAGGGTGATCTTGACCCTTATGGTGCATGCCTCGTATTTTGTCATATTATTAGTGCAAGGGAAATCCAACTCAATGGAAATGGGGTGTGAGAGTCATTGGGAGTAATTAGGAGTATCCCAATACCATGCCCTTTCTTATTAGGAGCTCCGTAAAAGAACATCTGCCACCTGATGTCCTCCTGAGAGGTGCAGAGGATTTCCTCATCCGAAAATTTGGAGACCCAAACTTTGGTTCCTTCCATGGGATGGTTGGCAAGATAATTGGAGATGGCCTTCCCCTTCATAGCTTTTTGCGTGACGTATACAATGTCAAACTCGACTAGTAACATTAACCAACTAGACATTCAGCTAGACAAAGCGATTTCTCTTGCAGGTATTTTATAGGATTAATTCAGGATATTAGTCTGATGGGGAATGCAAACATGTAGTGCCATAGTTTTTGCATAACCAGGGAGACACATGCCTTCTCTAAGGTAGTGTAGTTGACTTCTTACCCAACTAGATTTCAAATAGCGTATTAGAGTGCTCTCTCCTTACAAGATTTTCTCAATGTATTGGGCCAGCAAAGCCCCTGCTACAGTATCAGTGATAGTCAAGTTATGAGGAGGGAGAGACCTGGCTGCGGAGGCATGAGCACCGGAGGTCGGGTGAGGTATCATTTAATCTGATCAAAGGCTTCTTGGAGTGCCTCATTCCAAACTTTAATTGAATCCTTTCAGAGAATTTAAGAAATGGGTTCGTAGATAGAGGTCATCTAGCTAATGAACTGATTGATGTATTGCAGCTTACCCAGGAATCCTCACACTTCTTTCTCCATCCGAGGTGGTGGAATCTCGAGTATGGATTTTAATTTGGTAGGGTCAGCCCCAATCCCTTTTCTCACTGACTATAAACCTGAGGAGATTTCTTTTAGTGATGCCACAGATAAAATTTTGTGGGTTAAGTCACATCTGGTACTTTCGCAATTGCTCAAAAAAATTCCTCAGGTCAGGAATGTGACCTTCTCGGGTATTAAACTTGATGATCAAGTCATATACATAGACCTCGACTTCTTTATGGATGACGTCGTGAAGGATTGTTATGGCAGCCCTTTGGTAAGTAGCCCCAACATTCTTAAGCCCAGATGGCATGACTGTGTAGCAGAAGATTCCCCATGGGGTGATAAAGGCAGTCTTCTCCTAGTGGTCAGGATGCATTTTAATTTGATTATCATCGAAAAATTATTGATAAATGACTTGAGAGCATGGTTGGCCATGTTATCTACAATCATGTCCATATTGGGCAGAGGGTAATCATATTTCGAATATGCCTTGTTCAAATCTTGATTCGATGCACAGGCGGACCTTCCTTCCTGATTTTGGCACGAGGATGATGTTTACAATCCATGTCGGGTATTTGACTATGTGAATGAATCATATATTCAATTGTTTCACCACTTCTTCTTTGACCTTGAGGGACTATTATATTCGGAGCTTCCTTAGTTTTTACTCTTTGGGAATGCGGGGATCTCATGTTGAGCTATCTATGGATAAATACCGGGAATGTCATTGTAGGACCATACGAAGACAGCCACGAACTCTTTCAGAAGCTCTTAGAATTGCGCCCAATCATGTTGATCGAGGGTAGACACTATCCTATTCTCGCGCAGATGGCTACTAGAATCGATATTGATAACAACAGTCTCATCATCATTAGCTTGAATATGATTATGCTTTTTATTTTTTTCCTCATTGAGATCAATTAAGATATGTTCATTTACTAAATCATCATCATCAAAAGTTTGATTAGAATCTAGGCAATTAATGTAAGGCATAATAAGATACTTAAAATCCTCATTTTTTCATTAAAGGGATTTTCAGGAAATACAACATTGAGTACCTCGTCAAAAGGAGCTCATGTTTACAATGATATCAGAGATAATAGAAATAGTAATAGGATCAAGTATGTCTTGAAGAGAGTGGTTATCATGTATTAGATTGACTTGAGCAGGTTGGATTGGAATGACATGCTAGTTGAGGAGAGGTGTTTTAGTAGTAGCGATCTTTGCAGACGAGTCATCCAGTGCGACCTCCTGGCAGATCGTGCAAAGATTTAGCCCCAATATGTGTAGGTTGAATGACTCCTTGACATCACAGTCTCTAAAGTTTTTAGAATTTTTATGACTTTATCGGTTAGAGGTTCTACCTCATGTTTTTTCTCATCATCCCACGCATTGTCATCTTTAAGAAGATTTTTATCCTCAATTTTTTCTTCATGTCAACAGGGTCGTACTATGGTTCAGGGAACCTACAAAAGGGGAAATTCTCTCCCTCTGACTCGTTGTTGATCTCTAGGAATCATCATCCCAGCCCGTGGTGACGATATCATCCTGTTAATAGTACTCAACACATTCAATAACTTCCATAACTTCATCATACAAGTCTTCCCACTTAATGTGAAGTGAAGGAATGAAGGGACTAGACGCCCCTGGAGCTTCAGGATTGTAAGAAACTCAGAGATACTGCATATCTCCCTTTTTTAAGGAACACGTCTAACATGACCTGGGCATTATCATCTAAGTTGAACTCTTCTGTGGGCACAACCCATTAATTTGATTCTCGAGATCACTTTTGAGTTTCCATGAACAAATCACCAAACCTATTGCAGTCAAAAGTCATATCTGTGGGAAATTTCAGTCCAAATCTCTAGAGTTGGTCCAGAACTGTGGGTAATTTCATGCTTCCCCCTTCTAATTGGGTGCGAACGATAATACAAACTCGGGTGAGGAGTGACACAGCTTGATCTGTGAATCTCATGAGATGTAGGAGAAAGGATGGGCAAACCTTGAGGGATTTTGGTGAGATTATGGGTATGCTGGGTGTTTTGGCAGGCATGCTTTGGGTAAAGGGGTCAAATTCTGGGTTTCCTTCCGGGAAGTTATCAATCTTAGAACTGATCTAGGCTAGGATGGTCATCAAATCTGGTTGAACATTCGAAGCCTGGTCCACATTCTCCATGAATAACTTGTTGAGGTAGATCTCAAACTCAGTGGAAGCATCAGAGGAAGTAGTACAGCTTCGGGGTGGTTTGACGGAAGACCGAAGCTAATAGGGAGCCATTCGAAAATTCGGGTATGGGATTAATTTGAGAGAAAAAATTATTTTGGCTTATTTTTTAGGGAAGAGGAAAAATTTGGTATTTTCTTTTGAAAAATAGGAAGATATATTTTTGGTATTTTTTTGAAAAGAGGGAGAAGGGAAAAATTCTGAGCATGGTTATTAATATTAGGTTCCACTTGTATTATGTTTGCCTAAAATGCAAGGAAAATGTCGGATAGGACCCGAGCTTGTGGAAAAGATTGGGTATATGATGCAAGACATGATTTGATTTGTTTCCATATTCACGGACTAGGTCCTGTTTAAAAAAAAGGGCGAAATAACGCAAAAATTTAGGTGGTATGGCGACCCAAAATTTCGACAGAGTTTCGCATTGTAACTGGCAAACTAGGTATAAGTGTCTAAAGTTAGATGCCTATATGAGGTTGATGCATGTGGTGGGCTCGTGAAAGGGTTACCCCTTTGGCATGAGTTCCACGATATACCTCTTGCCTATAAGGGCAATCATCCATCAGTACGTGTGGTCAAGCCATTTGATATACCTGAGTGTACATAAGTTACCTCACGATATACCTCGTGGGGACAGTATGTGTGAGAGAGAATTCGATATACTCAACATACGTGAAGGAGTTCCCCATTATATACCTCTCGTCGTGAGTTCGATCAAGCGATACGATGCGGAGGAAGCATTCGATATCCACCGAAAGTATGAGGCCAATGGAAGGTGGAAATCATATCGCTTAGGTTAGCCGTGCCTTGTAGGACCAGCACCCATCACAAAGTTCCCCCCAGTACTAGACAATTTTTTTGTTAATATTACCATGCTCAAGTGATGTAGTGTGAAAAAATGCATGAGTTTTAATTAGTATCTTATAGAGAGTTTTATGTATGCTAAGTAAAGGGAATAATACCACTATGGGGGAGAATATACAAGTAACATGAGATAAGGGGGATAATTATAGAAAGCAAAACGAGTAAGTATATACATAGAGCATGTAGAATGTACAAAGTATGGTAATAGAGTGTGAAGCATGTGAATATACAAGTAAGTGAGAGATATGTGCAAGGAGAAAGAATGACATGACAATAGTGTGAGTGAAAAGAGCATGGGAATATATACAAGTGAGAGAAATGTGGATGTGTGTGCTAGTGAGAATAAGCATAAATGGTCTACAAGTGGTGTGAGAAACATGTGTAAGTGAGCATGGAGATGTATGTAAGTGAGAAAAAGTGAGGGTGTGTGATAGTTAAACTAAGTATGGATAATCTAAAAGTGGTGTGTAAAGCATGTAAATGAAAGTGACATTATATACGAGAGTGAGTGCATGAAGTGAGTATAATGGATATATACAAGTGAGAATAGATTGAAACATGGTGAACATATACAAAAAAGTGAAGTATGTGATAAGAAGGTGATATATACATGTGGTAAGAAAAGAGTATGTAAAAGATAAACATCATGATAAGAATGAGATATATATACAAGATGTAAGAATAAGAGTAAGGAGAACAAACAAGTGGAAGAATATGTATACATATAGAAAAAAAAAGGAGAGTGAATAAATAACACCCATGTAAAAATTGAGTGTAGTCCTCTAAAAAAGTCCCCAGCAGAGTCACCATTATGACCATCCGGGTCAGATTCCTCTGGTACGGGCCAACCCCAAAATCGGGACTAGGAGAGGAACAATTTGGAGGAGATCGTCTCCTTCACTTCCCACCATGCATGTGTAGGTGATTTGAGGATATATAGGTCCTCTTTCTTCCACTCGTGTTGGTATCTTCACGAGCTGCCTCTAATATAAATCAGTCGTTGTCAAAAGGGGATAATACGAAGAAATGGATTTGCAACCTATATTGCTCAAAATAGTCAAAAGAAATGTATCTGTCTCGAGAGAACGACATAAAGATCATACTAATGCTTATGAAATCAAATAAATCAAGGGTCTGGGGATTAACTTACGGATGGGAAGGTGTTAGGCATCAATTTCTCCCTTTCGATCTCTCATGGGCTATGTTAATATTCTCTGTTTCTCCAAAGCATGACGGGTGTTTACATGTGTGTAATGTAAATAACGGGAGAAAGAAATCATTCGACTCACATCATGGGAAAGACGGAGCAGCATCATCCTAAGGAGCGTACCCAAAAATGACATAAATATATAATATGAGTAGCCATAGAATCACGAGTTGCTATAGGAGATAGAATGTGCATGTCGAACGAGACACTAATATATAGGAGTTCGTGACTCATAAAATAAATATAATATAGTATAAAAGAATAAAACTGGAAAGAAAGGACTCGAATCCTAGGATTGGACCAAGACGCCTACGTTGCCTAAGAGGCATCAAAGTCCGCATAGTTTGATATGTCATAGGGGTGAGGTTTAACGCATAAACCCAAATTTAAGACTTCTCTTTGAATGTATTTAAAGAAAGTGTGCTAAAGTATAAAAGTGTGAAAATCAAGGAAATATTACATTTGGAATTTACAAGTAAACTCTATTTTTTCTTTATCTTTTTGGATTTTTATGAAAATATGTTATGTGAATAATAGGAATAAAAAAGTATATTATTTGATGTGAAATAACCAAAATAGGATTAGAGGATACCAAAATGGGAATAAAGTGAGTAAATAATACTAAATGAATAAACTCGGAAAGAGTAGGAATAGACCTCCTAGAAGACTTTTGCTAGCAGTTTTTTTAAGGAGAGTGGCTGATTTTATAGTGGTATAAGGGTAGTGAAGTGGGTGAGATAAGTGAACAAAGTTGGTAGGAAAGTGAGGTAAGATAAATGGAGAGAATGTTGGGAAAATGGAATTTTGGTAATGACGGCACTCTAATTTTGAGAGAATATTTATGATTCCTGAAAAGGACGTCCCTAGGAGCGAGGTCATGGTCCCCTTAAATAGTGTCAATTTAGGGCTTGGGGGGTACTGATCGGCATAGACCATACCCTGCCTTATAGTGTCTGGCTTACTGGGTAAGGAAAATACACTTTACCGATCATTAGGGGGGTTGGGGTGCCTATAGAGTTCAAAACGAATTTTTTCAGGGATACGGGAATAAAATGCAAATAGTAAGTTCAAATCACACAGATTGGGATTGTTGGAGGGGGATTCAGGGCCCTTAAATAATCCATTAAGACACTCTTGGGTTCAAGAGTTAACCGGAGTCAAACGTGGATCAGAAGCACCTGATGTTCTCTAGACGAGGGTTTCAAAGTAAAAGGGTCGTTCGTGCGAACCGTGAGGCTTATTCGTACACTACATGGATGTTTATAAAGGGGATTCAGAGCCCTATGATATTTCATTTGGATAGTTGACCAAGGTCAAATGGGACTCGGGAGTGCCCGGTGGCCTTTCGAACTAAAAAAGGTCATTCGTGTGAACCATGACGTCGATTCTTACACGGTATGGACCGTTGGAATTGGGATTCAGATCCCTTCAAGGTTTCATTGTTATTCACTTAGGTTGGAAAGTTGGTGAGATTCAAACGGGGCTCAAAAGCACCCGATGGCCTCTAGATCAGTTCTTAGAGTAAAAAGGATCGTCCGTGCGAACAGTGAGGCCGATTCGCACACGGTATGACCCTTCAAGGTTTCATTGAGATTTGCTCATGTTAGAGCGTTGATCGGAGTCAAATGGGGAACAGAAGAACCCAGTGGCCTCTAGATTAGTACTCAAAATAGTACCTAGGGTTTATGGAGGGAGAAGGAGTGTCAGAGACCTAAGAAGGCACTAAGGGAGGGTACTAGGATGGGGATTCTACAAGTATTTTTCAAGGTTCAGTCAGTAGTACCTGTGTGACAATCCTTTTAGGTAAGGATTATCCACCTATGTGTCTTGCACAAGAGCCTTCATGAACATCCCTGAGCACATTGCTTACTTCAGACAGGTGCACTCATCTCAAGAGTGTGAGAAAAACCCTCGTTCATAAAGAACCTCTCCGATGATGGTGAACTTGTCTCCATTATATCGTATTTTCCTTATCTCTACTTTGGCTTGTAGAAGATTGCATCTTATATGTAGTCCATGATTGGGTCTATCTAATATGATACCAAGTTCAGATTCAAACAAACTTCTACGTCGGTCCCATTAATCTCTATAGTCCATTTTAACAAGATCTCTACAGGCAGTGATCGATGGATCTATATTTTCGTAGACGATGCTAGCCTTGATAACACATTTTATCTCCCATTTTCCACTCTTAAAATTCTTCTAGTCTTGACCTTTTTAAAGTTTGTCAACATTTTTTTACCCTGACTAAGTACTTAGCCAACTTCTCATCCTTTTCCTCATAAATCCCTAAAACTTGTTTAACTATCAATTGAGAATAACTCTGAGTGACCATTTCCCGACATTCAATGCTTTTGCGAGGGAGAGTCCTACTAGTATATATTCATACTCCGATTCATTGTTTGATACTTTAAAGTTGAATCGAAGGGCGTATTTAATGCCTATCACTCCCAATATTGGTCCTGCCCCATTGCCATTCCCACATTGACCAATAAGATAGACACGGTGAGCATTGGCAAAAGTGTCTAGTACCCACAAACTAGAGAGGTTCGTGTTTGTCAAGGATAAAAGGGGGAAGTATCATTTCTAAGGAGGTAATTCCAACATTGAATTCGTAAAGGACAATGTGTTCATATGCTACATTCCTCTTATGGAGGTTAATGGTTTATGATCTGATTGTCACGATTGGTGACCCAAGCCAAGTTGTATGGATCGGATAGGATCTAATGAGAATGTCTAGAAGGAGTTGTAGGCTTAAAAATGTATGGTATAGATTCGCCTTTCATAAACCATAACCCGTCGTATGCATATGGGAACCTCTCGGGATAGTTGATCGTCCATTCGACTCGTTATGTTCTTTCGGTCCCGGTGACAGAGGATTGTGTTCCCTCTGTTACAATATCCTGGAATAGTTTTACATTATTATTTCGATTGCAACGCGACTTAGCTCAGTATAGGTGCGGATGGACCTGTTGTGGTTGTTGCATCTAGACGATAGAGTGTGCTCTTATGGGAAATGTCCATTTGTTCTACACAAGTTTCGTGTATTTATGGTTGCATATTCTGCTGCATGATTTTCTTATAGTGTTTGTTTTCCCTAGATTAACATTTTTGTAAGATAACTGATGTAGCATTTAGTAACTCTAGTTATAAGGACTAGGTGATGAGTTATTCGTATGGAGGTTGTGACTCTTGCTATAAGAGCAGGACTATGATTTGAGAATGTCATAGGTGTTAGAACTCGAGGAAACTTAGCACATGGTGTTGTTTTATCCCTATAAGTGTAAGCGAATTAGTGTATAGCTCAAGTAAGATTTCCGTAGTTTGGACACCTAGAGTGGTCCTCAGTTCGTAGAAGGACCTTGTGAGATTATTGATTTTATATACGATTTATGACTTAGTTGGTATGTCACTCCTCAGGGTGAGCGACCAACGATGCGAGGTGCGTCAAGTTTAAATAAATTTTGTGATCAAGATGACCTGAGAACTCGAGGAGACTAAGGACATGTAGTCCTAAGTATTGATATACCTTATGATGATGGATTGGGTGTTAGTTTCTTATCGTTTTGCTCTTGGGTGATTGTTAATCACGAGAGAGTGTTTCTCCGATAGATGTGTCGGGTATGCCTTGGGTGTTAGCATGGAAGCCGTAGGAGTTGATTGAGTATGATCACTGGATAAATGGAGACTTGAGGACTATTACGTGATTTGATGACGAGCCCAACAGTATGCATTAGGGTTTGCCCATGATGAGATATTTAGTGTCTACTCTTTTGAAAGGAAGTATGATGACTTCCTTGTGGTTTGGGATTTCGATAACCCAACCTTGAAGGATCCCTATGACTTACAATAAGGATTAATAACCCCCAAGAACTCAAGGAATTAATGGAATGAAAATTTTGAGGGTGAAATTCCATAAGGGGAGAATGTAACACCCGCCCTGCGATTTTGACTATACCCGTGTAATTTTGTGACTTGGTATAACTTTTTTAGGCTTTGGACTTGGTAAGATGGATCATGGATCAAGTTTGGAGAATATATTGGACCTTGTGAGATTAAACTAGATTTGTATTTCTTAAAGTTTTTATGAAGAATTATGGTTACCATTCAAACGAGTGGCCACCTCATTCGAACGAGTAAAGTCGTGTCGTTCGTACAAGGTTCGAACGACCATCTAACGAGAAGGACCTGAATGATTTCCATCATTCTCATGAATCTTGTTGCAATTCCCTCATTCAAATGAGGTGCATTGTCATTCAAATGAGGGATATCTTCATGTTCGAATGAGTTGGTGTTCAACCCACTTATAGCCTACGTTTGACCCTCGTTCAAACTCTTATTCGAACGAGGTCCAAAATGATTGGAATGACCAGTGAAAATTCAGAAATTTTTGAACATTTTAATGTGCTTTCGTGACCTGGATCATCGGATTGGAAGAGTTGTTGAGCTCTCAGTAGCTCAGATCAGATGGTGAGTCACAGCTTAGTTGGACCATTGGATAAAAGGTTAAGTTTATAGGTATTTTGGTATTTAATCCTTAGGGTTTGAGGAGTATTTAAAGTGGGTTTTGGCCTATTTGAGCAACCCAGTCAGATTTTGCCTCTTTCTCTCTCTCTCTCTCTCTCTCTCTCTCTCTCTCTCTCTCTCTCTCTCTCTATCACTCCTTCTCTAACTCTTGGAGAACCTCCTCTACTAACCACCATACACCACCCTGGCACCATTATCCCTCCACCTAAAACCCCCAAAGATTAACTCTTTTCCACCATATTCAAGGTTATAAAACTCATATGCACCACATGTTTAAGCAAGATGGGATTTTGTGGCGATGTTGTTGGGGATATTTGGAGAAGAAGAAGAACAACGAGGGAGCTAGAAGGGGCTTTGTTTGGAGATTTCGTGGAGCACACTTTTGTGGAGTTAGGCAACCTCCTTGAGTCCACCTTAGGAGGTAGGAGGCTTCTATAACAAGTTTCGTTATTCTAACATTATAGGAGCTTCTTTGAGGTGAAAAACTCTACTCTTTACCTTAGAAACTCCTTTTTCCATAGTATTGGTCTTACAAATAGAGTTTGTAAGAGTGAAATGCATATATGATTTAAGAAGGTTATTTATTATGATTTTGTGTAAAATAGTTTACGAATGATTTCAAGAGTTTTTAGTAAAATGATATATTTAAAAAAAGTCTAGTACTTAACATTTTATAAAATAAAATGTTTGAAATAATAGTTAGCTTCCTGAAAATATTTCATGAACAAATGTTTGAAGGTTTTCTTGTAAAAATTGGGATTTTTATAATGGTAGATATTCATTTAAGTTTTAAAGAAACAAAATGCCTTTGGTCTTGAAAATCTTGTTTTTTGCAAATATTATGGAATTCCTAGAATGAAACATGTGTTAATCCCAGGTAATGGGATTTTTGGACTTAAAATCCCCCTTCCTATGTATATGAACTTGTAGTAATTTGGTAATGAGCATCTATACAAGTTTAATGAAGGTTTTAAGAGTTTTTAACACGAATCAAAGAAAATAGAAACTTTAGCCATTTAGGTTCGTGAATAAATGTAGAAAATGTGATATGTGGGTATTTCAAGACTACATGTGAAAATAAAAGAAAAATAATTTTCTTGCAAATAAGTCTTCAAATGTCAAATGGCTTCCTTAGTATAGAGATTTTCAACTTAAAAAGCGTGTTATATCTAAAGAGTATAATGAGTGTTGATGAATAAAAATATTTAAGAAGTTAGTGTGTATAACTTAATAATATTTTTGGAAAATCAACACTTGTGAAAATGGAGAAAAAGACGAGTTTGGAAATAAAGGGGTAAAATGGTAATTTTACACAAAATGAAGAATTCAAAGAGAATATATTAGGTAAAATGTCAATGATAAACAAAAGGTACAACAATTTAGTACCTCAGGCTCCAAGGGAATAGGAGTGCTCACAGTATTGAGTAAGTGTCAAGTATATATAGAAGAGACAACAGTTTAGGACCTCGGGCTCCAAGGGAATAGGAGCGCTCATGATATTGAGCAAATGCCAAGTGTAACAAGTATAAATAGAAGGTACGCCAATTTAGTACCTCAGGCTCCAAGGTCATAGGAGCCACTCATAGTATTGAGCAAGTCTCGAGTATAAATAAAATGTACGATAGTTTAGTACCTCAAGCCCTAAGAGCATAGGAGTGCTCACAGTATTAACCTGAAAACAAATAAATAGGTTAAGTAGACGAGAAAATGCTAATGGTAAATAAAAGGTACACTGGACTAATGTTTTCTCTGTCTTAAAAGAATATTAGAACTCTACTAGATGAGAAGAGGATTAATGACATGACGGTCTTTCCTCATTATACTTGGGGGAATATTCATCCCAAGAGAAATGTATATTGAGCAAAGTCCTTCCAAATATACGAGACAAACGATTTTTATCCTTGTTACCAGGAGAGTAGGAGGACATCCTCTAAGAAGTAATATATGTATATATATATATATATATATATATATATATATATATATATATATATATATATATATATATATATAACGACAAGATTCATAGCCTAGAAAACGGGTGCTAACCTCTGTTCCCAAAGAAATGCTTTACTCGACCAGTTCTCAGAAATTATAGAGAAAAAGGGTCTACATCCCCTACTCTAAATTTGTTTTTCCAATAAACTTTTTGAAACAAAGACCCTACAGATAAGGGGCAAGGTTTCTAAAAATAGTCATTTTCTATTTGAGAATTATACTCAAAATTTGTGGGAAGGAAAAATCCTAACCCCTTCCTCCCAGTTATTCCCTAAGAAATGAATGTGCTTAGAAAAATACCCCACAGTTAGAGGGGGCAACTCTAAAATATTAACTTGCACAGAAAATATGCAAGTACCCCACATTTAGAGGGGGCAGCTCTGAAATGATAACTTGCTCAGAAAATATGCAAGTACCCATAGTTAGAGGGGGCAGCTCTAAAATATTAACTTGCACAGAAAATATGCAAGTACCTCACATTTAGAGGGGGCAGCTCTGAAATGATAACTTGCTCAGAAAATATGCAAGTACCCCACAGTTAGAGGGGGCAGCTCTAAAATATTAACTTGCTCAGAAAATATGCAAGTAGCCCACAGTTAGAGGGGGCAACTCTAAAATATTAACTTGCTCAGAAAATATGCAAGTACCCCACAAATAGATGGGGCAACTCTGAAATGATAACTTACTCAAAAAATATGTAAGCACCCCACAATTAGAGGGGGCATCTTTAAAATATTAACTTGCTCAGAAAATATGCAAGTACCCCAAAATTAGAGGGGGCAACTTTGAAATAATAACTTGCTCAAAAAATATACAAGTACCCCATATTTAGAGGGGGCAACACTAAAATATTAATTTGTAAAGAAAATATGCAAGTACCCCACAGTTAGAGGGGAAACTCTGATGTGATAACTTGCTCAGCTCATATGCAAGTACCCCACAGTTAGAGGGGGCAGCTTTGAAATGATAACTAGCTCAAATCATAGGCTAGTACCCCACAGACTATGGGGCAATTCAATCTTGAAGTTCTTGCAGAAAATAGAGCGACTCAAAGTAAACACATGCTAAGAATAAATGGAAAGTACGACAGTTTAGTACCTCAAGCTCCAAGGGAATAGGAGCGCTCACAGCATTGAGTAAGTGCCAAGTATAAATTAAAGGTACGAAAGTTTAGTACCTTGGGCTCCAAGGGCATAGGAGCGCTCACAGTGTTGAGCAAGTACCAAGTATAAATAAAGGGTATGATAGTTTAGTACCTCGGTCTCCTAGAGCATAGGCGCGCTTACAGTATTGAGCAAGTGCCAAGTATAAATAAAAGGTACGACAATTTAGTATCTCGGGCTCCAATGGCATATGAGCACTCGCAGGATTGAGCAAGTGCCAAGTATAAATAAAAGGTACCGCAATTTAATACCTTAGGCTCCAAAGGCATAGGAACGCTCACAATATTAACCTGAAAATAAAGAATCAATATTGTACAAATAAGAAAGTTACAAGTATAAATAAAAAGCTACGAAAGTTTAGTACCTAGGTCTCCAAGGGCACTGGAGCGCTTATATTATTAACCTATATTCCGCTCGAGGGGCTTATGATGAGAAGTCCTCAAGCCAGTAAACAAAGAATGAAATCTTAATTATGATATTTCATTCACAAGTCCCTCGACACTACAAGACACTTCTGCACGAGGGGGCTAATGTTGAGAAGTCCTCAAGCCAGTTAACAAAGAGTGAAATCTTGATTACGATATTTCATGCACAAGTCTCTCGACACTACAAGACACTTCTATATGAGGGAACTAATATTGAGAAGTCCTCAAGAAAGTGCACAAAGAGTTAAATAGCCTGGAGCTTGGAGATCCACTTAGAGTGACTCCACCTGCCCAAGATTACAAAATTGACAGAAAATAGCCTAGGGAGAGGGGATCCACCTTGAGCGGCCACTCTTCCCAAACTTGATGCTACAGAGAATAACTTACGGCAAGGGGGTCCACTTTGATTGGCCCCTCTGCCAAGACTAACACAAACAACAGTTTGAGGATGAGGGAGTCCACCACAAATGGTCCCTCAGTCAAGATTACAACAAGAAATAGTTTATGCCGAGGGAGTCCACCACGAGTGGCCCCTCGACCAAGAGCAATGTTACAAAATAGCTAGTGGTGAGGGGTCCAACATGAGTGGCCCCTCAGCTACAATCAAAGTCATGAACAGTTTATGACAAGGGAGTTCACTTCGAGTGACCCCTTTGCCAAAGGCAAATACAAAGAGGAAAAACCAGCGCGAGGGAGTTCAAGATAAATGACCCATCCGCCAAAGACAGACATTGAAACGAGAGGGTTCACCCCCAACGGATCCCCCCTCACTGTATAAACTGGAAACAAGGTAAAATGAGTTTGGGTGAGGGGACTCACCTCGAGTGGCCCCTCTGGCCAAAAGCAATGCAGAAAATAGAATGACTAAGGATAAGGAAATCTCCCACGAGGGACCCCTCTGGAAAGATCACAATAAAGAGTTATTTTGTGACAAGGGAGTCCACCATGAGGAATCCCTCATCCATTTCAAATCAAATAGTGTAATAATGGTATGAAACTTTCGTATTCCAAGATGAAATGATTATTTCGTACAAAACCCTTTGGTTTACCCAACACAAAGATTTTTGTACGAGGGGACTAATGTAAAGGGGTGTCCATCTACTATTCTAAAATAACCTAGGGTGAGTGAGCTCACCTAGAGAGGCTCCCACTGGCCAAGTTAGAAAACAAGAGAGTTAGAGAAGGAGGTCCCCCAGAAGGATCCCCTCGTCCCCAAAATGCTCAAAAGTCACAAAAATGAAGTTTGGACGAGGAGGCTCACCACAAGAAGCTGCTCGTCCTAAATTACTCAAAAGTAACAGAAATGAGGTTTGGATGAGGAGGCTCACCACAAGGAGCTGCTCATCCTAAAATGAGAAAAAGTCACAGAAATGAGAGTTAGGGCGAGGAGGTCCACCAGAAGGAGCCCCTTGTCCCCAAAACTGAAGAATCACAGTAAGAGAGTTAGGGCGAGGAGGTCCCCCAGAAGGAACCCCTCGTCCCCAAAATGGTTAAAAGATCACAGAAAATGTGTTTGGGTGAGGAGCCCCACCTTGAGGATCCCCCCTTCCCTAAAAGTCCAAAGATCATAGAAAATGAGTTTGGGTGAGGAGCACCACCTTAAGGAACTCCTCATCCCCAAAAGTCCAAAGATCACAGGAAATGAGTTTGGGTGAGGAGCCCTACCTGAAGGAGCTCCTCATCCCCAAAAAATCTAGAGATCACAAAAAATGATTTGGGTCAGGAGGCCCACCTTGAGGAGCTTCTCATTCCCAAAAGCCCAGAAATCGCAGAAAATGAGTTTTGGGCGAGGAGGCCCACCTGGAGGAGCTTCTCGTCCCCGAAAGACAAAAAATCACAGAAATGTATCTTGAATTAAGAGGCTTACTCAAAATTATTCCTCTACTCCCAAATGACTTACTCAAAAAGAACTAGTGGGCGAGGAGGTCCGCCTAGATTGACCTCCTCCTCAAGACTTGTTACTCATAAATGTATTTAAAGTACTGATATTTTATTTTCTTGTACATGTAGCCTAGTTGAGCAAGCAGGTCTCAAACAAGCAAGTTGGGATCTCTTGGGAGTTTTGGCTTGGTGGCTGAGGGACAAGGTTTGTCGAGCAAGCTTAACCACTTAGCACTTTAAGATTGAGAGAATACTAGTAGAAAGATCTTCGAGGTCACCCAGTCCTTACACAGTCCACATTTAGTGTCAAAGTAATGGACATTTTACAAAGATTTTAGAGGAGGTGGTCCTTGAGACCTCCCTCCTCAAGTTTACAAAGATTTTAAAGGAGGTGGTCCTTGAGACTCCCTTCTCAAATTTACAAAGATTTTAGAGGAGGTGGTTCTTGAGACCTCCCTCCTCCAGTTTACAATATTTTAGAGGAGGTGGTCCTTGAGACCTCCCTCCTCAAGTTTACAAAGATTTTAGAGGAGGTCTCAAGTTTACAAAGATTTTAGAGGAGGTGGCCCGTGAGACCTTCCTCCTCAAATTTGCAATGATTTTAGAGGAGGTGGTCCTTGAGACCTCCATCCTAAAGTTTACAAAGATTTTAGAGGAGGTGGTCCTTGAGGCCCCTCTCAAATTTACAAAGCTTGTACAACAAGTTACCATTTTAAACGATATTTACCAAATCAGACATTTTGTCTCCATTAGGAGACATATTTGCTTTTGACTCTGATTTGCACCAGTTGTTGTCTGTCAGAGAGGACACGCGGTTGCCGACTTAGTAGGGATAGAAGGTATATTGCAGACCTTATCCCTCTAAGTTTCCCTCTCATTTTTGGCGCCCAAAGTACCAAATCAACCCTAGTGCCCAAGTATAAATAGGACCCCTGGTCAAGGTCATAAGATATAGAGAAAAAACTAAGTTACAAAAGTTACTCTGTCAAATTTATACCAGACCGCCTAGTATTCTCTCCCTGCTCTTTATCTAAGTGCTGAGTGCCTGTTTCTTCACTCCCACCTTGACAACCATCATTCTCAAGAGATCCTTATTCTCCAAGTTGATATTATTATTTGTGAAGTTTCATATTTACAGGACGAAGTTCATAGATATTACTCCATTTTTACCAAAAGTGGAAGGTTTTCACACCAAGCTTCTCTAAGAGATTTTGAAGACAGAGTCCACTGGAGTGGGTCATGCCTCACCCTTTTCAGTTATTTATATACCACAGTACAGCTACCCTCTTACAGACTCGACTAATAACTGATCTGGCTTTGGGGAGGATGCCGATTGGAAATTCATAGTATTTGAGGAGTTCTTAGGTGAAAATGATGTCGTTTGTAAGGTTGTTGGTGAGAGAGAGGGGGTGATAATTAGAGTTAGAGACATTGTCTTCATGACTGTTGTCATCTGAGAATGGAATTCAATTGGTATCTCAGCTATAGAAATGCCAAATTATAAATAACAAATAAAAGGTAGATAGTAAGTATAAGAAGGGGTGAGGATAAGAGGCTTAATAATGAGATATAAGTGATTCAGCCTTTAAGATTGGCCTACGTCCATAGGGTGGTTTAGATATGTCTTAGGGCATACAATTGTGTCTAGGGTTTTAGACAATAAAGGTGTTTGTATATGTAAGTTATAAGTCTTAATCTAGAATTGACTGAGTCTCTATCTGAGATTAGTTAGCTGCCCTTTCTACTTGGAAGGATTCGTCCATTTATAGTGATCTTCGAAGAACAAATAAGTGTGTTGGCCATCATGGTCTAGGTGGGGGCCTCCTAGATTAGTGGAGCACTTCTTAAGATATTTAAGGGTTTTGCCCATCAGGCGGGGGACTTAACACATGTTAACCATCTAAAATATGGATGAATGTTGTTGGCCAACCGCCTAAATTACAAGCTGTCAATTTGCCTTGCTGTTGTCCACCTAAGCAAAGAATATGGTCGAGATTTTAGCTAGGGCGATCTCTTGCACTAGTATCACTTGGACCGGGGTCGAGATCTTCATTTTATAAGCTGATATTCACAAATATGGTATAACGAAAGTCCCCAAGACTTTGCTTACAACTGCAAAAAGGTGTAAGTGAATTTTATCATGATTAGTACTGACCAATATGTGTTGGTTCCCTACTTCATTAAACTACTCGGTCGGCCGAACCAACTGCCATGGAAAAATTATTTAATGTATACTTAAAGTTGCCACATGTTGGAAATTCGAAAATGCTACTAAAATTCTTTTTTAGGGCGCGCGGGTGCCAGTGGGTATAAAAACGGGGTAAAATATGTTTTGCCGTTAATTCAAAATCAGAAGTTGCTTTAGTTTCTAGAGAGAAAGAGAGAGAGAGAAGTTCGACCGTCCAGCTTCCCTTTGAAATTTCTCCATTTTCTTTTGTGAAAAACCATCCTTCTTCCTAAGTTTTCCAGGCAACTTCACACGAAATTTCTTTCTTTTTCTCTGTAAGAAGCATTTATCTTTGTTATGACAGTTGTGCTTTCTTTTTCTTAAGGTTTTCTTCAATCGTTGGTAACCTACCTTGGGTTTCTAAGGTTTTTGAGATCACTAGGGTTTTTTCACTCACGTGAGTTTTATTGTTAGGGCTTTTTCTGGTGTTGTGGTTGGTGCCCTGTATGAGTAAATCGTCAAGGATTTGGAGACACATTTAGAACTTCACCAAATATAACCTGGAGCATTCTATGATTGGTTTCCCCATCCATTGCAAGTTTTTCACTCGAGAGATGACCCAAAAAACCCTAAATTCGTTCCCACATTAGCCACTTCCACTGCTTCAACCCCCAAACCTCCAAGTGTTGAATATAGTACCTCTAAATTTCATACCTAGAGAATTTGGATATTGCAAACATCAGAACAGGAGGACAAAAGTATGCGGATACCAGCGACACCACTATTTATCTGAGGTCGACCTCTAAGGAGAGATCTTGGTTAGAAAAAGAAACCCATACCACATCCCCAGCAATGGTTCCTCTTACAGCCGAGGAGATGGACTTGTATAAGGTTTCTACCAATTCCTTTGACCCAGACATTTCATGTAATGACCCCCCTTTTATATGTTCATATATAGTTTTAAATGTTGTATTATTTCATATGTGATATGGATAATGTTAATTTATAATTTTTAGTCTAATACTCCTTTCATAAATCATGAAATATCAAATTAGTTACAAACATAAAATTTTAAAGTTTTCAGTAGGAATTTTCATATTAGAGACGAGTTTTAACCATTATAATATAACAATTGACTTGAGGTAAAAACTCAAAATTTGTAGATATATGAATTAGGTTTGTAACACAACAAACGGTGAATTAAATGGAGGTCCGAACAAGAAGTTATACCGAAATTACGAAATAAGGGCAAATTTGTCCATCCTTTACGTCATATTTTGTCTTATTAGCACACCATATGATATGTTTTGATTAGTTGGGAGGGGAGGCTGGTTTGGACGACTTAAACACTTTGAAATAACCTCCTTCTTCATCAAAATGGATTAAATCAAAGTCTTATAGCATATCCTAAGCTAAATGATAAGTTTCGGGGTAGAAAACGTAATTTTATGAGACTTTAAGGACTTGATTTTAAATAAAGAAAGTTTCAAGGACTGAAATGAAAATATAAAAAGGACCATTTTGTAAATAAAATATTTTCAAGGACCTCTAAGAAATATTGAAAACATATCGTGTGAAATTACCAAAATGAACTTAATGTGTAAAATGACCATTATACCCCTAACACCTTTCCACCTCATGCTTGACACCTCGTGCTTACACATTTCATCCAAATAGATAAAGCTAAAACACATGTCGTCATTAAAGGAAAAGCTAAAACACGTGTCGTAGTTCGGTGAATTAAGACTGCAAGACCGCTCCGTTGTGCGACACATAAATGCTAACTCGCCATTGTAAAAGCTTGATCAGCTAGACATGTGTCAACGCCTTAATATCTTTGGGAAACTATAAATAAGGCCTTCAGGAACATTATTACACGAAATTCATCCAAAATATCAGAGAGAAATAGAAAGAGAAAGTACGAGAAAATTTATGAAGAAGTTTCGTCTTAGTGATCCAAGACTCGATATCTGTAACTTCGTACTTCTGTTTTAGGTGAGCACTCTGGCATTCCTTGTGCGTTTTAATTATATGATGTTATGCAAACTCTATATATTTTGTAAATTGCTTTTATTTTCAAAATTCATCTGATACCGATGATTTATTCCTTGTGATATGTTTATATTTGTCCATATAGACATATCGGTTAAAAAGAATTTTGAAAATGATATTGAATATTAGAAAATAAGATTCGGCCTTAGGGACCTCTCTTATTGACTGAACTTCCCAGTTGGGTTATCGCTGGTGTGCCCTGAATAAGGCGTTGTGACGAACAAGTTCGATTGACCCTCAAATACTGGGAAATAATACGATATAAGAATATGGTATTATAGTGTACTTGGCCATTAAAATGATATGATTGAAAGAAAAAAATGTTGCAATTGATTTGTCGTTGTAAGAGGGTAGTTTAGATAAGATGAAGGCGTAATCCCTTTATGAGTACAGTAGTGATAAATTAACTAGCAAAACCTTGGATTAACCATAGGACACGCGAACTCAACTTAGTGAGGAAAAACCTGGTTAAACTCGCAAATCTCTCGTGTATAACTCAATCAAGTAACAATAAACTTAGAAGTAACTCAATTAGAGGAAGAGAGAAGTAAGAACCCTAAATACGCCTTGGCAGGAAGCCAAATACACCAAACACCCTCAAGAATCCCTGTCAAGTATTAAAAGCTTCGTAAGAAGTGACAATAGTGCGTGAGTAAAACTCTCTGGTTTGTACTAACTCTCTCTCTTGTATTTCTCTTTTTTCTCTAGCAATAACTTCTGAACTCTCCAAAAGAACATATCTCCTCAGAGGTGGTTGGGGTCTTTAAATAGCCCTCACACCACTCCCGAGGCAACTCAGTCATCAATGCCTGTGAAAGACATCCCTCATACTTTATGTCATCAACATTAAATACCCGATGCACTAGTTATCTCCACATCATCGACATTAAATGCCAAGGTATGCCTTTTGCCTAACCATTGTGTGTCAGGGGGTTGTTGCTACAGAGGTGGCTTACCAATTGTTTGACAGCCCCAAATACCACTTTGGTTTACTCAAGTGAAGATTTGACGTCGTCTAGCTGGCTAGTGACATCACCTACAGTAGATGTGACCTTAAGTAGAGGGTTGTTTGGTTCACAGCTCAACGCCTGATGGAACTCAAAGCCGCTCCGCCCGAGGTTCCACGGTATTTTACCAGGTGTATCTAACATGGTCAGAACAAGCCCTAACGGTGCCTCACTTCTCAATTCTCCAAACTAAGTCCCTCTAAAGTTCCCACGACGAGGTCGTTTGATAGAGTATGGAAGCTCTCCCAGGCCCTGCCAAGCCTGGGCTGTCTCTTGATCTTGGCCCGATGGAACTGGCAGAGGAGCCTCTGAATGATTGTTCTATATGGTGCCAGACTCATGTGTTTCAACGCGTACTTTCCGTTCACTTGCTGAATCACCAAATTTGAATCACCTTTGATGCAAAGTGAACGAATCCCCCTTCGAAGAGCCTCTAGCAACCCCAGCACCAATGCTTCATATTCCGCCTCGTTATTAGAACAAGGGAAATCTAATTTATAGGAAAGGCAAACCTCCTCCATTCCTTTTGAAAGAATAACCCCTGCTCCTCCTTTCTTTTTCGCCAAAGATCCATCGAAGTGCATTGTCTATTCCTCATCCTTTACATCCAGGTGATTGGCCTTTAAATCGTCTCCCGGAATACTTTCTTTAGGTGGCTCAAACATTCCCGACGGGAAGATTGCTAACAGATCGACGTACGCTTGGCTTTTGATTGCGCGAGGAACCACACACTCCAAGTCATATTCGGAGAGGATAAGGAACCACCTAGTTGCCCTACCAATCAATATAGTTCTTACCAGAAAATACTTAATAGGATCACATCTAGTTACAATATGAATTATAAAAGACAGCATATAATGTCTAAGTTTTGTGCTACAAAGACTAAGGCTAAACAATGCCTTTCCAAGCTACTATATCTGACCTCTGGCCCATGTATGATTCTGCTGAGGTAGTAGACCGACCGTTCTTCCCCATCAATCTCCTGTGCCAACAAAGCTCCCACAGACCTCGTGGTAGATGTGAGATATAGCTGCAACGGTATTCCTACCTGTGGGGGAACCATGATTTGTGGTGAAACGAGCAGCTTCTTCAGCCCAGCGAGTGAATCTTGGTGAACCTCCTCCCACTTGAATTTCTTGTTCCTTCGTAACAGTTGCATCAACGGATGTGTCATCTCGGCTAATCCAAGCACAAATATCCTAAGATAGGAGACTTAACCGAGGAAACTCTTCAGCTCCTTCGTCGTTCTTGGACTTGGCATCTCCAAGATCGCTCTTTGCTTGTCCTGGTCCATCTGCACCCCTTGTCGATCAACCACGAAGCCTAGAAATTTCCCACATGTTACTCCGAAGACGCACTTAAGTGGGTTCATCTTTAATTTGTATTTCCTGCATCGGGCAAACACCCTCCTCAAATCACTCAAATGGGATTCCTCCTTCTTTGATTTGATGACCAAATCATCCACATAGAATTCCACAAATTTGTGAAAGAAGTCGTGAAAAATGGCCATCATTGTTCTTTAGTAAGTAGCCCCGACGTTCTTGAGCCCAAACGGCATTACTCTGTACATGAAATTCCCCAGCGGGGTTCTAAATGTCATTTTCTCTGCATCCGAGGGGTCCATCTTAATCTAGTTATACCCTACATACCCATCCATGAAGTTATACATCTCATGACCAGCCGTTGCATCTATCAAGCTGTCAATGGAGGGCAGAGGGAACTCATCCTTGGGGAAAGCTCTATTCAAATCTCTGAAGTCCATACAGATCCTTATTTGGTTTTTGTCTTTGTTTCCCATCGGGACATTGTTAGACAGCCAAAGCGGGTGTTGTATCGATTTGATGAACTATGTCGCCAATAAGCGTTGGACCTCTTCCTTTATCTTTAAATCTAGATCAAGCTTGTACGTTCTTGTTGCTTGTTTCACCGGAATGGCTGAAGGCACCACGTTCAACTTGTGGCAGCTGACTCCCTCATCCAGCCCTTCCATCTCTGTGTATTTCCACGCAAAAATGTCTATGAACTCCCGAATCAACTCAACTAAAGCCTCTTATTTCTTCTTACTGAGATCTTTCGAGATGAAAATAGGCCTTTGATCCTCCCCTTCTTTTGCCAGACTTAACTGGTCCAACTCTTATGCCAGTGGTTTCGGTCGATCTGTCATGTAATCTGTTTCTTCGGTAACATCTTCCATGAACTCTTGTATATTAGAGTTGTCTATCACCATACATTTCCCCCGTTGATCCATCAAAAATCACTCATATATCGGGTCAGTCTCATTGTCAGCTTCTTCGGCCGCTCGTTCACACCATTATAATCAATATACCACTTTTCCTTCTTCTGTAATGATTTTCTTGCACTGCCTGCTGGTAGTTGTAACTATTTTCCTCTTATTTTCTCTAGAAGCCTCAGCCACTCTTTTTCCTAAAAATTGGTTCAGCACGCTTTTCGTTGGACCTCATGTTCCATTGGATCCATTCTGGGCCTCATCCTGTCTTTGAGCTGCTTCGAGATGTTTTGGGGCCGAGGGACCACCTGGTGAGCTTCTTCGGCCATTACTCTTGTGCTGCTTGCAACCTCCTTATTCTGCTAGTTCAAGGGCCCCATCCTTTCTCTGATCGAGGGAACCCATGCTCCCTCCATTTTTCTCGTTAGGACGCGGACATCCTCCTCCAATTTTGTGTAAAACGTTACATCTACCAAGTGAGCTTCCTCGATAGCGAAGGGCCTCTTCGTAGCCCTAATGGTCACCTCTGTTCCCTTGATATTTACCTTGGCACATTGGTGATACGTCGAAGGAACTAGCCCTTGGTTGTGCATTCACACTCTTCCTATCAGCAGATGGTAGGAAGTTGCACTCTCTATTACGTGGAACTTGATATGGGAACTTAGATTTCCCATCACAATCCTAACATTTACGTACCCAATGGACTTGGAAGATTGGTTGTCATACCTCAAAATCACCAAAGTCATGGGGACCAACCTTTCTTCCAGAATATTGGTTGTGTGGAAAGAGTTGAGTGGTATGATATTAATGGAAGATCCCCCATCCATAAGAGTCCTTGCAAAACTAACTCCGTTGACGCTGGCAATCACATATAATGGCCTGTTATGAGGGAATCTCACGGCCCTATCTGGGTCGCTGAAAGTTACTTCTAACAAAAACTTCTTCACCAACCTGGCCATGGGTCCCCTCCATCTCAGCGAGGGGACCGCGTTCTTCCCCACAATGTCAAGTATTGCCTGGGTTATTTCCAACCTACTCTCCTTCGGTATCCCTACTTGGTCGAAGAACCAGGAGAACTTTGAGGATTTTAAAACTGCACAGTATTCTATTATTGGGTCCGCTTCTTCCCCTTCAACACTATATACATCCTCCACTTGCCTCATCGTAGGCTAATACTACGTTAGCTATCCCCTTCATACAATCTTCCAGGGATTCTTCGAACTCTCTCTGCTTCGTAGTTGGCATTCCTTCTTCTCTCTCTTCTTCTTCGTCATAGGCTACCACCAAATTGGACCCAAGTGCTGGGAGTGGGTTGTTGTTGACGTTCTGCGGAGGGATTTACAGCGTCCCTGCCTTCACATACTTATCGATGATTCTCCTTAATGTGAAACAACTCTCCATCGGATGTTGGATCTTTTATGAATTTGGCAATATTTGGGATCTGCCCTTGTTGCTGCATTGGGTTCCCCAACAAAAATGCCCTTTGTTTCATATACCATTCATCCTTGGACCATTGCGTTGTAACAGCTGACGTCCTCTTCCACGGTACAAGGCAGTGGTGGTGGGACTTCCCTGTCTCTTCCAAACTTCCTCTTATTGTCCTTCTTCGGTGCCTTGCCCCCATCTGTTCCCTCGGCGTACCCTACCCGTGGGGGCTGAGACCTCCCCCCCACAGGTTGTATCAGCAGCATAAACATCATGGGCACCACCATCGGATTTGGTTGCACCACCAAGGAGATATTTCTTACTGCTTTTAAGAACGCCAAAAAAGTCCCCTCGCGCGTCTCATTAATGAGATGACAAATGTACTCAGGAAGCATCCCCTTCGCGTAGATCTGTAATAACTTGGATTCTTTAGCCTCCTCCCTCACATCGAGAGACCTTTCCCTGAACCTTCGAACGTACGCCACCACTTATTCCCCGGGTCATTGCTTCTCCCTCCCCAGTTGGGTCAAAGTAAACTCATCTTTCGCCAGAAAGAACTTCTGGACGAACAAAATGTGCATCTCCTCCCATGTACAAATGCTCTTGGGAGCCAAATGAGAATATCAGGTACATTCTTTATCGGTTAAGGATTTAGAAAACTCCCTCAACCTGAGCTTCTTATTATTATAATGCGCCCCAATTGTTCAACAAAGCATTTAATGTGTTCCTTCGGGTTTCCACCCTTTCCTGTGTATTTTTCAAAGATTGGGAGAATATATTCTTTTGGATAGGGCTCATCGTTGTATTCCTGGTGGTAAGGCGTTCGGAAGTCGTCATAGACCGAAGCTACCTCGCCTGCAGATTGCGAGGAATCTTGCATGAATTTCAGCATCTCTTTCTACATTTCTTTCCTCATTTCCTCCATAGCTAATACCGTTGGGGGAACGACTAGAGGGACCACAGGCGGTGCGCTCGTTGCAGCTGAAGAAGTCATTACAGTTGGAGCCATTGATCCTCCTGGAGTTCCCACTGTTGGATTTACTACATAAGGTATACTTGTTGGGACCGTTTTCGTTATGACTGCACTTAGTGGGGCCGTTGGGGCTGCCCCTAGTGTTACGAAGGAATTGGCTTCAAATCCTCCCAACATCGTTGAAGCTATCGGAGTTTACAAAAACTTGTAAAACTTATTCATGAGGAGTGCCACTTTAGATAGTCCCAACGCAACACTCGTGGAAGCTTGTGTCACCCCTGGAACGCCTGTCGTCGCCTGAACTGGAGGTACCTCTATTCGAGGGGCCCCATCCCTTAGAGCCTCCAATTCTCTAGCCGCCTGTTCTTCATTGTGTTGAATGTCGTTAAAGTTGAGCCTTCGATTAGCGTTATTTTGCGTCATACTCCATGCCTAGAATAATGCCTCCCCAGCAGAGTCGCCAAATATAAGAGGGTAGTTTAGATAAGATGGAGGCGTAACCCCTTTTTTAGTACAGCAGTGATAAGTTAACTAGTAAAACCTTGGATTAACCATAGGACACGCGAACACAACTTAGTGAGGAGAAACCTGGTTAAACTCACAAATCTCTCGTGTATAACTCAATCAGGTAACAATGAACTTAGAAGTAACTCATTTAGAGGGAGAGAGAACTAAGCACCCTAGATACACCTTGGCAGGCAGCTAAATACACCAACCACCCTCAAGAATCCGTATCAAGTATTAAAAGCTTTGTAATAAGTGACAATGGTGGGTGTGTAAAACTCTCTGGTTTATAATAACTCTCTCTCTTGTATATCTCTTTTTTCTCTAGCAATAACTTCTGAACTCTCCAAAAGAACATATCTCCCCAGAGGTGGTTGGGGTCTTTAAATAGCCCCCACAACACTCCCGAGGCAACTCAGTCATCAATGCCTATGAAAGACATCCCTCATACTTTATGTCATCAACATTAAATACCAAATACACTAGTTATCTCCACGTCATAGACATTAAATGCCAAGGTATGCCTTTTGCCTAACCACTATGTGTCAGGGGGCTGTCACTACAGAGATGGCTTACCAACCGTCTGACAGCCCCAAATACCACGGTGGTTTACTCAAGTGCAGATTTGACGTCGTCTAGCTGACTAGTGACATCACATACAGTAGATGTGACCTTAAGTAGAGGGTTGCCTGGTTCACAGCTCAATGCCCGATGGAACTTAACGCCGCTCAACCCGAGGTTCTACGATAAGGGTCCTTCGGTATTTTACCAGGTGTATCTAAGATGGTCAGGACAAGCCCCAACGGTGCCTCACTTCTCAATCCTACAAACCAAGTCCCTCTGAAGTTCCCACGACGAGGTCGTTCGATAGAGCATGGAATCTCTCTCAGGCCCTGCCAAGCCTGGTCTCTCACGAGTACCGTTCGACCTCACACAAACTCATCATACTCTTTAAAATCGTTATAGCTCATAATCAATATAAACAAAAGATACAATAAGACTAAATTAACTAGCAGGACTAAAGTATGAGTTGCCACGCCAAGCTGCCTCACTTGAGCTGCCACGCTGAACTGCCTCGCTTGAGCTGCCTTAATCCCAAACACTGCTATTAATGGGGGGATTATCCCTGATCTCAGGATTACCTTCAAGCCCCATCTACAGTCATATATGTTTTATTCTATGCTATTCATTTCTATATATTGTCATCTCAAATTTTATACAGCAAATTTCTATCCATATATGTATATGTCTACTCTTTGGATTTGAATAGGTATCAATTTTCTGAACAAAAACCTTGGAATGTCTGGAGATTGAACCTCACTCGACTTTTAGCTGATGTCGTATAACTAATCATTTTTCAGGAAATAAGTAGGCTTGGAGGGAACGTAAAAGGACTGTATCGAAGATTCAGCTTTTAGACCTTTTTTTGTTATATTAAGTAAAAAGTTTGTTATACCATATAGAGCATGTTTGGCTCTCTTGTAATAAGTTTTAAATTTCGTTTTAAGTTGTAACTCGTTGTTACTTGTAATATAAATGAAGTTTCCTTTTAGAAAGCTCTGATGACGTAATTCCTTTAATTTCAGTATTTTACGATTCATAACCATGTAATTATATTTTCGTTGCATTAAATTAAGGAAATAATTTAAGTCAGAATATTTATTGCCTTGGTGGCATGTTAAGACACTCGTTCCCCATTACTATTTTGGGATGGGGTCGTGATAGAAGTGGTATCAGAGCATAGGTTATGACCCCGTAGACTACTGGACGTAAGTTTCGAACGTTATCGATTTTAAATTTCCATACATAGGATATAGGATTAAATATTCGACTTATGTGATAATCTACCATATGTCTTACAATCTACATATAATTGTTCTTCTAAATTGCAATCTTGAGATAGTATAATACGTCTTATGTTTGGCCATGACTGTAAAAAATGACCAAGACAAGATCAACTGCGGGAACTAGTGGTTCAAATATGGAAGGACTAGAAAGTGCATACAAGGCAATTGAAAATTTAGCAAGAATTGTGGAGCATCAGGTGAATAATAGAGCACCAAGGAATCTTAAACCAAGTAGTTGTACTATTGAACAGTTCAAGAAGTTGAACCCACCATCATTTAAAGGTACTCCTAACCCCATTGAAGCAGAAAATTGGATGATGCAAATGGAAAAGATGTTCGATGTTCTTAAGTGTACAGATGAACAACGGGTTTCATTTGGAACATTCGTGTTAGAAGGTGAAGCCGAACATTAGTGAAGAATGACTAAGAGAATACATGGGGAAAGGAATAATCCCATAGGTTGGAATGACTTCTTAGTAATCTTCTACGAGAAATACTTTTCCAAAACAGTGCAAGACCAAAAAGCAGCTGACTTCATGAGTCTGGTTCAAGGAAATATGACGGTTAGTCAATATGAGGCAAACTTTACTGAGTTATCCCGTTTTACACCTCATGTTGTGATAACCAATGTTTTAAAAGCTAAGAAGTTTTAATGTGCGTTAAGGTTGAATATTCGCAGTCGAATTTCCGTCTTGAAGTTGACATCATATAATAACGTGGTGGCTAGGGCAACAATAACTGAGAAAGATAGTGAAGAATATAATCAGGTTAGAGAGGTGAAGAGGAAGTTTGGAGAACAAAGAGGAAGGAACCCCAATAACAAACCCTTTAGGACTATACCTAATATAGGACAACCTTTAGTAAACAAACCCTTTAATGTTGATAGATGCCAGCGATGTGGTAATATTCATAGAGGGCAACGATGTTACTTGGAGACGAGAAGTTGCTTTGGGTGTGGCCAAAAGGGAAATAAAATGAAAGATTGCCCTAACAACGGAAAGGCACCAACAAAGACCTTTAATGACAACAAGGATCATGGAAGACAAGGTATAGTTTTTAATATTTCCGATGCAAAGGCTTCTAATACAGTAGTGTCAGGTACACTTTCTATATGTGCACAACTTTTTTAAATTTTAATTGATCCTGGTTTTACCCACTCATTTGTGTCTGTACGTTTTGTTAATCGCTTTCGTAATATTCTTGAATCCTTGAATCATAGCATACATGTTTCTACTCCTCCAAGTGAGTTATTCACGAGAAAATTAGTATATAAGTCTTACCCTATAGATGTTAGTAGTCATAAACTATTTTTCGATTTGATAATTTTAGACATAAAAGATTTTGAAGTCATTTTGAAGATGGATTGGTTGGCATCGTACCATGCTAAGGTAGATTGTTTTGAGAAGCGAGTTACTTTCCAAATTCCTAACCATCCAAAATTTAATTTTGAAGGAACTGGCATCCTATCTCCCATACATATTATCTCTACAATGCAAGCTTGTAGTTTTCTTAAGAAGGGATGTCAAGGACTCCTTGCAAGTGTTATTGATTTGCAAACAAAAGAGCCTAGGTTAGAAGATATTCCTATAGCTAAACATGATCCAGATGTTTTTCCAGATGATTTACCCAATCTTCCTCCTAGTAGAGAAATAGAGTTTACGATTGACCTTATTCCTGGAACTATACCAATTTCAAAACCATCTTATTGTATGGCACCTTTAGAACTAAGGGAGTTAAAAGTTCAATTACAAGATCTGTTAGACAAGGGTTTTATTAGACCAAGTGTATCCCTTTGGGGTGCTCTAGTATTATTTGTTAAAAAGAAGGATGGGACGATGAGGTTATGTATAGATTATCGTGAACTAAATAAGGTGACCTTTAAGAATAAATACCCCTTACCTTGTATAGATGATTTGTTTGACCAACTTCAAGATGCGCAAGTATTTTCTAAGATTGGCCTTAGATCAGGCTATCACCAATTGAAGATTAAGGAAGGTGATATTTTGAAATCAGCTTTTCGTACTAGATATGATCACTATGAATTTCTTGTGATGCCATTTGAACTAACTAATGCACCAGTCGCTTTTATGGATATGATGAATATAGTGTTTAGGAAATATTTGGATCAATGTGTGGTTGTTTTTATTGATGACATCCTTAATTATTCCAAGAGTATTGAAGAACACAAAAAGCATTTAGAGATAGTGTTGAAAATCCTTAGGAAGGATAAATTATATGCAAAATTAAAGAAGTGTGACTTTTGGTTGCCTAATGTCTCTTTTCTAGGACATGTCATTTCTAAGGAGGGAGTGTCGGTTGACCCTCAAAAGATCAAGGCTATACTAGATTGGCCTAGACCAACTAATGTGACGGAGATTCGTAGTTTCCTTGGATTAGCCGGTTATTATAGAAGATTTGTTGAAGGATTTTCCATTATTTCCAAACCTCTATCTAGGTTAACACAAAAGAAGGTGAAATATGAATGGTTTGAGGAAGTTGATAATAGTTTTCGAGAACTTAAGAATCGATTAGTAACTACCCCAATTTTGACTATTCCTTTCGGGAAGGGGGATTTATGATTTATAGTGATGCTTCTATTAATGGTTTAGGATGTGTACTTATGAAAAATGGAAAAGTAGTAGCTTATGCCTCAAGACAGTTAAAAATATATGAGCAGAATTATCCAACCCATGACCTTGAATTAGTAGCTGTAATTTTCGCTCTTAAGATTTGGAGACATTATTTGTATGGTGAAACTTGTGAGATTTATACCAATCATAAGAGTTAAAAATATATTTTCACCCAAAAAGAATTGAATATGAGACAAAGGAGGTGGTTAGAATTAATGAAGGATTATGATTTAAATATTCATTATCACCCAGGGAAAGCTAATGTAGTAGCCGACGCTTTAAGTATGAAGTCTACAACAAATTTAGCATGTCTCATTACAAATCAGAAACTTTTGTTAAGGGATTTGAGAAGTATGGAAATAGATGTACGTATTTATAGCAAAGGAGGAATAATCGCAAACATACAAGTCTAACCCATATTGATGAAAAGGATCAAAATTGCAGAAGTAAATGATCTACAACTGAAGAAGATTGGAGAAGAAGTCATCGAGGGTAAGAGAATTGAATTTGAGATACGAGATGAGATATTGAGGTTTGGAAATAGTGTGTGTGTGCCATGTGATGCCCAACTAAAGAGGCAAATTTTGGAGGAAAGTTATTACTCGATATTCACATTTCATCCCGGATGTACAAAGATGTATAGGAATCTTCGAGAAGTATTTTGGTGGGATAACATGAAAAGGGAGATAGACGAATTTGTATCTCAGTGTTTGGTTTGTCAACAAGTAAAAGCTGAACATCAGAAACCATCGGGATTACTACAATCTCTACCTATCCCTGAGTGGAAATGGGAACATATTACTATGAATTTTGTGAAAGGTTTACTGAGGAATTCAAATGGTAATGATTCTATTTGGGTAATTATTGATAGGTTAACTAAATCTGCTCATTTTCTTGCCATTAAGATTACCCATTCTTTAGAAAAGTTAGTTAAGTTATATGTGCAGAAAATTATTAGACTTCATGGAACCCCAGTTTCAATTGTTTCTGATCGTGACCCTAGATTCGTGTCTCGCTTCTGGAAAAGCCTACAAGCAGCCATGGGAACAAAATTTAATTTCAGCACCACTTTTCACCCTCAAACGGATGGACAATCTGAGAGAACCATTCAAACCTTAGAGGATATGCTTAGGGCATGTGTACTTGATTTGAAAGGGAATTGGGATGATCATTTACCATTAGTGGAATTTGCGTATAAGAATAGTTATCAAGCAAGTATTCAAATGGCCCCGTAGGAAGCACTTTATGGTAAAAGGTGTCCTTCCCCTGCATGTTGGGTAGAAGTTGGAGAAAGAAAATTGTTGGGACCAGAATTGATCCAAATCATAACAAAGAAGGTAAAATTGATACAAAACTGACTTCGAATCGCTCAAAGCCGTCAAAAGAGTTACGTTGACAATCGACAATGCCAACTAGAATTCCAAAGAGGAGATCATGTGTTCTTGCGAGTATCACCAGCAAAGGGAGTAATCCGATTTGGAAAGAAAGGGAAATTGAGTCCAAGATACATAGGACCTTTTGAAATCCTTGAAAGGATATGAGTTGTTACGTATAGAATAGTCGTACCCCTGAGCTCTCTAGTGTGCATAATGTGTTCCACGTGTCAATGATGAGAAAATACGTCCCAGATCCAATGCATATCCTCAGTCACAAAACTCTTCAAGTTGGAGAAGATTTGTCATACATTGAGCATCCGGTAGAAATTTTGGACCATAAAGATCAAATATTAGGAACCAAGGTAATTCCATTGATTAAAGTGTTATGGCGTAATCATTCCATTGAAGAAACAACATGGGAGTGAGAAGATGAAATAAAGGAAAAATATCCATACTTGTTTGGAAATTAATGTAAGTAATGTTTGGGGACCAAACTTTTTATAAGGAGGGTAGGATGTAATGACCCCACTTTTATATGTTCATATATAGTTTTAAATGTTGTATTATTTCATATGTGATACGGATAATGTTAATTTATTATTTTTATTCTAATCCTCCCTTCATAAATCATGAAATATCAAATTAGTTACAAACATAAAATTTTAAAGTTTTCGGTAGGAATGTTCATATTAGAGACTAGTTTTGACCATTATAATATAACAATTGACTTGGGGTAAAACTCAAAATTTGTAGATATATGAATTAGGTTTGTAATACAACAAATGGTGTGTTAAGCGGAGGTCCGAGCAAGAAGTTATACCGAAATTACGAAATAAGGGCAAATATGTCCATCCTTTAAGTCGTATTTTGTCTTATTAGCACACCATGTGTTATGTTTTGATTGGTTGGAAGGGGAGGTTGGTTTGGACGACTTAAACACTTTAAAATAACCTCCTTCTTCATCAAAATGGATTAAATCAAAGTCTTATAGCATATCCTAAGCTAAATGATAAGTTTCGGGGTAGAAAACGTAATTTTATGAGACTTTAGGGACTTGATTTTAAATAAAGAAAGTTTCAAGGACTAAAATGAAAATATAAAAAGGAACATTTTGTAAATAAAATATTTTCAAGGACCTCTAAGAAATATTGAAAACATATCATGTGAAATTACCAAAATTCCCTTAATGTGTAAAATGACCATTATACCCCTTACACCTTTCCACCTCATGCTTGACACCTCGTGATTACACATGTCATCCAAATAGATAAACCTAAAAACGTGTTGTCATTAGAGGAAAAGCTAAAACGTGTCGCAGTTCGATGAATTAAGACTGCAAGACCACTCCGTTGTGCGACACGTAAACGCTGACTCGCCATTGTAAAAACTTGGTCAGCTAGACACGTGTCAACGCCTTAATATCTTTGGGAAACTATAAATAAGGCCTTTAGGATCATTATTACACTAAATTCATCCAATTTATCAGAGAGAAATAGTGAGAGAAAGTACGGAAAAATTTAAGAAGAAGTTTCGTCTTAGTGATCCAAGACACGATATCTGTAACATCGTACTTCTGTTTTAGGTGAGTACTCTGACATTCCTTGTGCGTTTTAATTATAGGATATTATGCAAACTATATATATTTTGTGAACTGCTTTTATTCTCAAAACTGATCTGATACCGATGATTTATTCCTTGTGATATGTTTATATTTGTCCATATAGACATACCGATTAAAAAGAGTTTTGAAAATGATATTGAATATTGGAAATAAGATTCGGCCTAAGGGACCTCTCTTACTGACCTGCCCAGCTTGGTTGTCGCTGGTGTGCCCTAAATAAGGAGTTGTGATGAACAAGTTCGATTGACCCTTAACTACAGGGGAATAATATGGTAGAAGAATACAGTATTAGAGTGTACTTGGCCATTAAAATGATATGATTGAAAGAAAAAAATGTTGCAATTGATTTGTCGTATATGTTTTATTCAGTGCTATTCATTTCTATATACTGTCATCTCAAATTTTATACAACAAATTCCTATCCATATATATATATATATATATATATATATATATATATATATATATATATATATATATATATGTATATGTATATATGTCTACTCTTTGGATTTGAATAGGTATCAATTTTCTAAACAAAAACCTTGGAATGTCTGGATATTGAACCTCACTCGGATTTTAGCTGATGTTGTATAACTAAACATTTTTCAGGAAATAAGTAGGCTTGGAGGGAATGTAAAAGGACTATATGGAAGATTCAGCTTTTAGAACTCTTTTTGTTATTTTAAGTAAAAACTTTGTTATATCATATAGAGCATGTTTGGCTCTTGTAATAAGTTTTAAATTTCGTTTTAAGTTGTAACTCGTTATTATTTGTAATATAAATGAAGTTTCCTTTTAGAAAGCTCTGATGATGTAATTCCTTTAATTTCAGTATTTTACGATTCATAACCATGTAATTGTATTTTCGTTGCATTTAATTAAGGTAACAATTTAAGTCGAAATATTTGTTGCCTTGGTGGCATGTCAAGACACTCGTTCCCCACTACTATTTTGGGACGGGGTCGTGACATTTTAGATGCCAAGTGGTACGGGAGTGATGTCTGAGCTGAAGACTTGAACGATCTGAGGGTCATGTATTCTTGAGGAAGTTTTTATTAGGATTCTTGATAGAAAGGAGAGAGCTTAAGATAGGAGAAACAGTGATGAAATTCGTTTCCCTATCTGGGTTGTCTAAGTGAGAGCTCGTCTGCCCCTCCATCCTTTAATTAGATTCACCCACGTCCCCCCAATGTCTATAGATCCATTCTAGGAGCCATGATCTTCTAGAAAAAAAATATGGGGGGAGTTGATATAGATTGGTATATCTTTAGATTTGTATATGGTCTAAAGGAAAACCATAGGACTTATGGTTAGTATTACATCTCCCCAAAAACGTCCAACACCAAGATGGTTCAGGTCTCTCAAACTAGTAACCATAACTGGAAGACCAAATATGTTTATATTTCTAGTGCGCGAGAGTTCTTTCCAAATGACCCATAGAGAGGAGTTAGTATTCCAAGGGACTGGGCTCTTTCTAACTTGATTACCAAGAAAGCCCATTTCGACCCAGAGAGAGGAGTTAGTGCTCAGAAGTTCTTGTGAAACTCATTAGGAGAGTTTGCACTCCTGACCCCGTGTTTTTTTAAGACATATACACTCCTAAGAAATTTGGAAGGATGACCAATTATTTGAGCCTTATTACTTGACATCAATACCTACAAACCTCACAAGCCTGCTGATAGTGACGAGGAGAGTTCTGAGGAAGAGATGGCCGAAGTGGAGATCAGTCAAGTAGGTGAGGATGGTGAGGAAATTGAGCAGGAGGTCGAAGAAGGTTAGATATTTTCATAAGTACTTGATACTTTTATATATTTACCGACTTTTATTGTTGTTCATGCTTTGTCGTAGTTTTCACCCCGAACTCTAATTCTTTATCATGGCTCCTGCCAACGTGTCTCATGACCGAATGAAGGAGATTAAGGCCAAGCAACTACAAGATTTGGCTGAGAAAATAGCTGCTAAAAAAGCCAGGCAGGAGATTCGTACCAAGCAGCGTAACGACAACCCTCCTCGAATGTTAAATCTTGAGGCCGCTAAATTAGCTCTTGAGGAGGCCAATAAGAAGAAAACTGTTGATAAAGGCAAATGGAAAGTCTTTGAGGGTTAACAAGGCTCCATAAAGAGATTATTAGAGGATCCTTTTCTCAAGGATCCAAAACCGCCCAGACAAACCACTCGTCGATTGGTCAAACAGGTTGACTCTTCCTCTCCTTATGGCCCTATGGAACCCTTCGAGTTGGACCCTCTAGTTTATAAGGATGAGATGGTAGCGGATCCCAATCTATACTGCACAATATCGCCAATACCTATGTTGTTTTAGGCTACATGGGCTACAGTCCTGACTTTTTTTTTATGGGGAGCTTGGATGTTGACACATTGTGGAATTTTGACTAGCCGAGCTCATAAGCTTCATTGTTGTTGCCAATTTGCCTTACTATCCCATAAAGCTTATACAATAATTTAATTCATCTCTTCATTATATTCTGACTACCTGAGCTCATTATCTTTGAGTTATTTCACTTTTTATTTTGTAGAGTAATGTGGATACCACCCATTATTACAAAGACTGTTGAAAATGTTTGCGATGATCTTAGGGATGCCAAGGAATACCTTGAGAACAAAGTAAAAACCTTGAGGCCGACCTGACAAAGGCTCAAAATAAGCTGCATGAGTGTGATGAATTGGTGGTGCGCCAGGTGGAAGAGCACAGCAAATTGGAGAGTGATCTCATATTTGCTAATGAACAGATTGAGGCAACGAATGTGAAGCTTTCTAAAGCTGAGCGGATTCCTCTATGGTAGGGGAAAAGACTATGAAGGATCTTAAAGCCTTTGAGGAGTACGTTATTGATACCACAATTTCATTCCTTAAAGGCTATGGCGAGCCAAAGAAGAGGGTGGCTAAGCACTACCCTGACAATGCAGCAACGATTATGGCTTCGGAGGTCTATGATAATGAGGACAAAGCCATAGCCGAGGAGGAGGAAGCCACCAGACAAGATGAAGAATCTTCTTTTGAGGATGAGCTTCAAGTTGTCTAAGTAGTAGAAGGTGAACCTGTCGTCGATGAATCAAGGACTGTCCCGGCCGATTGAGGCCGTTGAGAGAACGAAATCTCCTACCAAAGCTACTGGTGTTGATTCTTCGCTTTATCCTCTTTGTTTTACATTAATTATAATCGAACAAGTTTATTTCTAAATATTGTAACTTATTTTTTTGGTTGATATGAAGTCCACAATGTTTATCTTTGTTTGTTGTGCTCCTATGATTATTGCATGTAAATATGTCCTGCCAACCATTTATTTTATGAAGCAAAGTCCTTGTCTTAGCATGTAGCTTACTAGTTCTTCAAAGGATGAGGTGCAGTTAAAAGACATGCATTAGATCAATTGGGTTGGCTGAAGCCGACTTAATCTACTCATTAGATCAATTGGGCAGGCTGAAGTCGACCTGATCTACTTATTTGGTCCAGTCAAAGACGTGCATTTTCATATGGAGGGAAGGCATGTGATCGGATCTTATCGATACATCCTCCCCCAAAAATGTTTTTTGCAGTCAAAGATGTGCATTAGATCAATTGCTTTTGTTGAAGCCGACCTGATCTACTTATTTGGTGGAGTCAAATACGTGCATTTCCAAATATAGAGAAGATATGTGATTGAATCTTGTCGATTCACCCTCTCCCAAAAATATTTTTGTGCAATCAAATACGTGCACCAGATCAATTGGGTTAGATGAAGTTAACCTGATCTAATTATTAGATCAATTGGGTTGGCTGAAACCAACATGATCTATATAAGTAGAAAACTATTTAATCAATACTAGAGTGATAAGAAACATAATTCATATAATGAATTTTTTGCTCGTACAGCTTTGATGAGTTCCATTAGTATTTTTGCTAATGATAATACATCTTGAGATGATAGGAGTTCCATGAGTTTTTGAACGGTTCTCCCTCCAAAGTTTTAATATGATATGTAGCAGGTCTTATTACTTCGGATACACGATAAGGACCATGCCAATTTGCCTCCAGCTTATAGGATTTTTGTGCGACTTTATTAAGGATATAATCCGCTTCTTTGAGTGTGCTCGACTTGACTCTTTTATTATAGAATTTAGTCGTGTGCTACTGATATGATGTTACTCTTAGTGAGGCGTCCTCTCTGACTTCATCTACCAAATCTAAATCCAATCTTCTCGAAAAATTGCTTCTAGGAGAATCAAAATTTTAGTACTCTGAGACTTGGTAGGTCGATCTCCACTAAAACCATGGTTTCACTTCCAAAGGCTAGTATGTAAGTTGTCTCCCCTATCGTTGTCTGTGGCAATGCTCTGTAGGTCCATGACATGCTTTGTAGCTCGTTTATCGAATTCCCTTTAGCTATTTCAAGCCTCCTCTTCATCCATCAAGAAGAGTTCAACTTGTGACCTATTATGTCCGTTAGATTGTGGATGGGCTGGTGATGAATGTAACATATATTTTCTCTGTCACAATATTTTTGAAAACTGTCGTTATCAAACTGGGTTCCATGTTCAGTGATAAAAGTGTGATGGATTTCATATCTAGTGATCACATTTTTCCATATAAACTAGAAGATTTTTGCGTGGGACATCTCAATAAGAGGTTCGACCTCCACCCATTTTGTGAAGTAATCCACTACCACTACTAAATATATGAATCTTCCTTTGGTCTTTTTCAGAGGGATGTCTATATCCATAACCCAAATAGCAAAAGGCCAAGGTGATGTGATCGGTACCACTTCGGAGCCTAGGCTTTTGTGTACCACTCCAAACTTCTGGCACTTGTCGCACTTCTGCGTCTATTTTTTGCAATCTTTGTTCATCGTCGGCCAATAATACCCCTAAATAACTAATTTTTTTTTACCAGATTTCGTCCTGCTGCATGAGCCCTAGATGAACCTTCGGGTATTTTTTGACAAGATTCGGCACCTCTAGGGGATGTACGCATCTCATCATTGAGACTGTGAAGCCTCTCTTATACAACACTTTTTTGTCCAATTCATACTTGGCAGCTTTGTAACGAAGCATATTTGTCTCCTTCTGATCGCCCAGTAGAATACCTTTTTTAAGTACTTGATGATTGGATTCATCCACAATAGGTCCATGGTTAGTTCAAGGAGGTTTATTTCTTCAGCATCAATGCTCTTGTATAAGAGGATTTCTACAAGAATGGTTCTTCTGAGATCGACTCTGGTAGCTGATGCCAGACGAGCTAAAGCTTCTGCTTCGGTGTTCTCAGCTCTTGGGATTCTGACCATCTGGAGTGCCTTTAGCTTTGGGATTAAAAGTTTTACCTTAGCATGGTACTTCATCATGTTTACCTCTCTTGCTTCATATTCTCCCAAGACTTGGTTAACCACCAGCTACGAGTCACTATGAGCTCTAATCTGCTCGGCTCTAAGTGATACAGCTAACTCCAATCCAGTAATTAAAGCTTCATATTTTGCCTCATTATTAGATGCTTCAAATTTGAATCGCGGAGCATATTCTACGTCAACTCCATCAGATGCGTAGATTATCAAGCCAGCTCCACGACCATTAGCAAATGACGATCCGTCTACGAACACCTTCCATATCGAAAGCTCATTATTGAAATCTTAAATTACTAGAGAACCATCTTTGAACAATCTAGCAGTAAACTTCTTGTCATAACCGGGTTAGTTGTTTTCAGATGAGGATTCTTTGGGCTTTAGCTCTATCCGTCTGAGACCATTACAAACTATTCATCTGGCAATTGAATCTACTCGGTTGGGATTACACATATGGTTTTAGCAACTCTCTTCTCCTCATAGGTGAATTCTGTGATGAAATCTTCTACAGCCTGGCTTTTGATCGCAGTTCTTGGCTCATATGAAATTTCATATTCCCCTATCTCTTTGGCTCATGCCATTAACCTGCCAAATTTTTTAGGTTTATGGATAGTTTGCCGAAGTGGGAGATCGATGTAGACCACTATAAAGTGGGCTTCAAAGTACTGTTTTATTTTCTTGGATGCTAGGGCAAGCTTCTCCATTCCTGAATACCTAATTTTTGCCCCAACAAAGGATTTTCGCATAGAATATATCGACTTCTGAATTCCCTCATCGTTTTTTATCAGAGCCGAACTAACAGCTAATTTTGATACTGCCACATATAAGTACAACTTTTCTCCTAGGATTGGCCTTGACAATAATGGGACTTTTCCTAGATATCTCTTTAGTTCCAGGAAAACGATTTGACATCCGTCCATTCAAAAGAGTTTTTGATAAATTTATATAATGGGAGACATTTATTTGTGGCTCTAGACATGAATTTATTCAGTGCTGATACTCGACCTGTCAGGCTTTGCATTTCTTTCTTGCTTTTGGGAGGCTGCATATTGATCAACGCCTAGATCTTTTCAAGGTTTGCGTATATACCCATTTGTTTCACGATAAAGCCCAGAAATTTTCCAGCCTTGACTCCATACCACATTTAGCGAGATTTAGCTTCATCTGGTATTTTTCGATCTCGTTGAATATCTGGTCGAGGTCTTTAATATGGTCGTCTGCTTTTATGCTTTTAGTTAGCATGTCATCCACATAAACCTCCATGATCTTCCCTATTTATTCTTCAAATACTTTGTTCACCAATCTTTGATAAGTGGCACATGCATTTTCTAGTCCAAAAGGCATAACATTATAGCAAAAAGTACCTCGGCTAGAGATGATAGATGTCTCCTGCTTATCTGCTAGATTCATTTTGATTTAGTTATAACCGGATTATGCATCCATGAAGCTTAATAGCTCATGACCAGCTATTGCATCCACCAACTGATATACTCGTCGTAAAGGATAATAATCTTTAGGGCATGCTTTGTTCAGATTTGTGAATTCCACGCACATCCCCCCCTTGTTATTTTTCTTCGGCACCATGACCACATTTACCAGCCAATCACGATACATCACGTCCTCAATGAACTCGAATTTCTTTAATTTAGCCACTTCCTCCTGTATTGACATATTTTTTATCTTTTGAAAAAACCCGCGTTTTCTGTTTGATGGGCCTGGCTTCTTTAACTATGTTGATTTCATGCCAGATAATGGCAGGATCTATTCCAAGCATATCCTCGTGACTCCAAGCAAATACATTCTTTCTAGCTCAAAGGAATTTTTCCAGTTGTTTCTTGAGGATTGGCTCCAAGGACAAGACTATCTGGGCTATCCTCTCAGGGTGCTCATCATCCAGTATTACTAGCTTTGTTTCTTCAATGGCTTCTCTAACTTCCAACCTATATTCGTCTTGAGGATTTAATTTCTCGATCTGATAGGTTTGGGTTAACTTCTTCTTTTCATCCTTGTCGGTCGAGGTGTAATAACACCCGCGTGCTTCCACTTGATTTCCTTTCGCCACTCCAACACTATAGTTAGTGGCGAATTTGAGGCATTTGTGAACAGTAAATGCTACGATCTCAAATTTCTTCAAACCAACTCTTCTAAAAATGATATTGTATGCTGATGAGATATTCTTGTCAAGGATGAAGAATATCACTTTCTCTGTATTGTAGATCGGCCATGTCCCCACCATAATTTCCAACTCAGTGGTACCCAGTGGGTATAATTTTCCCCCCAAAAATCGAATCAGAGGTCGATGATATGATCCTAGTTTTTTATTAGACAACTTCAATATTTGGAAGATATAATAGAGCATAACATCGACCAAGCTCCCATTGTCCACCATAATGTTTTCACATTTTTACCATATATCATCATGGTGATTACCAGTGGATCGCCATAAGGATATAATAATCATGAGAGGTTATCCTTGGAGAATCCTATGATCAGTTTTTATTTGGAGACCTTGTGAGGTCGTTTGCCTGCTACTACTTCCATGTTGACATCTTTGTTGTTAAAGCAAGCTCTCACCTCATTGGGGTATGTTTTCCTTTCAGCTGATTCATCACCTCCACCAGCGACTCCTCCAGCAATGAAATTGCATTCGAAAAAGATCATGTCCAATTCTTCTATAGGTTGTAGGCCAAGGTGGGAGGTCAGGGTCCTCCTCATCTTGACATTCTGGAGCTCTTTTTTTATCTTGGTTCTTGGCACGAGGTGATCTTGATCTCCTTTTAGTTTTCCAGTCTTCACGGCCTTGTAATGGTCAACCATTCTTCTTTATATGTTTATTGAGTTTCCCTCTCTTAATAAGGGTCTCACTTTTGTCTTTCAAGCCTAAGCAATCCTTAGTTTCGTGTCCGTGATCTTTGTGAAATTTACAAAAGTTATTATGTCTCTCATTCCACTAGGAGTTCTCAGCTTCTCAGGCCACTACAGTTCGCCATCTCCTCGGATCTCATCGAGGATATGATGTACCCCTATTATTAAGGAAGTGTATTCATCGAACTTTTGGTACGGCCTCTTCTCGTTCTTCCCTTTAGGGACCTCTTTGGGCTTCTTCACCGAACTGTTATTTTCTTCAAACTTTTTATGGATGAACTCTTTTGCAGCCATGGCCTCCTCTGCATTCAAAATCTTTCCTGCCTTGTCCAAGAGTTCGATCATGTGGTTAGAAAGATCTTTGGCTAAGGTCCAGAATAGTTTTCCTGGTAATAACCCACTCATGAACGCTATCATGGCCACCTTTTTATTATAATTCACAACCTCCAATTTTTTCAGCGTTAAACCTCGTAATGGACTCCATTGTCATTTCATCCTCATGTTGACGGATGATTAACAAGTGAGCCACCATTTTCTAGGTTTTGCTCCGAAGCAAAAATTGTTTACAAAGAAGTCGGCCAACTGTTTGAACTCAGAGTTTTTCCCTCTGGGCAAACCATTGTACCAAATTTACGCAGGCTAGTGAGAGTGCTCGAAAAAGCTCTATAGTGCATCTCATTAGCTATAGAGAATATATCAAATGCGGCTTGGCATTGCTCCACATGTAAGATTGGGTCTGACTTTCCTTCGTATCTGGGAGTAATCACAGGTGGAGAAAACTTTATTAGCGTGGGATACTTGATCACATGGATTGTGAATGGAGATCCTTGAACAAAACTTCTCTGTAATGTTTTTTTGGTTTTTATAAGGTCACCCAAATGATCTTATATTCTCTTGATAGATCCTTTCCATAGCTGAGCTTCCTCAGCTGTTGTACTCGGTCGTCTGCAACTCTCTGCCAAGCATTCTTCCTTCAAACTAGCATGCGCGCGCCAATTGGATGCATTGGCATGACTTTTTGAACTATCTCTTCATCTAGTATTAATCTTCCTATCTTTTGTTCGTTTTGTGTCTTCTTCGGTGTGCGGATGTGCTCGCACCCCTCTTCTTCCCAGTCTGTGAAAGATCGGTGCTTTGATGAGCCTTTCAAAGGCACTTATTCGTTCTTCTGAGTATGTCTAATCATCACCATCATCAGTAATCCGAACGATGGAAGTTATTTCTGGATGATAAGATGATTACTCGAGTTTAGTTGCTCGCATCCGAGAAGATTTGCTCACCTCAGACCCCATAGTTAACATTCTGGGATTTTTCAAGGCTTTACCTCAGCTCTCTAGCCTCCTATCTCTGTAAGGAGTAAGTGAGGTTGTTTCTTTTTGTTTGCCTAAAATTCTTTCCAAGGCCGGGGCGATTGGAGGTGAATTTGCTCCTCTTTGTGAGGCCAGTACCCTTTGTGTGAGTTGCCTCATATTTTCTTGCATAGCTTCCTGACTTTTAACCAAGCTACGCATGAATCCATCCGGGTCTCCTATTTCAATAGAAGTGAAGGGTGGTGTATCTTCCTTCTTCCTGCTACTTTCTGAGTGTTCGACCATTGGAAAAACATAATATAGCCATGAAAAAATAGAGTAGGGCAAAATTTCTTTGATTTTGACAATAGAAGACTGTTTTTAGGTCAGAAATGAGATTTTTTGGCTGAGTTTTACGTAGATTTTGTAAGTGGAACTGTAATCCGAGGATTTTAGGCTAGAAATTTATTGATAGAAATCGTAAAATGGGTATGAAATAAAATTTAGAGAATTACGACTGGGAACTCGAAACTTTCGCAATTAGGAATTGGGATTTAATTATGAACAACTCGACTTTTAGGCATTTCCACAGACAACACCATTTTGTTATCGTCTAGAAATGGAATTATATTGGTGTCTCAGCTACAAAAATACCAAATCAGAGATAACAAGTAAAGGTATATAGTAAGTATAAAAAGAGGGCGAGGATAAGAGGACTAACAATGAGATATAAGTGGTTCAGCCTTTAAGATTGGCCTACGTCCATGGGATGACTTGTTACTCTTAGATCCGTCACAGGGAATACAATTGTGTCTAGGGTTTTAGACAATAAGAGTATTCGTATATGTAAGTTACAAGTCTTAATCTAGAATCAATTGAGTCACTATATGAGATTAGTTGGATGCCCCCCTCTACTTGGAGGGATTCATCCATTTATAGTGATCTTTGTGGAAGGAATAAGTGTGATGAGTAACATGGGCTAAGTAGGGGCCTCTTGAATTAGTAGAGCACTTCTTGAGTTATTTAATGGTTTTGCCCATCAGGTGGGGGCTTAACACATGTCAACCATCTCCAAAAATGGATTAATGTTGTTGGTCATGCCGCCCAAATTACAGTCTACATTTATGTCGTCTACCTAAGCAAAGAATACGACCGAGCTTTTGGCTAGGCTGAGCTCTTACACTAGTATCACTTCGATCGGGGCCGAGGTCTTCAGTCTCTGAGATGTTATTTACAAATATGGTATAACAAGTACTTTCGGGTGTGAACAGTTTAAGATTATAATATGACTTTTTGATATAGTGCATTGTAAGAGCCATTTATTTTTTCTCTCTTCCCTTATCAACATCCCCTTCTTCTCTATTATCTAAATATTGTGGATTCTTTCTCTATGAGTTTTCCCAATCAATTAGATACCTCTTATCTTCTCTCTTATTAAAATATTGTGCATTCTTTCTTCATATATATGGTTTCTTGATTTGGGTTCTTTACTCCATTTAGGCGGTTTCTCATAATTGTGTTATATTCTTTTGGTTTATTAGATTACATTTCTTCAATTTATTTTTCCTTTTATCACCCTAGGTACTATAAATTATTAAAATGTTGTTTATATTATTGTTGTTAAGTTTATGCAATGAAAAAATTCAGATATTTCAATTCTTGTAAGGTCGGTGATTTCCCTTTCATTTAAGTCAATTAGTATCATTGTTATGTTAAATAGGTTGAGATAATCTCACAATGGGGTTGTATCGATCCTGTATGTTTTAGCTTAAACATAGTTGTAGGCATGTGTATGGGATTTCAGTAGCATCCACTGAAAATACGCTACATATATAACAATGTTTTAACCCCTGCACTGATATATAATATACTTGCTGATATATGTTGTTTTCGAAAGAAAAAAGCAGAAGTAAAAATCATAACAAACTTATCAACACTTATTGGAATTAAAAGATTGATTCCACTACTGACTATTGAAGAAAATTTCTCTCAAATAACTCACAAAAAACGGTCTGCTTACATTTTTGTTTGACATCAACATTATTTTGAAAGATTTTTTCTAAAAAAGGCCTTTTTCTTTCACACATTAAGTTTTGTTTATCATCCCAAAATGGTTTACGGCAGTAATTTTATGGTAATTAGTTTACTTGTAGCAGTAACAAGCGCTCGTGCATAGCGCATGTTACATGCTAGTGTAATTAATTACTAAGTTCACAAACTTAAGGCTTAAAGATGACATAATATCTCTTTTAATTAATTCAAGTTGAGTTTTTTGCACGTCTAAAAAAGTCTGTAGCTTTGTTGAGTAAATAAAGAAAAACACAATTTAATTAAATATCCTCTTTCAACCTTTACATATGGTTAATTTGAGAGAAGCTCCCCAAATTGAGTTTATTATACGCCAGTCCCACTAAAATGTTTTTTTTTTTTTTTTTTGAATGAAAGTGCACGGTTCCTTTTCTGGAAAATAGTGTCACTAGTCCCAATGTCAAGTCTTGGCACATCATCACGAGGGCCTTAATGTTAGTTGTGAGAGTAACGAAATAATAAATTTTAAACAAAAGTTGTTAACTTCATATGGAGGAATGGGCAGATCTACGAGCAATTATTGGGGAGCAATTGCCCCCTTGATTTTTGTAAAATTACACAAAAAACAGTTTATTAAAATATATATTTTTTTGGTCAGCACAAAAGTTCAATTTTTTTCAAAATCAAAACGAGGCCTAATTTAATTAATATGATACTTACACCCCCTTTATTTGGAAAAGTGTGATTGTAATGTTGCCTCCTCCCTACCAAAAAATTTAGGCGTCCACCCCTAAATGAAGTTGACTAGAGATTAAAATGTAAACTGACCCTTTAGGAGAATAATAAATAAATAAAACCCTGAAGGAAATGCAGAAAATTAGAAGTGATTAAGGAGATCTAAAATTAAATGCAGTCATAGGACCAGGAATAGTTGATAACTTATGATCCAATAATCAGCAGTAAAAGAGGAATAGAGCCTGGGCTGTTTCATTAACTTGTTTTGCATGAGCCCATAACACTGCGACAGTTGAGCTTAAAAAAATGACACAATACCAACTTCAAAACCATAAATATGGATTCACCATCAAGGTTAAGTCTCACCAGTTAAAGATGGAAAGCCTCATGTTTGATACGAACAGTCTTTCAGATATGTTCATCATTTTGTTATTCCACTTTAAGTTACTTGTTGCAACTACACTACTCATCCTAGCAGCAGTATCATTATACCTCTCAAATAAGTCAAACTGTATTTACCTCTTCGATTTCATTTGCTATTGCGCCCCCAAACAGTTTCGAGTTCCCATTTCAACTTTCATAGAGCACAATGAACTTACCAATACGATGAACAGAGAGACGAAAGATTTCCAGAAAAGAGTGATGGAAAGATCCGGTATTGGAAATGAAAGCTACGTACCATTGGGGATTCATTTATTACCAACCGATGGTTCCTTACGTTTTACAATGGAGGAGATCGAGATGGTGCTTTTTACTGTGGTTGAAAAACTTTTTACCAAGCATAAAACAAACCCTAGAAGCATCGATATCCTTATCACAAACTGCAGCCTCACAAGCCCAACACCCTCGTTATCTGCAATGATCATCAACAAATTTGGACTGAGAAGCAATATCAAGAGCTATAACTTATCTGGCATGGGTTGCAGCGCCGGTATATTATCAATCAGCTTGGCCCGCGATCTCCTCAACGTCCATAAGGACTCGCTAGCTTTAGTGCTTAGCATGGAGGCCATGTGTCCAAACAGTTACAAAGGAAAAGTTAAGTCAATGCAACTCGCCAACTGTCTGTTTCGCATGGGCGGGGCCGGAATTTTACTATCGAACAAAAGAAGGGACCGAGAAACGTCAAAATACGAACTCAAACATGTTTTCCGGGCTCACCTAGGGTCTAAAATGGCGGCTTATAAGTGCATCATACAAGAGCCTGATGATGAAGGGTACACGGGGGTTGCCCTATCAAGAGCAATCCTACAAATAGCGAGCGAAGCTTTGAAGACGAATCTGGCATCACTAGGATCACTTTTTTTGCCCTATCCGGAGCAAATCCGGTATGTTCTATTAGTGGGATGGAGAAAATTTTGGGGGCCCGCAAGAAAGAGGGGGGTGTTTGTTCCGGATTTTAAGAGAGCGTTTGAGCATTTCTGTATACATGCGGGAGGAAGGGCGGTAATTGAGGGGATTAAGGATACTTTGAAGTTGACAGATAGGGATATAGAGGCCTCGAAAATGACACTGCATAGGTTTGGAAACACGTCGTCTTCATCGATATGGTATTCGCTCAGTTATTTGGAGGCGAAGGGGAGGATGAAGAAGGGGGAGAAAGTTTGGCAGCTGGCGTTTGGGAGTGGATTTAAGTGTAATAGCGCTGTTTGGAGGTGTATTTCAGATATCAAACCAGACACTTTCAATGCTTGGGTGAATAGTATTGATCAGTACCCAGTGGAGGTGCCAGGTGTCAGTGATCATTAATGAAAATCACAAAAATTAACAGAACTGATTTCTAGGAGAGAAGGCGGGAGAGAGAGGTGCTAAAGTAGACAAAATGGTGTATGTAGTAAGAGAAATAAATGATCAGTGGATCAAAATAGAATAAATGGGAGCTGTAGCATTAGTGTATCCCTTCTAGTTTTCTTCGGGTATCAAAAACAAAGAATTGCATAAGTTGCATGTAAAAAGGATGAAATTTTCTCTTTGGGGGTCTTTCTGTCGAAATTCCCTTAATACGTGATACATACATAAACAGACTTGGCAAAATAAATTCTAACATGTCGAACAACAATGCAGTTAACTATAACTGGTATGATGTTCCCCTTTTGGGTGTAAGTAAATGAATTTTTAATCAAATTTGGTGGAGATGATCTACATGCTGAGGTTATCATCTCCCACAAATCTCATCGCAAAAATCAGCCATCTGATTGTTCGGATGATCATTAAAATCAACGTCCTGAAATGACCATATGTATCAAGTTTATATTCACCCACTTCCTGATTGAATTTTTCGTGAAATGATGGAGATGTACATCATATCCACCTTAGTTGGTTAAAAAACTTCACTCCTACAACAGGAGGTCCTTTTTGGTCATTACAGTAATAGCCTGGATGCATAGACTGCTGTACATATTACATATATATGTACATATTACATATATATGTATATATATATATATGAGGAAGGTTCACCTACGTCAGGATGTATACATCACACCTAGTTCTAGGCCCTAAGAAACGTTTTTTCCAAATTTTTTATTTTTCGCTTGAAATTAACCTTCCAATAAGCCCATGTCCAAAAAATTATATTAAAATACATTTTGTAGCTATTTTTAAAAAATCCACAAAAAACAGTTTTTTGTAGATTTTTTAAAAATAGCTACAAAATGTATTTTGACTTAATTTTTTGAATATGAGTTGATTGAAAGATTAATTTCAAGAGAAAAATAAAAAAATTTGAAAAAAAGGTTTTTTAGGACCTACAACTAGGTGTGATGTATAAATAATGTATAGAATATGATGTAGGTGAGAATTCTCTATTTACACAGAGAGAGAGAGAGAGAGAGAGAGAGAGAGAGAGAGACACTGCATTTTAAAAGTCACTTCAAGATGGTCATATGTCTAATATCTTCGAGGATGGGATTGTAGCATAGTCATGTCAAATGATCTTCCACTCTCATCAACATTAGTAGAAATATCAATCAGACATTATACTATTCTAAGGAATTTCTTTCCCACCCCAAAACATATTAACTATATGTTTAATAGTCAATTCTAATCATAATATCATTGATCAATATGGTATAAAAATAACACACCATATCTAACATATTACAACTACATAATGTTTTTTATGGAGCCCATGTGTAGCTATGGATGAAAGCCAAAGTGTGGGAATGAAAAATATACAATGTGGGCTACAGGTAGGGGTGGTAAACGGACGGATACGAAGCGGATACCATGCTATCCATATCCGTATCCGCTATCTGGATGCACTACCCGTATCCATATTCGTATCCGCCCGGATAGTAAAAATAACTATCCATATCCGTATCCCCTCGGATCCCCCGGATTCGGATAATATCCGTATCCGTTTACATTGTTTATCCATTGCAATTGACTTGCCTCTTTTAACAGGTAATATCAACACTACTGTCAAAAAAATATCAAGCCCTAACTGTTTAGAATCAAAAAATTGATCTACCATTTCATATTCAACAACTTAGAAATTAGAATCAACAATTTAGCCATAACATTTATCAACAAATTAATCTATCATTTCATAACCAACAACTTAGAAATTAGAATCAACAATTAGCCCTAACAGTTATTGTGTGCGTCTGTGTCAGTGTTTTTAAAAGCGCGCTATTGCGAACGCAATAGCGCTCTATTGCGTTTTGCGGTGGAAAAAAGCAAGGCAAACAAGGCTGCTATTTGGGATGCTCAAAAAGCGTGCGCTATTTGGCGCTATTTTGCGCTATTGTGCGCTATTTAGGGGTGTTCACGGGTCGGTCGGTTCGGTTTTGGGCGGGTTTTTTGAGCCGAACCGACCATGTCGGTTGTGGGAGGAGAAAAACCGAACCGAACCGAACCGAACAGGGTCGGTTTTTGACAGGGCCGGTTCGGTTTACCCGTCGGTTTTTGACAGGGCCGGTTCGGTTTTTTCATTTATTTTAATAAAAAATATTTTTTTTAATACCTAATATAAATATAAAATTAAAAAATATAATATAATATGCCAACACTAATATAAATATAATATAAAATATAAAATTACAAAGTATAAAAATTAATTTGGTTCGGTTCGGTTCAAAATCGGGTTTTTATGCCAAAATCGAAAACCGAACCGACCCTGTCGGTTTTATATCTGATCAAACCGAACCGAACCGACCCTTAAAAAAACCCGACCCGAAAATTTTCGGTTCGGCTCGATTTTGTCGGTTTGGTCTGTTTTTTTGCACACCCCTAGCGCTATTTGGCGCAACAGGAACACTATTCATGTTTGTTTTAGAAATCACAGTTTAGTTAAGGAAGGGGAAAAGTGTTACCTTATTTCACGTACGGACTTTGTTTGGGTGAGGTATTCTTTGTTCCAAACCCTCAATTTACTTATTTACGAAGGTCTCAATGATGTTATTTGCTTATTTTATAAAGTTTAGCTTAAAAGGTTACTTTTATTTAATATTTTCTATTCCAAACTCTCGGTTTACTTAAACGTTTACTTATTTTACATTTTTCAGTAAATAATGTTTTTTATTTTATAATTTCCAGTTTTAAATGTTACTAATTTTTCAAATCTCAGTTCAAAATGTTTTTTTTTTAATAATTGACAGTTTAAAATGCTACATGTGTCATAAATATCTGTTTAAATTGTTATTTATTTTATGATTTTCAGCTTTAAATGTTACTTATTGTTCAGATTTCTGTTTAAAATGTTGTTGTTATTATTATTATTATTATTATTATTATTATTATTATTATTATTATTATTATTATTATTATTATATTTGTCAATTTAAAATACTACTTGTTTTATAAATTTATGTTTAAAATGTTATTATATTATAATTTTAAGTTTAAACTTGACTTATTTTACAAATTTCATATTAAAATTTTATTTATTTTATTATATTTAGCTTTGAATGTTACTTATTTTCAGAATTCTGTTTAAAATGTTATTATTATTTTTTTAATTGGCAATTTAAAAAGTAACTTTAGAAAAAAAAATTATTTATTTTTTATTTTTAGCTTTGAATGTTTACTTATTTTCAGAATTCTGTTTAAAATGTTATTATTATTATTTTTTTAATTGTCAATTTAAAAAGTAAATTTAGAAAAAAATAAAAAAAAATCAATTTCAATTATAACTTTTTTTACCAATTTCAGTTTAAAATGTTACTTTCTTACAAATTTCATTTTAAAATGTTATTTTTTTATTTATATTTTTTTTATAAGTTTTTTAATTAAAAAGCGGGAATGCATGAATTGCTTGCGCGATTAGCAGGAGCCAGAACGCGACACCCTGCGCGACCGCGATTTAAAACATTGGTCCGTGCGTGTGTGTTGATGTGTTGTTGTGTCCATGTGTGTGTTGTTGTGTGTGTGTGTGTCGTGTGTTGTGTGTGAGAGAGAGAGAAAGAGAGGGAGGAGGAGGAGTTTAGGGAAGGTTTTGAAGAATAGGGTGTGCACCGAAAATGAGGAAGAAGGGGGAAACAGATAAAATGAAAGAAAGAGGTTTTAGGTCAAATGTTTTGTTTGAGTTAGTTTTATCGCTTTTTGTTCTTTTCTATTATTTTCTTTTTTTTTCTTTTTAAGCCATTCATTATCTTTTGGTTTTTTAAAAAGCATTATTTCTTTATTTTTTTGTATGAGTGAAAAGTGATGATTAACATTTTTATATTATATATTTATATTTTACATTACATATAATAAATATTATAAATAATAATTATATATAAATAATACAATACGGATACGGATATCCGAAAAAACGGAAAAACGCAAATATGGATACTCCGACTCGGATACGGATTATCCGTGTCGGATACACATACTATCCGTACTCGTATCCGTTTTCCCGGATATTTTAACACACTATCCATATCCGTATCCATATCCGTTTTTTCAGATAAATATCCGTAAATTTCGGACTCGTATACCGGACGGATTCAGATTTTCGAATATCCGTTTACTTCCTAGCTACAGGTTCGAAAAACCAGGAAAAATATTGATTTTTCCAATGATACGTAGGGTGCTGATCTTGAGCAGAGTTAAATTCTGTGCAAGTTAATGCTTTGTCATTGTTATAAAAGAGAGTATCCATTGAGTTGTAAGTGATGTAGTGAATAGAGCATTGCAACCTCAATATTTAGGCTAGCAGAGAGAGATTTATTGTACTCGTTTCATTCGCTACTATCTAGTGAAGGGCCATGGATTTGGGAATTCAGGTACAAGCCGCACAAGTTGCAAAACAAGAGAATATTGCCTCATGCTCGTGTGTGTTTGCATTCCTATTCTTGTGTCAAACATTATCTTTCGGTGTGGTTTCAGTACATCACCTAACAACTGGTATTAGATCACTCAAATTCAAATGGGAGCAGTAACAGAAGAATAGCCCAATATTGAGAAATTCAATGGATAAACAAAAATATTTTGGTATGATTGGTTGACTAGGGGATTATGTTCAACAAATGTGAATTGTAGATTATATGCAAAGCTATTTTTATGTGAAAACATCCGACAAAAATAATTTGTCTATCCTTATGATATAAATCGTAAAATGTAAAGGCTGATTGGATGTGTATATGTCAATCTTAGCAGATCTTAAAGAATTATATTTAGTAGATAGCATTGCTTATCGTTGTAATTGTTAACAAAATTATTGTGGTGGCTCCCCACTAGTCAACCAACCATTCCCCAATTTCCTCTCTCTGTCTGCCTCCCCCACCACTCACCACTTTCTTCTTGTTTCTGCCTCTTATTTCTCTTTCCTTGTATATATGTATGAGTGGCCTGTATATACAATACAATTTATTTCCTTCTAGTAATTTCTAGTTGGTATCAGAGCCTAAGGCTTTCTTCATCTTGTTCCGCCTTCTCCGGCAAGTGGCAAAGGCCGCCCGTCCGGTCAAAGAGATCAACTTTGTTCTTTTAATGCTGCTCCCGTGAGTTGGGGTTTCACGCCTCTTATTTAAAGTCATAGCATGAATGGGCCCAAAATCAGCCTTGGAGGGTTCGTCGGTTGGTCGCGAACCTCTGGCAGGCCTCACAGTGCTCCCACGACCATCGTCGGTGGAAGAGAAGTAAGTGGCATATGTGAACTGTGGGGTGGCTCACTGGTAATCTGTCTCGCGACGAGATGGTCGCCATTATCTGAAACTCCTTCCCGACGACCAACTGAGGCAGAAGAGGATCATCGGCTAGCAGAAGTCCTTGGCCGGACGTGGCAGCTGCAATTCCCCACCGCGACCTTTCATCTTGTCCTTCAACAAAACCGTCCGACTGTTCACAGCAAGTTGCCGGCATCGGACGTGCTTCAGCGGTTATGAAGCACCGACACTCTCTCGGAAGCCACGAGTCACCTTTGACGCGAGTCGGACACGCGACACGCTCAGACATGTTGCCGACACGTTGGGACATGGTTGGACATGCTGCCGACACATTGCCGACACGCTGGGACACGTAAAAGGACACTTTTTTTTTTTAAATTTTTTTTTTCTTATGTTATGGTGATTCTGCCTTATTTATAATTTTTAATGTTAAAGTGTGTTTGAATTTTGTTTTGTGTGGTCCATTTCATAATTTCATGTTAAGAATGCTATAATAATGTATTTTATGGAAAAATATCTATTTTATTTCATTAATATATATATATATATATAAATATATATATATATATATAAATATATATTATATATTTTAACATCTATATTATACGTATCCTAGCGTGTCGTATCCTAGTTTTTGGAAAAATCACGTGTCGCGCGTCGTGTCGAAACACGTATTACGTGTCGAATCTGTGCTTCATAGTTCAGCGAGGACTATTGGAGGTGAGTATGAGATTTGTATGATTTATTCTGATCGAACGGTGACTGCGATGAGACACTCGTCGGGTTTTCATGGCATGTCGGGTAGCTTTTGCAGCAGCAGTGGGGAAAGCATCATTAGTTGCATGATATGGGAATATAATAATTAACTTGAGTGTTGGCTGGGCAGAAAATAGTCGTATGCAGTGATGGGATTTGTCTTAAAGGTGTGCAAGTGGGTGGTTTTTTTGTGCTGGAAGATTTGAAGTAGGTCTTTTATGTGGATTGGATTGTAAGTTTTTGCCCCACAAACCCTTAGGCTCCGTTTGTCTGTCAAGTAGGAAAATGATTCTTGGAAAAAGTGAAGCAAAGTAAAGGAGAAGGAAAATTACTTTCTTGTGTATGTTTTGTTACCATGAGGAAAGCTGCAAGAAAATTATAAATAGATAAGACAAAAAAATTATATACATACACACATATATAGTTATAATTTTACAGTAAACAAAAATATAATATATTTCTTATTTCAGTTACCAAAAAGTATGATTTATATAATAAACATTCATTGAACTCAAACATTACAAAATATGAAATAATTATTATGAATATTTATTCGTAAAATATTAATAAATAGCATAGCATTATGAAAAGTACTCAACACAACAAAGCCTTTTTCTAATTATTTGGAGTCGGCTAGTATTATGAAAAGTAATTGGCAAATATTTTAGTAGCTATTGTAACAGCATAAGTAAAAATAAAAATAATAGCAATAATAATTTACATGGTAATATATCAAGTTTTGTAAACTTTCATTCAAAATCCTAGGGCTTTGATAGGATGTGTTTTGTGGGAAGTTTTTCCTACAGGAAAATTCGAGAACCATTTTTTTAAAACATTCCTGATAACTAAACGCAACAAAAAGTGCAAGAAAGTTATTTTCCTTCACTTTTCCTTTCCTGACAAACGTATTTTAGACAAATTTACACAACTAACCCTCCCACTTCTGAAAATTATGTGGATACTCCCTCAACTTTTAAAATTTGCATCCTAGCCATTGAAATTTCTGTAATACCCAAATTTGTCCCCAAAACTTTCATAAATTATTTTTCAGCCCCCAACTTTCCAACATTTACAGTTCAACCCCTCTAGTTTGTTGGTATAATTTTGGCCTTTAATATGAGTTTTGGCCTTATCAAACCTAAAGCATGGGGTTGATATAACATAGGTACTTTTGTGACCTTTATCGATGACTTCACCTAGTTAAGATTGGTACAAGTTGGACTCCTTCAAAGGTTGTTGATCCATTTTGAGATTGGGCTATTTGGGCCTAAATTTTGAACTCTTGATATCTATTATTTGGGTTGGTGCTTGATATATTTTTGGGCTTGAGTTCTTGCTAATATTGGGGCCATTCACATGCTGATTATCGGGGCTGATATTTTGGAGTTAAAGTATTATATCTTTGCTTAAGTTTTTTGTGGAAACTTGTAAGATATAAAATTTCAGCCCCTTTAATTTTTGACAAAATTATTTTCTGGACACATAATTTTCTTGTTCCCCTTCGGCGCTTATCTCAGAATTTGTTCATTATTTGTTCACTCGACTCTAACTTTCAAAGCTCGTGGATGAGTTTTTTGTTGAAGGGAAGAGTGATGAGAATAAGAAGAGTACGGGGTTTATGTGGCAGTCAGCTAAATACACATGTTTGGGACAGGTTTATGGACTGTTTTTTGTTTTTGAAAAGTGGACCGATAAACTTTTGCATGTCTTACAGGATCAGTTGAGGATCATTCTTCTCAGTTCGAGAAGCTTATATTGTCATCCCACGTTGTTCACTTTTAGGAAAATTATATTATTATTTGGCAGCAATCGCCAACGTTTTTCGGTGGATTTGTTCGGTTTAATTGAAGGGCTACCAGCTTGATTTCGGCAGCAATCGCCGATGTTTTTTTGGTGGATTTCATCGGTTTAATTAAAGGGTTGCCAGCCTGACTTCGACAACAATCGCCGGTATTCGGCGGATTTGTTTGATAATTAATAGCCTGTGTGGCCCATTTATTATCCTATAGGTTATACGGTTTGTGGTCCGTTTGGTTTGCGTTGTTCGATGGCATTGTGTTGGCCAGATTAATCCTTTTTTTGTCTCGAGATCAACTTTCGGTTTGTGGTCCGGATTTGAGGAATCTTATCTGTTACTCGGTTTGTGGTCGGTTTGATTTGAGTTTTCGATGGCATTGTGTTGGCCGGATTGGCCCGTTTTTTATCTCGAGATCAACTTTCGATTTGTGCTCCAATTTGATTTGTTTGGTGCCTTTTTATCTCGCGAACAACTTCATATGGGTGGGTGTCATTTTTGGCACATGATTGTGATGGATTTTATTCTCATCTTTTGTGCGTTGCAACTTCAATTTCACACCTCTTTCAATTTGAGGGGAGTGTTGGAATATCAATTTTTCGGTTTTGGGATCTCCCGAGAAGACATCATATGTTATGCATTGCTGTGGAGGTTCTTATCATGGTAGCCCTTCTCTTCTTCAAAGCTTTAATGGCAAGCTTCGGTTGGTTGACATTTCTGCTCCAACTTAAAGGGGGTGCTGTAATTATTGGCAGAATTATTGTGGTGGTTCCACACCACTCTTGTGGCTCCCCACCATTCCCTAATTTCCTCTCTTGTCTGCCTCCCCCACCACTCACCAATTTCATCTCCTTGTCTCTCCTGGTCTGCCACTATTTCTCTTTCCATATGTATATGTATGAGTGGCTTGTATATAAAATACATCTTTACAACAGAATTTATTTCCTTCTTGTAATTTCTAGTCTTATATTAAAAAAAAAGAATGGTAAAAAAGAGATTTCATGCAGCCGACATATTTGATGGGAAACAGCAAGAATGAGGATGAGAATGATGGTAATATATCAATGTTTCCCGAAAAGCAGATCATATGGTACGTAAAATGCAACGTTATACGCTCTATAGTGGTACAATGGGTTGAGTATTTTGAACTTGTTGTAATGAGTTGGGATAATTCAAAATACTTGAGCGATCAAAAAAATTTAAAATAATTAATAGTGTAAAATATTGTTACGATGTGCAAGCCTTTGGGATGATGTATTTTAAAATGATTCATCTAAAAGAGTCGAATATGCATATCCTGTTTTTTCCAATACATTTTGAATTTTTACTCAATTTTAGTGAATAAATGGGAAAATATTTCTCATATCACTAAGGGTCTTTTTAATTGACATGGAAAATAGAAATTTTAGTTCATTTTTTTTTTTACTTTTGCAATGTTTGGTTTTAGATACATTCTATAAAAACAATGATTATAAATATGAAAAATATATTATGGTATAATCATTTTCATGGAAAAAGTTTCTTGCCCAAACCCTAAAGAATTGATTTCCAAGGAAAATTCCAAAAGTTAGACCATATCACAACAATCTTTTCCACTCATTTTCCAACTTCGAGTGAGAATGAACTAATTTTTAATTATTTTCCAACTTTTTTATCAAACATACCCCAAGTTTCGTCCGTTGGAAAGGAAGTGCACCAATACATAAATCACTAGGGCTGTGTTCGTAACATACGCTGGCACAAGTAGCAGTTGCTCACTGGAAAAGAAACTAGAAGATGACAACTATTCAATTGTTTATTGTTGTCTACAGGCTAAAGAATCAAGTTAGGTTATCTGAATTCTATTATTCAATAGCCAGTGTCATTACAAAAAAAATATGGTTATTATCAAGAAACATCAAACCCTCAAAAGAATCAACTTTTATCGGCTATATGCCTTCTAAAAATTCCTAATAACAGATCTTGAAGTACGAGGCAAATAATCAAAGAAACAAGAGGGATGATGAATGAGCATTAGAAATACGTAAGAAGGCATACTATACATACGACAAGTTTACTTTCTCAGGAAGGTTGTTGAGATTGCGAGGTGCTTGCATAATCATTCTCAAAACCTTTATGCTCCGTTTGGAAATAAGGATGAAGATAATGAAGTCTTTCAAGGTAAAATGGTGTCTGCATTTCTATCAAGCGGGAAACCTATATATGCAGCATTTCTGTTAGACACAATGCCTGCATTCTACAATCAATTCCTCTACGTTTACAAATATTGGTCCCTAACAATTAGGTCCCCAGAGAATCAAATTTTTAAAAAAAATCAAGATGCTTTCGGCTATTCGTAAGCAATCCGGATACTTTTAATTTAGCAATAAAGTATCTGTTAATTTAGGTTGCGTTTGTTTTTTCATCTGAATCTAAAATCTAAAATTTGAATATGAAGTCTGAAATCTAAAAAATATGTTTGTATTTATGTTCGAATGGATTTAGACTGATTCAGACTTTGGATTACATTTATCTCTTAATCATTCGGAGACAAAAATAGTCGTTAGCCTCTTAATCATTTAAAAAAACACTATTTGGCACCTCTTAAGTCTGAATGGTTCATATTCAATCTTAAGAGAAACAAACAACACCTTAGTAAAGTATGTGGATGCGTACAAACACTCCTATTCATCTATGAACCACATCCAAAAACTCATTTTCATTTGGGAATTTTTTTGTGAAGCCAAATTTTAAAAGGACTTCACTCAATGAAGACTTTTTATAAGGGAACATTCTCAAATTGTCTATAAATTTTACAAGGGACCTTTCTCCAATATTCTATAAAATTTATAAGCCATACAAAAATCCTCAGAAAATCATAAATCATGTTTTAATAATAGGATATATAAGACGATATTATTTGCTAAGTATCAAGTTTATTGTATTAGATGATGAAATGCAGTCAGAAGTTAGGAATACAATAAACAGTCTAAGTAGAACATTAGCATGCTTTATCCATAGGTTAGCAATTTCAATGCAATTTTTGGCCGTTAAGACAAGTACTGAATTCAAGAAATGGAAAAATAAAACATCCCTTCAAGGTAAGGTGGGGTTTATGAATAATACAAATTTTCTTTTTTTGTTCCAATTGTACTTTAAATTAGAGGATTATTTGGGGTTTGTGCTAATACATTTAGGCGTAACTGAGGTTTGATCCCCATAGCTTTGGTTAATGCACCTTTGGCCACCAAAAGTGTAAATGTCCAGTTATGCCTAAATGTATGGAGGTCAAGCCCCAAGTGAGCTAGTAGACTACCCATTGGCTTTAAGTTTGTGGCGTGCGAAAATCAGCAAGTGCAGTAAGAAAGTTTTGATTAAGATCTACGATTTCAAAATCTAAGAATCGTAAACCATTAGTTTAAAAACATGTGAACTCTATTGTTTTTAAACATGTGAACTCTGTTCTTGCATCTAAAGGATATGTTGAGAGGGATTTTCCTAGTATCTATTTGGGATCTCTTAAGTATGTTAGGCCGAAGTAATGTATCCTATTTCAAGATGTATTAGCTAAAACTCGACCTCGATATCAAGGTTTGCATGGGAGATTAGTTTCTTCGGGAGGTAAACTTATTCTTATTAATCATGTTCTGAGTACATTCCATTCTATATATTTTATATGATTGATCCCAAATAAGATCATATAAGACTTAATACGAATATTTGGGAATTTTTTCTGCTGATTGGACTAAGATCGGCTTAATTTTCATTAGACCTCTTAGAACTTTATTTGCAGTCCAAGTGAAAAGGGTGGCCTGGGCATCCATCTGACATGATGTCTATAGTTTCGAAATTCTTTGGAAGATAAATATGGAAAATTTGTTGTTAGCGTCATATATGATTAGCAAAAATTACTGGCTCAAGCCGCTTTGCATCAGCTCTTGTGGTACTTGTTAGGGAATTAGACGCTGCTAAATTCCACCAATAATATTTCCAGGACCTTGGGATTTAGTGGCTCAAGAAAATATATAAAAAATGCAAGGATCAATTGATAGAACGGATGTAGAGAAGTGCACACAAGTCATACAAGACAAGGATATACGTGGTTCACCAATTTGACTACGTCTACGGCTCGCACCCACTTTTACTATAGAAATATAAGAACACTTTAACACACTCTCTTATATGCACTTTTGTTCTCACTATATTTTGGAGGCTAACACCGCCTTCTACACTCTCTGACAAGTGCTAACATTGCACTGTCTTTCTCCCTAATTACTCTCTCTTCTTTTGCTCTCTAATTGTTCTCAAGCTGGAGAGTTTGGGATGATTACAATGAAAGAATTCAAGGCTTATTTATAATTGCTTAGAAGTCACCCCAATCGCTGGATTAAAAAAAGATTAGATGGTTAAGATAAATGGTGTGCTACCAACCATTCTTATGTTCACACTTGTTTCAAATAAGAGGGACAAGCAAACATGAAGACAAATGTGTGTCAATTATAGTGGCTACTGCAGATTTCACACATGTGGTTTCAAATGGTCTCATATAGTGGCTGCCATCAAAAATCTCCATTCACATTAACAATCTCTCACTTAGAGACTTTTGAACTACAACTCAGCCATCGCATCTATTAGTGAGCTAGGTGTGAGGCTTTCTTATCTTTTATCCTTGCATATGATAATACGCAAGTATTACGTATTTCATCCGTTAACATACGCGTTATGAGCCCCCTCAGGCATCTTATTCCTTATATTTATGCTCGTTAACCAGACAACCTCGGATTTCTATGTTAACATGCTTTGCAGGGGTTAATTAAGCTTTTATAGATATTTGGATGCTTAGTGTGAAGTTTGGACGCATCCGGGTGAATTTCCGTACGCAATCGCACGCGCAAGGGCATTTTAGTCAATTCACAGTTTGGGCACCTGGCCCAACATCTACACGGAAGTTGTAGCACTCCTCGCGAACTTCGCGTAGCCATGAACGGTGCACGAATCCGATCCCTAACGAAGAAGTTACGAGACTTTTGGCGGAAGAGAATTGAGTCGAGCGAGGGAAAATGTTGTTTACACTTTATAGGAAATATGTTACCCTTTTTAGCTTTGAAAATAATAAAATTATAAATTTTACAATGGTTTCGAACACTTACAAAGTTCGTAAGTGTCTAAAACCGTTGTAAATTTTATAAGTGTTATAAACACTTACGAATTAAAATATCTATTAGTTGCAAAATTGCCATAATGGTATAGTGACGGTCTCTTTAAACCGTGAATTTTCTAGGTAGGGTGAGTTAAAGCCATAGGTATATAGTGCACGGTTTTTTCTCACCGTATTGTTTATGCAGAGACCTATTTTTCACCCCAATATGCACGGTCTATTTAAACCGTGAGTTGTCTAGGTACGGTGAGTTATAGCCGTAGGTATATAGTGCACGGTTTTTTCTCACCATGTTGTTAACATTAAGCATGTGATAATTCAAAATTGTTTCAAAGTTGTTAACATCCAAACACATAACACATAACACAATTGTTTCAAAGTTCTTCCAACATGTGATAATTCCAAATTGTGATACTTTACAAACAAATTTTTTAAAAATATAGTTACATTCAAATTGTTCAAACAAATTTTGTCTATTTTCTCTTTAAACGCTTCTTCGGGGTTTTTTTTGCTTGGGGGAGTTTTGCTTGGGGGCTGGATCGTGTCGTGCCTTGGTTCGAGTTTATTGACGCACCGGTGCCTTTCCCTTTTTTGTATGTGCATGCGTTCCCTTGGAATCAAGCAGGGCGTCAAGCGCTGCACATGATAGTTCAAGGACATCCGTAACCTCCTGGTTTGAGCCTCCATCAATACCTTCCTGGAGCAGGCTAATGGCTACGTCTATCCCCTTAGCCTATATATAAATGATCATCAAATGTGTTAGATAATTCTTAAATAAAGGAAATCAATTTACAGATAAATTTCAAAACATTTACCATTTTATCCGAGTGCTTTAGCTTGGGCTTGCATATTCTATGGTAGGGATTTTGAATGTATGGATGGGATCTTTCTAGGTACCAAGACATGTACCCATCCACACATTCCCAAGGCACGAACCTCACCACGGTCGAACGTCTGGCATCGGACAGATAGTGGTCGACCCAGTTAAACTGATACCATTTCTCGATATCAATCTTTAATTTGTATCGGGCATGGGTCTTCCCCCTCTCCTCTGATAAAGGGCGCATTGACAGTTTAGGAATTGTTTAAACACGTCCAACCTAGTGTAGGACCATCTCCGAGTAGTAGGGTTCACCGACATCATAGCAAATGAGGAGGCCATTATACCATGAGACATCCTGAAATGGGTAGGCCTCACTTTTTTCAGAGTAGGGTCCCATACAGCCTAAACGTATTTGCAAATGTTAATACGTACATAAATAAAGAAAATAAATACTGAATTTAAAACAACTAATACTTACGTCTGAAGCTTTTAAATCATCTAAGGTTTCCCTCAGCTCTAGTATTTGTGCAAAGGCATCCCCTAACACTGTTTGCTCCCTCCATTTGCATAGACGCGGCTCGCTAGGTTGAAAGTCGAGATTTCTAAACCCCCCCCCCCCCCCCCCGCCAAATTGAAGTGGTCATATATCCACACCTACAATCAAAACAAAATAAAATTCAATATAGACATATTAATTAGTAAATTATTATATTACAAAATAAAATTAAAAGCACGTGTTAAATTTAAAATATGTACCACGAGAAGGGGAAGATGTCCGGCCACCTGTCGAACGTCTACCCGAGAGGCAATCCCCAACTGCCGATATAAATGGGTCAATACACCCATCCCCCAAGCATAGTCTTTGCATTTTTCGACCTTTTACAAAGACTAAAGGTAGTACACTAGTACTTGGTTGTTCGATTTGTCCAGGAACAACAAGCAACCGACTATGAAAAGCAAGTACCCCCTAGCAGCTTGCTCAATCCTCCTCTTTGAAGCACCTTCCCCCAACTTCTTAACCCTCCCCTTACACAAATTCATTATTCAATGAAAACGAACAACATATACAGACTTACACTCCTCCTTGGCCTCCTCCTAGGTACAACCCAAATATTTAGTAAGCCATTGGATTTGAGTCGTCTTCTCCTCGACTTTCTTCCAAACAATACCGTACATCGATTTACCTACTATCGAGATTTGGAGGAGATGGTACACATCATTTACGGTGATGGTCATCTCGTCGAACGGCATATGAAATGAATTTTTCTTTGGCTGCCACCATTCGATGAATGCCAACACTGATACATAGTTTATGTACCGATAAAAGTGTTTAATCAGACCGTACAAACCCGAGTTCCTCACCAGCTCTATAACCCGCTCATCCTCCGTGGTTATGTCCCACTCAACGAATTTCTTATAGTGGTACACGCACTTCATTATTCTCCTCTCCTCATCTCTATTCCAAATAGAATAACCGATATGGTTATGATAATTTTTCAAGAGTTCGGGGTTATTTGGCGTGCACCCCTCAAGCGGTTGGGAATCAGAGTGGCTTATTTTTTACGGGCTTTCTTCTTAGGCACTTTTGATATGGACGATTGGATTTTATCTTCCTAGAAGGAAGACTCATCCTCATTTCATCTTCCGAGAAAGAAGACTCATCCTCTCATACTCTCTCTCCTTTGTCCTCTCATGCCTACTCCTTTATTTCCTCCTCTCTCTCTGCCTATCTCTCTGCCTCTCTTTCCTCATTTCTTTCTTCCTCTCTCTCTTCCTCACTTTCCTCCTCTCGCTCTTCCTCTCGTGATTTATCTTCTTCTTTCTCTTCCTCTTTATCTCCCACTCCTACACTAATCCCAATCAAATCACCTACAACCGCCTCAACTACTTGCTCAATTGGCTGCGAAGTAGCACTCACCTCAACATTAAGTAAACCTCCTACCACTGGGTCTACTACATCACAACATTGGCTAGCCAATCAGGATATTTGACATCTTCAATGAAAGAGGCCTTTTGGAGCTTCTCGACTTCCTCCTGGATAGCCTGGTTCTTCTCTGGGCTAAATACCCTTCTCCGCTGCTTCACTGGCTTGACTCCTTATTAACATTGAGCTCGTGGCACAGGAAGGCCGGGTCTATGCCTGGCATGTCTTCATGACTCCATGCGAAAGCTTGCTTTCTATGCCGTAAAAATGCCACTAGTTCCTGCTTTATTGACGGCTCCAGTGAAGCGCTAATTTGAATTGTCCGTTCTGGTCGTTCATTGTCCAGAATGACATTCTCTGTAGCTTCAACGACCTGACCCTTCACAAGCTGGGACTCATCCCTAGGGTCCAAAGTCTCAACTTCTGCATCTTCAGACTCATCCACCTGGTAGGTGGTGGTTTTCTTCCTGGCCTCCTCCCGTCCCTCCTGTTCAGAAGATGAATAGTAGCATTCCCGAGCTACTTTCTGGTCGCCTTTCACAATTCCAACCCCAAAATTGGTCGGAAATTTCAAGCATTGGTGTACCGTGGATGGCACTGCCTCGAATTTCTTCAAGCCTACTCTCCCTATGATTATGTTGTAGGGTGATTGGACATTCTTGTCCATTACGAAAAAGCGCACCTTTTTCGTTCTGCAAGCAGGCCAGGTGCCAATGAGCATGTCCAACTTGATCGTCGCAAGTGGAAAAACCTTTTCGCTGGTAAAGCCGAGGAGGGGCCTGTGATATGGCTCCAACTGAGCTAGCTTCAAATTCAAACTATCGAAACAGGGGTAGAACATGATGTCCGCAGAGCTACCATTGTCTACCAATACACATGAAATCACCTCATCCTTCATTCTCATCTTGACCACCAAGGGGTCTTCGTGAGGATACAATACGCCTGCAAGATCATTTTTGGAGAAACCGATAACCAGTTTATCCTTGTTCACTTTCCTCGGGCGATCGTCTTCGGCCAAATTTATGCGTTGTATGTAAGAACAAGCTTGAGCCTCATTGAGATAAGCTTTCCGTTCAGCAGTATGATCTCCTCCTCCTGCATCGCCACCTGTAATCACATTACATTCAAATGATCCAAAATGGATTGAGAATACTTGACGTTCAGGTTGCCTTGGTTTCTTAGGAAGGTCGGGGTCATCCCCTGGATTATCTTCGTGGTCCCTTTTTTTGTCATCTCTTGTTCGGTGCGGAGATTTGGACCTTTGTCTTCCTCTCTCGTTAGTCTTTCCACCATTCTGGCGATCAACGAATTTACTCAATTTTCCACACCTAATGAATGCTTCGATTTCATTCTGGAGAGCTATGCAACGCTTGGTCGTATGGCCATGATCTCTATGGAATTCGGAGTATTTGGAATTATCCCTCTTATCGGGGTCTGCCCTCATTTTCTCCGGCCAAGTTAGCTCCTCGCTGTTCTTGATCTCCTTCAGGATATGGTTTATGTCCACCTTTAAAGGAGTGTAATTCCCATATTTCTTCAATTGCTCGAGTGTCTCCTTGCCTTTCTGTCGCTTGCCATTCCCGTTATGCTTTTAATCCTTCTTCTCCGCTATACCTTCAGCCTTGGTCTCTGCTTTGGTGTCAGCATTCTTCTTCGCAGCCATGGCCTCTTCGGTGTTCATGATCTTAGCTGCTTTTGCCATCAATTCTGCCATGGATTTGGGGGGATCCTTGGCCAAGGTATAATATAACTTGTCAGGCAACAGACCGCTCATCAGTGCTCTAATTGTTGTCTTCTCTTCGTAGTCGATCACCTCCAGTTTCTCGTTATTAAAACGAGTGATGTAATCCCTGGTGCTTTCTCCTGTTTTCTGCCTTACGCTCAGTAGGTGTGCTACTCTCTTAACGAGCTTCGCAGCAAAGCAAAAGTTTCCTATGAACAGTTCTGCCAGCTGATGGAAGGTGGCAATCTTTCCCCGGGGAAGGTTGTTGTACCATATCTGGGCTGACCCAGTGATAGTTCCTGATAATGCCCTGCACCTCATCTCATCAGGAGCCGCATAGATATCAACAGCAGCTTGGTACTACTCTATGTGGAGGACGGGATCAGTTTTTTCATCATATTTAGGCGTCACTACAGGAGCTTTAAATTTTGATGGTGTGCGGAAATCCACTATTACTTGTACAAAGGTTCTTTGGAGAGGGTTCTTGGCCTTAGCCATTTCCCCTAGCCGGTCTTCCAATCTCTGAATGGAACCCTTCCACGCATCATTCCCAGCCTCACGCCTATTTGCCCGAACAACAGAGCACGCTGAATTTTCCTCTTGGGATCTTTCACTACGAGTTGCGGGGTGTGATTGGGCAGAACCTTCCCGTAGATCGGTTGGTCGTTGAGAATTCCTCGACGCCATCCTATGAGGATTTCTATTCCTCCTAGGACCCAAACGGTCAAAGGGAGAGACTCTGCTCAACCTTTCCAAGGCGCTTGTTCTCTCAGGAGTTAAGGTAACATGCTGTCTAGAATTTGTAGCGCTTATAGATGAAGTCCGTTCAGGCTGATATGAAGGATCGTTGGACCTCTCAGTATGATGAGAATCAGTGCACCTGGGCTGTGAAACGTCCGAGAATAGTGTACGTCTGGTTCTTGAAGATGGCAGACGGGTGTTTCTCTAAACGCTCCGTTAACCTGACTGGGCAGGTGATTCGTTACGAACAGTCTGAATGAGTTGTCGCATGGTTTCTTGCATAGCCGTTTGCCCTTAGGCTAAGTTGGCCACTATGCCAGTAAGTTGATCGATAGTTGGAGGAGCAGAGGGGTTGGGAGGGACCCCGGCATTGTTCCTATCACTGGATTCTAGGATCTCAGCTATTGGTGATAAGTGTTTAGGGATAAACGCTACTTACAGTCGATTCCCACAGACGGCACCAATCTGTTGATGTAAAAAACTAGATTTGATCTAATTAATCAATCACAGATAAATATGAAATAGAAAATAAGACAAAAGATTTTTAAAGTGGTTCAGCATTATGAAAATGGCCTACGTCCACTGTTTGTATTGCCGATGTTTGCCTTAATCTTGATGATGATTACAAGAGATCGATCAATTACCCTGTTATGGAGGGTATTATAATGTATTTATAACCTTGGGGCTATCAGTATGAATAGACAATATACCGTTGTTTAATAGACATATACATATGTACAATAAGAATGTTCATTAAATCCGATGTTCATTGAATGTACAATTGTCGCTTGATCTTCCCAGCCAGATGCTCTGCATGTTGAGTAGGTCGGCACGCTATGTAGCTCAGCACGCTAAGTAGCTCGGCATGCTAAGTAGCTCGGTGAGCATATGTATTTGCACGTAAGATGACACGTGTCTTTATATAATTGGTCCACGTCTGCTGACTAATTTTCGTATCAACACCGATAAAGGTGAATTTTAGTGAATTGGGGTCGAGCTTTCCCCTAGCTTGATCACTAAAATGCACATATGATATAGAGTCGAAGACTTTCGAGTGTGAAAGCTTTACTTCCTTACCGCTCCATACCTCCTCTGGTATTATCTGTTCAAATGTTACTGATGGTCCTCTACTGATTAAGTAGGTTGTTGTGTTGACTACCTCTGACTAGGATTGCTTGGGCAATCCTGCATGTATACGCATGCTTCTGGCTCTCTCAGTCAATGTTCAGTTCATCCGTTATGCTACGCCACTATGTTGCGGTGTCCCTTGCACAGTCCTTTTTAGTCTAATGCCATTTTCATAACAGAACCTCTTGAACCCAATGTCATCATACTCGCCACCGTTGTTGGATCTCAACTTCTTGATCTTTAAGCTTGTTTCATTTCCTCCGTGACTTTCCACTTTTTGAACACTTCGAACACTTCTGATTTGTTCCTCAAGAAATAAATCCACACCTTCTGGAATGATCGTCAATGAAAGTCACAAAGCATGGCTTCCCGCCAAATAGATGAGACAGTAGCTAGCCCACAGACATCTATGTGAATTAGCTCAAGCTTTTCTTGCTTTAGTGATCTGCCACTCTTTATGAAGCTAACTCTCTTATGCTTCCCAAAGATGCAGCTTTCACATAGGTCAGTGTCAACTGACTATAAATCTGGTAGTTTTCCCTTGGAGTGCATGACCTTGAGCCCCTTGTCACTCATGTGACCAAGTTTCTGGTGCCATAGGTTTTGATCATCTTTGTCATCTGCACATGCGATTGACCCACAAGCGTTCGTCGTCATATAGAGTGTACCACTCTTCTTGCCACGAGCGAATGTCATTGCACTTTTGGAAATTTTCCATGAATTGCCATTGAAGGTTGTGACATAACCTTCAGTTGCTAACTAGCTCATCAAGATCAGATTCTTCCTCAAATCGGGGATGTGTCTCACATCCTTTAGTTTCCATACAGACCCGTTCAACTATATCTATACATCTCCCTTTGCCAACCACGTCACAGGGCTGTTGCCTGGCGAATAACTCAGTAAGAGTTCTTTGTTGGAGGTCCCATGAAAAGAAGCTCCGGAGTCTAGCACCCATGACTCTGGCTTGCTCTCCAAAGAGCATATCAGTGCATCGTCTGTTTCTTCTGCTACAATGTTTGCTTCCACCTTCTCTTTTTCTTTCTTTGGGGATCTACACTGATTTTTGTAGTACCCGGTCTTGCTGCAGTTCCAACATTCGATCACCTTCTGGTTTTGATTTTGGTTATTGGACTTTCTGGGATTTTGAGAATGTGACCTGCCATTTCTGGATCTGAATCTGTTCCACCCTCCCCTCCTGTTTGAATCTCTACCCCCACTTTCTACGTTCAAGGCGGACGCTGAGGTGGAAGCACCATTTGACCGATTTCAAATTTCTTCAGTCATAATTGTGTTAATTACATCATCGAACTTCTGTTTAGTCTTTCCTGCAGATTCGGTGATTGCATTAACTGTGCATCAGGCAACTGCCCAAGAATTAGACATGATCGTATCTCATCAGCGAAAGACATGTCCACTGCCTCTAACTAGTTCATCACTTCTTTGAACTCGCTGATATGTTCTGTGAATTACGCTCCTTCTGACATCGTCATAGTAAATAACATTTTTATTAGATAGATTTCATTTGGTGCAGAAGGTTGTTCATACATACTGAAGGGGGCCGCCATGTGAGACGCAGTTGCCTTCTCATTTTTGATGTTGTATGCTACTGACTTTGACAGTGATAGCCTTATGGTTCCGAGAGCTTTTTGGTCCAGCAGCTCCCATTCCGAATATTTCATTTCCTCTTGTTCGTCACCCAAAGGTAAATAAAGATCTTTTTGACACAAGTTGTCTTCTATTTGCCTTTTTCATAGTCCAAAATTTGTGTCGTCAAACTGGAAAATTTTGGACTCCTTTCCTTACACCATTGCTCTCACTCGAACAAATAGGATGGATACAAAAATTACTTTGCTGAGTAATTTTTAGTAAGCGCCTGTTGTGCCTTCGATTCGCCAACCAAAAGGTTTGATACCAATTGTTAGAGAATTAGACGTTGCTAAATTCCGCCAATAATATTTCCAGGACCTTGTGGTTCAGTGGCTCAAGAAAATAAAAAAAATATGCAAGGATCGATTGATAGAATGGATGCAGAGAAGTAGTCTTCTTGAAAAGTAGTCTTCAAAATGTTCAATGATTTCTTAGAGAAAGAAAGTAGTGACATAAAGAGATTTCCAACTTAAAAAGAGTGCTAACTCCAAAGTGTTAAAATAAGTGTTAGTCGAGAACATTGGAGAAGTTGGTATGTATAACTTAAGAATATTTTGGGAGAAAATAACACTTGTGAAAATGGAAGAAAATGCAAGTTTAGAAATAAATAGGTAAAATGGTAATTTTATGTAAACATTTTTAGGAAATAAAAATGTTGGAAAAGGGGTGTTACACAAGTAGTCCTAATTGAAAGTGATTTTGAGATAAAATCAATGCAAGTGTAAAAAGGATAAGAAATAGTGATGTAACACCCCGTAATTAAAATGATTTTTATAGTGGGATTAATTAAATTAAAATAAAAAATTAATCCGGATTAAAATAAATATTAATTAGCGAGACAATGGTTAATATTTATTTATACGGAGTATTACTTAGTGAATGAGTACTAAATTAATAAGAACGTATTATGATTGTCGTGAGTGAGAAATACGACAGTTACGGCAATTTAGTTGGGACGCGCGTGTCAGTCGTGTCGAGACTTAAATTTATAAAATGTAATTTAAGTATGGGTCATCCAAATGGTCATTTCGAGTGTGCCAGTGTGTCCGGAACGCTCGAAATAGTCAGAAAAGTGTATTCAGGGGTTTAAATTGGGTCCCGGGGCATTTTTCGGCCAAACCGGCACCCCGGGGAATATTTTGGTCTTTTAAATTTTTGGGGAAAAGGGAGCTACGAATTTTAGAGGTTTATATCATCAGTTATGTTAAGGGGATTAGGGTTAGAAGTTTTCAAAAATACAGAGAGGCCATTAGAGGAGGAAGAGAAGGATTTCCACGGCTTCCCACACCCTTTTTGCATCACCACCACCACCGGAATTTAGATCGGGAGGAGAGGAAGGCAATTCCAACACCTTTTTGCAGAATATCAGATCTACAATTCGAGGCAAGTGTTTATCTTGCTAAATTGAGTGTATATATTATCCATGTTAGAATAGGATTGAACAATAACCATGAATAAATGAATTTGACTTAAATTTGGTGAATTAATTTTTGATCTTGGGTAGGAATTGCATGTAGATTGAATTCTTGTGTGAATAAAAAACGAAATCAGATCATATATGATGATAATAATAGAGAAATCTGGGTTTTGTGGATGTTCATGAATAAAAAGAATAACCTAGGGTTCTTAGAGTTAAATTAAAGATTTAATGTGATTCAAATGACCTTCTTTGATATTTTGATGTTATGATTGCATTAGAAATCATTTATACATGTTGTTATAGGGTCTAGTAGGCTTGGTTGGGAGTTTGGGAATTTATCATGAAGGTTTTGATGATTGAAAATGGTGAAAAATGTAACAGTAGAACGAAGGAGACAACTGACACTTTTCGAATCGATTCGGCCCAAGGGAAAATTGATTCGGTAAGACGAATCGATTCGGTTTCCAGATTTTGGCAATTTTCCCTGTTTTAGCCTTGAACTTGAAATCGATGAATGGGGGAACTTGTGGGATACCTTTAAAACATTGTGAGAGATATTTTAGTTACCAGCAGGCTAATGGTAGGATTGGGACTTGGTCATAAGTGAGATGAATTAAGGCTAAAATTAATCAGTGTAATTTATAATGTAATGAATTTGGGGAATGAGAATGAGTCACAGTGAAGGTGAGCGAAGCGATGACTTGACCAGTAGGGTACGGGTGAATTACCTACTGAAATACTTTAAAGAATAATTGGCACACTTCGAGTAGTGGGGGATACTCGGGAATATACGATGAGAAGTATAATCGAAATTTAATAATACGTAGGATATTTGAGAGTTATATATACTACGTACGGGACATATATTATAGGTTGTGTGTATACTTATACTGATGCCATATATAGAGAGAGAGATTTTGTGAATTCTCATGTGCGAACATACTTAGCGTACTTGCTATCACGGGAGGTTCCGCGTCGTGGACAGTCTTATCATGATGATCCCAGTGGGGGGATTTTCACTTGTACCTCAGAACATAGAACTTGGGGATTGAGCACTACTTGTTTGTATGAGAGTGTGACCGGTCATTTGGGTACGTTAGGTGTGTGCGTAGCCCAAAGGCTTAGAACTATGTTCGACTCCAAATTGTGTGAATTGTGAATGTATGGTTCGAGAGTGATTGCGAACCAGAGGTCCTTTACTTAGTACGTGATGTACCAGGACTTGATAGCAGAGTATGCCCGCATCGCAGGTCTCCACCTAAGGATGTCGTATTCGTATATATTATAAGAGTGATGTAAACATATATACGTGTGATTTAATCAACTACGTGTGCATTAGTAGATAAGATAGATAGTAGTATTTAAAGTAATTTAATTATATGGGAACTTAATATTTAATTGGTGATTTTTGCTGACTAAGAGGGTTAGAAATTGACAACGTATTGTATGGGCAATACAGGTGGGCACAACGAATTATTAGGCAGGGAGAGACCAAATTCAAACTAGTTAAGCAGGGTAGTGTAACTAGGTTGGTTTAGAAGTATACGTTAGGCGTGCACATTAGTTGAGAGGTGAGGATCTCAAGTGAGGGCACGTAAAGTTAACATGTATACAATATCTGCTCTTTAATGCATTTTAAATACTTGCAAAATATTTTCAAACTGTTTTACTTGGGCTCTAACCTGTTTCAAATCCATTTTTGTAAAGAAAAAAAATCTTTTAGGTGCCCAACCACTGGGACACCAGGCTTAGGAGTTCCTTCATATTTGACATGTTGCAGCTACTGTGGACGTTGCAGGACCTTGGTAATAGACGCTTCCACTTCTATCAGTTCTTTTTCATCATTTCTCTATCTCAGTCGGGCATGTCGCCCATCTCTAGTCAGTGGTTATTTCAGAGACATTGCACTTCTATTTTATTTCCAATATTGGGTTTGGATTTATATTATGGATGATTGTATTTGGATTTCAGTCTGGAGTGTTCATTCCAGGCACGTTTATTCATCTCGTTGTTTTATCATTTATTACTATGTTTACTGGAATGGTGAATATGATTTATTAGTTTAAATTATTGCATGTTAATAACAAGATAAAAAATGGGGACATTAGGGTATTAGTAATATAAATATGTTTCGACAGTGATGCTAAGAATGAAACCATTAATGATTCCTGCTTAATTTAATAATTGACTGATCACCCAAAATCAGAATAGGCCCACAAGTGATTTTCAAAGTGTAACACAAGGTGGGGTGAAATCCCCGGATTTTGGCTTCGATCGGTAAAAGTGTAATAATGTGGACATTTGAAAAATGTTAATGTAAGAGGGTACTCCCCTTGAAGCATGGGAGTATAGTAATACCAGTAGAGGCGTAACCCCTATAGGTATGGTGATAAACGATAATCCAAGTACTCTTAGTAAAGACAAATGAACACACAATGCTGTATATAATCAACACTCAGATTGAACTCACAAATCTCTTGTGTATAACTCAAATGATAATAAAGGAAACTCAGAAGTAACTCATTCAAAGGGAGAGAGAAGTAAGTACCCTAGATACACCTTGGCAGGCAGCCAACACACCAACAACATCTGATACATCTCTAGTTAGCTAATAAAAGCTTCACAATAAATGACAATGGTGGGTGAGTAAACTCTCTGATTTGTAATAACTTGTCTCTGATATATTCTTTCTCTAGCAATAAACTCTCTAGAAAGAACTCTTTCTTTTCGGAAGTGGTTGAGGTCAATAAATAGCCCCGCACCATTCCCGAGATGCCTCCTTCACAGCTGTGAAAGACATCCCCTCACACTTTACGTCACAAGCATTAAATGCCTGATGGGTCAGCACACCCTACGTCATGACCATTAAATGCGAGGACGTGCCAAGTTTGGATTGGACGGTGTTTACCTGGCTGGTGAGATCACCTAAAGTAGATGTGACTTTAGGTAGGGGATTGTTTGGCTCAAAGCTCAAGATACGATGGAACTCAAGGTTACTCTACACAAGCTTCCACGATGAAAGATCTCTCGGTGTTTTACCAGCTGTATCTAAGATGGTCAAAACGAGCCTTAACGCTGCCTCACTTGTCAATCCTCCAAACCAAGTCCCTCTGAAGTTCCCATGGCGAAGTCATTCGATAGAGCATGTAAGCTCTCCCAAGCCCTGCCAGGCCTGGTCTCTCACGAGTACCGTTTGACCTCACACTCAAAATTACAATCACTACAGCATCACAATCAACGTATTTAAAAGATAAAAATTTGACTAAGTAAGAACGGAAGATAAAAGGGAGCAATCTCAGCAAGTTTTCTCGTTGAGCTACCTCGCTAAGCAGCCTCGCTGTGTTTATGCTTCTTCCTTCTTTTGAGTCTCTTCTGTTAACTGGGGAGGCTCTCTCTAATTCAGAGATTACCTTCAAGCCCCCTACAATTAAAATACATTAATATGGACTCGGATGATACCAGGATAATTAAGGAGGGCCTGGGGCTTTGGGTGAAAGACCCAAAATCACTGGGTAGCATACCCAGTGTGGAGCTCGTTAAAGTACGCAAATATTTGAAAGATTCCTAGAAAGATAATAAGAAAAGTGGAACATGTCAAGAAATGGGTTGTGTGGTGAATATAAGAAAATACAATCTAAATTGATAAATGTTCCGGTAAAGGATAACGTGGACAAGTAATGCACGAAAATTTACTAATGTCCATGAGGTAAACAAAATAGTAAGGTGAAGTAATTAAATGGGTAATTAAGCAACCTAAAGAGGTTTAACCCATAATTAACACGAGTGTGTTCATGAAAGGTTTTCAACGAAAAATAAGTATTTTCTAACGTGGTGCTTGTGTGTGTTGAAAGGTGATTTCCAATGAAAATACTAAGGTAAATTTGGTACGAGTAAAAGGAAAATCTCGATGAAAGAAATGCTTTTCCTTAAACAAAGGGTATTTGCTTAAAGTATTTAACCGAGTGTGTTAAATCAAGAAATAAATGTCAAGTCAAGTAAAAACGGGTTCTTTTGTAAGATTAAGGCGAATTAATCGGAATAAGTAACGTTTTTGGAATAAAAACGGTTGCATGTATTAAAGTATATATACATGTATATATATAACGTAGTAACGTGTTAAGAGTCTCTTTTCTGTCGTTCGATTCTATATTACATTGTTGTATTTTTTTCACTGGGCATTCGGCTCATTCCCTTATCTTTGTTACAACAGGTTGGGTGTGGTTACGTATTTTGAGAGCGTTGTAAAGGCTAGTATCCCTTTTATTTTACGTTAGTAGCTTTGTATGCTTGGATTCCGGGGACACTTCCCACGGGTCCTTCACGTAGTATGATTTAAAATTGGAATCGCATGATAAATAAGTGAAATGTTAGTTAAATAAAACTAGACTACTAACATTATATAGAGTGTTTCATTACACTTCACACCTAATGTTCGGGTCGGACCGGGTTGACCACGGGTAACCCATAAATCCGGGCTAGGGCATTACAACTTAGTGCCTAGGGATCCCCCATTGGTCCTTTGTTTGCCTGGGTAATTCGTGGGGTTTCGTGTATTTTCATGACAAAGACCTTTGGACCTTGAGTTTAATAGTAATAAAACAACTTTTAATTATAATCAAACTTAGGTGGTGATTAAAGTGTAAGCCTCCCACTTTGGGACAATGCTAGATAGCTAAATGAAAAACTTAGGCTTGTACTTTATTATAAAAGCTAGAACAGACTGCGAGACTGCGAGCATCATAAATCTGGAATAAAAAATTTCTAAAACTAAGTTAGAAACAACTAAGCAAGAATGAATTAAAAATAAAACTTCTTGAGATTGGTTGCACTCTATGCCATTGGTATCTCCCTACGCCCCATTGTTTCCAAATGGTAGGCTCCTTGCAAATTGTCTCTGATGACCTTAAACGATCCCTCCCAATTAGGTCCCAGCTTGCCATCTGAAGTTTTTTTTTTACATTGCCAAGGACTTTCCTAATGAAGAAATTGCCGAACTGAAAATTTCTCGAATTAACGCCCTTGTTGTACTGCTTAACTACTTGTTGTTGGCAAGCGGCCAACTTTATCATGGTCTGCTCCCTTCGTTCTTCTACTAGGTCAAGTTCAGTCCTCACGGCTTCCTCGTTCAAACCCTAATCGACAATGGTTGTCCTTATGATTGGCAATATAGCTTCCAAAGGAATAACAACTTCCATCCCATACGTTAGAGCGAAAGGCGTTTCCCCATTAGGTCTCCTGAGATAGTACGATATGCCTTTAGGACATGAGGAAGCTCGTCCGTCCAAGCTCCTTTTGCTCTTATTAATTTCTTTTTTATGCCATCAAGCATTGTTTTGTTGGAAGCCTCTGCTTGCCCGTTGCTCTGAGAGTAGGACACAGAGCTGAAGTGATGCTTGATGTTATGGTTGTAGCGGAATCCTTAGAACGATCCACTTTCAACCCGTGTGCCGTTGTCTGTGATGATCGTCCTGGGAACACCGAAACGCATTATGATGTTTCTCTTGATGAATCTAATCATGTCGGTATCCCTGATGTTTGCTAATAGCTCTACTTCAATCCATTTCGTGAAGTAATCTATGCCGACCAAGATGTATTTGCGATTTTCTGGTGCTCTTGGCAGCGGACCTACGATATCCAAACCTTATTGGGCGAATGGCCACGGGCTAGTTTGACATTAGGTCGTTGGTCGGTTGATGGAGCATAGGGGAGAACTTTTGACATCTTTCGGTCTTCTTGATGTAGGAAGTTGCATTTCTTTGCATATACGGCTACCAGAACCCTTCTTTGATTGTTCGGAAGGCAAGAGATCTCCCTCCTACGTGGCTTCCGCAGATTCCATCGTATAGTTCGTATAAAATTTGGTCGTCATCACTTGGATGCACGCAATGGAGGTAGGGACTAGTGAAGGGTCTACTGTAGAGTTTTCCTTCAGGTGTCAGATAAAATCGTGCAGCTTTAACCCTGAATTGGTGGACTTCCTTTCCATCGGACGGTAGGATGTCTCTTTGAAGATAAGTGATTATTGGGTCCATCTAGCTAGGACTTTTTTATACACCAAGAACCTGTTCGGCTACTACAGGCTTTCTGATGCTGGGCTTTGCGAGGAATTCCTATTCGATAGTTCATATCAGATCATAATCCACTACCGGGCTTGGGGAACTATTGAATGTGTACTTCCTCTAATTTCGACATCAAATCATGAGTCACCCGCAGGTTTGTCGCCATTCCTTCATCCTTTGTGTTGAAATTTTCTGTTACATGGTTGGATACCAGCTTTAAATTGCAATATATATCAAGGTGGCTTGCCCCCAACGAGTGAGCTTCGCGTAGCCTGACGATGAGGGCTTCCTATTTAGCTTTATTGTTAGATGCCTCAAAGTCAAGTCTGATTCATTACTTGATCATGGCATTCTCCAGTGATACGATCACAATCCCTACTCTTGATCCCTTAGAGTTGGAGGCACCCGACTCCTCAACTAGGCAATCTGTTGGTCACTGTATCATTTTCTTCTGCAAATTCTGCGATAAAATCAGCAAACATTTTACCCTTAATCGCCGTTCTTGGTTGATAGGGTATATCAAATCTCCCATGTTCAATCAACCATTTAGACATCCGTCCAGAGAGGTCGGCCTTCCGAAAAACGGCTTTGAAGGGGAAGGATGTGATGACTATGATTGAGTGAGCTTCAAAATACTGTTTCAATTTGTGTGATGCGACGACCAAAGAATAGATCAATTTTTTCAGTGGGAGGTAGCATTGCTTGGAGTCTAGGAGTGTTTTACTGACATAGTAAATGGGGGATTGGTGTCCCTCTCCCCTGCAAACTAAGGCCAAACTGACTCCATGGCTTGAAACTGCTAGGTAGAGATAAAGTGAGTTTTCTGGATTCAAAATAGGTCAGTAGAGGAGGTTTTCTCAGATAAGACATGATTTCTTCAAGGACCTTTAAGCACTCTTTGCTCCAGGTGAGGCATTTTTCCTTCTTTAATAGCTAAAAAATGATCGGCATCATTCGGAAGACTTTGAGATGAAACAGTGAAGGACTGTTAACATCCCTGTCAACTTTTGAATTTCACATAGTGTCTTTGGAGGGAGGACATCATTAATCGTGACTATCTTGTCGAAATTGACCTCAAAATACCCCTTTGGTTGACCAAATACCCTAGGAACTTCTCGGATTGCACATCAAAAAAGCACTTGGTCGCATTGAGCCTCATTCTGTAACGTCTGAGGATCTCAAAAGTTTTCGCCAAATCCTTCAAATGATCGGCTTTGAGCTTGCTCTTGACGAGCATGCCATCAATATATACTTTCATCTTTTCTCTCAAATGTTGCTTGAATATTCTTGTAACCAATCTTTGGTATGTAGCTCCTGCATTTTTTAGGCCAAAAGGCATGATCTTGTAAGAGTGGTTACAAATGAGGTTTTATCTTGATCAGGGCCGAACAAGGGATTTGATGATATGCTGAGTAAGCATTCAGAAAACTCATTCGCTTATGATTGGTTGTCGCGTAGACTAGTTGATCTATCATGGACAGAAGAAAACTATCTTCAGGCAGGCCTTGTTAAGGTCGGTGAAATCCACGCACAGTTTCCACTCGTCGTTCCCTTTTTTTACCACCACCAGGTTTGAGAGCTACTTTGGGAATTGAACCTCTCTGATGGACCTTGTCTCTAAAAGTTTCCGTACCTCTGGTTTCACTTCCTTCGCTTTCTTCCGGGCAATTCGGCGAGCCTTATGTGCTATCGGCGAATGTGTGGGATCAACGTGAAGTCTATGGCATGCGACTTTGGGATCGATTCCAAGCATATCGTATGATTGTCATGCGAATACATCTTGTATCTATTTCAAAAAGGAAATTAGTTCCTCCCTCTCCCGCTCGGATAGTGTGGTACCGATCAAAAATTTTATTTTCGATTGTGCCCCATCGAAAGCTATCTCCTCCCATTTCTCCATTACCCTATCTGCGGGGTTGACTCTCGTCTCTTCCACCTCTGGTCTTCCATTTTTAGTTGTTGTTTAGACAATATTGCTCTGTCCTGAGACGTTTCACGAATGACTTCTTTTCTTTCTTCTTTTCTTATTTGGATTTGATAGCAGCGATAAAACACTCAGCCTGCATGGCATGCAGCCACCCTCTCCCAAGGATGGCATGATAAGGAGACTCAATGTCTACCACTAAGAACTCAATCTGTTTTGAGAAATTAACGGCCCTAACTGGTAAAACCACCTTCTCCAATGGCATTTTTCCATCAAAGCCGACTAGGTAAATGGTTGCTTCCTTCAAGTCTTCCATCTTTAGTTTGAGTTTTTGAAGAAGCTCCAAGTACATGACTTCAGAGGAACTTCCTTGATCGATTGGTAGCTTATCCACGTCCCAGTTTGCAATCCTGAAGGTGATTACTAAAGCATCATGGTGTAGGGTCCTCACTCCGATCAAATCATCTTTCGTGAAGACTATATGCTTGTAGTAGATGTCTTTTGATGGCTTGCCTGACTTTTGGCAGTGTCAATTTGGAAGGCCTCATAACTGCAGTGACCTTCTTGAGCTCCATTTGAACTGCGCTGCCCTGGATCTGCTTTGGATCTAAAGCACCATAGATAACGGAAAATTATTGCCCCATTTGTCATCTAAAACATTATCTGGTTTCGGGCCAGTTACGAAAACCTGGTCAACTTTCTTCTCAACGTATTTGTTCAAATGCCCCACCTGGGCTAACTCTTCCAGATGAGATTTAAGGGCCTTGCAATTCTCTGTCTTGTGTCCGTTCTCCTTGTGGTAGGCGCACCTGAGAGCATTATCCCTGGTGCTCGAATCACCATCCATCTTCTTCGGCCACTTGAGTAATTATTGGTCCTTGATCTTTCCGAAATCTTGTTGATTGGTTCTTTGAAAACCATGTTGATCGTTTGGAAAGCCTTGGATGGGTCTACCTTGCCTCCCTTTTTGGATCCTTCGTTCTGTTTTTTGCCCCCTTTCTTGGGGGTGATCTCTTTGTCGTTTCCCTTAATCGCCTTTGCGCGACCATTCTCACCTTGGCTGAGGGCAACCCTATCTTCAACCTTGGCATATTTCTTAATGCAAGTCATAAGATCACCGATGGTGTTTGCCTCCTTCTTGGTGAGGGACTGGTGCAACAAGGAGTTGTGGGGCAGGCCTATTTTGAGTGATGCTACAACAACCTGCTCGAGGCAATATTTGACCTCATTGAACATTTTCTAATAACGCCTGGCATAATCTCATAAAGTCTCATAATCTCATAAAGTCTCCTGGGATTTCTTCCTCGTGGTGAGGAGAGAATCCATCCTCTTTGGGTGTGAACTGCATGTTATAAAGCGAGTTGTGAAGGTCTCTGCAAATGACTTAAAATTATTGACTGACTTGTGAGGCAGCCTTTCAAACCACTTTTGGACGACATCTCCTAGACTGGATGGGAAAATACAACACATGAAGATGTCGTTATGGTTCCACGGGTCTATAGGATCGGTCTTTCTATCGTATATCTTGAACCTTGGGGTTGCGAAGTTCTTTTGGGGCTCTTCCTCCTCAATCGCCCTTGAAAAGGGGGGCTGGATCTGATTGATGAGTTACCTCCTTGCTAGTTTCTTGGTAGATTTAGTCCCGCGATTAGCTGGGTGTTGGTCCATTTCTCTTCGGGCCAGACTTCGTATATCGTGCTTATGACGTCCTTCGTCTTGGTTTCACCTTGTCAAACGGCTTTCATGCTCTAAGTGATCTTGTTCGCAGTGCAAACTCTTTCCTCAGTTACGAGTTTTGCTCGCCTGAGGTCTAGGCGTCCACCATGACGCTTGCAGTTATCTCCACGGAGCTTTCGCTCCATTTTTTCTAGGCATCATTGGAGATGTGTATTTTCCTCCACTTATAGGCGTGTTGGATCCCCTTGTTGATGGAGTCATTCTTCATAGGTGTCGAATAGCCGCGAGATCTACGTTGATCTAGGTTGCTTGTTGCTCTGCTCAGAGGGATGCTCTTGTGGGTAAAATCATGGATGGTTGACAACCTGAATTCTGTCCCAGTAGTTATGAGAGCCCAGCTCGCAGATCGCCTACAACAGGTGCACTGTAAGGGTGAGACATTCCTTAACTCGTTGGTTTCGATTTGCTTAGGAAAAAAAATCGTTTCCCATATACAGCACCAATTGTGAGTGAAAATAATCACAATTAATGATTCTAAGCAATAGAGAAATAATCAAGGAGTAAAACGATATCATGACACGAAGGGTTTATGTGGTTCGGTAACTACCTACATCCACGGGGTGTTTTTCTGTGTAAGGGTTTAATTTATAATGATAGGATTGGTTGATTTACATTCAAACTTTCCCAGTTGTTGATTGACTCATTTGCTGATCCATGTCGATCTCCTCTGAGATTATAGATAACAAGATTGAATTTTCCATGTTTATCCCACATGAAATTAATCCTAACTTGAGCATCACACTTTGTATTTCTAGGTTGGCCCTATTTGGGCCATCGAAATTTGGGTCATTGCGGTTTGCATCCCACACCTTCCATATTATATTTGTGGTTTATCCAATTGAAGTCAATCACACTAAAAGGGAGCGTATTAATTTTGCGGATCTGCATATTACTATACCTTTTTCCAACCTGAAACCAGCTAAGCTGGTGGGTAGGTAACGGCCACCTGATACCTACCTTAAATTAAACTCAAAAGGTGCTAGTAAAGGAAACCTGGGAACTAGTGGGGATGGTGAGTTGTTAAGACACGATCAATGAAAACATTCCTATTTCCTTTGCGAGAAAATTTTCAATCTGCAGCAACATGTTGGCAAAATTTAAGGCTTTACTGATAGTCCTATTGCATCTGATCCGTTAATGTTAATTCAGATGATATCGTGTCTTTTGAAAATTTCTTGGAGACTCGGGGACATTATTAGAGAGATTAATGGTTTACTTCATGGATTAAATTACGCTCTTTCACACATTGTTTTCGTGAAGCAAATGGGGTGGCAAATTATCTCTGAGTAAAGTTCCGAGACTTTCCAGGAGCATTCTTAAAATGGACGCTTTAGGAATACCTGCTATTAAATTACATTGATTTTTATTCATTATTTAATGGTGAACTTGAACTGGCTGTGTTGTAAGGCCTCAAGACCAGATGCTTTTTATTTTCTGTTCTCTTTTTGCTCATAAGCAATCGGGGATAGGCCTTTTACGTCTAATATATTATAAATTATCCATGGGTGCTGCCCTTCTCCAAAATAAAATATTTGGGTGACTAGATATTCTGAGGTTCACTTGTAACTAAGACAAGCGCTAGTGATGGAGGAAGAAACCAAGCCAGAAATTTCACCTTTTGTTGAGGGCTTGGTGCCACATTGCATTGCTGACCTTTTTCTTGTGTACACATAACCTGACTTCAGCATTCATTATGTTGTAATGTTGATCATAATAGGAAGGAGAGCTTTCCTGACTTACTATTCGACCTACCAATTTTTCTAGAAGTTTATCTTTATGAACAAATTGAAAAGAACCACATACAACTTTGATGAAAAAAAATCTATAAAATTAAAAATATGATATCTAAAAAATGCAAGGCAGCGCCAGATTCGAACAATAAAAAAATAATCTTTATGAATTTTATTAATGGAGGATTAAAATTTACTGATGCCCTGACTCCTTGTGTAAAGCTGAGACACAGTCACATAACTATAAAGTTGAAAGCTACTTACAGCTCGACGGAAGGCAAACATCTCCTCTTGACCAGATAGAATGGAAATAATCCCAGATGGCGAACCTCCTGAACCTACATTGCCTTCTGCTAACACATCTCGGCGAAGTTTAGAACCTTCTGTCTCTGTTTCAAACTGGAAACTGGAAAAAAGGGACCATAAACATTCAGAGAATTGTGAAAAGCCAATAGAAACTACATGGGTAGATAGCTGAAGTACATTAGACATACACATAGTACAAGGTTTAAGAGCAACATATAATCAACAATTTCATGTTAACAATGGATAAATATGAATATCCAGACGCTATACTTATTCATGTTGTACTGTCACTCGTGAACAAAAGTCCCCTATTGTAATTTGTAAATATAGATGCTTATGATATAATAGTTATTTGGCACTAAAAGAAGCAAATACTCCCTCCAAACACTATAGTCACAAGGAACTCATTAAATAATAATTCTAATGTGTCACAGCTCTGAATTTAAGCAGTCTCACGAAAAATAAAGCCACTGTTCAGCTGCACATGAAACCAAGTTTACAGCAAGAGTAAATCATCATACATCTAACCAGAGGAAGTGTATGGATTCCTTTTATAGACTAGGGTTCGGACCCTACTTTCCACAAAGAATATGTGTGGGGATTAGATATGTTTACATATCCCGAACACAATTGAAATGTTGTATGTAGGAGCTTCTATAATCAAGATGAGAAAGGTTATATCAAGTCCTACCCCACACAAAACGCAAGTTGGGTTAGCCATCTTACCACATACATCCCTACCCTCTTGTTTAATGCTCCAAACCAATCTTTAATAGGGAAGACATATGGGCTGGGTAACTACCTTTGTCAGTAAAGTTGCCATCACCAAAAATGCCTAGGTAACCCTAAGCAGCGGTTCTAGCTTCTTGGGTGGAACTACAACTATGATTCATATTAGATGAATTTTGTGAAGGCTTGCCCAAATGGGAGGCTAATAATTGTATTTATACTAAAATGGTACAATTCTAGAAGGTTCCGGAGACTACCAAGGATAAACCTACACAACTAAGGCCCAAAACATGGAAGGCCCGAATCCAGATACAAAAGGAACAATACTAAAAGAACACTAAATCCAACAGGATATTAAAAGGCAATGAATAGAACATGACAATTAATAAATTAATCACTAGCAACTTAAATATTTAATGCTCCTGCAAGATACCAAATTGAAGCCATAGTCACAAGACTTCCCAAGACCATCTTTAGCAGTAATGGCAAAATCGATTTTCTAGCATTTTGATAGTTTAAGATTAGATTGCGGTGCTCCATCAGGCTTTGTGTTTTAGGTTTGACATAATTTCAAACCTATATTTTAAGCCATTTTGGCCAACTTCCACAGCTCATCAAGTGTCGTGCATTTGCACAACTATTGGTGGCGTTACAGTATAAGTGCTGCAAACAAATATGCCAATCCCTGTTGGAGCCACTCTCCAAAACCCATACTATTGTACCAAAAGCCATTTTTTGCTTATGTGGCGTGACAAAATGCCCAATCTTGTATGACTTTCCAATCTTATATGACTTTAAGTAAGATGCAGGAAAATTAGAAATTGAAAACAATAGAAATATATAAATAAATTAGTTTTTGAATTACACATTAATATACCCACTCAATAAGAGTTGGATAGTTGGACCAATGGAAATCGCTCATGGAGAGCAAGTCTAGGGATTCTAGGCACATGTCAAGGATTCTCCATAAGAGAATGAGTTGCTACGACATTGCTAAATCTTATTACATCTCTAATTGGTGCTGAGGAGGGTAAACCTTTAATCTTTGACGGGTTCACTCAACATCGCTGTTCTGGGTTAAGTCATTTGTTGTACTCTCATTCCAACACAATTCCCCCAACAAATGACACAAACCTGTGACCTTTAGGTACTTACCACTTGTTATATCTCAAGCCACCATCTCATGTAAAATGTTAAGGAGGCAAACCTTCAACACAATCCCCCCAACAAATGACAAAAACCTGTGACCATTAGGTATGATACCACTTGTTATATCTCAAGCCACCATCTCATGTAAAATGTTAAGGAGGCAAACCTTTAATCTTTTACGGGTTCACGTCGTACTCTCATTCCAACAATAAGAAAGGCTGCTTAATTAAGGATTGTAGTGAAGAAGAATCTACCTGTCGAGGCCAAGAATTAGCCGCTAACTAGGGCGAGGGCCATAGCTATGATTGCTAAGGATGGTGAAGACGCTGAGGAGGTTATAGTGAGGTCATAGCAAAAATTATTTATGTTGATAGTAGAATTGCCTGTGTGGGGTGATACTAATTACACCCATTCTTTCGTATCAAAGTCATTTGCTCGTATGTTTGTAATGAGGTCCCAAACCATGAAACTCGGGCTAGTGGTAGATAATCCTGTAAGAGTTGTGGTAGAGTAGGGATATCAGGTGAATATAGCTGATAAAGTGAGCATTGAATTGATTCCCCTATACTAATGTGATTTTGATGTCATTTGGGGTATAGATTGGTTGACAACTCAGGGTTGTGCTAAAAGAGAGGTTCTCTTTTATATCCAAAGGAGGAGAACCGCGCTTTAGATGACCTAAGACTTCAAAAAATATGTATTATCTTTGAGCTTGAAATCTGGTGAGAGGTGGATGCCATAACTAAAAATTATGTTATAGATACCCAGAAGGCCGCGGTAAGTAGTGATTTTGTGACAATGGTCGTGGAGCTAAGTGATGCCTTCTTGTAAAATTGCAACATGTTCTTCTCGAGCGTGACATGGATTTTACCGGTGGTTTAATCCCAAAGGTCGTGACACTTCTAAGGATCCACTTAAGATGGCGACCACGTTGCAAGAACAAATGGAAAAACTTAATAGATTTTATATTGCGGATGTACTAGGCGAACAATTAATCTTTTGGTGCTTCAATTTTGTTTGTAAAGAAGAAAAGTGGTTCTATGAGGCTATGTATTTACTCTAGATAATGAAATAAGGTCAAGATGAAGAATTATATCCCTTGATGCATATAAATGACCCTTTTTATTAGTTAAGAAGAACTAAGTTCCTTTATAAGATAGATTTGGAGTCAGATTACTAATAAGGAGATTTTAGGTGTTGGAATGATTAGTTTGTGGTTTTTTTCATTAATACAAATATCACTAAAAAAAAGGGCAAGGGGAAGAACTCATGTACAGGGAGTAAAAAAAAATTAGACCCACGGGCCCTAAATGCCCACACCAGAGAATACAATACAAGATGGGGCACAAAATCACCCCCCCAACCCAAAATCATCCAAAAAATTTATATAAGACAAGAAGGATTCAGGGGGCTAGTTGTACACTATAAATACAATGTAGACAACGTCCTCACATAAATCATGAGAAAAGGGGACTCCATATCCTATAAGCATAGGTTTTCTGCTTTCTCCAAAATGTCCACATAAGATATAAGGGTGTCAACCTCACATAGTTCGCCACATAAGCCCCTATGTCACCCGCCATTCGGTATTACTTTTGGGACCTCTTTATCAATACAACATCAATACACCATGGATCCTGCCAACATTTGGCCCTACTTGTATCTCCGACCCTAATGGGAACGAATTTTCTAAAGTTATTCCAACCACTCATGATGTGCTTCCTCACCCCCACCCTGTGTGGAGATCTAGTGTGGTAGGTCCTCCAACTATGCAAGTCCACCCAATGTCTAGCGACCATAACCCTCCTCCACAACCTCCCCTCCTCCGATGAAATGTGCCATAACCATTTCCCGAGCGACTGAATCATGAGAAATCCTTCACCCTGCCCCCCGTTGACTAAAGGATTCCACACATCCCTCCACCCCACCAGGTTATATTTGAACTCCTCCTCACCCTCCCAGAGAAGCCCTTAATACATATCTCCAATTCCTCACTAAAACTGTACATATGCAGAAGGATGGAAAGATAATAAGAAATGATGTTAGACAATGTGCTCTTAATCTGAATCAGTCCCACCCCACCACCACCCTCCCCCATCCACTCTGAAAAATATGCCCTTTTCCAACCCGATAGCCTCCTATCCACTTAGTCGTCTAACACAAAATACCAACTTGACTTAGCCTTATAGCTTGCCCCAAGTGTCCCAGCACACCTACTTGGCTCTCCACACCCGCCACCGTACCAATCAGGATAATACCCTTTTATGCGCATTGATCTTCAATCTTAACACAACTTCAAAACACATCAAAATATCTCAGAGTCATCAGCTTCCTCATCTACAAACAATAGGTGAGAAATAGACACCCGACACCACCTCCTCTCTCTGTCACAAACCCCTCCAACATGTCACTATCGACAACCCTCTAAGGGAGTCTGTCGAAAGCCTCCATCACCAGAATGAACAAAAATGATGATAAGGGGTACACTTGGCGAAGCCCCCTTTGAGTCCCACGGAGAGCCACTCACCAACACTGAAAACCTCGCTAAAGAAATGCAACTATAAATCCACCGTTGCCATCTCACCCCAAACCTCATCTTCTATAGCATGTAAAGCAGGAATTCCCAATTAACATTTTCATAGAAATTCTGAGTGTACAACTTACACAAGACATAGAACCCCATTCCTCTGTTGTACTTCACACATTCGTTCGATTGCTCAATGGAATTATTAAACCAAGTTATGCTTTCAGAATTGTTACCCTCCCAATTGATTAACAAATTCTACATATTTTTCTTTTTTCTTGTCATTTGGTTTAGCACAATCTCCACTTATATATCTCCACATTCTCTTACCAATTAGAAAGTTTTTCATAACATGACTCCAATATGCTTAATTATCACCATTAAGGCTGCTAACACAAATTGCTTGAAGAGAATCACCATGCTCTGCCCCTTTCTTTTCATTTTTTGGATAAGTGAACTTCAAAAGAGGTGCAAGGCAAGAAACAAAGAAACTTGTTTGGATCGGGGGTCCGGTTTTGGTTGGACAACTAAGTCAGGTTTGGTCAAAACCGGGATCAAAACAAAATCGGATATAAGGTGGAAAAATCCCTTTGTGAGGAGAAGGTGGATCTGGAATGGATCTAGGGTTTTCGCCCCTCAATAAGTGTAGATCTAAGGCATCATCATGAGACCTAGGGTTTCAATTGTACGACCACATCTAGGAATTGAATCATGCGACCTTCAAACTATTACAAAAGGCTCGTGATGTGATGTTGGAGAAGCTGAATGAGGGGGAGAGAATCGCGACTAAGATGGATTGCAAACATAGAAGAGAGAATCGCGAGAATCAAGATGCAAACTTCAAATGATCGATGCAATAAGCCAAGAGCAATATCCTGCTCTGATACCATGAAAGTGTTCTATAAACCCTATCTAGGGTTTGCATAAATCACAAGAGAGAAGAGAGTAAGGGTATATCTTCATTACATTGTGTAAACCTCAGATTTACAATAACAAGAAAGAGCTATACTAATAGCCCATTACATAGAATATAATGGAATGACAAAAATACTCTCTAAGGTATATATGACAATGAACTAAAAACATTGATATTACTACTAACACACAGAAGTAGAATAGGAAAGGTAAAATCCCACTACATCAACATCACGGCAGAACCATATACTTCAGAAAACCAGTTTCCTTCATTGTTCCCAAAACTAAACAGCTTCCAAAATATTACTGCAATTCCATCAAAACAGCCCCTATCCAGCTCATTCCTCATACAAAAAGGTATAAAGGTGTGCCTTCAAAAGGTTTCAACAAAGAAGTTCTCAATGATGTGGCAAATTTGAGTCTCTCAACCACTCCTTACTCTCTTCTTTGCCTTTGAAATGATTCAATTTCAGTCATTCCAAATGTACCAAAACATGGTCAAAACCAAACATTTCTATGAGCAAGCAAGCAAGCTTTGAATTATCTTACAAGACTTTAAATTCATAAAGCAGCAAGTCCAGATGTTTTAAGGGCAAGCCCCCATAAAATTCATCAACTCAAGCACTTCCACAAAAAAACCTGAACAGGATCAACATATGGTCTGGAATTTTCCTAGCTATTTTTACATTTATAACTATGCAACGGAGATTAGAGAGAGTATGGATTTCTCTTTTGAAGCAAATCACAAGTGTTAACCCTTACATGCGTCACTAACCAAGCAAATCACAAGTTTCAATATCATTCAATACGAAAAGGAAATTTTGAAGAGGCTCACGAGTTGGAATCCAACATAGCGAATTAGAGTTGACCCTTACTGAGTCATTTGAGTGATTATTCCCTTTATTCTTAGACTTTAGCAGAAGAGGAGGTAGGCTGGTAGTCAAAGGCCACGGAGGTACACGTCATTATTAAGTGATTTTTCAACGCTTCTACTTTTTATATAGGTGAAAAATATTTCACCCCAAACCAAAGAGAGCTATATTAAGAACTGTAAATTCGAATAATTTACTTGCCTCTCCAAATCAAAGAGTGTTCCTTCTTCAGTTCCCTGAAATAAATCATCGATAGAAGAAGTTGCAGAACAAAATAGGCGACAATGATGATTGTACAATTCATCGATGAGGGTGATAAACCTCCGCGCCTGAAAACAAAGGAAGCATATTAACATACAAAAATTAACTAAGAATGCATGTCACAAAGGAATGGAACATATGAATGATAAAATATTACATTCTTATATGGAAACATATGGACCTTCAAAAAATAAAACACATGCATTTCGATGAGCTATTTCCTCCGTGTTTACATGACATCTACTTGCAAATTATAAGTTCCCCCCATTATAGTTTCTAATGGAGAACACATAGTTTGCATGTTAGATATTTACTTCCTAGGTTTTAGTATCTAGATTTTTCATTGAAATTTTATTTATTTAGTTTATCTTTATCTTTTAGTTTCCTAGTGGAATTAGGACTTTTACATTGTTATTTCTTTCCTAGTTAGATTATGACTCCTGCCTACCAAGAGGCTATAAGCACTCTTTGTACTCAACAATGATTATGAATATAATTTACATTCTCATTTTCATCATGGTATCAGAGGGGGAGAGCCCAAGGTTTTTACCTAGGCCTTTCTTCAATCCGCCTTCACTAGCGGGCGGTTTTTGCTGCCCGTCCGGTTAAGAATTCCTTTTTCTCTTTGTTTCTTATGTTTTTTATTCATCTACTTATGAATTAGTTCACAAACTCAAGTTTTTTGGAAATAGCTAGCATTGTCGGAGGGGAAGAATTGATTTTCTTGGTTATCAAAATCGTAGTATCATCAAAGCCATAAATTGCAATGGAAGTCATGGGTTAATCTCATATCATTGTCCGCGTACATTACCATGGTCGTCAAAGCAGTTTCTAGTTGGTGTTCTCTGTTTTTCTCACTTTCTTCGAGCTCGAAGATTCGCATCATTCTCGGTTTCTTGATCGTGTATTGCATCACCCTCTTTTTCACCATCGCGCCATCACTGTTCATATGCGGCATTGCTAGTAGTCCTGCTCGATGCTTCTGCCGGAAGCTATGTAGCACGGACACGGACACGGGTGTCGTGTCCGACACGACACGGACACGCCGACACGGCAAATCTAAAAAAATCAGGACACGACACGGCGGGGACACGGTATTAAATAAATATTTTTTATAATTATTTTTATATATAAAAAATATGAAATATCACATTAATACTAATCTCATACTAAGAACAACATTAAACATATAAGCATTAAGAGTATTAAATCCATTCTACACATTAAACATCACAATGATACTAAATCCCATACTAATAATAACAATCAAAATGCATATGGCTAATGCAATTTATTGAACAAGAGATTAAAAAAAAAAGAATAAATAGGTGAGAAAAAGGAGAAAAAAAAAACATATGTTTCTTGCCCCTTTTTTTTAAAGTTATTATATATTTTTGTCAGCCGTGTCCCAGCCGTGTCCCAGCCGTGTCCCTTGCGTGTCCTAGCCGTGTCCCAGCCGTGTCCTACTATTTTTAAATGCCTTTTAAGCCCGACACGCCACGTGGCGTGTCGGACACGTGTCCCAGCCGTGTCCCTTGCGTGTCCGTGTCCTTGGAGTGTCCGACACTCGTACGCGGCCTTCGGAGAAGTGTCCGTGCTTCATAGGCCGGAAGCTTCTTCATTCTTGGTCGCAGTGAGTGATTTTATGCGCCACTGCTCCTGTTTGCTTCAAGGTGTACAGTAAACCTTAACAGGAAGAAGAATCATTGGAAATAATGGGCCATAAATGATTTGGGCCTCTTTTTCTAGTTGGTCTCGTACTTGGAAGGCCGGGCCTTATTTTATTTTTTAATTCCAGGAGACATTTTATCTCAAGTTTTTAATCCCACGTGTAGTGTTAAGCCCATTTTGCGCCAGCTGAATTCTTTGGCCCAGTTCTTTATGTTCGGTTTAAAGCCCAGTTCTCATTAATTCTTCTTTAATTATACAGTCAGCTTAGTGGCATCACAGTTTTTTTTTCCTTTTCAAGCTCTGGTGGGATCGGTTTCACCTGGCACACATCTGGTCATCTACTCATCAACTCCATTCTAAACCTTCTATTTGGACACTCCTGTGCCTTGTGCCTGATCAGTGACATCAGAGTACACTTTGTTTGGGATTTTTACTGTTGTTTACGTGGACTCATCTTCCCCCATACGTGGTAATTATTTTCCAAACAGGGTTTCTTCTGATTATTGTTATTATTTGAGATTGGCTTCACTTTTGGCTTGAGGTGCAATTATCCAGTAGCCTTTTTTCTCCTCTTTTGAACCTCTTTGAGACATCCCCTCAATTTCTTTGTGATAAATTAAGGGTGTTTTTTGGTGATGTCGCGTGTTGTTTGGTAGCATTGAGTTGGACAAGCTAGCTCATTTGGTCTCGAGATTGACTTGACATGGGTGGGTGTTGTAGTCACTTTTGGCACGTGTTTGGGGAAGATATTCCCACTTGTGGTGCATATTGCATTTTGATTTTACAGAAATGAAGTTTTGCTTAGGGGTGTGCACATTTTCAAGCAGAAGGAAGCATTTTTATGTTATTTGAAGGCCCGAGTTTGACGTTAAGGGGAGAAATTTTTCAGCAAAGGTGTAGCATTTTAGGGCGCATAATGATTTCAGTTTGAAACCTCTTTCAATTTGAGGAGGTGATGGAATATCTGATTTTTATGTGTTATTATACCTTGTTTTTTGAATCTAGATTATTCTTAGCAATTTTGTTAAATTATTTATTTAATCTTTATCTTTTAGTTTCCTAGTGAGATTAGGACTCTAGCATTATTAGTTCTTTAATAGTTTGATTAACTCTTGCCTATCAAGAGCCTATAAAACTCTTGTACTCAACTATTATTATGAATATAACTTACAATCCAGATTTTCTTCAGCGATCACATGTGAGAGAGTATAATTTGTCCAAGTAAGATATAAAAGACAAAATTACAAGATCTACAGCCAACTTTGGAGCATGATGGATTCATCCAAATACAGCAAACATTATCAGATAAATGTTAACGTTTGTCCATAATTGAAAACTATAATTCTACTCAGTTTTCACAATCCACAAAGATATTCTAGACATCCATGGGCAGTTGGACGTGGTATAATGTCTTCCTCGTTACTCAAAGAAATAACTTTAAATTCATAGTTTTTTTTTTCCTTTCATTTTTGTAGTTTAAAATAAAAGTTTGGAAGTTAAAAATGAAACAAGTTGAAGAAATCACTAGACAACAGGCAAATTGCCTCAAAGGATCACGTAACTTGAAACGTAAAGGAGAAAGGACACAAGACCATGGGTAAGATATGGCTTTATATAAGATGACCAGAGAACATTGATTTATGTAAGCCAATACTAGGAACTGAAATTAAAGAATTTTGATTTGAGTTGGCAATCGAATAGCGAGTCATAGCATAAATGCTTGATTGTAGAGAAGGGTGAATCTTATAGAAGGGCACCCCAATCTGAATCAATCATTTAATTCTGTCTTATCTTCACTTTGACACCAAATTTAGGAACATAGCGAAGGTTACTGGAACATATGGACCTAATACAAATAATCAAGCACATACTCGAAGCCGTTATCATTGGAAAAGCTAAATCAAAACAGAGGTATATTATCATATATGATTTACCGATCATAACATTCCAACAAAATTTAGATTCCTGTTCAACATTATTTTTTAACATTTTTTTCCGTCAAATTTTAGCCTCCCAACTTTATTAATGCAAGATCAATATCACCCTTCCAATATTGGAATTTCACACCATCTTAAATACTAATTTTGGAAACAGGCTCTTCGAAACAATCCAAAAAGGAAAAGAGTGGTTTTATTTCAATCCCATATTTATTTCTAACCACCCCGATTAGTTTAAATGCTAAAAGAATCTTGTGCTTTAATTTAATAAGACCATCCCATTGAATATCGTTAGCCAAAAACCCATCTCATATATAAGTGGTTTTTTAACAGCTTTCTTGCTCATTATCGTTCACAAAAAGCTTTTCCCAAAGTCGGATTCCACTTCTACAAATCAAAGTACATCTCGTGTGGGAATATACACCTGCTCTTAAACACCGGATACTATGCATTAAGCCTTTTGGAAAGACTTCCATGATTGACACCTAGATTGAAAAATGGATAAGTGAAACACATAACTAACCATTAAGGTAATCAAAGAGAGAGTGTGAAGGAGGGGCCTCATCTTTCCTTTTAAAGTTGAATTTTGCTATATAGATGACAATAGCTTTTGGATTTTACTCCTTCCTTGTGCCTTGTAAGTTTATTTATTTTTCAGTTTTGAATTATTCGGTCGCTTTGTGTTTCATTCAATTCATTCGTTTATATAATTTATAGAACAAAGTATTAAAGTTTAATTCATTAAAAAAAAATTCAAGTGAAAGAAAACATATAAAAATAAATGAGGAAGGAAAGAAAATTGTTTTGCATGTGTGTTCAAAGTATTTTTCTATTTTCATTTTAACCACACCATGGGATGGGGTGGGTAATTAGGAAGTCAGCCCAATGATAGGGGTATAATAAAACTGGGGTGGTTAGAAAAAATAAGTGGGTTGAAATAAAATTACCCTAAGGAAAACCAAACTTTTAATGTGGGATGGAGGAAGTAAGAAACAAACAAATAAATGGGTCATATAGTACCTTGTCACGTATACGCATACTCATCATAGGAACATCTGAGATAAAGACTGTGTGATAGTTTTTAGCCACTGCAATATAATCTGCTGCCCCAACCTGAAATTTTTTAACATGTAATTAGAATTAGATAAGAAGATGGATAACTGAAAATGAATGTTCAAACTGAAGTTAAAATTAAAGAAACCAAAAGAGAGATTGATCTTTCTGCCATCGTAATGACTTGAGGAAAGTCGGTCAATTTTTCAATTTCATGGAGATGCAAATGAAAAGACAAATTATAGAAGAAAATATATAAAAATAAATAAAGCCTAAAAGTTTTTTCCAGCCTATCAGAGAAGGCTCTCAAAACACCACTTCCAGTCAGTTTGTAGCCTTGAAGCTGCGCAATTTATCAAGTATATGCAGCCAAAAGCTTTAAATCTCAGCTCTAGGAGATTTATAATAAGCTAGATTTTCTAAAAATTTTTATAACTTTAACACGTCATTAAATTCGATCATTAGACTTTACTCACTAATTTTTTTTCACTTTGCCATCTGCTAAAGGACTGTCAAAGTTCACAGTCACCCGCTAGGCACATGACATTTTGAAAAAAAAAATATTTAAAAACATAATAAAAATAAAAGTGTAGACCAAAAAGTGTAAGGACATTTTTCTTATGTCCAACATGTTACATTTGTGTATGTCGTACGCCGCTACATTTGGCACGTCACCTCACGATCTCACATGACGGCCTCTATCCGAATTCCGGGAATCAAGCATTCAACATCTCCATTAATGTGTCCCACATCTGCCTCAACGACTTCACGTTCCACGATTTTAGGGACTTAATGCAAGTGGTACGCAAGAGAAGTCAAAACAGTGAAAAAAGGCACGATAAGAGAGTTCAAGGGCATTTTCGTAATTTTACAGCCATAGTCCGGAGGTCTGGTCAACTGGAAAGTTGAAGAGCTCGCCACAACGAAGACGGCACCTCAATCCGAGCTACGGTGAAGGAATTATGACCTTTTGAAGATGGAGAAAATTCCTTAAAGAATGCTATTTTTTTTAATCCCCAAACCAGAGAGGTACCCCAAACCGCATGGGGAACCGGTTCGGGGTACACCAGAACCGGTTCGGGGTACACGCACAGAAACATTCCCAGTATTTTAAAACTCTTTTGGTTTCCTTATAAAAGTCAACTTCGGGGGAGCTGTTTTGCAAGACTTTGATAGACGAATTTGAGAGTCCTAATACCTCAAGTCTTCATATTTTTTGAGTCCCAAGACTCATGTTTTGATTCACGCATCCTTGCCAAATATTTGTGAATCCTTTTGCAACCCAAGAACACAACTTTGGTTTGTTCAACCCTTGTGGAGAAGCCGTCTCTCTTCTTCATTGCTGACCACCTGGAGTTCCTACGGGAGATTCCAGCCGACACTGTTTCTAGCCGTTGCTTTGAAGGTTTACCGAAGACACCGTGCGTTACACTTGTGGGCGATTATCATGTTGTATGTAAGTCAATGGTCTAGTAAATTATTCAAAGTTCTAGAAATAAAAGGTTTTGCCCTGCGGGGATTTTTCCTTAATTTTGTCACATGCTTTATTTGTTTATGGGCTAAATCACGCTCTTTAGATGCATGTTTAGGGCTGTATTTATTTGATTTAAAAGTAGACTCTAATTAAATAAGGGTTACTTGGAAACTTGCGAAATTTATTTAAATCAATATCACATAGTCGCTATATGACGTTTTCAAATTGGTATCAGAGCGGGTTACGCTAATTTATCGCGTGATCCTGATTTTTCGAGGATTTACTTTCTGATATAATTTGTCTACTCACGTTTTCAAATTGGTATCAGAGCGGGTTACGCTAATTTATCGCGTATTCCTATTTTCCGCAAAATCGTGTGATATTGATTTTTTTTTGAAAAATCAGTTTTGTGAAAATTCGTATTTTTTCCTATGGAGCACTTATATAATCAGATGCCTATTTTTTACTGGTCTAATTATGCCTACTGGAAAGCTCGTATGAAATCAATTTTAAAATCTATTGGCGAGCGTGTTTGGTTGCTTTGCGAAAATGGTTGGACTCCTCTCACGGCCACTGTTAATAACATCACCACTTTAAAACCCGTATCAGCCTGGACTGAAGATGATTATAAATTGTCCAATTTTAATTCCCGTGGTCTGAGTGCTATTTCTGGAGTTGTCTCTCCTGATGAGTTTCGCCGAATTATGATGTGCACCACGTCTAAAGAGGCTTGGGATGTTTTGAAACCGACACATGAGAGTACGAACGCGGTTAAAGAATCAAAATTACAAAATTTGGCCACCCAATTTGAGACTATTACCATGTCTGAGTCTAAATGCTTTGATGATTTTTATGCTCGTTTGTCAGACATTGTTAACACATGTTTTAATTTGGGTGAGGTGATTGATAACACGCGTGTCGTTAAAAAGATTTTGAGATCTCTCCCAAAACGCTTTATTCCTAAAGTCACTGTTTTGAACTCTTTGGGAAATTTGAAATCACTTAAGTTGGAAGAACTTGTAGGAGATCTTCAAACCTATGAGATTGATATGTTTCCCAAAACCATTAAGGCTAAGGATAATGGCATTGCTTTAAAGACTCATTTTAAGAAAAAGAAAGAAAAAGTTTGTGAGTCCGACTCTGAGGAAGATTTTGATTTTAAAGAAATGGCCTTATTTGTGAAAATTTTTAAAAAGTTTCTCAAAATGAATAAAGAAAATTCTTCCAATAAAAAGAGACCTTTTGAGTCAAATAAAAAGAAAGAGGAGGCCAAAGATAGTGACAAGGAGGGTGAGATCAGGTGCTTTGAGTGTGAAGGGAAAGGGCACATAGCTAGAGAGTGTCCTACTAGGATAAGGAGAAAGGGCAAAGAGACTGCTATGCCCGCCACACTTAGTGATAGTAGTAAAGGTGAGGGTGATGAGACTAGTGGTGAGAAGTTTTTAGCTTTTTCTAGTCGTGTGAGCACACCCACTTTATCTCACAAAAGTGCACACGAAAGCGATGATGGTGATTTGTGTTCTTCGAGTGAGGGAGAAAGTGAAAGTGAGAGTGGAGATGAAAGTGAGCTCCAAAAAGCTTTTAGAGATTTGTACACCGAGACCTTGAAAACTAGGAAGTATAATCGTGATTTAGGTCGTCGGGTTTTAGATTTGGAAAAAGAAAAGGAGTTTTTGAGAAAGGATAAGCGTGATTTGACCGACACGTTGTCTAGTCTAACGTGTATCCCAACTCGAGAGTGATCTCGAACGTGGCAGGGAGGTCAAAGTCAATTTTGTGAACGAACCTAAGAAAGTTGAAAAGGTGGTTCATAAGGGTAAAGGTGAGAAGTTAGGAATAAGTCATGACGGTGCTTCTACTTCCCAATTAGCTCCCGAGCCGGTTCCCACTTTAGTGTTTGATTCACGTGAGTCTCACCCTAACCCACCTAGGCGTCCCATTCCTATTAGGAGAGTGCGTCCTAGAGTTTTTGAGAAAGGTGTTCCGAGGCCTATTTATGTTTGCTCACATTGCAAAAGGAGAGGACACCTTAGGGAATTTTGCTTTAAGTTAGGGTATGTGTCACGTTTTGCTTCTACACGTGTTTTTGGCACACATGCACCCACACATGATACTTTACATGCTCCCGGAGACTACATGAGAGAGTTTGCACATTTAGGTGAGCAAGTTAAGTTTTTGGTCAAAACTTCACAAGATTTGATGGAGGTTTTTCATAAGCTGTCACCACCTTTGGAAAACCCCTCCGCACCTAATGATTGAGGTTTGACTTGTTTACTAGCATAGGGTGATTTTCATGATGACATTGTTTGCCTATTGCTAGTATGTATCACTTCTTGTATAGATTTTTGTTTTTTTTGAAAAATGCAAAAAGATTTTATTTTGATAAATTTTTGAAAAATCCAAAAAGATTTTTTTTGTTTGCACCGTTTATGGATGAACACTTAGGATGACCGAGTCACAACATCATTCCATTATTTTCATGTGACTATTTGATAGTGCTTTGAGACAATAGGTCAATTCATCCTTGTACTTTATAATGTTTGGAGTCATTAAGATGTAATTAAGTGTTACTTCCTACATGTTTGACTCACTTTATCATTTATTGCACACATGCACGGATTTGTTTGATTATTGTGCTTGTCTTATCACATGTTGGTTGGGTGTTTTCACTTCAATCCTGTCCTTAAAATGAACCAAGCGCGATAATTTTGATAAGGAAATTGTGCATATAAAAACCGTTTTGTGATTTTGTGTGCTTTATTTAAAAACGGGAAAGGGCTGCGAAAGGTTCATTTTGCCTTTGCGAATACTAAGCCACCGTTAAATTGGACCTAAAAAATGGAGGAATTTTTATTATCCGAGGTCCAAAGAAGTTTCAAAGAGCCCGAAAAAATTTAAAGGCAATAAAAAGAAATTCATGCCAATTATGGGCCATTTAGGTTTTTGCACCAATTCTCCAAAGTTTGAGAATTTAGTTTAACACCTCTAAAAGAAAATATATATGAGGGTGTTTGGTTTGAGATTTTAAAACGGGTTTGCACGTCCTTGTAATGCTTGATAACGCACTACATAGTTTTGGACGTTATTGGTGTGGAAATCATTTGACTTTGATTTGTTGATTTGTATAAGACGATGTCATCTAAATTCAACCAATTTTTCACCTAAGGATACTTTTGATGTTCATTCGTTAGGGGTACACATATGCATCATGCACATATGATTGATTGAGTTGATTTACCTATCGAATGTGTTCACACCCATTCATTCCGTTTCCATGCCTTGGTTGTTCAAGTTTAAATCCATGGTGTGATTTTTGTATCATATTTTTTTCAAATTGGTATCTTATTTTTTGTACGAAAAAAAAAATTGAAAAATCAAAAATAGTTTGTGAAGATTTTTTGAGTATCTCTTTGAAAGAACGCGTTTTCCATCTGATTGATGCTTTGTTTTGAATACCGTGACACCCCAACTTTGCTTGTTTGATTTATTCTTCTCATTTGTCTATTTGGGGACATCATAAAAAGGGGGAGAAAGAATTATCATATTATGGGGGAGTTTGAATTTTGGGGGAGTTTTTGAGATTTAACTTATGTTTTTCGTATAAATTGGCATCTATGTTTATCTCATTTCAAACTCGATACGTCACTTGGTATTTTTTCTTTATCTCATGTGTGTATGTACTACATTGATGATCACTGAATTGCACACCCTGATGAGAAAAGATTTGAGATTTTGAGGATTGAAGATTTGAAGTTTTGAAGATTTGAAGAACAAACGATGAAGACTTATTCATTTGTATCTTTCCAGTTTTGGGTTCATGGGAGGGTAGATTTGTATAGGCAATTTGTTATTTGATAATTCGGATATTTTTATGTATGTACCGGCATAGACATAGGGGGAGATTTGTAAGGACATTTTTCTCATGTCCAACATGTTACATTTGTGTATGTCGTACGCTGCTACATTTGGCACGTCACCTCACGATCTCACATGACGGCCTCTATCCGAATTCCGGGAATCAAGCATTCAACATCTCCATTAATGTGTCCCACATCTGCCTCAACGACTTCATGTTCCACCATTTTAGGGACTTAATGCAAGTGGTACGCAAGAGAAGTCAAAACAGTGAAAAAAGGCACGATAAGAGAGTTCAAGGGCATTTTCGTAATTTTACAGCCATAGTCCAGAGGTCTGGTCAACTGGAAAGTTGAAGAGCTCGCCGCAACGAAGATACTGGAAGAAACGGCACCTCAATCCGAGCTACGGTGAAGGAGTTATGACCTTTTGAAGATGAAAAAAATTCCTTAAAGAATGCTGTTTTTTTTAATCCCCAAACCAGAGAGGTACCCCAAACCGCATGGGGAACCGGTTCGGGGTACACCAGAACCAGTTCGGGGTACACGCACAAGAACAGTCCCAGTTTTTTAAAACTCTTTTGGTTTCCTTATAAAAGCCAACTTCGAGGGAGCTGTTTTGCAAGACTTTGATAGACGAATTTGAGAGTCCTAATACCTCAAGTCTTCATATTTTTTGAGTCCCAAGACTCATGTTTTGATTCACGCATCCTTGCCAAATATTTGTGAATCCTTTTGCAATCCAAGAACACAACTTTGGTTTGTTCAAACCTTGTGGAGAAGCCGTCTCTCTTCTTCATTACTGACCACCTGGAGTTCCTGCGGGAGATTCCAGCCGACATTGTTTCTAACCGTTGCTTTGAAGGTTTACCGAAGACATCGTGCGTTACACTTGTGGGCGATTATCAAGTTGTATGTAAGTCAATGGTCTTGTAAATTATTCAAAGTTCTAGAAATAAAAGGTTTTGCCCTGCGGGGATTTTTCCTTAATTTTGTGTCACATGCTTTATTTGTTTATGGGTTGAATCACGCTCTTTAGATGCATGTTTAGGGCTGTATTTATTTGATTTAAAAGTAGACTCTAATTAAATAAGGGTTACTTGGAAACTTGCGAAATTTATTTAAATCAATATCACATAGTCGCTATATGACGTTTTCAAAAAGAAAAGAAGATACCAAAATAAAGTGATTAAGATATTTTACAATTCCAAAAAATATCATAAAAACCACCCCAGCCCCTTTTTTTGCCCAGAAAATATCATAAAAACCAAAAGCCGCCTCTGTTGTATGTGTTTACGTTTAGGATCGGTGGTGAGATTCCGACCCGATGGCTCAGTGTGATGCGTGATCCCTGGAGCCGAATAGCACACGAGTGATGTATCCGTGAGGTCCATGTTCTTGAGATACGGTTCTCGTATATAGCGAGTAATATATATGTATGTTTATACGACATAGTGTATATATCTACCTAGAGCACGAGTGCAGCTATGTTATATTTATTGTGTGAATATGTATCTCAAGCAAGTGTGTCGCTATAATATTGTTTATGAACGTATACCTAGTGAAGGTAGTTATACGTAATAAAGAGCATTAGCGGGATTGGGCTTACATAGCGGTTACATGTCCTAGTTAGACCGGGTAGTTTAATTAGGATGATAAAATGAACACGTTAGGTGTGCACTATATCTTCTATTTTTCGGGCTTTGACCCGCGGGCAATTGTTTTTCCTTGTTTTCCTTTTTACAACACCAGGTGTGCAGCAATAGCAGCCGGACCGCAGGGATAGATCCGTTCTTGCCGTTGCAGTAACTGCAGACGCTACAGGACTTGACTTAGCCGTCTTAGTTATTCTGTTTAGATAGGATCTTATTTCACTCCAATTTTTCAATTTGGGCGTGTTTCCCGTAGATGGATAGGATTTTATACTACTGTTAGGATATTTTATTTTAGTACTCATTTTTATTTGGTTCACTTTTATTATTTATTATGCATAGTAATTTATTTATTCATTTTAGCGTATGGTTTTATTCGCATTATTTATATTGTTTGTTGCGACAGTGATGCTGAGAATGAAAGTATACTGAGAATCCTGTTTTATTTTAGTAGAGGATTGACCACCCAGTATTAGTATAGGCGGATTGTCATAGTTTCTATCAGATCATCAGATTCTAGTGTTCTTAGAATCTATGCAAACTTCCTACGTTGTTAGCGTTGCGTTTCTTTGATATAGAGCCCTATAATTAGGACAGTTGTTTGATATTGTGAATTTACGTTCTTTTGCTACTATTTATTGTTGAAGTGAATCTCATACAATTTCAGTTTGATTTCAAATACCAAACGCCAGGAGAGGTAGACTAGCATGTGCCGCTAAGAGGGCCGTACAGCAGGAGACTCAACAGGCCACTCAGGGACAGGGGCAGGGGCAATTTGGGGTGTGTGTATCACGTCCAAAACTAGTTTTACGGCCGGCTATCGGGGGTATGTTTTCTATACATGGGCACATGGGGCGGATTTTATTTAACACAGGAGCGTCACACTCATTTGTTAGCATTAGATTCGCATGTACGACGAGTTTAGAGGATTTAGTCTCAAACATTGTTATGACCGTAGATTCGCCGTTAGGTAGTGGGACTCTCATTCGTTCCATCTGCAGGGGAGCGGGTGTGAACATGGGGAGGTTATGCTTAGTAATGGATCTACTCATTTTAAACTTGGACGAGTATGATGTTAAACTGGGTATGGACTGGTTAGTGATGTATAGAGCGATGGTAGACTGTTACAGTAGGACTATCGTGTTCGCTATTACAAGGCAGGACATGTTTCTTGTGTTGATGCTTCGTCCAGAGGGAGGGTCGAGCACGCACTTATATTATATTGAGGAGGAGACTTCTGAGGGTATAGTCATCTTATTTGATTCGATTCTTATGTAAGGATTATGCTGATGTGTTTCAGGAGATACCGGAGTTACCGCCGAGTGGGGAGATGGAGTTTGTGATCGACTTAGCGTCGGGGCCTAGGCCAATAATGCGAGCGTCCTATCGTACGAGTCCTTTAGAGATGCGGGAGTGGAGGAATCAAACCCAGCTGTTGTTGGGACAGGGTTTTATCAGCAGGAGTATATCTCCTTGGGTGCCCCAGTTCTGTTTGTGAAGAAGAAGGATGGGTCGTTACGATTTTGAATCGATTATCGGGAGCTGAACAAGGTCATATTCCAGAATAAGTATTCGTTACCGCGTATCGATGACTTGTTCGATCAGCTGAGAGGAGTAGCCTACTTCTCTAAGATTGATTTGAGGTTGGGGTACCATCAATTATGTATCACAGAGCAAGATGTTCCTATGGCCGCATTTTTTACGAGATACAGGTCTTATGAGTTCAGGGTTATGTCGTTCGGGCTAACCAATGCGCCAACAATTTTCATTAATCTCATGAACAGGGTGTTCAAGGATTTCTTGGACAAATTTGTCATTGTATTCATATATGACATCTTGATTTATTCTCGGACAGAGGGCGCACACACAAAGCATTTGTGTATGATTCTTTAGATATCGCGGGACCACCAGTTATATGCTAAGTTCGAGAACTATGGATTCTAGTTGCGGGAGGTGCAGTTCTTGAGTCACATAGTCTTCAAGAGAGGAATTTTTGCAGATCCGAGTAAGGTGTCAGCGGTGAGGGAGTTAGGTCAGCCCACGACACCGACGGAGGTGCAAAGTTTTTTGAGGTTAGCAGGGTACTACTGCCGGTTCATCAGAGATTTTTGAAGATTGTAGATCCCTTGACAAATTTGACTTGTAAGGGAGTGCCTTTTGTATGGGATGACCGCTATCAGTTGGCTTTTGTATGGAGTGGAGTACTTTATTTTTATCGATGCAACCGTACAGGGACTTGGGGAATTCTACAGCAGGAGGAGCAGGTTATAGCTTATGCGTATCGCAAGCTTAAGCCCCATGAGAAGAACTATCTCACTCATAACTAGGAGTTGGCAACAGTTGTTTTTTGCCTTGAGGATTTGGAGGCACTACCTACTGGAGGAGAAGTTCCGGTCATTCATGGATCACAAGTCACTTTAATATATTTTCACGCAGAAGGAGTTGAACATGAGGCAGCGTAGGCGGCTTGAATTCGTGAAGGATTATGAATTTGACATCCAGTATCATCCGAAGAAGCCTAATGTAATGACAGATATGTTGAGCTATATGCCGGCAGGGCATTTAGCAACAGTGTGAAAAGCAAAGTGGGTTGAGCTTCGTCAAGAGGATGAGGTAGTCCGGGCTTACATAGTAGTGATGATCGTCACACCCAAGATCATTTTAAGGGTTGTGAAGGCACAGGCAGAGGATCCGTCTTATCAGGAGAGGATTCAGCAGTTATTGGCAGTTAGAGCAGAGCCTTACACTATTAGTTCTGAGGGTGGATTACGCTATAATGGGAGGTTGATTGTCCCAGACGATGAGGACCCACAGCGCGCAGTTATGGAGGAGGCACATGGATCACGATTTTCGATGCATTCTGAAGGGGTTAAGTTGTACACCATGATATGAGGAGGCAGTATTGATAGGCCATTATGAAGCGAAACATAGTAGAGTTTGTCTCTAAGAGCATCACTTGTCACATAGTGAAGGTTGATCATCAGAGACCTGCCAGAGGTCTACAGTTGTTGGAGATTTCAATATAAAAATGGGAGAGTATTTCGATGGACTTCATTACAGGGTTACCAACATCGCAAAGGCTCTGGGTCATTGTGGATCAGTTGACCAAAGTAGCTCATTTCTTGCAAATTCGGGTGGATTACACGATAAGGCAGTACGCACAGTTGTTCATAGCAGAGATAGTGAGATTGCACGGAATGCCTCTCGACATTGTTTCCGATCGGGACAAAATCTTTGTGTCCCACTCCTGGCAGAGTTTTCAGGAGGGGATGGGGACAGAGTTGCATTTGAGCATGGCTTATCACCCACAAACCGATGGACAAACCGATAGGATGAACCAGATGTTGGAGGATATGCTGAGGATGTGTATTTTGGACTTTTAAGGGTAGCTGGGAGCAGTATTGGTCTTTAGTAGAGTTTGTGTATAACAACTCGTACCAGTTCATGATTAGCATGGCACCATTTGAGGTTTTCTACGAGAGCCCTTGTCATTCGCCCTCTTGTTGGTTAAAGGTGGAGGACAACAAGCTTCTCGGATCGGACTTGATTCAGTAGATGTCAGCGAAGATTGAATTGATCAGGAGTCGCATTCGAATAGCTCAGGACAGGTAGAAGAGTTACTCTGATGCGAACCGGAGATTTTTGGAGTTTGACGTGGGTGATCAGGTGTTGTTGCGGGTATCTCCCATGAAGGGAGTGATGCGGTTCGAAAAGAAGGGGAAGTTGGCATCGAGGTATGTAGGGACTTTTTCCCCATTATCGCGAGGATAGAGTCGGTTGCGTATAGATTCGCTTTGCCAGAGCATTTGCAGCGGATTCACGACGTGTTCCATGTGTCGTCGCTGAGGAGGTATCTCAGAGATGATGTGGCGCATCGGCATATACCGTTGGAGGAAATTGACTTGCAGTCGGATATTTCATACGAGGAGAGACCTATTGTCATTTGGGCCGTAGTGAGTGGAAGCTTCGGTCAACGGTGGTACCGTTAGTGCGGGTACAGTGGGGGCACCACAATGTTGCCGAGTCGACGTGGGAGCGTGAGGATGACATGCGGGAAAAGTATCTGGAGCTTTTAATGGCAGGTACCTTCGAATTTCGGGGACGAAACTCCATTATTACGGGGAAGAATGTTATACTCCGTACTTTTATGATTATTTAATTTACGTGTGCTTATAATTATTAATTTATTTGAGGAAAATTAAATTGGGTTTCGGTAAATATTAATTAGCGAAATAAATGATTAATATTTATTATTATTTTTATTATTTACTTACGTGTGATAAGTGAATACATGTGTGATTTATTATATGTCACGTACGAGTGAAAGCGGCGGATATGTCGATAGAGTGTTACATCGGCGAATCAGTATAATTTATGGGCGACGCATATGGTACGCACGTGTCGGGCCCTGTTAATGAGATGTTAGCATAATTGTAGTTGGGTGACTCGTCGAAATAATCCAAACTAAGTACTCGGGTGTTATGATTGGATTCCGAAAACTTTTTAGACATAGCAGGACCCGTATAAGAGTGGGAGGGTCTTTTTACACCTATGATTAAGTGGAAAAGGGGGATTAGGGTAGACTAAGGTGGTATTTAAAGATAGAGAATGTTGATGGCAGACCCACTTTTCAATCTCTACATAATTAAGAGTTAGAGAGAGTTCAAGAGAAGAGAAAAAGAGGAAGAAAGGAGAAAAGGGAAGAGAAGAAAGGCGGATTTAACCCATCATCGAGCGTAAGAGAACTTCGGATTAAATCTACAAAGGCAAGTAGTTACTTGCTTTAAATTGCAATTGTATGTAGTTAATCACTTTCATGTTTAATTGGTATAAACATATGAGATTTAAAGAGGAAAGGTTGGAACTTTGATTTAATTGATTAAGAGATATAGGTTGAGATTTATCTCTGATTTCGAGTTGATTATTAGTTGATGTTAATTATAATAGAATTTTGAAATAAATTCTGCATTTATAATGATGAGCATGTAGAATTTGATCGGAAGGTTGAACTATAAAAATCATATTGGGGAAAATTTGAGTTGAATAGGAATGATGTTTGATTGGTTATCCTGGTTTTTTGATAAGTGACTCAGGGTTAATTATATGTTATAATGTTTTTGGAACATTAGTATAATGATGTATGAGGTCAATTGTATGTTAGGGGTAGTTTGGCACCTCCATTAGAGGGTTTGGAAGAGAAAAACCCAAGAAGAAAGATGACAGGGTAGCCTAGCAAACCGAACCAGTTTGTTGGGGGAGTGAACCGGTTCCATGTCAATATCATTGTTGTCCAGACTAAGTTGATTAAGTCTGCAGGGAGGTTATCGGAGGTATTCTTTCGAGTTCATCATCATTATTCTTGCCTTAATCCCATCACATGGGATCAACCATATGGATTCTCTTTTTCCATTCTAATCTATAATAAGCAATATTATCATTCTTTAAGTTCAGATGGCTCAAAATACGAACTTGCGGATTAAGCTATGAGCTCGGAGGAAAAATGGGAGGAGGCCAAGCTCCGACTGTTCACTGTTGGTGAACTCTTTTCACATTGTTCAAATGCTACTCGGTACTCATTCATGCATTTATCTACAAATATCCAATCCTCCTCTCTCTCTCTCTCTCTCTCTCTCTATATATATATATATATATATATATATATATAAGTGAACCAAAATAATGAACCTAATAAGACATTAAAGAATAACCCTTAATTCCTTGTTGTAATTGGTCCACGTCGGTGGCAACGGATATGTGTGTGACAATCGTGTTTTTTAATATACACACACCTGACAAACCTTACCCCTCTCCACCCACCCCCACCCATCTGCCATCAGAAGCTCTGGAAGTGGGTCATCGGGTTAAACAGGAGTCATGGGTTAAATAGGGGCCGGGTATGGGCAATTACTGGTCGGGTTTGGGGGTATAAGGTCAGGGCTGGTTACTGGAGGTCGGGTATGAGGAAAACGGGTCTTGGCATTCTCGTATATGGAAGATGGAACTGCCTGTTTTGAGGTTGGGCGAAGGTGTTGGGGTGGCCGAATTTGAGAAGGTTTATGGCCGGAGGTCCCGGCAGAAGGCAGGTCGGGTCTGGCCGGTTTTTGGGCCAGACATGAGGTATAAGGGGAAATGGTATGGGTTAAAGAAGTGGATGTTGGCCACTGGGTTTGGTGAAGTCACCGGAGTTAGGCCTGCCCGGAGTGGAAGATATAAGGCCACAAATGGGGGAAGGCAGGCTTGAGGGTAGAAAAGTGGCCGAAATGGAGATGGAGGTGGTGGGTTCGGGTAAGGCAGTGGGTTGAGCTGGTATGGGCGCGGGGTTCGGGTCAATGGGGGTTTTAAGGGGCTACCGAATGGGTGGGAGGGTGGAGTGGAGGTGGGGAGGTGTTAAGGTGGATATAGGGTCGAAATGGGTTTTGTGTCAAACGTGTGTCCGTTGCCACATAATTACAACAAGGAATGAAAATTGATTGGGTTATTTTTTAATGTCTTACTAGGTTCATTAAAAATGATCATTATTTTGGTTCACTTAAGAACCTCTCTCTCTCTCTATATATATATATATATGTATATATATATATATGTATGTATATATATATGCATGGGTGTGTGTGCGTGCATGCATGTTTGGGGGAATCCTCTTTTGTGTCGGTGGTGTTAGTGATCCTGTTTGTAAATCACTGGTGTTGGCTGTTTAAATATCAGTAGTGCAGGTGCTTTCAGTTCAAAAGATGACCAGAAGAGAGAAGTGGTTCCTGAGTTGGGCTCACCAGAATGGGGAGGGGCCAGAGTTGGTTTGCTGCTGACGATGGGTGTGATAGGGGCTATTTTTGTTTGGTTTTTATTTTTATCTTTGTTGTTATTTTTTAATTTATACTTCCAATTCTTAATTGTTATTTTAAGAGGTCATGTGCATTTTGATAGCCCATTAGCTGATTTGGGCAAATTCAACAAAAATTAGTGAGTAGTACTAAAGTCTAATAATCTAAACTAGTGAAGTATTAAAGTAGATAAAATAAATCGTTTCATCTAATTTGGTGTGCTTGTATGTGTCCCTTTATTCGCATTAACTAAATATGGCACGTAAAAGATTTATACCATCAACTTTATTCTCAATCCTTTTTATCAAAAAAAATTATTGTTTTATTTGTTTTATTCTGGTGGGGGTTTGTGTGTGTGGAGGGGGTGGGGGGAGGTAAAGTTCTTGTGGTCAGATTGTCCCACCTCTGCAGATAGTTATAGAATAATAATAAAATTATAAGTAGTATTTAAACATATTCAAGAGCAAGCATGATACCGGCTGACCACATAGATACTCAAATGTGAATCGTGCCACTCCATTACAGCTTTCTTGAACTTCTAATGTTCTGGTAAAAAAACGGAAGGTATATCATTAAGCTGTATTATCGCAGTTCAGTGTTTCTAAGAAAAATTGTATTCGCTGTGCTAGCATTGTAATGTTTAAAAGTACCTCCCAAACATCACCGGAATGATGGTAGAAGTGACGCTTCCTCCAGATTGTCTTGTGATCTTATCCCACATATTCTCAAACTCTTTTCTTGCTATGCTATCCAGTGGCCAGAAGTAGTGGACCTGCATGGTAAAAAATCAAATGCCGGAAATAAACAAATTCTCAAGTGCATGGGCAATTCTCAATAAGCTTTCAGTACTTACAACATTATTTAAGTAAGTAAATTATCTGCCTCTTGATAGATATTATTGAACCATGTCCAAGACATTTTGTAATGACCATAGTATAGTAATGAAAATGTTGAGATATATGATTACATAAGATTCAAAGTACTAGAGAGGGGGATGATTGTCTTGAATGTGTGACATATCCAGCAATGATTACGAGTGATGTGTCACGTGGGTCAATCAGACGGCGTAGCAAGTAAAAGTGTACAAAGAAAAACATTGGTGGCGAGTGAAAACTTTTATGTGATTGGACGTGTAGATATTGTTAAAGCTTGTCCCACATCAATACTTTGGAGCCTCCCAATCTAGTACATAACATATTATTAGAGCTACATCTTGGGAGGCCCATGGGCCAAGTCTCTAAGCCATATAGGCTCTTATTTGCATGTCAGCATTTGCATATGTCTATTCTTTGTTCTTCATGTGTGAGAAGAAGTTGCATTTGAGAAAGAGTGTTTGGGTTAGAGCTTTCCCCACACCTAAAGGTTCGCAGCTGTAACAATAATTTTATTTGACAGAGCTGTAACAGTAACTGACGTTTACACGAAGGTATACTTATGATTACCAATCTAGTGGCATGGCTTTTTTAAAAATTACAATTTCTTGGTCAAATTAAGAGCGTTGGTTCCCAAAGGTAAAATGGATAATGAAATAGGTTTAACATCTTGTTGTTTACTACCAGACTCGGAACCATCAGTTCTGAAAATTTGGAACTGGAACCGAACCAACCAACACAAATTAGAACGGGTTGGTTCAAACTGGACAACGGTTTCATATGTTAAGCTGTCATGTACTAGACATTGTTATGCACAGTACCAAAAATTCACTAAGTTCGGACTAATCATGAAGTTCTGTTTAGGTAGAGTGCTGCACAGCCAGAACTACAAACACATTGTGTTTGTTTTCTCTTGCAAACAAGAGATTGAGTTTACGGTCATTACAAAAAAGAGATTGACTTTACAGCCACATAAAGCCTTTTGTGTCAAGTCTGTTGTCTCCTTTGTTAGTATGTTGAGGCGGGGGATGATTTTGAGGTGAGGCCTGATACGCGGTGTACCCATGAGCTTATAGATAGGGCAAAAGAATTGATTAAAACTGTAATACAGTATGGACCATTCTGGAAGGAAATAGATGCAAGATGGACTCCACAATTTATCATTTTTAGTTTTTGCGGTTGAGTTAGATAAAACCTAATTGCTTCATGAAGAGAAGTATTATTATAGTGATGAAATTAGAGAGGGATTCTCTACTTCTATGGATAGGAGGTTGTCCTCTTATGAGAATCCCAAAGATAATGATCAATTGGACATTTATCAACAAAAAAAAAATGGAAGCACTATAGCTAAAAGATCATGTAGCGAGATTCAGGTAGGTACTTTTTAACATTAACAATATTTTCAATTACTATAAGTCGTACTGTTATAAATTTGACAATTTTGACTAAAAATACTAAAATTGACCCCTTTTTTTTGTAGCCCAGTGGTGGCTTTGGGGTATGATGTTGGAGCTCACAAAACATTTTATTCGAGTGCTTAGTCTTGTAGTGCTTTGAGATGTTAATGATAATGGGAACTTTTGACAGTAAAATATTATATTTGTTTCCCAAATCTTCTTCTTTCATTCAACTAACTATTGTTGTAAAACACTGGAGCTTCTATTTGTCTTCTTGTGTTAACTGTAGATACATACTGGAATGAGAAATAGACTTGGAAAATCAAAGGCTGCATGCTCTTGCTTATTTGAGGTACAACAATAAACTAAGAGAGAAAAGCATCAAGAAGACAGACAAAATTGATCCTATTTCTGTTGAAGGAATTGATTCGAATTAATGGATCATATAGAAAGAAGATGATGGAAGCAGTGTGAATGGCACTCAAAGAAAATAACGTGCGCAATCAAAGCCTCCTGTTGCAACCCTCATCCTCACCTTTCTGGGTCTCACGAGTACGACCGTCGTCTTTCCCCTGGCGCACTCCGAAGCCCAATGCAAAATACGCCACATGTGAGTACGTACTCAATAACAAAGGATTGAAAATGATAGTTATCCTCATTCTTGAGAGCGTACTCATTGACCTTGACAAAGGTCAAAACCTCAAGAGCATGTCCTCACGAGTGTAAGTGAATGTAGAGGCTGATCCACATCCTCACTCTCCCCGAGGCGGGTGCAAGTACACAGTAGTTAAAAGGAGTATGTGTAGACTCTCAGTGAAGATGTCCCTAGTGGAGCCTGAGTTTCCGCTCGTGCATGAGAGTATGAAGAAGACGCGCACCTCGACCTATATCTTTGTCCATAAGGTGATTGGGGTAGCTTGTGTTCTGAACACATCTCTAAATCGTGTTATTACACCACACCTAGGCAAAATCCTGGAAGTTTTGCCGCAACAAGCTGAACACACTTGCATTAAGGACATGCTTGTACTCGAACACCTTTTCCATCAATTTAAGTCGATCAATAAATGCATTGGGATTGAGGTGGTCATCAAACATTTGTACATCAACATGAGGATCCCCATGGAGGCTCTTGGCAAAGAGTCGGAGCACATATGACATTTGGTCATCGTCTATGAAGCACGGATACTCTCGGGAGGTCGCGAATTTTTGTTGGACACGTATAGGATACAGGATACGTTAGGATACGCGAATCCTAGAGTATAATAATTTTTTTATTTGTTAAATGGCTGGGATACGCTAGGATACGTTGGGAATACGTTAGGATACATTTTAGATACGTTTTTTATTTTTTTAACTGTGTTGTTTTTCATTCTTTAATTATTTTTCTTCTTTTACTATGTTTTTTTTAAATGTGTTGTTTGTCTTTCATTCTTTGCCTGTGCTGTATTGTTTTCTGATTTTTTTTACTTTTTTTATGTTTTCGTTCTTTTTTCTTTATCCGTGTTGTTTTTAATTGTATTGTTTTCTTTAACTGTTTTCACTCTTAGCTGTGTTATTTTTAACCTTGTCCCAATGTTTGAATCCTTTTTTATGGTACTTGATGATGTTGTTGACGGAGATGATGATGCCGTTGATATTTGGGACTACTTAGTGATTGAGATACTATGAAGCATGGATGCTCTCGGGAGGCTTCTCTCTATCTTATTTTTTGCTAAGGATATTATCTTTATTTTTGTCTTATGTTTTTGTTGCAACAACCTTTTATGTTAATGATGTTTTATTGTAATGGTGTTTGTTTGGTGACAACAATCATCATATTTGAGCACTTTAATATGATGGTGTTTGATGCTCTAGTTTCATTTTATCAAGTTTATCATTAATATATATAAAATAAAATAATAAATATTTAACGTATCCTAGCGTATCCGTATCCTACATTTTGAAAAAATCCCGTATCCCGTATTACGTGTCGAGTCCGTGCTTCATAGGTCATCGTACAATGCCCAAATGGATCCTAAGGGACCTTCGACGGCCAAATGAGGGGGGTGGAGCATCAAATTATTGTTGCCTCTCTGTAATTGGAGGGGAATCGATCTCTTCTTTGCAACTCAAGGGGCAATCATTCATTTAAGGACCTCGCTCAAAGCAAACAAAACAATGTCACATCTCAAGGGGAGGGGTTACCTTGGGCTCAGCAACACGAATAGAAACAAATTGGTGGATATTGCGAGTGTGATTTTTTTTTTGGGGGGGGGGTAATATTTTCTAGGGGTTTGAGGGCGGAAGCCCCATGATGATCTTTTTAGAGTTGATTACGGATCTTTCATCAAAATTGGAGCATAATATCGAAAATTTTACCGAATTATATAGTAAAAAATCAAGAATTACATATTCATCTTGTCAAATTTTAATCGAGTCTAATTGGAGAGTCAATTATAATACCCCAATAAAATTAACCATAATAGAAATTCATAAATAGTAAATTATCAAATCCTAAATGAAATAACCACCAAATCAAACCTTAAATAAAATGAAATGAATTTAAGTGACCTTACCATAGCAACAATAGAGATAAAGACTAATGGCGATTTAAAAAAGAGGGTGGGCACCACCAGTTGGTTTCTAGCGTTTGGGTTGTTGTTCAGGTTCTGTGGGTTAAGCGGTTTTAACTTTATGGAAAGTAATCGTCTTATTTTACCCTAAAGTTGTATTAGCGTTTCTACTATTCACATCAGATTGATATATGGGTAGTTGATTCATGAATTCGAGGGGGTGCAATTGGAAGTCAGGTTGGGACTCCCAATTTTTTTGCCTTATACCACCACCATCGGCACGTCGACCACCTACATGTCAACGAGGGTTCCGAAAAGGAATCATGAGTTTTTAGGCTTTCTCGATGAAGGAACGAGATTATTGGGCCGTCGGGACAAGGAAAAGGGGATCAACCCATTTGGTTTGGACGCAGCTGCTAATGGACTGCTTTGGGCTTAATAAGTTGGGAGAAATTGGGCCTTGACAGCCCAAAGTTGAGAGAATTCCAGCTCTTCCTTAACCCAACTGAAAATTGATTTCTTAGGCACCTAGATAATTGGGCCTGCATTTGCATTTAATTGAAAATTTATTATTTAGAGTACTACCTTGGGTTGACAGTTATATAGGGTCCAAAATCAAAAGCCCAATTATATTCAAAATTTATTTTGGTGGCACAAGCTTCTCTCTAGTAAGTATCCCCTCACACTTGAGGACGGGGGTTTTCAAAGGAGGGGAGAATGATGCATATCCAGGAATATTGGCGAGTGGACGAAAGAAAAAATTGATGTATTTAATTTGTATTTGTTTATTGTTATTATTAGAATAAGGGAATAATCCTATATAAAATATTCCCATATACTTGTATTAGTAGTTTTTCCTGTTTTTGTTTTTTTGTTTTTTAGTTAAGGAGGGGATTATAAAGATATTTTGTAAATAACAATATTCTAAAGCATGCTGTGTCATGGAGGAAATCATCGTTTAGTAATGTCAGCCATTACCTCACATAATCGTTAGAAAATTTCCTAATTGGTTAGGATAATTATCTATACAACCTTCCTCTCCACTATATATTGTGTGTTTCCCATCTGAGATAACATACTCAATTACCACGTGATTTAGAGAAATAACAATGAGAGCTAATTTAATTCTTATTATTATTACTTGTGGTAGTATTTATGCTTTTGTGATCCAATCCGAAAATTTCATCCTCCCTACTTCCCAAGTGATACTTCTTGGCTTAAAGATGAATTGTTAGTAGAGGATCTAATAATAGCAGATCAAGTTTATAGTTCATGTTGACTCTTCTTCGAGTTCATTAAAACTTAATAATAGATAAGTTTAAGTGCCGCCTAAAACTCCAGTTCCGCACCCGTCTCCCTCCAGACAATACTACATAATCCGCTATTGGATCCCCCCATCCACTGCTAAGCGGCAGTAACTTGTCTCTCAATGGGACATATCAGCACCAAGGATCCCTCCAGTACCTCTACGTACTCCCACCTCCTACCCTATACGACTAAAATTTGCTAAACTAATTCCATCCACCCATGATATGCTTCCACAATCCCGCCCCGTGCAGATCTCTGCACTAACCTGGTCTCCAACCTAACTCCCCCACCCCAAATCTCTACACCACAACTTCCCCTCCTCAAGCGGGAAGCGCCACAACCATTTTCCAAGAAGGGCCCCATTAAAACACGAAAGGTCCCTCACCCCTGCGCCCCCTCCACCCCCACCCCCTCCTCCTCTCCCACAACCGTTTGCTAAGAAGGGCTTAGAATGATGTTCCAGCAGTTTGTTTGTGAATATATTTAACTACTTTTTATACTTGAAAATTAGGCAGCTTATTATAATATTTAAATACACAAATTGCTTATGCAAAATGTGACGTTGTCAGTGTGCAAGCAGACCCAAATGCCATGCAACACACAATCGCAATCGAAGCCAATGGTTGTATCAACCATTAAATTTGATGTTGATGTTTATTAGTGATCTTCCACTTGTTTTTAGTTTTTGATGATGCTTAAAATAATTTTAGGTGAAACAAGATAAACTGGATATGAAAAACTCTTAAGAAGATCACAGTTGGTTCTCAACACATCTACAGAAAATATTTGAGAGCCAAGTTTAAATCTAAATGAATATTTTACTACTAAAAATGAGCATCTAACTGTATTATAGTTGTACTTCTCATATATAAATGGAAAAATAAACGTATGATAGCAACAGTTCTTCCCACCTTCATAGCATCATGAGGGCTCACTTTTCTTATGCAATTAGTTGTTACTTGTTCCTTAATGTACACAAGATAATTGTTTCCGTCCCTAGCCATTTATTTATATTTAATCATATTTATCAAACAACATAATTGAGAGGGTAATTATTCAAAAGGATTTCTGCACGTTTGCATCCATTAACAAAGAAATTCAGCTGTATAATATTCTATCACTATACCTAAGGTGTTGTCTTCATGTTTTAGAGTACATTCGCAATGGTAGATTGATTCTTCATATTATAAGGGAAAAGTTCACTTAGTGGAGCTTTTGGATACAACTCGTGAGCAGATTTCTAATATTTGTGAGGACAACTGAAAAAATACCTATCAATCTTGGATTAATTGGCAATGTCCTGATAAGGAAATAATCAATAAGGGTTTTGGAAACTATAGGTCTCTTCGTTTTTCAACAGAGCTACCCACTTACCCCAAAAATAAAAGGAAAATAGAAATAAGATGCAGGAAAGTTGTATGTTTACTGCTTAGTCCATGCATAAATCCACATATAACCATTTAAAATGAGTTAAATAACTTCGTAAGGTCATAATAAACAACTATAATAGCTTAACTTCTCACCTGGGCTATAGAACTTTGCGCTATGAGACGACGATAATCAATTTCACTTCCAATCATAACGTTTTTACAGTGCTCCTCCAATTTGGCTAAAAACTTCAGAAAAATCTCCCGTTGCATACCATCCTGAAAAAACAAAAAAATAAGAAGCAATTGTTATTCAGTCTACAGTAGTACTCTTGAACCCTCGCAAACACAGCATTTGTGAAGAAGAAAGAAAATTATAACAAACATGTTTTACCAATTATATCCCTCGATCAAAACATTTGTATTTATTTAATATGTTAATACAAGGTTATGATAGTAATCAATGTCTCACTACTATTACTCCCCATTTTGGAGGGATACAATGTGGTGAACTAAGAGGATTAGGAAGGAAGACATCCTTACACTTTTCATTCTTTTCCTTCTTGTAAAAAAGAATTGTAAAGGGTTTCCTTCCTTCCACTTTTCACCATACCAAATGGAGTACAACAGAAACCGTTTGAAACGCACCTGATTCAAGTCCCTTGGTGCTCGATTACTGGTGGCAACAAGAACAGTTCCAGTACTTAACAATCTGCTTACAATTCCAGATAAGGCCACAATAGCAAACACATCAACAGTCTGTAATAGAAAGTGAAACTTTAAGTCATAAAACTAGTTGCAAAATTCATAAGCTGCATTCATCACAACATATCATCTCAAAAATAAAAACACCTCATACTCCCTGTAAAAGGAAAATAAACTGATGAAATAAGTTATAGAGAAATAAGTTATAGAACAGAAAAGGTAGAAACAGATTCAATCACAGAAATGTGACTATTTACAAGGTTAGTGTTCAATTCCGCGTCCTCAATTCTCTGTACTTTCATTTTATATCAATACAGTCCGTTCCGTATAATAAAAAATACCAATTGGGTCATTGTGCCATCATCAAATGAAAAGTGTTCATTGACAAACTAATCATTACATCACAAGTATTGTCTTTTAATCACCATGCTTTAATTCTCAAATAGTTTCATGTTCCTTAGCATCATAAAATTAGATTATTATTATTTCTAATTTCAAAGGGTTGGTAGGCCTCCAAAAACAAAGTTTATAAATGTGATCATAACCTCTCTTAGACAGCACATGTCCACAACACATCCTGAAGAATCCTCTTTCAATCTTTCTTATATTTACGTTTGAGCCCGTGTTGTTTGGGGTGAAACAGTTTTCATCTGGGTGAAAACTAACAAGATGAAAAGCATTTTTCACCTGTTTTAGAGTTAAAACTTTGGTTTGAATGAAACCGCAATGTTTACACATTACGCAATATATTATACAATTTTGGACAAAATAATGAACAAAGTTAACTTCAAATAGGTGAAAGAACTTTTCTCACCTCGGTAAAAACATTTCACCCCAATAAACAGAATCTAAAGGCTTGAACAAAAAGTAGCATGCCAAAGCCTGGAGTTAACGAATTTGCAAGAATGCAACATAACAAATTAACAATTATCTCTTGGATTTCTTTCAGGTATCTAGGAGCCTTCAATTTCAAATGCCTCGTATCCATCTCCGCCACTAAAATCTATGTCTTATTCATGGGTTATAGAGGTTGATGACCAGAATTACCCCCAGGAGAACACAACGGACATATAAGTGTATCAGTGATGTGAATATGGGTGCGGATGCATAAAAAGAAGAAGTTATCTACATAAAAACAACAACTTGGAAAATGGAAGAGGGCTTCTCATTTCTCTCTCTAAGTTCTCAATCTCAAAATGTCAAAAGTGTTACAAATGAATGCTCTTGGCCTATTTATACTAAACATACAAAAGGCTAAAAAGGGATAAAATAAAAGAATGTAAAAAGGACGTCTATATCTCTATGCTCCTGCATCACTCTCCTGTAACACCTCGTAATTTCTGGGTTATTATTTTTAATTAATTAATTCAGTAATTATTAATTCACTGTGTCGTAAATTAATGAGAATTAATTAATGGGAATATTTAAAAGCGAATATATTTAAATAAGTTAACGGGTGAGAGTTAATTTTAGAAATTTATTTTGAACGCTCGGTTGAGTCCGTTAGGGTCGAAATAGTCCGAAATGAGTGGTTATATGCATATATTGGGTGGCGGGGCCTAATTAGACATATTTGAGCTCCACATAGAGAGTATGGACCCTTTTTATAAGGCCCTTAGGCCCAAAAACGTGAATAGGATTTTTAATACCATTTGTGTAAGGGTTAGGAAACATTAAATCACATTAGAAGACTAAAAAGGGGAAAAGGCTAAAGGGAGAGCCAAAGAAAAAAGGAACTTGGAAATCTTGGAGAGATTGCTTCAATTGCAATTCAACACCTTCATTCAAGCCCTAGATCTTCATTTTTGAGGCAAATGGTTTAATTTGTGATTATTAAATTGCATCTATCTTTTCATATTAAAAGAGATGGAATTCAATTAAATTCTAGGGTTTGTTCTCAAGTAAATTGGGGATTTCCTTTTAATGGGAGTTATAAATCTGTACGGGTTTTGATAGTTGATGAAATTGATGAAATTGTTAGGGATAGATTTGTTATAACAAAAGAATGGACTTAGGATGAATTTGGGGGGGTTTTAATGCAGAAATCTGAGGTTGAAATTTGTTAATGGCGGACTGAGAAGAGAGAGAGATGAGAAATATCAGGGTCGTTCGAACAACCTGGTATTTCGTTCGAACGAGATCCACTGTCGTTCGAACGACAGGGTTCTTCGTTCAAACCATCTCTGATGTTTGCCAGATTTCTGCAATTCCCCTTATTCAGACCTGTTGTGTTGAAAATTTACAGTTTCTGCCCTAATTGAATTATGAAATTGAGTATTTGATTAGGGTTTAATTTGGGGAATACCTAATCTTGAAATTTATTTAGAGGACTAATGAAATTGAAGATGTAAGTTCATGATTTAGCACATTGTAATCTTGTTGTTTAAGTGATTAAACTTGATTGCATGAAATTGAAGGGCGGATTGAAACTATTGAATTTCGGGCCGAGAGATAGAGAGTCCGGGTATACTTGAAAAGGGTCACATTACTTAACAAAAAAAAAAGGGTCACACCAAAATAATGAGGATTAAATTGTGAGAAATTAATCAAAATGAAGTCGGGCTATAGACTTGAATGTTTTATGCTTGGGTATGAGCATAATACTCCGATAGCCTGGATTTCTATATATATGTCGATGTGTAGTACATATATGATTTATATATATATTTGTGTGAATAATATATATAGTAAAGCCATACCAATATTAATGCTATCATAAGAGGTTGTGCGATGTGGGTGAGTCCCCTGACTAATGAATGCAGGGTGAGTATATTCCCCAGGCCATAGCGTTTTTTTATTAGGGGTGGGACCGTTACGATATGGAGCGGACACTTTCGGGGGGAACTATGGTCGCCTCCTAAGCGTTCGGTGATAGCATTTATATCCGACATGTGCGTGAATATTGAGATATGATACGTATATATAGTGCAGAATTATATACGGGAATTTAGATATATACATGGTGTGAAATGTATGGATAATATAACTCATGGGAATGATATATAATTTAAAGTGAGAAATGATGCCTCATGAATGTTAATGTGAATAATAACTCTTAAAAATATACTAGATTCACTTGGGGTATTATAGTGGGGCGATTAGTACAATATTTTGGGACAAGGCTAGTTACGGGGAAAGTGGCTAGGTGTGTTATGTGGGATTCGTTAGGCATGCACATTAGTTGAGGGTTGAGGAAAACTCAAGGGAGTGCACGGCACTAATTTAAATATGGAGAGCATTTGCATTTTAATTTCTTGAATTTAAATACACTTGCTAAGTATTTTCAAATGTTTTGGATTCTAACCCTTGCTATAAAATATTTTCAAAAACCTTTTAGGTAACCTACCACAGGGGCGTCAAGCCTGATTATTCCTATAGGGTGCGCAGCTGCTGCTTATGTGGATTGCTGCTGGATCTTTGTGTAGACGTTTGTCTCATTCTATCTCTAGATAGGGACTTTTTCGGTTGTATTTGTATATTCAGTCTTGGCATGTATCGGTATACTTTTATACTTGCACTTGATGGATTGCTTGTAGTCGATGTTGTTCGACAAACTCTTGTACTTACTTTGTGCCATGTTTAGTTTCTTTCTTGTATTGATTATTTTGTTTTCCTAGTATGTTGGTTGTGTTGGATTAATAAAGATAAAATTTGGCATCAGCCTAATTTAAGACTAGGTGATTAATAATTAAAAAGTTTTTCGACAGTGATGCTAAGAATGAGCCAGATAAGATTCCTGTTTAATTTAGTATAGGACTGATCACCCGGTATTTTATTAAGCAGGGTGTCACATCTCCCCCTTGAGAAGATACCATATACTTCGTATATTGCCTATAAAAATCTGGGTCGATGTGCTGAAGGGTAGCCCCTGTAATCCAGGAATCATCCGCCTTGGGACGGCCAACCCAACGAACCAAATAACGAGTATAATCCCATGAGGAAGAAGACACGAGCTCGGAACCTAGAAGCCTCTCGATACGATCTACATGGGAGCGGACTGGGTGGCCGGTGCTCGTTGGCATGGGGATCGGTGGGGCATAAGTGCCACAAAACGGAGAAAGATCAGCCACGTTAAACGTGCGGTGCATACGAAACTCCTCACGAAGATCAACCTCATAAGCATTCGTGCCACAAGCACACAGAATGGGAAAAGGTACAAATAGTCGCATAAGTTTGGAACCCTGGCCTTGGCGACGCGCTTTCTGGAGAAACCATGACTAGATCACTCGGGCAAAAAGAAACAAAGCGGCGGTGCTCGTCGGCAGCCTTTGTATAAGAGGTATACATGGACTGTAATCGTGTACGAACAGCGGCCTGAATGGATGTCAGGCGAGCTGCAAACTCCTCAGCGGAAGGGCATGTAGCCACTATCGGCGAAAGCTTGGCAAGATCAATGTGCATAGAAGGAGACTGCCCCAAGACAATCTGAAATGGAGAAAGGCCAGTAAACCGGTTGATGGCATTGTTGAAGGCGAATTCAGCCTGTGCAATCACTACGTCCCACCTACGGGGATGCTCGGAAGATAGACACCGTAATAGGTCACCCACACTACGGTTGACCACCTCAGTCTGGCCATCCGTCTGGGGGTTCTGGGGGTGAAAAGCTGTCGAAAAATGTAACTCCGTCCGTAAAAGCCGTCAAAGTATACGCCAAAAATGTCCTATAAATCGCACGTCTCTGTCTGAAGTGATGCTACGGGGGACACCATGAAGACGAACAATCTCTCGAAAATATAAAGAAGCAACATGAGACGCATCTGTGGTGCGAGAGCAAGGGATGAAGTGAAACATTTTGGAGAACATATCCACCACAACAATAATAGAATCATGACCTCAAGAAGTATGGGCAGTCCCACTATAAAATCCATCGATACATCCTGCCATGGGCGCTCTGGAATTGGCAACGGTGTGTATGAGCCTGCATTAATGTGCTGGCCCTTGGTCGTCTGGCAAGTGTAGCAACGCTTAATGAAAGTGTTGGTATATTTCCTCATCGTCGGCCAGTAAAATCGGTCCCTCAGAATCGCGTGAGTACGCGCCTGTCCCAGATGGCCGGCTAAACCACCCCCATGAATATCAGAAATGATCTTTTCCCGTAGGGATGAAGATGGAATGCATAGGGCCATACCTCGGTGTAGGAACCCATTCTGTAATAGATACTCGCCCAAAGCTCCATTGCCCTGTTGGCAAGCTGCGAAGATTGGCCCAAACTCTACATTTGTCGGGTAAAGATCACGGACCACATCGAATCCAAATACCTGACTCCGCAGAGTCACCAACGCATGTGCTCTCCTGCTAAGAGCGTCCGCCACTTGGTTCTCATTCCCCGGTTTATACTGCAAGTGAAAAGTGTAGCATTGGAGGTAAGCGGTCCACTTGGCGTGTAAGTCACTAACATGACGCTGACTATGTAAGAAACGGAGGGCCTTATGATCTGATTTGATGACAAACTCCTTATGAAGGAGATAGGGTGACCAAAACTTTACGGCTTTGACCACTGCATAGAACTCGAGGTCGTAAGTCGAATAAAAGAGGGCGGCACCCGTCAATTTCTGACTGAAAAAGGCAATAGGCTCCCCATTCTGGCTCAAAACAGCACTCACCCCTGTCTTGCAAGCATCACAAGACAACTCAAACTTATCAAAATCGGGTAAGGCTAGGATAGGGGCCATCGTCATCGGCTCCTTAATGCGTTTAAACGCAGCATCCGCCTCTGGTGTCCATCTGAACTCGGTACTCGAAGAAGTACTCATAAAATCTATAATGGGAGCCATAACAGTGCTGAACCTGGCAATAAAGCGCATATAAAAACCCGCCAAGCCATGAAAGTTGCGCACCTGAGAGACCGACGAGGATGGGGGCCAATCCACTACCATCTGAACTTTGGCATCATCCACCCTGATGCCATCGCCTGAGACCACATACGCAAGAAAGGTCACTGATGGTACCATAAAAGCAAACTTCTTCAACGTAAGAAAGAAGCGTTCGGCTCGTAGGACCTCTAATACTTGAGCCACATGGTCTAAGTGCTCCTCCGATCGACTGTAGATCAAAATATTATCAAAATAAACAGCCACAAATTTTCCCATGAAAGGGCGCAGAATCTGTCATCACTCGCATAAAGGTCGAAGGAGCATTGGAGAGGCCAAAAGGCATCACCGTCCACTCATATAGCTCATCCTTCGTCTTGAAGGTAGTCTTCCACTCATCCCCCGGTTTCATACGAATTTGGTGGTAGCCGCTCTTCAAGTCTAACTTAGAGAAAACCCTCGCACCGTGAAGTTGATCTAGCATATCCTCCAACCTAGGAATAGGGAATATGTACTTCACAGTGATCTTGTTAATAGCTCGGCTATCAACACACATTCGCCAACTTCCATCCTTCTTTGAGACTAACAGGGCGGGTACCGCACAAGGAGACATACTCTCTCGAATATAGCCCTTGTCACATAGCTCAATGACTTGTCTCTGTAACTCTGCGTGCTCCGTGGGGGACATGCAGTATTGGGGAAGATTAAGGAGCTACGCCCCGGGAATATAATCAATGACGTGTTGTATATTCCTGAGAGGTGGAAGATCATCTAGGGGTGTGCACACATCGATAAAAGAGTCCAATAAACTCTGAACACGTGGCGGGACAATCGCTTCCGGGGTGGTGATGGGGCTAATAAGAGCATAGCACAACCATGTCTCCGCGGTCTCTGTGACTAACTCCTCATGTGAAACTATTAGAGCGGAAGGTCGAGACATCGGGAATGGTCGCATAGGAGGGAGGAGAAAGTTCTTCCCCTTATGCGTAAATGAATAGGTATTGGCTCGACCATCATGCATGCTGCGGTGATGAAATTGCCACGGCCTTCCTAAAAGAAGGTGGCACACCCTCATATCCACCACAGTACATAAAACTTAATCACGATAGTCCCCGATGGAAAAACTCACTCGACACTGTCGGTTAGGAGTTAGAGTGGATTCGTTTCCCAACCATCCAATACGACACGGAGTAGACAGTGATTCAGTGGGAAGGTTTAGTTTGTCAACCATCTCTTGCGCTACCAAATTATCACTAGCCCCTCCATCAATAATCAACGTACATAGCCTCCCTTTTGAGGTGCACCGAGTAAAAAATATGCTCGATCGTACAAGGATGTTTGTGGATCTACGGACGTGGTTACCATTACGGTGTGCATATAAGCAGTAGAAACTCCCACGCGTTTCACTTGTTCATGGCAAAATGACTCTCGTCGCTGACAAATAGATTGAGCAAAGTGTAGCGGTACATGGGGTGGGATAAGAAGGATTCCTAGGGATGGACATCCTTTGTAGCACGGGTCGGGTATTTCATTTGCTTCTTTGGTGTTGGTTTTAGGGTTTATAGGGTTACGATATGAGATTGAGGTTGAATCAGATGTTTTAGGAGGCCGAGAGGGGTTGTCGGTTTGAACCAAAGGTGGACAGGGGTTGGTTGGGGTGGCTTGGAGGTTTGGCGGGGTTGAGGGGTTACCGGTACTTGATCCAGTTGGGTCTTTAGGGGTCTCGGGGGGTAACGGAGGGGTTTCAACTACATTCTCCCTTGGTCGACAGCCACTAGGGTTGTCCAACCTAGGTTTCTTTAGGTTGGGCTGGTTCGATTGATTTGGTGGAAGAGTTAGGGCTGCTTTGGGGCTGAAAAATTCAAGTTTAGGTGAAGAAGGGTTGGGGTTTCTTGCAATTTTTGAGTTCTAGGTTTCAGGAGCAAGTATGGAATTGTTTCTTGAATCATCCGGATGAATCCAATTTGAATCCCAATCTTCAATAATCATGATTAATCCAAGAACAAACCTCGCTCTGATACCAATTTGATGTGAATATGGGTGCGGAAGCGTAAAAGAAAAAGTTATCTACATAACAACAACTTGGAAAATGGTAGAGGGTTTCTTATTTCTCTCTAAGTTCTCAATCTCAAAATGTCAAAAGTGTTACAAATGAAGGCTCTTGGCCTATTTATACTAACATACAAAAGGCTAAAAAAGGACAAAATAAAAGAATGTAAAAAGGACGTTTATATCCCTATGCTCCTGCCTCAACCAGTATATAAATTCAACACTGGTGATTTCATTCAAACACACAAGAAAAATTGATACTTTACCTGTATCTCATCAAAACATAGAATACTAGCTCCTCTTTGATCTCTCCTGCAATCCACAAGAAACTTATCTGCTACAGCTGGAAGAATGTTCTTCATCTGCACCTCTTGATTATATCTTTCTTCTGCAGCAACCCATTCTTTGACTTTTGTGTCCAGGGGCAAATTTGTAATCCAACTAGCAATGCTTGACTGCAGAGATTTCTCCTCCACTTGATTCTTCCATATACTATGCATATGTTCATGTATTTGAAGCATAGCCTGCGAATGGAAACTTAATGTCAATAATATACAGCAAATAAATTATAAATTAAAAAATAATAATTAAGTTTGCTAACATTGCTGGATCACTACAAGAAAAAAGCTTATTTAAAACGCTTTTTAAATTTAATTTACATCACTCACAAATCAATCATGGTAAACTATCATACCTATTTAATTTTACATCATTTTTCTAATTAAGTGACCTAAATATGTTTTTAATGAAATAATATACAATGGCTCTAATTTAATTCTTGCCCAACTCGCAAGTCCCCTATTTCAGTTACCTACGACTCTCCCACTCCTCCATGAAATCCCCTCGACCTTGATCGACATCTCTCTCCCATTTCATCTCCAAACCGTTTCAATTTTTATCTCCAACTTCATCACGGATTCGATTTTTATCTCCAACTTAAATCACCGAAACTCCCATTCTCCATATCCGAAGTAACTCTGTTTCGATTTCTATCTCCCACTTCATTGAGGCATTGGTTGGAGGTCACTTGGATCAACTACAAAGAAATCACATCAGGTAGGGTTTTTTTTCATTGAAAACTTAGCTTTGTCCATTTAATTGGCATTTCAATTCATTCGATTTCCATTTAAATTGTAGCTATGTTTGTTCAATTGGTATTTAAACCCTAACTTTGTTGGTTATACATATGTTGGTTTTTCCCATTTCAAATGATAAATCTAAATATGATAAATAATTACAAAGTGATGTCCTTTTTATTTAATTCCTGTTGAGTCATATATTTCTGTATTTTTGTTTCATTTTCTTGGATGTTGATAAATTATATAGAAGCTAATTTACAAACTTTTTGTATAATTTGGATGTATTACTGCTTGCTCCCTATTTATTCATCAGGTATGTTTTTTGTGCATTTAGACCCTAGCTACTTTCGTTTCATTGTATATATAGGGTTTAAATGTACATAAAATAAACCCATATGTTTGAGAAATTGATTCATCATATTTGCGTTTGTGTAGAAACCTGATTTCATATTAAAGATGAGTTGTTAAGGATGGATTTAATAGTGACTCAAGGGAACTGATGTGTGTGACGAATTTGGAGTCTGGTCATGAATAAGAGATATATGAGTAGCATTAATAGGAACCTAAATGTCCAAGATAATTAGTAAACACTTTATGAGGATTTAAAATGGGTATGGGTAGAAATGGCCCACCACGGGGAATGAGGTTGGGTAAAGTTTCACGGGTGTAGACCACATATATATATATATAGGCTGTAGAATGGAAATTAGAACTTATCCATATGAAAGTGTCTTTGAATATAAATGCGGTTTGATTAAAGACCCGTGAATCAGTAGTGAAGGTAAGTCGAATTGCACCCGAGGAACACAAATGAAATACATAGATAATCCATTTTGTGTGTAATATGTTGGGGTAAATATGAAAAAATCCACTCAAAAACATTATGTTCAAATTAATTTGATATATTTTTAAACACACTAAAAAGGTGATGAGCCATTAGAGACACAAAAGGGAAGCCAATAAATAAGATAAACTATATACTCAAATGCATAATGCCAGTAACGTCGGGGAACACAACCTTGGGCAAAGAGTGATAGGAATGTTAGACGATGAGACAATTACAAAGCTCGACGAAATCATTTTGCTCATGAATTTTATGAATAAGAAAGGTGATGTAAAATTCCATATTTTTTATTTTTTTTAATTTTATTTTACGATACTCACCACCGCATTTTGTTTGAATTTCTTCAGTTTTACTATTAAAACTTGAAAAATAAATTAAACGCATAATATTTCGAGAGACGATAAACAAAATATATTTTGTAAGATCAATGATAATTATTTCAAATAATGATGTCTATCGCAATAAGTATTCGGGGAAGAACCCCATACATTGTTGAAACTAATAGGTAAAATGCAACAAATATGATTAAGTGGGCTTGACGCTGTTAAGAGAGAATAACTTAACATCTAGAACATCGTGTCCTTGACATGTGTCCAGCCTTTTTTAATGCCTTCTAAGTCCAACATGCCATGGCGTGTCCTTGACCTTGTCCACATCGTGTCTTATCCGTGTCCTTGTCCATGTCCATTGAGTTCCTCTTGGGTGTCCGTGCTTCATAGTTGTCATATTAGTTCCATTTTCAAATTTAAGGTAAACAAATGGGTATGAAAATTTTTAGACTGGGAGAACTGACATAGTTTTTATATTATAAGGGTTTATAGTACAAACGAGCAAAGGACCTTCTGTAATAAGGTGCAAAAAAAAGTAAACAATTGAGTATCTCTGCACCACCAGAATGATGCATCATCTATATGGTGTGCATGGGATTTTGGCTCACTTAACTAGATTAATGATGAATCTTAAGATATTCCCATGATATACTCTTCACCAGAAAATAAGCGGTTGTTTATTATGTAGGGGCTAAGATGTAGAGCAAGGGACTCATGATGATTTAGAATCATTTCCGTATTAAAATCGTAGTTTTTCCTTAACTATATCAGTAATGTCAAGCAACTTATTTTCTAGCTAATTTGCTATGAATATAGCAATAGCATTAGTAGTATTATGATGAAAGAAAGAAAAGAAAGGGAAGGAGCCAAGAAATAGAAGGTAAGTGATGGCAAGGTACGATAGAGCAATAACGGTGTTCTCGTCGGATGGGCATCTCTTTCAAGTGCAATACGCTATCTAAGTTGTTAGAAAGGGCAATGCCATCATTGGCACTAGAGGTACAGACACCATCATTCTCGGCGTTGAAAAGAAGTCCACTATCAAACTCCAAGATTCCAAATATGTTTGGAAGATTGTAAGTCTAGATGATCACATTCCATTGCCATGTGTTGGTCTCAAAGCCAATGCTCAAGTTCTCATAAACGGGGAACGAATTGGGGGTCAAAGCCATAGCCTTACGGTTGAGGATCCCGCTAATGTGGAGTACATTACACGTTATATTGTGGGTCTTCAACAAAAGTAAACCCAAAGTGGTGGGGTCAGGCCATTTGGCCTTTCAACTTTGACTGTGGGTTTTTATCCATATACACAGGTGTCCCACCACTATACCAGACAAATGCTTCTGGGAAATTTTTGGCTTGGAAAGCCAATGAAACAAAGAGAAACTCTAATTCAATGGGGGAGTATCTTGAAAAAAAAATATAACGAAACTTTTGGCCATGAAACTATTAAGCTTGTTATTCGCGCGCTGCTTGAAATTGTCGAGAGTGGGGGAAAGAACATAGAAGTTGTAGTGATGACTAAGGATCACGGTCGTAGGCAACTTGATGATGCTGAAATCGATGCCATTGTAGCTGAAATTGAAGCAGAGAGAAAAGTTGCAGAGGCTACAAAAAAGGCCCCCTTCTCAGGGAAACTATGTTTCCTTTTCCCCAGTAACAAATATTCTATTTTTCCCCTATTGGTTACTTCATCCTTACTTATTTTCATCGTTAATCAATTAACGAAATTATATGGTTTGGAATGACAATTAGTCTGTTTTATATAATAAAAAAAAAAGATTTGAGTGGCTCTACTTTGCCCTTACTTTTTTATATATGTTGGAATGACAATTGATTTTGTTACATTTTAATATTTAGACTATTAATTATTTATACATAATGTATTCGTGTTATACTTATTCTTTTGTAGTTTTCATTGGATTTTGATTATCATAGATTTCTCTTCGATGAATGTTTAGTAGTTGGACCCTTTGCGTCACCAAGCGATGAAGCGACTAAGTTCTATTTCAATGCGTGAGCAAAATTTCATCTTTACTTTGGTTCAAAGTATAATTTATCATTCACAATTAATCGTAAAATTATTGTCTTGCAGTGGGCTCATTCCATTGGCTCTTGTTGGAAATAAACGACCCGCAATACCACATTGGAAGGATGTAAAGGTAAATAAATATTAGTAATATTGCAATATTTCTTCCCTCGCTTCCTATTACTAACATTTTAGCGCTCGTGTCATTTAGTGTCCTAAACAACCTACGAACGTTGAGTGCGGATACTATGTGACGAGATATATAAGAGAATTAATGGAGAGTCCTTCTAAGTTTATTGATTCAAAGGTAATTAATTATACTTATTTCCATCCTCTCTTAATATATGTCTTTAAAACTCATCCATGGTTCAAAGTCTCGGAATCGGTCCCAGTATCGGACACCCGATTTTCAACTCGGTCGCGGTATCGGGCGATACGCAAAGATACGCTATTTAGAGAGGCAAAAAAAATTCGGAAAAAATATAGAAAATTTTAAAAAAATAAGATTAACAATGTGGACCAAGGAGATACATTCAAACCCATCATTCAATATGCATTGCAATGTAGAATTGGTTATACTGAAGCGCGGCAGAGTTGTCAGATTCAATATTGCACAGTAAACCATTAATAATATGAAAAACAATTAATAATATTGAAAAACAATCTAATGCCACATAAAACTAGATAAAAAATTTACATGGAAGATAAATATAAATGATTACAATGTTTCATCATTTTCATCTCCCTATCTAGTTGCGGTATCGATCATACGGATTTGGATTAGGGTAATTTCTACAAAATAAAAAGATACAAATGTTATTTTTTTTATTATGTTATTTTGTTCAAATTTATTAAAAAATAACTCTACTAAAAAAATAAGTCTACTTTTATTTTTTAGTAGAATACTTCTTAAAGGATGCAAATGCTATATTTTACAAGAGTTAATGTTGTAAAAAATAACTACACTAAAAAAAAATAACTCTATTGAAATGTTAACTATAATAAAAAAAAAATATAGTTTAGATTATTTTTTTTTAAAATAACTCTATTGTTTACAAATGTTAACTATATACAAATACATTCTTTTTACAAAAAATATACACTCTTTTAAGCATTCTTTTAAAAATATACACTCTTTTTTCCCTTTTTTAACCCAGTTTTGCATATATAAAAAACTGTTTTTTAGGTTATTTTTTTATCCCAATTATTCTCTATTAAAAAACTTTTTTTTCTTTGTAGTCCTAATTTTTTTCTTATAAAAAAAGACAGAAAAAATACGATACAATTATTTTAGGCTAATTAATTTTTTTTTTAATTTTAATTTTTTTATAAAAAGTCTAGGCCGACACATGGTTTTATAAAAAGTCTAGGCCGACACATGGAAAAAATACTATACAATTTTAATTTTAATTTTAATTTTAATTTTCTCAATTTTTTTATACGATAAAGTTTTTTTATAGAAAGTCTATGCCAACACATGGTTTTATAAAAAATACAGTTTTTTTTAAATTAAAATAAAAAATTGTTATAAAAATACACTAATTTAACCAATATTCCCAAAAAAAATTGTCGCATTTAATTGGATCGGATTCGAGTTATTTTAATTTAGTTATGTACGTGTTCTTTTTATTTTATTTTGGTAAACACTGTTTTTTTATATAAAAAACATAAAACACTAATTATTTTATAAAACAATGTTTTTTTTAACAAAAAAAAAAACAAATAAGAAAGGAGCCTTATCAGGAGGCATGAGTCAGTAAGTCTAGCACGACTCAAAACCATTTAAAAATTCTTTCAAACCTAAAAAAAAAAGGGGCATATACCAAATATGTTTAGTCCAAGCCTTTTTTTTGCACCAAAAAGTCCTTTACCATGCCGCTGGCACGGACCTTTAAAGATAAGAGAATAAGGGACTTTTTGGTACAAAATAAAAGGCTTTGACTAAGTGTGTATTAAAAAATGTTTGAAGGACTTTTTTGTATTTGATCCAAAAAAAAAAAAGAACGCACCTTTTAAACATTCTTTTAAACACTAACTAAATATAACCCAAGAAATACCAGTCTCCTAAACCTAAAAGAAAGAACGCACGAAACAGGAAAGAGAGAGAGAAGTTTTGGCCGGTGGTACCTGAGCTCGAAGTCTTCTTCTCCGGCGGTTCTTTTGCAACTTGTTTGGTCGACGGGTTAAAGAGGGTTTGTAGCTGGTTTGTTTGCTTCTCTACATGTTTTATAGCCCAAATTTTGACAACTTCTCAACATCCGTGACTTGCTTTTGTCCCCATTAGCTGTAAAAGGTATGTGTTTTCTACTTTCCCTCTTATTTTCAAGATTCATTGTTTTTTTCCAAGATTCTACACTTTTTTTCACTGTTTTTTCTAAATATCGCCCGAGATTCTTCAACTCGGCCGATATATCAGGCCATCATCTCGGCCCGCCCGATATATTGCCCGAGTCAAGCCGATATGGTACGTTTCTGTTATTTTTTCGAATCGTAACCCGGTATCGTCTCGTCCTCGGTCGATTCCGAGTTGACTCGACCGAGACTTTGAACCATGAACTCATCATTTATTATTGGATTGTTTAAGATGAGCATGATACACAAAGGATGAGATTGATGATGTACGAGTTGATTTCATTCAATTCATTTTAAGGTACCTCAAAACATAGTAAGTCTCCCTCATATGCGTGATATTTATATGAATTAGCTAATGGTACACACGTCATTCATGTGCAAAGCATACTATTAAATAATAATATGTTTGTGTGATACAAGATTTTTTGCCTTGGTTTATTAAAATTCCAAAAGTGATACAATGTCCATGTAAGGCGAGAGTGGGGGTTGGTAAGGTTTGGGAGCTACTGTTGTTGTGGGTGTGTGAGTGGTAGCGGAGTGTGGGGCGGGGGGAGCTGTCGGATTTTTTTTACTTATGCTTATTCAAATTGTTATTATGTAGTTATTTTGGTTATATGGATTTTCATAAATTGATTTCTTGTTACAAGTGATTATAATATTTCTTTTATCTTTTTGTAGGTTTATGGAAAGTGGTTTTGTAAAGAAAGAATGGAGCGGGCATTTGTGGTAGAATGTCGAGGACATATTTGGTTTATATTAGTTTCATTTTCACTATTTGAGATGGAAATTTTTAGTTTTAACTGATTTTGGATGGAAATGTAATTGGAAAAAAAACCTTTTTGAATGTATGTATTACTTTGGCAGGACAATTTTTGGATGTTACATCCATACCTTTTTGAATGTATGTATTACTTTGGTAGGACAATTTTTGGATGTTACAACTTTTGGATGTAGATATTCATATGATATGTATATATTGGTAGGATAACTTTTTGATGTAGATATTGGCATGACAACTTTTGAATGTATATATATGGATATGACTAGTTAGAATTGATTTTGAGAACATTTGTGTTGATTTTATTTCGTAGGACAACTTTGAACTTTGGAATATAATATATGGATGTGCATTCAAGTGAAGCATACTATAAAAAATATATTTAGGACGCTTTTGGGCAAGTGGTAGGTGGTGAGAGAATTTTTTGCAACTCTTGTAAATAACGGGTCTTAAAAAGCTTTGTTTTCAAGATGTTTTTTTTTTTATTTTTTGCAAACCTTGTAAATAACGCGTCTTAAAAGGCTCTATTTTTTAAGACTTTTTTTTTATTTTTTTATGAAAGTGGTTTTTAAGACGCTTTTGATTATGATTAAAAGTGATGTAAAAAGCTTTTTATGACACTTTTTAGCCGTTGTAAAAAGACTTTTTTCTTAGCTTAGTGGTAGCTTAACATTATAAGATCGTATTCTCGTGAGTTATTCTAGCATATAATGATGGAATGGGCCCTTTTTAGGGTTTTATTTGTCATTTTTATTTTCTTTTGTATTTTCTTTTATTTTGTTATGACATTTTTATTTTTTTTGCTTTATTATTAGAGGTAAGGAGTAGTAATGGTATTTTTGAAATTAGGGCCTTATCTTAGCTACTCCTTCCCTTTAAATACCCCCTTATAAGCTTCATTTGAGGTAGACTTGAATTTTGAAATAGAAAAGAGTATTTCTCTCTCTAAAAAGTGTGTTTAGATATTTGTAGGAGCCTTTTGACTTGTAGTTTACGTCAAATTGATATCAGGTGTCACTCCACATTGGTGTTGGTGTATCGGTGTATTTTTGTTATCAAAATCGTACGCTACAATCAATGGCTCCAAGAAGATCCGAACAACTATAGGAGGAGATTCAAAAACGAACGGCAGAGTGGGTACAATCACATCAACAAACCTATACCCATTTTCAAAACCTTAACTCTAGAAATCCCTACCCAAAACCCTGCCCTACCCCACCCTCTACACAAAACCCACCACCTCGAAAACCCAAATCTTGAACCCTAATTTTCCCCAAAACTCAAATCCATTCCATAAACCTTCCATTCAAGATCCAAGACAAGCCACTTCTAGGGTTTTACCTACCATTTTACAATCCAATCCACAATTTACAAACCCTAGTCTCCAACCCTACAAAATTCCTCCACCACCAACCCGAATCCCCCAACCCACCACCCATTTTTTAAACCCCAAACATCAAAAATATTACATTTTCGCCCCGATTAACTCTCGAGGCTCAATTCAAGATTACCGGCGGCTAGTCCAAGATTGGTTGCTCCACCCAATCATTCTCCCTCACTCATACACCCAATTGGGTCAAATCAACGATCAAAAGTCTCCTTCCAAGCCGGTTGATTGCAAGAAAAAAAGAAACGACGAAATTGGGTTGTGTATTGAGGATTTTTTTTTTGACATTTTTGTCGAGGATGGTTAGGTGACTTGCACGAACTTTGCCGAGTCGAAAACATTTGATTTGAGTGACTTCTTCCCAATCTTTGGGAATGGGGATGATTATTTTAATGAGGTTGGATTGGCGGTTATCTCTCTTGGGGTAGAGGTGGTGATTGGAGGTGACGTGTGTAATACCCCGTACTTTTGGCTATATTTATTTTTGGGATTAATTAATTAAATGCGTATTAATTGGAAATTAATCCGGGTTATAAATACTAATGAGATGCGAGTTGGTATTTGATTATGTGCATATATGATTATATATGTATTTGGTATTATAAAATTTGTCGTGGGATTCATATACGGCATTTTAGAAATTTTGTTGAGACGCGTGGGACCGCCGCGTCACGGTATAATATTTTGATAATAAAAAGTGAATTTAAAATCTATAATCCGTATGGTCGTTTTGAGTGCGCCAACACGTCCGGAAGGGTCGAGATAGTCAGAAAATACTAGCCGGGAGTATAGTTTGGGTCCCGGGGTATTTTTAGGCCATACCGGCAACTTAAAGGGTATTTTGGTAATTTTACATTTTTAGGAATTAAAAGTGACGAAAATTAGAGATGTAAATCTGATGTGGATTTAACCCATTAAGCCCATTAACCAAACCATATTAACCTAGAAAGCTACGTAGGTTATCATTTAGGTTTTCTAAGTTCCCAAATCAAAACCCTAGCCACCGTAAGCCACCATTGGAGTAGAGCTTGGAGAGAGGAATTTCTGCAGAAAACTTCATCTAATCTATACCAAAATCATAAATCAAACCAAGGCAAGTGATTTAAATTACATTCCTTATGCAGAGAATGCTTTTTCCATATTAGAAAACTTGTTAATCAATCTTATATAAGAGTTAAAAGAAAACCCATGAAATTGGAAGTTGTTATTTAATTTTGGGATAGGTTTGCATGTAGAAACATTGTTTTCAGAGATTTCATATCTATGTGATGTATAAACGGATTAAAATCTGGGAAATTATGATGAGAAGAACCTAGGGTTTATGTTCTTGAAGAAAATTGGGAATTAATGTAGAAATTTGTGATTTAATGATGTTTAGAAGGTATTAAACCCTTTAAAGATGTTAGTATAGCACCTTAGCATGTTTGAGGATGATTAGAGAACTCAATATATTGTTGGAACGAATTTTAGATGAGATTGAGGAGTAAAAATGGATGAAAAAACGAATTGGGAAAAATCTGGGCCGAAGCTGGTAGCTCGTTAGAAGCAACCCCCAGGTCGTTCGAACGAACTCGTTCGAACGAGCTTCTAACGAGTTGACCAGTCGTTACTAACGAGTAAGGATTTCGTTCGATATCTCGTTCGAACGAGATATCGTTGGAAGGTACAGTTCGTTCGAACGAACTGGGACCTCGTTCGAACAGCCTCGTTCGAACGAGTCTTCTAACGAGTTGGCAGAGGAATCTCGTTCGAACAGTCTCGTTCGAACGAGACTTCTAACGAGTTGACAGTTTGGTCCTTTTTGGACTGTTTTGACTTTTGGAGTTCCGTAAACTTGTTCGAGGATATAGATATCATTCCGTAGATGTAGTAATGATAGAATTGAGACATTTGGGTATTTATGAGAAGGAATTTACATACGAGAGTGTATTACATGGACGGTTTGGGTTGAGACGTGAGTGACTACTACGACGTGAGATAATTATGGCGCGTATAATTACAAACCGGAATAGTATGAATTGTGATTATTATAGTTAGTACGAGAGTGTAATATGTACTACGATTAAAATACGGTATTACTAAGATGTGTGTTTACTTAGTATTGGTATATGGATTGTGTGTATGACATACCTACCATACTTGCTATCACGGGAGGTTGCGTTCGCTTAGGACCCTCTAATCCTTGTGTGCCTACGGGGGGGATATAGACTGGTACCTCGATGAACATAGGTCATAGAAAGACTTATTGGGATATTAATAAGTCCGCTGACCGTGGGAGCGTAGGTATGTGCGTGACCCACGTGATGGTGACTGTGTTTCGCCTCCACTATTTGTGATTTGTGTTATCTGAACTATTTCTGAGAGATTCGGAATATGTGATCCTTATGTACGTGATGTACCGGGATGGATAGCAGAGTATGTGTGCACCGCAGCTTAGTTTTCGGGGTGCTTATATTGTATATTTACGATGTGATTAATATACATTTAATTAATAAGAATCCTCATGTTAATGTTGTAAATATATTACGGTAAAAATATAACGAGTTAACTGATAGTTATATATATTGCATATTGAGTATCTGAGTTTACGATTAAAACCCTATTTAATTACAAGCGTTGTTATGTTAATGGAAACAAGTATTATGGGTAGGACCTTTGGCAGTCTAGCTAGATATGTCGTCTCTTAGCTAGTGGTTTATATCGTTATAGATGGGTATTTGCGTTAGGAGTGCACAGTTAGACGAGAGGTGAGAATATAATGTGAGTGCACGTCCTAACATGTACTTTGCATTTAATGTTTTAAATGTTTTTAAAGCACTTGCAGGTTTTTAAAATATAACTCCACATTCGGGCTCTGACCCGTTTGCTTTTCAAATTTTTTTCTCTTAAAACCATTTTAGGTGCCCAGCCACAGGGACACCAAGCATAGGATTCTCATTCAGGTGACGAGCTGTAGCTGTTTGTGGAAGCTACAAGGACTTGCATGTAGACGCTTCTATCTTTTGGATTCCAGAGTCACTATCTATCAGTTGTAGGGCATGTTGCCAATTTCTATTTAGAGCATCTTTTACATTTCAGTTTTCAGACTTTAGCAGTATTGTTTCAGTATTCGTTTTACTTATCAGTTGTGGGATTGTAGTGAGGAGTTTTTCCCCCAGCCTTTATTTACTCTCTTGTGATGGTTACTCGTTTTATTTCAGTATGGTGAATGGTGTTATTTATTCATTACACTTGTTGCATGTTAATCAGACTTAAATTAAAATTTGGCAACTTACTTTTTAAATATTAGGTGGTTAGTAATAATAAAATGTTTTCGACAGTGATGCTATTAACTGAGCCAACTGGGCATTTTGAATTAATTTAATAAAGGAGTAGCTACCCGGTATTTAATTAGTCGGGGTGTCACAGGTGGTATCAGAGCATCAGGTTCTAGTGTCCTTTAGGATCTGTACGCGGCTATTATGTTTCCGCTACGTTTCTTTGATATAGAGCCCTATCTTTTAGGACTGTTGTATTCTGTTTGTGTATGCTTCGTTCTTCAGCTATTTTAAGTTTATAAACAGCGAACTTATAAACTTTGTTCTTATTTCAGATGCCTCCACGACGTGCACGACGAGTTCCCAGGGATGCAACTCCCGAACCCCAGCCCGCTCCAGTTCAGGGCATGATGAACGCCGCTGAGGTTGCTGCTATAGTAGCCCAAGCGGTGAATGCCGCGATTGCCGTGATTCAGCAGGCACCACCTCAGGCGCCGGTTGCCGCGCCAGTACAGGTTAATGCATTCCCGTCTGCTTGGGAGCGTGTACGTGACGCTTTTCAGAAAGCGCATCCGCCAGAGTATGCAGGTAGCTCAGATGTGGTAGTCTCGAGCCAATGGAGGAAGGACATACAGAGGCATTTGAGGATGCATGAGTGCACGGATGTTCAGAAACAGGTGCTAGCTACTTTCAAGCTAGTGGGATCTGCACTACAGTGGTGGGAGTCTATTACCACCGCAGAGGAGAGGGATACTCTCACGATTCAGGAGTTCTGGGTGCGGTTCGACCGCAAGTACTTTCCGTCCGCAGTTCATACAGAGATGAGGAGGAAGCTGATGAGTTTGAAGCAGGAGGGCAAGACAGTGGCCGAGTATGAGGCCGAGTTCACTAATCTGTTGAACATCGTTCCAGACGAGATACCAACAGAGAAGAAGAAGATTGAGAAGTTCACCGACGGGTTGAATTGGAGGATTCGTCAGCATCTGCTAGGGAACCTATCGTTGGCCACATATTCTGATGTGGTTAACGCTGCATTGTTGCACTGCCAGGACCACCGTTTTCATATGGCCGAGGGCAAGCGGTCGGGGGAGTCTAGCCATCAGGGCAGGACTGGAGGATATGGTGCCAGCGGGGCACAATCGGGTCAGGGGCAGAGACTGAGCAGGGCTCCCAGCAGGGGGATAACAAGAGGTTCCGGTCAGGGAACTACAGGTAGGGACAGGGAGGTTTCCGTCAGGGCCATCAGGGTCCAAACGGCCATCAGGGCCAACAGGGACAGAATGGACAGCATATTCACCAGGGCCAGCAGAGCCAAGGGAGGAACGGTAACGGCCACCAGGGCCGGGGACAGCAGGGGCAGAGGGGAGGGAACTTCCCAGGGAAGTGCTTTGTTTGTGGCAAGACTGGCCATAAGAAGCAGGATTGTCCTGATAGGGGCAGGGCCCCACAGCAGCAGCAGCAGGGTGCTCGCCAGGAGCCACAGAGGCCTATGTTTCCCGCCGCTCTTCCCGCACCGCCACAGATGGCAGCATTGCCACCCATTCCAGCAGTCCCAGCTCAGCAGGGGCAGCTCCAGTATGGACGTGTCTACAACGTTCACCAGGCTGCAGTTCCACAAGCACCGCCCGCGATCGAGGGTACGTTTCCTATCCATGGCACTATGGGTCGGGTGTTATTTGATACGGGTGCTACACACTGTTTTATAGCTACACACTTCGCGAAAGCTTTAGGATTGTTAGCTACGGCAGAGAGCACAGTGACGTGTGTCGACCTACCATTGGGGAGTGGGTCACTTATTTTCTTTATATGCCGGGGAGTGGGGGTAGAGATTGGTGGTTTGGTATTGCCTGCAGACATGTTAGTGTTAGACATGCACGTTCACGATGTGATCATCGGTATGGACTGGCTCGTAGCATATAGGGCCATGATTGATTGCTTCAGCGGGAGCATTGTTTTTGCCATTCCGGGGCAAGAGATGTTTATAGTGGCGATGCCTCGCCCAGAGGGAGGATCGACCGCTCATCTGTATTACATAGAGGAGGATACCTCTAAGGAGGTTGTGATTCCTTTAGACTCTATCCCAGTCGTCAGGGAGTATTCGGATGTGTTTCAGGAGATACCAGGCTTACCACCCAGTCGAGAGATAGACTTCGTCATAGATTTGCTACCGGGTACGAGACCTATAGCACGTGCACCGTACCGTATGGCTCCAGCTGAGATGCGAGAGTTACGGGATCAGATAGAGCAGCTGTTAGGTCAGGGCTTTATTCGCAGGAGTACCTCACCTTGGGGCGCTCCAGTTTTATTTGTGAAGAAGAGGGACGGTTCACTGAGATTGTGTGTGGACTACCGAGAGTTGAATAAGGTCACGATACGGAATAAGTATCCGCTGCCTCGAATCGATGACTTATTCGACCAGTTGAGAGGAGCTTATTTCTTCTCGAAGATTGACTTGAGATCGGGATACCATCAGTTGCGTATCAGGGAGGAGGATGTCTCGAAGACCGCATTCTTGTCGAGATATGGTTCTTACGAGTTTCGGGTTATGCCTTTCGGCTTGACCAACGCTCCAGCAGTGTTTATGGACTTGATGAACAGAGTGTTCAGGGATTTCCTAGACCAGTTTGTCATTGTCTTCATTGATGATATTCTGGTTTACTCTCAGACAGAGGAGGAGCACGCCGAGCATTTGAGGCAGGTTTTGCAGACACTTCGTCAGAACGAGTTGTATGCAAAATATGAGAAGTGCGGGTTTTGGCTGAAGGAAGTCCAGTTTTTGGGGCATATCATTTCCGACCAGGGAATATCTGTTGATCCGGGGAAGGTGTCAGCGGTGAGGGAGTGGGGACAGCCCACGACACCAACGGAGATTCGTAGTTTCTTGGGTCTAGCAGGATACTACAGGAGGTTTATTCGGGGTTTCTCGGAGATAGCGGGTCCTTTGACACACCTTACTCGTAAAGGTGTGTCGTTCATTTGGAGTGATGCCTGTCAGTTGGCGTTCGATGAATTGAAGGACAAATTGACCTCAGCACCTGTGTTAGCATTGCCGAGACCGGGAGTTGAGTATTTGGTTTACACCGACGCGTCTTTGCAAGGACTTGGAGGTGTATTGCAGCAGGAGAGACAAGCCATAGCTTATGCTTCCCGTAAGCTTAAGCCTCATGAGAAGAATTACCCCACACATGATTTGGAGTTGGCAGCAGTGGTATTTGCCTTACGGATTTGGAGGCACTATCTTTTGGGGGAGAAGTTTCAGCTGTTCACGGACCACAAGTCACTGCAGTATCTGTTCACGCAGAAGGAATTGAATATGCGGCAGCGTAGGTGGCTTGAATTTGTGAAGGATTACCAGTTCGACATCCAGTACCACCCGGGTAAGGCTAACGTGGTAGCAGACGCGTTGAGCCGTAGGCCAGCAGATGAGGTGGCAGAGGTGTGGAAAGCAAAGTGGAAGGAATTGGGACACCAGGATGCAGTGGCCTGATCTTTCATGTCTGTGATGACCGTTACACCGCAGATCGTTACAAAGGTAGTACGGGCACAGGCCAATGACTCGTTCTGTCAAGAGCAGATAGTTCGATCACTTGCAGAGGGAGCCGAATCCTATACCGTTAGCTCAGACGGGGGATTACGCTTCAATGGGAGATTAGTGGTTCCGGAAGGGGAAGAATTGCGGCACGATGTGATGGCAGAGTCGCACGGCTCACGGTTCGCGGTACATCCCGGAGGGGACAAAATGTACCAAGACATGAGACGGCAGTATTGGTGGAGCGGTATGAAGAGGGATATCGCTGAGTTTGTTTCGAAATGCGCCACTTGTCAGCTTCTAAAAGTGGATCACCAGAGACCGGCAGGATTGCTACAGCCGTTGGAGGTCCCGGTGTGGATGTGGGAGAGCATATCCATGGACTTTATCACGGGGTTGCCTACGTCGCAGAGGGGTCACGACTCCGTTTGGGTAATTGTGGACAGGTTGTCCAAGGTCGCTCACTTCTTACCCGTAAGGACTGACTACACTACGGGACAGTACGCCCAGCTCTTCATTTCAGAGATTGTGAGACTTCACGGTGTGCCCCTAAATATCGTGTCTGACAGAGACAAGATATTTGTTTCGCGGTTTTGGGAGAGTTTCCAGGAGGCCATGGGCACGGAATTGCGGTTGAGTACGGCTTACCATCCGCAGACCGATGGGCAGACAGAGCGCACCAATCAGATGTTGGAGGACATGCTACGCATGTGCATTATTGACTTCGGGGGTGGATGGGAGCAGTACCTCCCACTGGTGGAGTTTGCTTACAACAACTCCTATCAGTTCACGATTGGCATGGCTCCGTTTGAGGCGTTGTACGGTAGGCCTTGTCGTTCCCCAGCATGTTGGTTAGAAGTGGGGGACAACAAACTACTTGGGCCCGAGGTGATTCAGGATACTTCGGCAAGGATTGAGTTGATTCGGAGTCGCATTCGGGTAGCTCAAGACCGGCAGAAGAGTTATGCTGATGCGAAGAGATATTTCAGGGAGTTCCAAGTGGGGGACCAGGTTTTGCTCAGAGTATCTCCTATGAAGGGGATTATGCGTTTCGGGAAGAAGGGGAAATTGGCACCGAGGTACGTGGGGCCGTTTCCTATTATTGAGCGGATCGGACCGGTTGCGTATAGACTTGGACTACCGGAACACTTGCATCGGATTCACGACGTGTTCCATATTTCCTCGCTGAGGAAATACCTTATAGATAATTTGGCCCATTCTCACATTGCTGTGGAGGACATCGATCTCCAGCCGGATAGCTCCTACGAGGAGGGGCCAATTGCTATTTTGGACCAAAGCGAGAGGAAACTGCGGTCAAAGATAGTCCCGTTAGTGCGTGTTCAGTGGCGACATCACAATGTCGAGGAGTCCACATGGGAGCGCGAGGATGAGATGCGCGAGCGTTATCCAGAGCTGTTTTTAGCAGGTACTTTCTAGTTTCGAATTTCGGGACGAAATTCAGTTATTAGGGGGGAAGTATGTAATACCCCGTACTTTTGGCTATATTTATTTTTGGGATTAATTAATTAAATGCGTATTAATTGAAAATTAATCCGGGTTATAAATACTAATGAGATGCGAGTTGGTATTTGATTATGTGCATATATGATTATATATGTATTTCGTATTATAAAATTTGTCATGGGATTCATATACGGCATTTTAGAAATTTTGTCGAGACGCGTGGGACCGCCGCGTCACGGTATAATATTTTGATAATAAAAAGTGAATTTAAAATCTATAATCCGTATGGTCGTTTTGAGTGCGCCAACGCGTCCGGAAGGGTCGAGATAGTCAGAAAACACTAGCCGGGGGTATAGTTTGGGTCCCGAATATTTTTACGCCATACCGGCAACTTAAAGGGTATTTTGGTAATTTTACATTTTTAGGAATTAAAAGTGACGAAAATTAGAGATGTAAATCTGATGTGGATTTAACCCATTAAGCCCATTAACCAAACCATATTAACCTAGAAAGCTACGTAGGTTATCATTTAGGTTTTCTAAGTTCCCAAATCAAAACCCTAGCCACCGTAAGCCACCATTGGAGTAGAGCTTGGAGAGAGGAATTTCTGCAGAAAACTTCATCTAATCTACACCAAAATCATAAATCAAACCAAGGCAAGTGATTTAAATTACATTCCTTATGCAGAGAATGCTTTTTCCATGTTAGAAAACTTGTTAATCAATCTTATATAAGAGTTAAAAGAAAACCCATGAAATTGGAAGTTGTTATTTAATTTTGGGATAGGTTTGCATGTAGAAACATTGTTTTCAGAGATTTCATATCTATGTGATGTATAAACGGATTAAAATCTGGGAAATTATGATGAGAAGAACCTAGGGTTTATGTTCTTGAAGAAAATTGGGAATTAATGTAGAAATTTGTGATTTAATGATGTTTAGAAGGTATTAAACCCTTTAAAGATGTTAGTATAGCACCTTAGCATGTTTGAGGATGATTAGAGAACTCAATACATTGTTGGAACGAATTTTAGATGAGATTGAGGAGTAAAAATGGATGAAAAAACGAATTGGGAAAAATCTGGGCCGAAGCTGGTAGCTCGTTAGAAGCAACCCCCAGGTCGTTCGAACGAACTCGTTCGAACGAGCTTCTAACGAGTTGACCAGTCGTTACTAACGAGTAAGGATTTCGTTCGATATCTCGTTCGAACGAGATATCGTTAGAAGGTACAGTTCGTTCGAACGAACTGGGACCTCGTTCGAACAGCCTCGTTCGAACGAGTCTTCTAACGAGTTGGCAGAGGAATCTCCTTCGAACAGTCTCGTTCGAACGAGACTTCTAACGAGTTGACAGTTTGGTCCTTTTTGGACTGTTTTGACTTTTGGAGTTCCGTAAACTTGTTCGAGGATATAGATATCATTCCGTAGATGTAGTAATGATAGAATTGAGACATTTGGGTATTTATGAGAAGGAATTTACATACGAGAGTGTATTACATGGACGGTTTGGGTTGAGACGTGAGTGACTACTACGACGTGAGATAATTATGGCGCGTATAATTACAAACCGGAATAGTATGAATTGTGATTATTATAGTTAGTACGAGAGTGCAATATGTACTACGATTAAAATACGGTATTACTAAGATGTGTGTTTACTTAGTATTGGTATATGGATTGTGTGTATGACATACCTACCATACTTGCTATCACGGGAGGTTGCGTTCGCTTAGGACCCTCTAATCCTTGTGTGCCTACGGGGGGGATATAGACTGGTACCTCGATGAACATAGGTCATAGAAAGACTTATTGGGATATTAATAAGTCCGCTGACCGTGGGAGCGTAGGTATGTGCGTGACCCACGTGATGGTGACTGTGTTTCGCCTCCACTATTTGTGATTTGTGTTATCTGAACTATTTCTGAGAGATTCGGAATATGTGATCCTTATGTACGTGATGTACCGGGATGGATAGCAGAGTATGTGTGCACCGCAGCTTAGTTTTCGGGGTGCTTATATTGTATATTTACGATGTGATTAATATACATTTAATTAATAAGAATCCTCATGTTAATGTTGTAAATATATTACGGTATTGATTTCGAAAAATATAACGAGTTAACTGATAGTTATATATATTGCATATTGAGTATCTGAGTTTACGATTAAAACCCTATTTAATTACAAGCGTTGTTATGTTAATGGAAACAAGTATTATGGGTAGGACCTTTGGCAGTCTAGCTAGATATGTCGTCTCTTAGCTAGTGGTTTATATCGTTATAGATGGGTATTTGCGTTAGGAGTGCACAGTTAGACGAGAGGTGAGAATATAATGTGAGTGCACGTCCTAACATGTACTTTGCATTTAATGTTTTAAATGTTTTTAAAGCACTTGCAGGTTTTTAAAATATAACTCCACATTCGGGCTCTGACCCGTTTGCTTTTCAAATTTTTTTCTCTTAAAACCATTTTAGGTGCCCAGCCACAGGGACACCAAGCATAGGATTCTCATTCAGGTGACGAGCTGTAGCTGTTTGTGGAAGCTACAAGGACTTGCATGTAGACGCTTCTATCTTTTGGATTCCAGAGTCACTATCTATCAGTTGTAGGGCATGTTGCCCATTTCTATTTAGAGCATCTTTTACATTTCAGTTTTCAGACTTTAGCAGTATTGTTTCAGTATTCGTTTTACTTATCAGTTGTGGGATTGTAGTGAGGAGTTTTTCCCCCAGCCTTTATTTACTCTCTTGTGATGGTTACTCGTTTTATTTCAGTATGGTGAATGGTGTTATTTATTCATTACACTTGTTGCATGTTAATCAGACTTAAATTAAAATTTGGCAACTTACTTTTTAAATATTAGGTGGTTAGTAATAATAAAATGTTTTCGACAGTGATGCTATTAACTGAGCCAACTGGACATTTTGAATTAATTTAATAAAGGAGTAGCTACCCGATATTTAATTAGTCGGGGTGTCACAACGTGATTGGTGGTGGGTTGTGGATCCATTTTTGGTGACATTGGATATGCGCTCGGTGGCATTCTTGATTCACATCAATTGGTGTGAATCAAGAATGCGGAGGCGTTACTATTACACTACACACCAACTAAAAACACCAAATAAAACTAAAAAGAGTTTCTCTCTATATTCTGATTTTCAATATTCAAGTCTAATCACAAAATGAAGGTCAAGGGCCTATTTATAAGAGAGATTAGCTTGCTAACCAAGCTAAGATTCAAAAGGACTAAAAAGGGCGACTAATAACTAAAATTGACTAATTAGCCCCAATCATATTTGGAAACTAATTAAACACTAAAAATAAAAGAAAATGACAATAATACACTAAATTAAAAATAGAAAAAAGATAGCCTTCTCCCGGGAGCACAACCACGCGCCACGTGTCACCAATATACATCATTCTCCTTGTCTTCGAAAAGCTCGTCCTCGAGCGTGTAGGGTGACTCATCAACGCCACATGATATGAACCAAGAAAAGCTTTGGACCCCAATCAAAATCAACCAAAAGCGGGCAGCCCAACTGGAATTAGTCTCATGTGTATGAACCTCATCAATAATGGGTCTAAAAAATCCAAATCCCAACGATGTCCCTCTACGAAATCCGAGCATCCAAAGATTGACGACCATATCCGCCTTCTCGACACCACAAGCACATGGTTGCTACTTGGTGTGGTGGACCCTTGAATCTGACCAGATGGTAACTCCGGCGACCGCACCTTTGCGAGTACGATGGTGAAACAAGTGGACTAAAGACGGCAACATTTCGAAAAGCCGGACCAAAATGGCAAATAGTCGGAAAAATGGATCCCCACGTGGGACGCATTTTTTCATGGAAGTCATATGTTGTGTCACAAATAGGCCCTAAGACCAATTTTGACCGGATTTGAGGTCAAATTGGGGGTAGAGGATTGGATTGGAGTAGGGAAGCACATTTTTATCGATTTTGATTGTGGTTGGGCATTAATGAGGATTAAAAAAAAAAAAAAAAAAAAAAACGGGGTAAAATGGGGTGGGGTTGTTTTGGGTTAAAAAGAAGGAGGCTAGGGTTTGGTTTTGTAGACAAATATGGGTTAGCAGGGTAGGGTTAGGGTTTGGAAAAAAAAATTGAAGACGGAGATTCATGTAGACATGGTGGTGGTGGTGTGGCGGTAGGAGATGGAGGTAGTAGAGGAAGATGATGGTAGAGGGTGGGGGTGGAGGAGGCTAAAAAGGTTGGTATCCCCCCTTTTAGCGGTGATGGAATATATGGTTTCCATCCACCTGATTCCCATTTGGACATTTATCAATCCACATGATCGAAGGGTTGTCCGAGTTGGAATCACAACTCGATACCCACTTCACGCACCACGACGAACACCAAGAACAAAAGTAGCTCACCACCAAGAACAAACGCAGCTCTTATACCAATTGATGTGAATCAAGAATGCGGAAGCGTTACTATTACACTACACACCAACTAAATACACCAAATAAAACTAAAAAGAGTTTTTCTCTCTATATTCTAATTTTCAATATTCAAGTCTAATCACAAAATGAAGGTCAAGGGCCTATAAAATAGGAGAGATTAGCTTGCTAACCAAGCTAAGACTAAAAAGGACAACTAATAACTAAAATTGACTAATTAGCCCCAATCATATTTGGAAACTAATTAAACGCTAAAAATAAAAGAAAATGACAATAATACCCTAAACTAAAAATAGAAAAAAGATAGTCTTCTCCCAGGAGCACAACCACGCGCCACGTGTCACCAATATACATCAGGTTTATTTTTCATTTCCGTCGCATTCATTATGAGACTTTATTTATGGATTTGGTGGGCCAATCGATTCCATAGTTGTTGGCGGTTTTATTCAGATATTTACAGTTGGATCATTTTATTCGAGTTTATATTTATGGGAGATTGGATTTATGGAGATTAGCATGGTGATGGATTTATTATAGCATGAAAAATTATCATTATGGGATCAATTTAATTATTGTCTTGTGGAATGAATTTTTATATGTCTCACATCTGTCACATGCTAAAAATAATAACTTATTTAGTGACGCCCGGCATAGTTTGGCTGGTTCTGCAAGTTAGATGCTAGCCATTTCAAGTTGAGAAGAGACTTGAAAAGAGATTCTTGTTCCTTATCTCAATTATAGAAACATTCTCCAGCCCTGTATTCAAAACTTTAACCTTGACCCTTTTAAATTCAATATCGAATGAGACACAATCCATTATAAAGAAAACAATACAGATTTTGAAGGCGAGATCAAACTAATCCAGCAGTGAAAAAAAGTTTAGGAGAGGTGCAAAGAGACAAGGAAAAACGATACAGGAGGTTTGAGAAGAAGAGTGAGGGGATGAGAAGATTAGCACAAGGACGGACAAGAAGACATTGCAGATGAAAAGGACCCTTATAGTTCTAAAGAGAGGCGAGAGCGTAGTGTCATGCCTTATCTTTTGTCTTTTTATCCGTCTCCTTTTATCTTCTTTTTTCCCCTGTAAGAAACATAGGCTATTTGATTGATATAAAAGATAATGGCATTGGAATGTAATCCAGCACTAAATACATCAATTCTTCGTACAAAACAAAAGATCCACATTCCTTATACATTATTATTCCTTTCGATTTAATTAGAATAAGCCCAAAGAAAATTCCTTAGAAGATTTTTTAAAAAAGGCAATAATTTCAACCCTTTTCATAAGATCTCATTTCTTCCTCATCATAAACAGTTCTATTGTTCCTTTAAAGTCAGGTAATGGACAGTAGTAATTCAGGGGGGAAATAATCTGGAGTTTCACGACAATCTCTTTTTATCATGAATTACAAATATTCATGGATTTGATCAGAACTCGTGAATTCATAGAGGATTATTTTAGGATTCAAATTGAAATTTTAGTCAACTTGTTATAGTTTCCTTTTAGTAAAATATACATCTGTGTAATATCCTGGAGGATTGATTCAATCATAAATCAATCACCGATTCGTGCTTCTTTAGTAGCTAGTTTAATTAAGTTAGGATTCTCCAGCTAGTGGTATGCATAAAGCCATAGGCTATCAATTGTAATCAGTTGTGTCTTCATCAATATAAAACGTTTCTGTGGTTATGAGAGATATCAATGAATGCTTGGTTTCCTTGTTCAAAATCTAGAATCATTAATGAGATTGGCCTTGTCAGTTTGTGTTAGTGTTCGAGTTCATGATTCTAAACCCATATTACATCCCTAAGCCTATAACTAAGGACAGAACCTATACACTAATTAATGAGCAAATATATGAAAGTGAAAAATCATCTAACAGCCTCCAGCAAAATTTGGCAATCTCAAGTAGATGATTTTAGAGCATAGAAGCTGGAACTGCTTCTTATGAAAACCCTCAAGGAAGAGGCCAGCCTCCTGATCAGTATATGATACAAACTAAATCCAATGGCTACCAAAATGAATGCGCTCAAACTAAATCCAATGGCTACCAAAATGAATGCGCTCACATATGAAGTGATAGTCAATTTCAATGTGCTTTGATCTGAGCATGATAGACCAAGCTCAAGGCCATGAACAGTGTGTCGAAGGCTATCAGTCAACTTTTAGAGTGGGACACAACTCTGGAACTGAATCGCTCAAGACCATTGTATTAGAAAATAGTGAGAAAGACTCTGAAGAATGTAGAGTGTTACACAATTCAGGAACTAACAAATTAGGAATCCATCACATCAAAATGATATTATACAAATTGTCAAATTGATACGTGATGACAGGCCTGTAAACGGGTCAGGTCGGGTCTACCTATATCCATATCCGATTCGGGCATTTTTTTAGCGGATCGGGTCTTACCCGATTACCCGTCAGGTCTAAACAAAATTGTCCAAACCCGGACCCGTTAAGGACCTGAGAACCCAACCCGAATACCCGAAACTAAAAAATGGACCAAAAAAATCCAATTTCAACAAAAAATATATAGAGAGAGATTTATATATACATGCTTATACATACATATATATATATACATATATATATATACACACATAAAAACAAAAATACATATATAAAAATCAATATAAACCTATATATATATATATATAGAGAGAGAGAGAGAGAGTTCGGGTAGGGTCCTTAACAGATCGGGTCAACCTATATCCATATCCGATCCATCTAATTAGCGGGTAATTGGGTAACCGGGTAATCGGGACTGATAAAAGTGCTCAAACCCGGGTCTAGCGCATAGGATGGGATGAATCCAATTGTAGTGTGTAATGTCATCTGTAAACCAAACATAATACTTATAACCAGACAATAGAGGTAATGTCATGCGAGTGAACTGAATCAAGAAAAAAAGCACTTATATCATTACTGATAGAAAATGGGAAATGGATGAACTTACCCAATGTACATCCTAGATAAAAATGACTTAAAATCAGAAGATAAGAAATGTATCAGAGCCTTGAAGTGTTGAGACTTTATGAGTCAGATAACCTTGCCAATTGTGTCGTACAAATTAAGGAGTGCTACAATGATGCCATTTTATTTCTACGCCTCAATCATGAGCAAGGCAAATTATTTGAACAAGGTTTAATTTCAGTTGTAGAAATTGGACTGAGAAAAATAGAATTCAAGCTTCAATTCATTGATGTGAAATTTTGTAAAACATGAGTGTATAGCTTATATTCCACCACGATGAGACAATAATTATCCATAAAAATAAAAGGGCAATTTACAATTAAGTCCCTTGTTGATAATTTTCAAACATTTAAGGACAATTTACTATTAGGTCCACTTGTTGTGGACTTCTACAAGAAGAGAATTAGTGGACCCAAGTGTTTAAAATTTGTCAAAATTCCTTTAGTGTTTAAAATTTGTTTGCGAGGGCCCGAAGAGTACTTTGCTAAAAATAAAATAGATGGCCTTATGTATGAGAAGTGCCATAGGATAGACATTCGCAAAGCATGATTGGCTCACCTCATGAAAATGAATTCTCCTTCGATGTTTAACAATTCCTTCAGTGGCACCATAAAACATATCCATAAGCATTGTTTTCCCTGCACGGTGCAGAAAATTGCTTCAGTTTTATTTATAACAAATTGATAATTGAGAGAATTAGAAGTCAGATAACCAAATAAAGATAACTGGATGCAAGAAATCGTTTTGACAATACATACCCTCTGTGAATTGAGATATAAGAAATGGAAGAAACTAACCACTACAAAATTAGTCTAAACTCCAGTTTAGGCAGAATGGAAGAAATATTAATCAAATTACATCTATTCTATTAACATTGTGGATAAATAAGGGCTAACAACAAACCACTTCCAACATTCCCATAAAGATATAGTCCTTTAGGGGCTGGAGGAGCATTGGGGCGGCGACCTATTACTGAATCTAACTTCCTCTCTCGATTAAGATAGGAAACCCATTTCCCTACTCCAGGTTCCATATTTTCAGATTTTCTCCTGCGTCAAAGAAGAAATTCCATTATCATATAACAGAAACAAGACGAGTGTCCAGTAATGAAACAAATATGATTTCAAGTCGCGTGATTTCTATGTGGACTTTCATCTATGATATTATATATTTTTATCAGCACAAATCTGCATGCTATGTATTTGTGTAAATGATATGCAATATGGCCTAGTCTCATACTTAAATTGACCTAATGATTGACACCATAAGAGTACAGTAATAATTTATTAAAATGCAATATGACCAAGTGTTGTATATTCTATTTTATGCTAAAAATGAATTTTTATTGCAACAAAATGTTATATCAGGAGGACAAAAAGTCATCAAAAGAGTAGCAAATTATAGAACAAAAATACAATAGAAGCACCGACACTCTTCTAAAGGTCACGTGTAGGAACATCGACACACCTGGATACCTTTCAAACACACCTAGATTATCTTAAATTTGCTTTTATTTTTTGGCATGCATAGACTTGTTGGAACATGCTGGAAGGCATGATCAATCACATTTTGGGGACTAAAATTGATACAAGCTCGGCGGAAAATAATCAAAACAACAAGAAGACATGTTTTCAGTAAGGGAAAAATGCATATTTGAGCCAGAGGTTTTGGCTCATTTTGAATTCCAGACCAATTTATTCTATATTTTAAAAGTAAAAGACGTGTTTCATATTGAAATTGGCTTGTGCTACGAACGGTGAAGGAAATTACCGACCATAAATTTTGCATTGTTCGTATACATCTTACATTTGGTACAAGGTCAGAAGGCTCTACCTTAAATATCGTTTTGGTTTTCACGGAGAATTTAAAATGTGTGGATAAGAATAAGATGGGGTTGCTTTGAAAATAATTTGTATTAGCAGTGAGCTGGGTGGTGTGATTGGAGAGGAATATCTAAATTTTTAAGAAAATGCAGAAGATAAGGAAGGAGACTGACATCCTTGTGGATCTCAAGGTTTAGGCCGTTTGAGGATTTTTCATTACCCCTTTTTTATCAAATTGGAAGGAGTTAGATATGCACTTTTTTTATTGAGCGTTGATGCTATCTATACTACATAATGGACTTCTAGACCTCAATCTCCTTGTAATCTTTTAATTTACTAAAACTTCTTATCTCTAATCGCCAAGTAAAAAAAAAGATATCAGATATTATGACTTACCAAGACATCAATTTTTCAACAATTCTATTTCTACTTTTTTTTACTGATGTCATTACGCCTCCTTGCTGTTTGACCTCAGCTTCCTTCATTAAAAACCTGCGCCGCTCATTTTCCCTATTCTCCTCCCACTTAGCTAGGTTTACCTACAAACAGGTGAGAAAAGATGCACAATATAAGTGAACAGTTCTGTGAGACATATTAGCTTCATAAAATAACATTATCTCAGATATTCAGCCTACGTGGTATTCCTCCATATCTTTCTCATATTGCTCTAACTTTCCAAGCAAATTCTCCAGTTCGGAAGCAACATTTTCCTGGTAAGGATCATGTTGTAGCTTCCCTTGCTCAACAAGACTCCTATAATTTGTAAGTGGCCCTGGAGGAAAAGATTCAAGATATTTCACTATGAAAAGTGTGCAGAATGAGTTGAACCAAAACATATCATGACAAGTATCTGCAACACCAACACCTTGGGCTGAAATGGCAGACTGCACTTCGAAATTGATCACATAATATCATCTCAGGATTGGAGTTGAGATAAATAAAACCTAGAATTTTAACAGCCACCAATATATTCCAGGTTTTGGAGAGTGTTCTGTGCGTAAACAAGACAAAACATAGAAGGAATTCCTCTTCCAGCATTGTGATCAAGATCAAATAGTGTATTCTTATTTTGCCATTTCAAGGCATGCAAAGAGGGTTTGTAGAGTGGAAATGTGGGTTCCCTCGAGGTGCTATTATTAGCTACTCCAAATTAGCTGTAAGGTTTGCACTGAGTACATATTTCTCTTCAATAAATGTTGTAGCTCAAGCTTAGAACAAAGAAATTCGTATTCATTCGTTTAGCAGATTTACTTTTCCTCTAATTTAAGACTTTGTCTAGTTGAGTTGAATTTACATTTACATTGGAGGATTTCCATGTATATCCTCCTGTTGATTGCCCTCCTTCTTAGGCAGTATTGTTTCACTTGCTATTGTTTCCGTGGTTTTACTGGCTTAATAGAATTGTTGATTAAATTCTCGGCAATAATATTTGTTGGTTCTCACCCGCCTTAAAGAAGGTTGCTCAGTTTGTAGCCCGGGCCCCAAAGAAGAAGAAGAAGAAGGAACCCAACAATCACCCAACTCTGTATGCTCTATTTGCTTTTGTTCCCTCTTCAAGATTTTATTTCGCTCCCTCTCCTGCAGTGCTTCTCCACTGCTCCACGTATCTCTCTCTTTCCTCCTCTCTCTATATATATACACCTTAAATCTTCCTTTTGATTGTGATTCTCTACTTCAGGTACATAAGTTAACACCATTAGGTATTATAAAGCACTATATCTTGTTTTACAAGAAATCAGGGACGTAACAGTCAATTTGTGATAATAATAATTGATAACGATCAATGTGTTCTTTGTTTTGATCCTCGTAATAGAATAAACCCAATTGTAACCCAAATTTGGCGATAGCCATTCTGTAATTAATTTTATAGTTTTAGTCTATTGCTCTGCCTACTAAACGGCGCTTGTTGATTAAATTAGGTGTTATTGGATAAATTAGAGTTTGTTGAATTAACTAGGGTCCATTGAGCCATATTTATTTCCCTCTAAATTCTTCTCAAAATTCACTTTAAGGACTTATATTACCATCCCTCATCGATCATCGCTACAAATTAGTGCACTATTACTTAGGATTTCTTTAACTCCATTCCTATATTCATTGAGGTATGTTTTCATCAACCGATTTCCTATGTGTTTGAATAGCTTCTACGTGCAACATGAATTATGAATATCTTTTTTATTAAGGATCAATTATCAAAAAGTCCCTCAAATATTTTTTAATACACATTTAGTCCAAGTCTTTCTATTTTATTCCCAAAACCCCCTCAAACACCCATTTAACCAATATTCTCTTATCTTAAAGGTCAGGGCTAGTGGCATTCCAGCCCCACCTCCTTCCCCCCCATTGCCGGATCTCCGAGCGACCCTCACCGGAGCTCCTTTTTTGGAGTGTTTTTATGTGGTGAGGGACTTTTTGGTACAGAATAAAAAGGCTTAAACTAAATGTGTATTAAAAAAAGTTCGAGGGACTATTTGGTATATGCCCCTATTATTAATTATGGAAGAAGCTAATATGTGAATTAATTGCTTTTATTACATCAGGCTTCTAAAATATATGACAAAGTCTAATACTTATATATATGCCATTACACTACGATATTTTGATTGTGGTTGCTTATAGATTTTTATAGTTCACTCAATATCATATTGTGGTACTCTACGGCCCGCATTTTAAATACCTGGCAGCTACATCCCTAAATCTCACCGTCCCACCTAAGCTACCTAGCTAATTATCAACATCCATAGAATCATTGGTACAAATCTCACTCAAAATTCACAAAAACATAAGCCCTGAGGACTTCAAAAATTTAGGTACCTCGTCAAAATATGACATTCATAAACAAAGTACCGATCAGCTAAAATAGAGACAAACTACATCATTATTCACCCACCAAAAACTGAAGATTACACCAATTCAATGAAAATCACACACACACACACACACACATATATATATATATATATATATATATATATATATATATATATAGAGAGAGAGAGAGAGAGAGAGAGAGAGAGAGACCTGGACGCTTGGGGGAAGAGAGATGGGGTTGATGAGAGTAAAAGAGAGGTGCATTGGTGTGAAATTTGGTGGTTCGATGTGCGAACCCTAGGGAGAGCAAAGAAGAGAGCTTTCTCATGTCTGTGAACAAGTAATTTTGAGAGCTTTCGGATCGTAATGGGGTTTCAGGGGATATAATAGCGCCAATTCTCAAACTAACTCGACCAAAAAGTGCAGGGGAGGTTTGGTGGGATGACGTGGCCAACGGCGATACCAGACAAGTGTGTTTCTTAATCTGTGGGGTAGAAAAGGGCAACACTAGGGGTAGCGCTGTCAATGGACCCGGTCTGGACTCGGATCCGACCTGAATTAACGGATCTGAGCAAATTTTATAGACCCGATTATCCGATTACCCGATTACCCAATTAGTTAATGGACCGGATCTGGATATACATGACTCCGATCCGATAAGGACCCGACCCGAATGTGTATATATATAATATAATAAATATATATTTATATATAATATTATATATATATATTTATAGTCTTACATATAGTTACTAAATATATATATAATAACTAACTTATATATATATATAACAATTTTACATACATATATTCTAAATATATATATAACTAACTTTTACATACATATATTCTAAATATATATATATATAACTAACTTATATATATATATAACAATTTTACATACATACATATATTCTAAATATACATACATATATTCTAAATATATATATATATATAACTAACTTATATATATATATAACAGTTTTACATACATATATACATACACTAGTGGTGACCCGTGCGATGCACGATCGGGTGTAACGCGTTTTGAAATATATTATTGTAATATGCAATCTAATATATAATTAGTATTGGTATTTGAAAAATGATTGTAGCCAAAACCGCGAACATATAAATTTAACTAATATGGCGGGAAACACATATGACTTGAAATGAATGAGAAAATGAATGGTCGAAACCATATTATCATAACAAAACATAGACTGAAAATCCAACTTAGCAAAAAAAAAATACGTTTAAAAGTTAATTTTAAATTAAAGTAGTAGTTCGAACCGGTAAACACTACTTTTTACAAAAGTGACAATGATATTCATTTTTTCAAGCCACCAAAAATATAGATTTTCATCGTATTCGTAGTTTGTAAATCCATCCTGAACATAGCCTTTCGATATTCTCATGTCTTGATGTAAACGCATTTATCGAGCTGTGAGACAAAAATTGTAATTTGCTAAGTCAAAAAAATTTGAAAATACATTTATAGGTTGTAAGTAAATGTAAATATAAATGGAACACATGTTCTAACACATGTTTTAAAATGTGGATACTACATATCTCATTCTTCTTGACTCGTGGTGAGTCGGACTATATTCATGTCGTGTCGTGCATTAAAATCTAAAAAAAATTACTAATGTATTGATGTCAAAACTTAGTTTCTTACAAAAAAAATATTTTTTTTTCAAAAACGTTATGTTTTTTTTTAATTTGTGTAAAACAAAGTCTACAAAAAGTAGATTTTTTTTTAAGTTGTGTTTTATAAAAATTTGTAAAAAAAAGTATAAAAAAATTATAGTTTATACTAAAAGTTTCGTCCAATATTTATTAAAAAAATGATGTCAAGTTTTTTTTGTTTGATATAATTAACGTCAACTTTTTAAAAAATAAATAATTAAACGATTTTTGTATTCATGTTTATTTAATAAATAAAACTAATATAAAGATCAAAATACATATATACAAATGGTTGTATATAAATTAGAAGTTAATTTATATACACATATGTATACACTCAACACAATATATATATATATATATATGCACACCCATACAAAACATGCATATTGTTAGGGGTGATAATTTTAGACACGATACAATAACACGACATGCAAAGACACAAACATGACCCGAAATTGACCCAGTATGTTGCGTTTTTGTCGTGCTCATGTCATATTTTTTTAACACGAAGTCTTGTTGTGTTATGTTCGTGTCATTTTTTTAACACGAAGTCGCGTCTTAACGTGTTACTCATATTTTTACGCATCTTTTCGTGTTTAGTTAGGTGTAAAAGATTATAATCATTTTGTGTCGTGTTTTAAATGGTTGGTATTTGTGTCATGTAAAAAAATATGAATGCATGTAGTATCTTGTTCGCGCTAAATGGCGCTAGTCGTGTTTATCCCAAAAGCGACAAAAGAAAAATTATCACTCTTATATAATGCAGACCCGAAAACAATACGATAACCCATACACACTCACATCCAACATAATACATCGATTATACACCCATATACACCCATAATATTATACGCACACCCACATACACGCAGCACACCCACACACATACCCAACCAATGTTACACTTAAAAAAAAATAGTAAATTACAAAAAAATTAATGAAATTTTATAAAAACTGACATAATCTTAATATCATTAATATATCTTTGTTAATGGTAATGGATTTCAATGATGTAAATAGTGATTTGGTAGAGAACTCTAGATACCCATATGGGACAATGAGTGCAACAAATTAAAAGTAAAAGATAAAGTAACCGGTATTGAATCAACTCGTATGATTATGTGAAATAATATTAACTTATCTTTAAATAACTTTCTTATACCACAAAAGATATCTTTTTTCAATCGACAAACATCATTTTTTCCCAAATTCTCATATTGTGGAATTAATCCTAAAACCACTTTTCAATTTATTGAAATTGTGTCGACAAAACATTGTGTGTCTATTGTCATCGGAATTTTAAGAAAAAAATAAGACTAATATAAAATATTTATATGAGGGATTGATGTATGCATAATGATTTTATTAGAAGTAACAAAATAACATGCATCTAGGTATTATTTTAGACACTTTTGAAAATGTCCAACGAACATAGTAAATAGAATAGTTTACATGATTTCATATTTTATGCTGACAATTAAAATAAAGACAAAACAGTTAAAATTTTAGTTAGTGGCTACAAAACTTGACCACGAAAGTTTATTCCCATATAACCCATTCAAAATGTGATAAAGAAAAAATATCCACCATTGCATGTACCTAAACATATGAATCCTACTTGCTCTTTGTAACACATAACAAACACCCCTGAACAACCCCCCTATGGCCCATTGATACGCCACCTAATTCATTCTATCTCTCCAAATCATATGCATATGTGTATCATTCAAATCAAAATGCAGATTAACATAATGAAAAACTCATGAAGCAAAACACATCAAATACATAGTTGTATCATACACAGCAAATAGGGAGAGATGAGAAACAAAAAAAAGGAAATAGAAACTAAGACAGTAAATAATACATATGAGAAAAGTGAAAGTTATTTAGTACTACCAATGAAAATCACCAATTGATATTATAAGTGAAAAAAAAATTCTCATGTATGTACCAAGTAAATATCAGATGAGAAAATTAGAAATCCAGTGTATATGAATCATATACCAGGAACGAAGCCAACCATTTTAAGGAGGGGCTCTTGTCCCCCAAATTTAAAATTTCCTCTTAAATTTTTTCGTAGTATAAAATTTTTTCTTTAAACTTATTAGGTTTTACCAACACAATGTAGCATTAAAAAATATATAATTCATTTTATGATGTAGCTTCTAATACATAAAAATATAATAATATCCATTTATAATTATTTTATTTATAGTTTAAATAAATAACATAATCATTACTTGTTTGATATATAAGTTAGTTTTCAAAACTGAAAAAGGATAATGTGCAAGCAGGGACGTGCACACAGTTAACTCACTCGCAATTGCCTTATTACCAGTGAGTTGAAGAAATTGAACACATGTGGCAGAGGGTATAAACGGAAAGGAAATGTGACGGAGCTTCAGTTTGTCGAAATGATGGTCGACTTTTTATAATAGTAGATTTCCTCAAACAGTTACTATACCACCATCCCAAAATAAAAAGGAGGATGTAAACAGTAGATACGAATTCGTTAACAGAACGCAGCCTATAAATGATGTAGTGCATATTTAGACTCATAAATGAGATGATTTCAGACTAATCTTTAATAACTTTATATCGGTTAACATATACATCAACTTGTATGTAAACCCAACAAAAAGAAAAAGTAAAAGAGCAAATAGGAAATATAAATGGAATTATACTAAAACCCAAACAGAAAGAAAAAACAACAATTATTAACAGTGAAAGCATGTAAGTGAAAACATATTAGAAAAAGATATTGAAAACTAATATTTAGAATAGATTACATTCGACTAGTTATGGTTGTGTTTTCGGTTTGCAGTGGAGGTTGTTGTGGTTTATTTCATCTACAGCAACGCCGATGTGAAGTCATGGAGGTCCTGTTGGTGTCCCGTGATGGATATTAAAAGAGCGATGTCTGACAGATGTGTGTAAAAATTTTGAGGGATGAAGATATAAAGATGAAACAATAAAGAGAGGTGTATGCATGGTTTCTTTGATCAGAAATTAACAGTTGAAACTTTTTTCTTCATTACTTCAACCAATCTTTTCTAATCTTGGGTGTGCAAAGTGCAACTCTATATATGTATGTAGGCAGTTAAGTAAAAAAACGTGGCTATAGGCGGTTAACAGAGTGGGTTGATTTTTTTTTAAGGTAAAAACTGTAAAATTCTGAGAACAAAGACTTTGTGATTGGAGCATTCAGATAAAAAAGACTTCGTGATTTGTCCGTAAAATGCGGGAGTTTCTTTGTTAGTGGGTGCATGGGTACTTGTATTTGTTTTAAAATTTGGAACACAAATCACTTTAGAAAGTGACACGTTGTCTTTTTATTTTAAAAAAACTCAAAAATCTGAGAAAATCAGATTTGGAGTTTGGAGGCTTCTAATGCTTCCTACTACATACGTATATATAATAAGATATATTCTATATATATATATATATATATATATATAACAGTTTTACATACATATATACATACATATATATAACAGTTATATATATATATATATAAGTTATATATAAAAACAGTTATAATTATATAAAAACAGTTTTAACAGTTTTATATAAAAACAGTTTTACATATATATATATATATATATATATATATATATATATATATATATATATATATATATATATATATATATATATAAAAGTTATATATTTATATAAAAACAGTTTTATATAAAATCAGTTTTACATACATATATATATATAACAGTGTATAAAAATAGTTTTACTATATATATATAAGATAGTTTATATATATATATATATATATATATATATATAATCAGGTCGGGTATTCGGGTCGGGTCTCCGGATCCTTAACGGATCCGGGTCTGGAACCATTTTCTGAGACCTGTTGGGTAATCGAGTAAGACCCGATCCGTTAAAAATATCCCCGAATCGGATCTGGATATACCCAGACCCAATCTAGACCCGACCCGTTTACACCCCTAACTAGGGGTGGTAAACGGACGGATACAGATCGGATACCATATTTTTCATATCCGTATCCGCTATTTGAATGTACTATCCGTATTCGTATCCGTATCCGCCGAATATTTAAATCAACTATTCATATCCGTATCCCCTCGGATACCTCGGATTCGGATAATATCCGTATCCATTTACATTAGCCATCGCAAAAAATTACTATTAAAATATCCAATCTAATGAAATCCAATCCAAATAAATATATAACAAAATTATTGCCTCCTAACATCAACAATTATTGATTCCATAATAATAGTATCATTCCATAATGATAATATGGCATAAAGTCATCTATACTTTACAACCATATAAGCTAAAGTCATCCAAAAAAATAACAGTCACATTCCATGACAGTAGAAATAAATATGTACCTTTTAGATTAAATCAAATTTATTAAGAATGATAACCTCATGGATCTTTTGTCTTAAAACATACTTATATTTTTATTTTAATAAGCATATATTTTTATTTTGTATATAATAAACCTGTTGTTAACTTCAGTTCTCATCACAATCAAACTCATATCTTTACTTTTTTGTTTCTCTCTTACATTTTTTTTTGTTTCTCTCTTACATTTATTTACAATTAAGGAAACTAACTAATAACCACATGAGGGTTTCTTTTCTCTTGTTTTGTACGAAAGAGAAATGAAATAAAGTTAGTTAGTTTTTTTAGTGGAGTATATGTTCTTTAATGGATATATGTTGTGTGTGATAGGGTGTATTGTAACTTTAGTGTAACCTCATGATAATATACTCAATAAAATAATAATACATGACATTTTATAATATATCCAATAAAATAATAACTTTAGGGTGTTTTTGTTTTGAGTGGAATGTGTGTTTATTTTGTTTTAGGGAATAAACGATTAAGTTTTTTTTTAATATTATTTTATTAGTAATACTAATGCTAATATTATTAGTAATATTTTAAACATATGTTTGACGGATACGGATATCCGGTAAAACGGATATCCGATAAAATGGATACTCCGCATCGGATACGGATTATTCGTGTCGGATACTAGTACTATCCGTATCTGTATTCGTTTTCTCGGATATTTTTATAGAGTATCCATATTCGTATCCGTTTCCATATTTTCGGATAAATATCCACAAATTCGGATTCGGATATCGGGCGAATGCGGATTTTCGAATATCCGTTTACAGCCCTAGGTAACACACATTCCACTTTCGCCAAGTAGGCCTCTTTGGTCGTGCATTAGAAAAGTGCTTTTCTGGCAATTCAAAATGGCTCAATTTGGGTGTAGACATAAGATTAATTTTGGGTCTCGATAAATACACCAAAAAAATATTTTCAAAATACCACATAAAAGTTAAATCCAAATTTTCCTATCCATACCCAAAAGTGTTGTACTTTTTATTTTCTTTAAAATGTCTAATATACTCCAAACTAAATAAAAAATTATACACAAACTAACACTGCATAATCTAAAATACCACAATCAACAAAAATCAAACCGGTTGCTCTTCCCACCGAAAGCTTCAAACCCACAGTTAAACCTAGCCAAAATCATTTTCACCATTTCTTCCCAAATCTCCATTTTCGTGTGTTTGTTGTGATCCTTGTTATGTTGTTTATATAACAAATTCAAGGATCAAGGGGTACATTGCAATGGTTGATGGAAAGAAAGTTGATGACCAAGCTTTCCAAACTCAGAATATTCAATGCTCGTTTGATAATTTTGAGGTATAAAAACACCTCTACACACTATATAATCTGTAAAACAACATTTAAAATTATGAAAAGATAATTTAAAAAAAAAACGAGGTGACTGCACTTACGGTTGCCCGTCGCCGTAAGTGACAATCACTTTCGGTCACAAATTGCCATGGAATGATACATGGCGGTTTCATTTGGTCTTGGAATGATACATGGCGGTCACTTGGACGTGGAATGATACATGGCGGTTTCACTTGGACGTGATTTTATATCCACGGTTGTACTTGGCAGTGATAAGTACACCGCGATTTTACTTGGATGTGGTTTTATATCCACGATTATAATTAGCCGTGATATGTACCCCAAGGGTTGACTTGACCGTGGTTTTTTAGCCTTATAGTTGGTCGTGGTTTTGTTATTAGATATAAAATTTCAATATAGATATAAAATTTGAATATAGATATACAATTTCAATATAGCGGTTATCTGTTTTGATTATTGTATTATCATTTCAGTTAGATGACTCGATTTTAGATGATACATTTTGGCAAGATATAAACAATCTCATTATACCGAGTGTATCTACTCAATGTGCTTCCACCAAGAAAGCGAATATGCGTGAACCGAATATGAGCGAACAAGCAACGACATCAACCTCGCACAAATGTTTGCGTGATTTGTTTTCAGATTTTACATCATTTATGGTAAAAAAAACATATCACGTAGTTAAATTTCAACACTTAAAGATATTTAATATATGACATTATTGTATGACATAATTTGATTGTATGCATTGTTAGGATGCGAAAATAGAATAAGGATGCGATTAATCAAGGCCATATAGTCGAATTCACCATTGAGGAGGCATGTTTAGTTTATTTATATTGTACTCAACATGATTTTACATTTATACTTGAAATCTCCATTTAAACTATCCTTTCATTTAACATTGTTCGTCTTGTGTAGATTTTAGATGATCGGGACAAGATGATTGATTGGTGCCAACAAGTTGGTCACAAGCTTCATGCGGTCATGATAATTCTGAAATCAGACAAGTCCTGTATAGTCCGCAAGGGTAGGGTCGTACTTGGTTGTGAGCGAAACGAGCTTCATAGACCCATAAAAAAGAGGTGTTGTACAATAAAAGGAAGCGTTCTTCGGGAACGCGAAAATGTGATAGCCCCTATCGATTGAAAGGCATTCCACACGATAATGGCCGTTGGGGGGTTGAAGCTCTCTGTGGAGTACATAATCACGAGGTTTCAAAATCACTTGTTGGGCATCCATATGTCGGTCGACTCTCCCAAGAATAGTGGAACATTGCTTCTGAGGTGATAAACAATGGGGTGGGCCCGAAGGAAGTACTCCAGATATTGAAAAAGAGGTCGGAGTACAATTATTCATCCATACGAACAATATATAACGCTAAAAGCAAAATGAAGAACGTTGAGATACAAGGTCGCACCGCCATACAACAGTTAATGCATTTGCTTGGGGAGAAGGATTATGTCTACTGGCATCGAAGGAATGAGCAAATCGATGTGGTGGAGGATTTATTTTTCGCACATCCCACCTCTTACTTGGTGAAATGCTTCCCAAGTGTGTTTGTGATCGATTGCACTTACAAGACCAATCGATACAATGCACCATTATTTGAGATGATTGGGGTCACTTCTACCTGGAAATTTTTTATATTGCATTTGTATTTCTGAAGAGTGAGAAGGAGGAGAATTTTATATGGGGTCTGCAACATTTGCGGTCATTATATGAGCCAGAAGCTTTGCGCAATTTGTTGTCTCCGATAAATAATAATCTTGTATAAATGCTTTGTCAAGCGTGTTTCCACTTGCCAACATTCTAATATGCTTATTCCATATATAAAAGGACATTGAAGGTGCATGTGTGAAACACAACATCAAAGACCAGGACAAGAAGGCATTTATGCAAGGTTGGATTGGGGTCTTGGAGTCGGAGAATACTAATGACTTTAAGAATGCATGGATGACTTTTTGCCAAAACTATAAAGAATACCCGAACATGGTTGGGTGCAAACAAAAGAATTGAATGCCTTAGCATTTTCAGTTCGCGCATGCATGGACTAATCGCATACCCCACTGTGGCAATCGAACAACTAATAGAGCGGAGGGTGCCTATGCGCAACTGAAAAAGCACTTAACAAATAGAACCGGTTCGTTTGCAACAATATTGAAGGGTATGGACGCATTGCTTGGCCACTACGTAACTCAAATTCAAATGGAGTTTCAGAAATCACTCCAATCCACCAAACATGGACACAGTGATGCATTGTTGTGCGAGATCCATGGTAGGGCATCACACTATACATTAGAGCTAATTGTTGTTGATATAGATTGCATGCCATCGGTGTTGAGCGCATCAGGCGCTAACACCCAATATACGGAGATACGATGCTCCCATGTACTTCACACCACATGCGGATTACCATGTGTCCACGAGTTGGCCCAATGGGGTAATCTAGTCTAAGAAATTCCACTGTGGGCATTATATGATCATTGGAGAAAATTTGACATTATCTCGGACATCCCTCGGTACTGTGACCTTGATTATACACCCGAGATGATATTTTTTAAGAAAAGGTGGACTGAGGCAGGTGAAGCTATTAGAAAAATTATGCTAAGCAAGTTAATGGAGATTGTTGAACCCTCTAACACACCCTTGATGGAGTCCATACAAATTCGTCAAAAGGGTAGGCCACCTAAGGGAAAAAAGTCTGTTGATATATCTACAAAAAGAACCCCTTGTGCTTAGGAGCAAGATATACCGTCCACAGCGGAACTTAAAAAAGTCGTTGAAAATAAGACCCTGTTTGACAGGCGTGAAACCGGAGATATGGTCTCGAGAGAAGAAGATGTATACGAAGGATGTTCTTGAGTTCTTCCAATCATTTGTGGATAATATATATGATGTAAAATCTGATGTGAACTGTGGATATGAGGCTATTTCCAAAGGTGCGGGTGTTGGGGATGGGCTGGAATATTCTCATGCTATTCGTAGTGCTTTGTTATCTGAACTACGTAGGGACAAGCCGTTTTGGGCTACGGTGATGACTTCCTACGATATTGATGAGTATGAAAGGAGATTGGACTATTTTAGACACACATGCACAAGCGAGCGGTGGTTTATAATGCCAGAGTTGGCTACCTTGCAACGAATGCACTCAAGCTAATGGTTGTGTTGATATCCAAATTTCAATGATTAACTTTTGTTCCATTCGACGTTGGGCCAAAACCTGGGATGGAAGACAATCGCATCATCAATATCCTGAACTCATCAAATATTCATTGGGTGAGTTTAAAATGCACAAGATTGTGCCCCTATCACCAATTGCCTCTAACTAAAAATCAAAGGCCATTCAAGATGCCCTTCAGTGGCCTACTTTGTTCAAGTCCCTCTTTCAAACGTTTCAGAATCTATGTCCCAAAGATTTTGTGACGAGAGATGAACTGTACTTGATATCATCAGATGAGGATGAGGACTTGACGGTGGCTTAAATTCAGCGGTGAAAGTCTTAGGGTTGATTGCAACTTCTGTAATAACCAGGATTGGAAACTTTTTGTAATTATCATGATTGGTTATATGTAAATTGGTTGTTGGATAAAATCTAGGGCTAATGATTGTAACTTTTTGCAATCACTGATTATATGTAAATGGATTGTAACTTTTTGTATTAACAATTATTGATTGGAACTTTTTGTATCTTTTTACAATCAATACTATAATATAAATTGGTTATATATGTGATAAATTGGAAGTAACTTGGGGTATTGTAAGTAACTTACGGTCCCTTTACACCACACAGATGTATACACGGGGACACCGCACCATAAGTTGGAACCTACAGTGACACCACACCGTGAATTAAACACATACGGTCTACTGTAACCCTTCCATATATGCAGAGCTTGGCCCATTTTTCACCCCAACTTGCACGATCCAATGAAACTGTGAAAGGTCTAGTTACGGTTACAATAACTATTTGGTCTCACCGTGTGGTTTATGCTGAGACTTGGGCCTATTTTTAACCCAAATTGACACGGTCTAATTAAATCGCAAATTATCTAGGTATGGTGAGTTATAGTCGTAGGTATATAGTACACGGTTTGTTCTCACCGTGTTGTTTATGCAGAGACTTAGGCCTTTATTTCACCCCAATATACACGCACTACACCCAAACAGGCAATTTGTAAGTGTTTTAAACACTTGCAAATGGCATTTGCAAGTGTTTAAAACACTTACAGATCGGCGCGTTGCAAAAAAATTATAAGTGTTCAAAACCGTTGCAAATGTCATTTGCAAGTGTATATTGGGAACACATACCCGTTTCTAACAACCGTTATAAAAAAAACTTTGTAAGTGTTCTGAACACTTGCATATTAAACTTTTGCAAGTGTTTCAAACACTTGCGAAAATTCTATTTGCAAGTGTTTAAAACACTTGCAAAATTCAACAACCTTCTTTAATTTACAATGGTTATAAACACTTGCAAAAGAAAACATATATACTTTTTTTTGTAACAGTTCAAAACACTTACAAATATTAATATGTGAGGAAAACGATGTTCATTTTGTAAGTGTTATGAACACTTACATAAATTAAAATATTAAAAAAATAAAAATTATCCACTACATACCATAAACCTCACATATAGCAAACAATAAAAACAGCTAAAAACATAACAATTATGTCCTAACACTTTCATACAATACTTCATGATATGTTCGACATAAACATTTTAAACTAATATATGTTAAAATAAAGTAACACTTAAACTGACTTCAAAACTTTCTTTCATAAGAACCTAAAGAAAAAGCTCCGAAAACATCAAAATTTCGATTAAATTTGTAAAAAAGAAAGAGATGATGAGTTTCAAGATGACATTGAATAAATTCACCCATGACTATTTGACTCCATACTCTTTCATGACCCAAACCTCAACAGCTTGATCCCTGTAACTGTGACCGTTACAAACTATGCAGGCAGCCCCTCGAAACGCCGAGCTGAAAATCGTGAGGCGAGATCGGGTAGTGGAATCTACCCATTGAATTTATCCTCCACTAGATCAAAACAAACGATTTACGCATAGTAGGATTCTAGATTGCAGATCCTTCAAGTACAAACAATTGAAACAACAAAAGTTTTTCAACAAACGAACAAAAATGGGAGTACTAATATGTATTTATCTCGCTCTATTGAAAAGATAAATAATAAATAACAAAAAACTATTTTTGTGAACCAATTAATTCTATGTTATGTTTTGAAGCTTAAAATTGAGGACGAACTTCCGAAACGAATGTTGAAGAACATTTCTATTTCTGTGAACCAATTCATTCATAGAGCTACAAAAATAGCAGCCCAAAAATCTAATTGAACTTTTTGAGAAATTTACGGGTTTCAAGGGAGTATCCAAGTTTGACAGCGACCAAGTTCCACGTCTACTTTCTGACGAACCACCTAATTGCTAGAGTTTGACAGTGACAACCCTGATGTGACACCCCGACTAATTAAATACCGGGTAGCTACTCCTTTATTAAATTAATTCAAAATGCCAAGTTGGCTCAGTTAATAGCATCACGGTCGAAAACATTTTTATTATTACTAACCACCTAGTATTTAAAAAGTAAGTTGCCAAATTTTAATTAAAGTCTGATTAACATGCAACAAGTGTAATGAAGAATAAAAACACCATTCACTATACTGAAGTACAAAGAATAACCATCACATAATGTAAATAAAGTCTGGAGGAAAACTCCTCACTACAAATCCCACAACTGAAATAAATAAACCGAATACTAAAACTATACATGCCAAAGTCTGAAAACTGTAATGGAAAGATGTCTCTAATAGAAATGGGCAACATGCCCTACAACTGATAGATAATGAATCTGGAATCCAAGTGATAGAAGCGTTTACAAGCAAATCCCTGTAGCTTTCACAAACAGCTACAGCTCGTCACCAGAATGAGTATCCTCTGCATGGTGTCCTTGTGGCTGGGCACCTAAAATGGTTTTACAAGGAAAATAGATTTGAAAGCAAATGGGTCAGAGCCCGAATGTGGAGATATTTTAAAAACCCGCAAGTGCTTTAAAAACATTTAAAACATTAAATGCAAATTACATGTTAGGACGTGCACTCACATGATATTCTCACCTCTCGTCTAACTGTGCACTCCTAACGTAAATACCCATCTACAACGACACAACCCACTAGCTAAGTGACATTATATCTAGCTAGACTGTCATAGGTCCTACCCTTATTACTCGGTTCTATTAACATTATAACGCTCGTAATTAAATAGGGGTTTAACGTAAACTCAGATGCTCAATATGTAATATATTTCACTATCAGCTAACCCGTTATGTTTCTCGAAACAATACCGTAATTATATTCACAACATTAACATGAAGGTTCCCATTAATTAAGTGTATATTATTCACAACATAAATATACAATACAAGCACCCCGAGAACTAAGCTGTGGTGCACACATACTCTGCTATCCATCCCGGTACATCACGTACATAAGGATTACATATTCCGAATCTCGCAGGAATAGTTCACAGATAACAACATCACAAATAATGGAGGCGAACACAGTCACATCACATGGGTCACGCACATACCTACGCTCCCACGATCAGCGGACTTATTAATATCCCAATAAGTCTTTCTATGACCTATGTTCATCAAGGTAACCAGTCTAAATCCGGGCAACACAAGGATTAGAGGGCCCTAAGCGAACGCAAACCTCCCGTGATAGCAAGTATGGTAGGTATGTCATACACACAATTCATATACCAATACTAAGTAAACACACGTCTTAGTAATCTCGTAGTTTAATTGTAGTACTATTCTCATTCTAGTATCAATATATAATTTACACACTTATACGATTCCGGTTTATAATCATACGCGCCCTAAATTTATTCTCACGTCGTAGTAGACACTCACGTCTCAACCCAAACGGTTCATTGATTTAAATCACTCGTATATAATTTACTCCTCATAATAACCCAAAAGTCCCAAATCTATCCATATATCATCAAAGGAATGCTATCTCTATCCTCGAACAAGTTTACGGGACTCCCAAAATCAAAACAGGCCAAAAAAGCCTAAACTGCCAGCTCGTTAGAAGTCTCGTTCGAACGAGGCTGTTCGAACGAGATTCCAGTTCGTTCGAACGAACTGTACCTTCTAACGACATCTCGTTTGAACGAATGTATCGAACGAAATACAGTTCGTTCGAACGAAGGTATCGAACGAAGTCTCCCCTCGTTAGAAGCGACTGGTCAACTCGTTAGAAGCTCGTTCGAACGAGCTCGTTCGAACGACCTGGGAAGGTCTTCTAACGAGAGACCAGTTTCGGCCCAGAATTTCTTGGTTACGATTTTCATCAATTCTTACTCCTCAAATCTCCTCTAAAATTCGTTCCAACAATGTTTTAAGTTCTCTAATCATCCTAAAACATGCTAAGGTCATACACTAACATCTTTTAAGGGATTAATACATCCTAAACATCATTAAATCACAAGTTTTTACATTTTCCCCCAATTTTCTTCAAGAACATAAACCCTAGATTATTATCATCATAAATTCCCAGAATTTAATCCGTTGTTACATCACATAAATATGAAATCTCTGAATTCAATCTTCAAACAACGTTTCTACATGCAAACCTATACCCAAAATTAAACTAATAACTTCCAATTTCATGGGTTTTCTTTTAACTCTTAAATAAGATTGATTATCAAGATTTCTAACATGGAAGAAGCATTCACTGCATAAAGAATGTAATTTAAATCACTTGCCTTGAGTTTATTTCTGATTTTGATGACGATTTCCTCTCTCTTTCTGCAGAATTTCCTCTCTCTCTCTTTCTCCAAGCTTCTTCTCCAAAGGTGGCTATGGTGGCTAGGGTTTGCTTTGGGATGGTATTAGAAAACCTAATTCTAATAACCTACGTAGCTTGTTGGGTTAATATGGGTTGGTTAGTGGCTTAGTGGGTCAATTCCCAATCAGATTAAAACTCCCAATTTTCGTCACTTTTAATTCTCTAAAAATACAAAATTACTAAAATGCCCTTTATGTTGCCGGTATGGCCTAAAAATACCCCGGGACCCAAACTAAACCCCCGGCTAGTATTTTCTGACTATTTCGACCCTTCCGGACGCGTTGGCGCACTCAAAACGACCATACGGTTTAAAGAATTTAAATTCACTTTTATAATCAAATTATTACACCGTGACGCGGCGGTCACACGCGTCTCAATAAAATTTCCAAAATGCCGTATATCAATCTCACGATAAATTTTTCATAATTCGATATTCATATAAAAACATGTATGCACATAATCAAATACCAACTCGCATCTCGTTAGTATTTTTAACCCGGATTAATTTCCAATTAATACGCATTTAATTAATTAATCCCAAAAATAAATATAGCCAAAAGTACGGGGTATTACATACTTCCCCCCTAATAACTGAATTTTGTCCCGAAATTCGAAACTAGAAAGTACCTGCTAAAAACAACTCTGGATAACGTTCGCGCATCTCATCCTCGCGCTCCGATGTGGACTCCTCGACATTGTGATGTCCCCACTGAACACGCACTAACAGAACTATCTTTGACTGCAGTTTCCTCCCGCTTCGGTCCAAAATAGCGATCGGCCCCTCCTCGTAGGAGCTATCCGGCTGGAGATCGATGTCCTCCACAGCAATGTGAGAATGTGCCAAATTATCTCTAAGGTATTTCCTCAGCGAGGAAATATGGAACACATCGTGAATCCGATGCAAATGCTCCGGTAACCCAAGTCTATACGCAACTGGTCCGATCCGCTTAATAATAGAAAACGGTCCCACATACCTTGGTGCTAACTTCCCCTTCTTCCCGAATCGCATAATCCCCTTCATAGGAGATACTCTAAGCAAAACCTGGTCCCCCACTTGGAACTCCCTGAAAAATCACTTCGCATCAGCATAACTCTTCTGCCTGTCTTGAGCTACCCGAATGCGACTCCGAATCAACTCAATCCTTGTCGAAGTATCCTGAATCACTTCCGGCCCAAGTAGTTTGTTGTCCCCCACCTCTAACCAACATGCTGGGGAACGACAAGGCCTACCGTACAATGCCTCAAACGGAGCCATGCCAATAGTGAACTGATAGGAGTTGTTATAAGCAAACTCCACCAGTGGTAGGTACTGCTCCCATCCACCCCCAAAGTCAATAATACACATGCGTAGTATGTCCTCCAACATCTGATTTGTGCGCTCTGTCTGCCCATCGGTCTGCGGATGATAATCCGTACTCAACCGCAATTCCGTGCCCATGGCCTCCTGGAAACTCTCCCAAAACCTCGAAATAAATATCTTGTCTCTGTCAGACACGATATTTAGGGGTACACCGTGAAGTCTTACAACCTCCAAAATGAAGAGCTGGGCATAATGTCCCGTAGTGTAGTCAGTCCTTACGGGTAAAAAGTGAGCGACCTTGGACAATCTGTCCACAATTACCCAAACGGAGTCGTGACCCCTCTGCGACGTAGGTAACCCCGTGATAAAGTCCATGGATATGCTCTCCCACATCCACACCGAGACCTCCAATGGCTGTAACAGTCCTGTCGGTCTCTGATGATCCTCTTTAACAAGCTGACAAGTGGCGCATTTCGAAACAAACTCAGCGATATCTCTCTTCATACCGCTCCACCAATACTGACGTCTCATGTCTTGGTACATTTTGTCCCCTCCGGGATGTACCGCGAACCGTGCGACTCTGACATCACCTCGTGTCGCAATTCCTCCCCTTCCGAAACCACCAATCTCCCATTGAAGCGTAATCCCCCGTCTGAGCTAACGGTATAGGACTCGGCTCCCTCTGCTAGTAATCGAACTATCTGCTCCTGACAGAACGAGTCATTAGCCTGTGCCCGTACTACCTTCGTGACAATCTGCGGTATAACGGTCATCACAGACATGAAAGATCGGGCCATTGCATCCTGGTGTCCCAATTCCTTCCACTTTGCCTTCCACACCTCTGCCACCTCATCTGCTGGCCTACGGCTCAACGCGTCTGCTACCACGTTAGCCTTACCTGGGTGATACTGGATATCGAACTGGTAGTCTTTCACAAACTCAAGCCACCTACGCTGCCGCATATTCAACTACTTCTGCGTGAACAGGTACTGTAGGGACTTGTGGTCCATGAACAGTTGGAACTTCTCCCCCAAAAGATAGTGCCTCCAAATCCGTAGGGCAAATACCACAGCTGCCAACTCTAAATCATGCGTGGGGTAATTCTTCTCATGAGTCTTAAGCTTACGGGAAGCATAAGCTATGGCCTGTCTCTCCTGCTGCAATACACCTCCAAGTCCTTGCAAAGACGCGTCGGTGTAAACCAAATACTCAACTCCCAGTCTCGGTAATGCTAACACAGGTGCTGAGGTCAATTTGTCCTTTAACTCATCAAATGCCAACTGACAGGTATCACTCCAGATGAATGGCACACCCTTACGAGTCAGATGTGTCAAAGGATCCGCTATCTTCGAAAATCCCCGAATGAACCTCCTGTAGTATCCTGCTAGGCCCAAGAAACTACGAATTTCAGTCGGTGTCGTGGGCTGTCCCCACTCCCTCACCGCAGATACTTTCCCCGGATCAACAAATATCCCCCGGTCGAAAATAATGTGTCCCAAAAACTGGACTTCCTTCAGCCAAAACCCGCACTTCTCATATTTTGCATACAACTCGTTCTGACGTAGTGTCTGCAAAACTTGCCTCAAATGCTCGGCGTGCTCCTCCTCTGTCTGGGAGTAGACCAGAATATCATCGATGAAGGCAATGACAAACTGATCTAGGAAATCCCTGAACACTCTGTTCATCAAGTTCATAAACACAGCTGGAGCATTGGTCAAACCAAAAGGCATAACCCGAAACTCGTAAGAACCATATCTCGACAAGAACGCAGTCTTCGAGACATCCTCCTCCCTGATACGCAACTGATGGTATCCTGATCTCAAATCAATCTTCGAGAAGAAAGAAGCTCCTCTCAACTGGTCGAATAAGTCATCGATTCGAGGCAACGGATACTTATTCCGTATCGTGACCTTATTCAATTCCCGGTAGTCCACACACAATCTCAGTGAACCATCCCTCTTCTTCACAAACAAAACTGGAGCGCCCCAAGGTGAGATACTCCTGCGAATAAAGCCCTGACCTAACAGCTGCTCTATCTGATCTCGTAGCTCTCGCATCTCTGTCGGAGCCATACGATACGGTGCGCGTGCTATAGGCCTCGTATCTGGCAATAGGTCTATAACAAAGTCTATCTCTCGACTGGGGGGTAGGCCTGGTATCTCCTGAAACACATCTGAATACTCCCTGACTACTGGGATCGAATCTAAAGGAATCACTACCTCCTTAGAGGTATCCTCCTCAAAGTAATACAGATGAGCGGTCGATCCTCCCTCTGGGCGAGGCATCGCCACTACAAACATCTCTTGCCCCGGAATGACAAAAACAATGCTCCCGCTGAAGCAATCAATCATGGCCCTATAAGCTACGAGCCAATCCATACTGATGATCACATCGTGAACATGCATATCTAATACCAACATGTCTGCAGGTAATACCAAACCACTAATCTCTACCCCCACTCCCCGGCATATAAAGAAAATAAGTGACCCACTCCCCAATGGTGAGTCGACACGCGTCACTGTGCTCTCTGCCGTAGCTAACAATCCTAAAGCTTTCGCAAAGTGTGTAGCTATAAAATAATGTGTAGCCCCCGTATCAAATAATACCCGACCCATAGTGCCATGGATAGGAAACGTACCCTCAATCGCGGGTGGTGCCTGTGGAACTACAGCCTGGTGGACGTTGTAGACACGTCCATACTGTAGCTGCCCCTGCTGAACTGGGACTGCTGGAATGGGTGGCAATGCTGCCATCTGTGGCGGTGCGGGGAGAGCGGCGGGAAACATAGGCCTCTGTGGCTCCTGGCGAGCACCCTGCTGCTGCTATGGGGCCCTGCCCCTATCAGGACAATCCTGTCGCTTATGGCCAGTCTTGCCACAAATAAAACACTTCCCTGGGAAGTTCCCTCCTCTCTGCCCCTGCGGTCCCCGGCCCTGGTGGCCGTTACCGTTCCTCCCTTGGCCCTGCTGGCCCTGGTGAAACTGCTGCCCATTCTGCCCCTGTTGGCCCTGATGGCCGTTTGGACCCTGATGGCCCTGACGGAAACCTCCCTGTCCCTGTTTGTAGTTCCCCGATCGGAACCTCTTCTGATCCCCCTGCTGGGTACCCTGCTCACCCTGTCTCTGCCCCTGAACAGATTGTGCCCCACCATCACCATGTCCTCCAGTCCTGCCCTGATGGCTAGACTCTCCCGACCTCTTGCCCTCAGCCATATGAAAACGGTGGTCCTGGCAGTGTAACAAAGCAGCGTTAACCACATCAGAATACGTGGCCAACGAAAGGTTCCCCAATAGATGCTGACGGATCCTCCATGTCAATCCGCCCGTGAACTTCTCAATCTTCTTCTTCTCTGTTGGTATCTCATCTGGAACGATATTCAACAGATTCGTGAACTCGGACTCATACTCGGCCACAGTCTTACCCTCTTGCCTCAGATTCATAAGTTTCCTCCTCATTTCCGTGTGAACAGCCGACGGAAAGTACTTGCAGTCAAACCGCACCCAGAAGTCCTGAATAGCGAGAGTATCCCTCTCCTCCACGGTGGTAATAGACTCCCACCACTGCAGTGAAGATCCAACTAGCTTGAAAGTAGCTAGCACCTGCTTCTGAACGTCCGTGCACTCATGCATTCTCAAGTGCCTCTACATATCCTTCCTCCACTGGCTCGAGACTACCACATCTGAGCTACCTGCAAACTCTGGCGGATGCGCTTTCTGAAAAGCGTCACGTACACGTTCCCAAGCAGACGGGAATGCATTTGCCTGTAATGGCGCGGAAACCGGCGCCTGAGGTGGTGCCTGCTGAACAACGGCAATTGCGGCATTTACCGCTTGGGCTACTATAGCTGCAACCTCAGCGGCGTTCATCATGCCCTGAACTGGAGCGGGCTGGGGTTCGGGCGTTGCATCCCTGGGAACTCGTCGTGCACGTCGTGGAGGCATCTGAAATAAGAATAAAGTTTATAAATTCGCTGTTTATAAACTTAAAATAGCTGAAGAACGAAGCATACACAAAAAGAGTACAACAGCCCTAAAATATAGGGCTTTATATCAAAGAAACTTAGCGGAAACATAATAAGCCGTCAGATCCTAAAGGACACTAGAACCTGATGCTCTGATACCACCTGTGACACCCCGACTAATTAAATACCGGGTAGCTACTCCTTTATTAAATTAATTCAAAATGCCAAGTTGGCTCAGTTAATAGCATCACTGTCGAAAACATTTTTATTATTACTAACCACCTAGTATTTAAAAAGTAAGTTGCCAAATTTTAATTAAAGTCTGATTAACATGCAACAAGTGTAATGAAGAATAAAAACACCATTCACTATACTGAAGTACAAAGAATAACCATCACATAATGTAAATAAAGTCTGGAGGAAAACTCCCCACTACAAATCCCACAACTGAAATAAATAAACCGAATACTAAAACAATACATGCCAAAGTCTGAAAACTGTAATGGAAAGATGTCTCTAATAGAAATGGGCAACATGCCCTACAACTGATAGATAATGAATCTGGAATCCAAGTGATAGAAGCATCTACAAGCAAATCCCTGTAGCTTCCACAAACAGCTACAGCTCGTCACCAGAATGAGTATCCTATGCATGGTGTCCTTGTGGCTGGGCACCTAAAATGGTTTTACAAGGAAAATAGATTTGAAAGCAAACGGGTCAGAGCCCGAATGTGGAGATATTTTAAAAACCTGCAAGTGCTTTAAAAACATTTAAAACATTAAATGCAAAGTACATGTTAGGACGTGCACTCACATGATATTCTCACCTCTCGTCTAACTGTGCACTCCTAACGTAAATACCCATCTACAACGACACAACCCACTAGCTAAGTGACATTATATCTAGCTAGACTGTCATAGGTCCTACCCTTATTACTCGGTTCTATTAACATTATAACGCTCGTAATTAAATAGGGGTTTAACGTAAACTCAGATGCTTAATATGTAATATATTTCACTATCAGCTAACCCGTTATGTTTCTCGAAACAATACCGTAATTATATTCACAACATTAACATGAAGGTTCCCATTAATTAAGTGTATATTATTCACAACATAAATATACAATACAAGCACCCCGAGAACTAAGCTGTGGTGCACACATACTCTGCTATCCATCCCGGTACATCACGTACATAAGGATTACATATTCCGAATTTCGCAGGAATAGTTCACAGATAACAACATCACAAATAATGGAGGCGAACACAGTCACATCACATGGGTCACGCACATACCTACGCTCCCACGATCAGCGGACTTATTAATATCCCAATAAGTCTTTCTATGACCTATGTTCATCAAGGTAACCAGTCTAAATCCGGGCAACACAAGGATTAGAGGGCCCTAAGCGAACGCAAACCTCCCGTGATAGCAAGTATGGTAGGTATGTCATACACACAATTCATATACCAATACTAAGTAAACACACGTCTTAGTAATCTCGTAGTTTAATTGTAGTACTATTCTCATTCTAGTATCAATATATAATTTACACACTTATACGATTTCGATTTATAATCATACGCGCCCTAAATATTTTCTCACGTCGTAGTAGACACTCACGTCTCAACCCAAACGGTTCATTGATTTAAATCACTCGTATATAATTTACTCCTCATAATAACCCAAAAGTCCCAAATCTATCCATATATCATCAAAGGAATGCTATCTCTATCCTCGAACAAGTTTACGGGACTCCCAAAATCAAAACAGGCCAAAAAGGCCTAAACTGCCAGCTCGTTAGAAGTCTCGTTCGAACGAGGCTGTTCGAACGAGATTCCAGTTCGTTCGAACGAACTGTACCTTCTAACGACATCTCGTTCGAACGAATGTATCGAACGAAATACAGTTCGTTCGAACGAAGGTATCGAACAAAGTCTCCCCTCGTTAGAAGCGACTGGTCAACTCATTAGAAGCTCGTTCGAACGACCTGGGAAGGTCTTCTAACGAGAGACCAGTTTCGGCCCAGAATTTCTTGGTTACGATTTTCATCAATTCTTACTCCTCAAATCTCCTCTAAAATTCGTTCCAACAATGTTTTAAGTTCTATAATCATCCTAAAACATGCTAAGGTCATACACTAACATCTTTTAAGGGATTAATACATCCTAAACATCATTAAATCACAAGTTTCTACATTTTCCCCCAATTTTCTTCAAGAACATAAACCCTAGATTATTATCATCATAAATTCCCAGAATTTAATCCGTTGTTACATCACATAAATATGAAATCTCTGAATTCAATCTTCAAACAACGTTTCTACATGCAAACCTATACCCAAAATTAAACTAATAACTTCCAATTTCATGGGTTTTCCTTTAACTCTTAAATAAGATTGATTATCAAGATTTCTAACATGGAAGAAGCATTCACTGCATAAAGAATGTAATTTAAATCACTTGCCTTGAGTTTATTTCTGATTTTGATGACGATTTCCCCTCTCTTTCTGCAGAATTTCCTCTCTCTCTCTTTCTCCAAGCTTCTTCTCCAAAGGTGGCTATGGTGGCTAGGGTTTGCTTTGGGATGGTATTAGAAAACCTAATTCTAATAACCTACGTAGCTTGTTGGGTTAATATGGGTTGGTTAGTGGCTTAGTGGGTCAATTCCCAATCATATTAAAACTCCCAATTTTCGTCACTTTTAATTCTCTAAAAATACAAAATTACTAAAATGCCCTTTATGTTGCCGGTATGGCCTAAAAATATCCCGGGACCCAAACTAAACCCCCGGCTAGTGTTTTCTGACTATTTAGACCCTTCCGGATGCGTTGGCGCACTCAAAACGACCATACGGTTTAATGAATTTAAATTCACTTTTATAATCAAAATATTACACCGTGACGCGGCGGTCACACGCGTCTCAATCAAATTTCCAAAATGCCGTATATCAATCTCACGACAAATTTTTCATAATTCGATATTCATATAAAAACATGTATGCCCATAATCAAATACCAACTCGCTTCTCGTTAGTATTTTTAACCCGAATTAATTTCCAATTAATACGCATTTAATTAATTAATCCCAAAAATAATTATAGCCAAAAGTACGGGGTATTACACCTGACAAGCATTGTCATTTCACTTCCTAATGTTACAAATGATAGTGTTGATAGATTATTATGCAGTGGATGAAGGCTTTTTTTACATCAAGATAATAGAAAAAAGCCTGGACCAAAAAGGAGACTTAGTGAACGTCATAAATACTGCAGATGTCGTTTGGTTAGGGGTGGAACTTTATCATACGTGGCCACTGTCAATTACTGAATCAATCATTGCATATTTTACCCATAACACTTTACTAGCTTCGTACAATATAATATTCAGATGAGGAAGAAAAGAATAGACAGAAATATACGTTTGGCAGTCGTGAACCATGAGCAAAGAAGTCTCGGATGGGACTCCCAAATAGAAGATGGGGTCCATGAGCAAAGAACCAATATTCAGCTTCTGAAAAATAAAGAGAATTAATTAAGTTCAGCAATAAAAATCAGATGGGGAACACCATAGGGAAGCGGTCTGTTAACTGCCATAGGGCACCGCCAACTACAAAAGACCACGAGAGTCCTGTCCTCACCAATGTTGTTATGGCGAGACCGGGGGTTCACCTCTATCTGCCCAAGTAGTCCCCTAACTCAGTTCTTTGGGATTCCTGTCAATTCCTCTCGAATAGTGCGGCTACCCAAAAGGTGACATTTTTCTTGTTCAGCCAACAATCTTTGAAATTATCCCCTATCGACCTTCTGTTGAGATTTCAGCCTCTTATTATCCGTGGTTTGTCACCACAATTTCCTGTGCAACCATCGCAATCGCAACCACACGTGCCTCGTTGTCAAAGTCAAAAGTCTTTCAGCCTCGTTGTCAAATTCAGTCAAGCCGTATAATACATGCTCACCGTTGATCCAAATTCCTAATGCATAGATGATTGGACAAACAGTCACACTACATTGTATGATATGCTCCAATATACTAAAATTAACGATCTGATAAAGGTTTTCATATTTATCCCTAAAACTACAACACAATTTCAAGATGTCAAAGTTAAAACTTATAATATGCTCATTTAATGTGCTTACCTGAAAAAGGATAACTACAACACAAAATCCAAAAGGCTTGTCCTTCTTAACAATATTTTATAATTTTAGTTACATTCATTTTTTAGTGCTCTAGTATTAAAAAAAATTGGCCCAACTCATTCACCAATGTGATTTAAATCAGCCTACCCCCTAACACCATATTTATATGACGTATAGAAAATTACATTCTCACTTAACCTACTGATACGATCAACTTGTAGATAACATTGATGTACTCTTACAGTTTACCATATCCATATCATACTTTTATATTTTATTTGTTTACAACATTATGGATCTAGACAAACAAACATATGGATAACAGACAAACTAAAATACCAATTTAAATTAGGGTGATATAAACCCAAGTGGAACTAGATATGTAAATAGAATTATTGTACACCAATTAAAGGCACTACATATAACGTGTGTAATTAATCGTAAATGAGAGAATAATATTTGTAAACGTAATAATCAAACAACAATAGGCATATGTTGGTCTTGTTGGTCTTTATAGTATGTTAATTATTTATATATTCAACTGTGTTAGGGTTTATTAGTATATATTCAACATTTACGTTTATTAATACCGTAAACCTAATAATCAAACTTAAAATAATAACCTAAATCCATTGCTTAATGACCCAAGAGACTAGTATAAAATGAATCACAAAAGGGACATATCATTCACATAAAAAATCCTTTTATTTCTTGTATCTATAACATTTATACACACATAACAATATATTTACATTTACACACACATAACTACAAGTTCACACACACACATCCAACATTTACGTGTGTGTATATATACACACAAACACATATAGAAAGAGAGAGAGAGTTATACTTGTAGATTGAAAAAGACATATAACGATTAAGTTTCAATTGAAAATAATCAGAGAGTTAATCTCAGACTAAAAAAAATAAGAGAGCCATAGGTTTTACCTGAATCGAGAGTTATATCTGAATCAAATGAAGCTCTACAATTTTGGTCTGCGATTCTGCCCTAGGTTTGAATGAAGCTTTACGATTTTGGTTTACAATTTTGGAGTGCGACTGAGTTCACAATTTAGGTTTGAAGGAAGCTCTACGATTTTTGTTTAGAGGACGCACTATGATTTTGGGAGGGATAATTGAGTCGAGCGAGGGAAAATGTTGTTTACACTTTTTAGGAAATATGTTACCCTTTTTAGCTTTGAAAATAATAAAATTATAAATTTTACAACGGTTTCGAACACTTACAAAGTTTGTAAGTGTCTAAAACCGTTGTCAATTTTATAAGTGTTATAAACACTTACGAATTAAAATATCTATCAGTTGCAAAATTGCCATAATGGTATAGTGACGGTCTATTTAAACCGTGAATTTTCTAGGTAGGGTGAGTTATATCCATATGTATATAGTGCACGATTTGTTCTCACCGTATTGTTTATGCAGAGACTTAGGCCTATTTTTCACCCCAATATGCACGGTCTATTTAAATCGTGAGTTGTCTAGGTACGTTGAGTTATATCCGTAGGTATATAGTGCACGGTTTTTTCTCACCATGTTGTTAACATTAAGCATGTGATAATTCAAAATTGTTTCAAAGTTGTTAACATCCAAACGCATAACACATAACACAATTTTTTCAAAGTTCTTCCAACATGTGATAATTACAAATTGTGATTCTTTACAAACAAATTTTTTAAAAATATAATTACATTCAAATTGTTCAAACAAATTTTGTCTATTTTCTCTTTAAACGCTTCTTCGGGTTTTTTTTTTGCTTGGGGGAGTTTTGATTGGGGGATGGATCGTGTCGTGCCTTGGTTCGAGTTTATTGATGCACCGGTGCTTTTCCCTTTTCTGTATGTGCATGCGTTCCCTTGGAATCAAGCCGGGTGTCAAGCGCTGCACGTGATAGTTCAAGGACATCCGTAACCTCCTAGTTTGAGCCTCCATCAATACCTTCCTGGAGCAGGCTAATGGCTACGTCTATCCCCTTAGCCTATATATAAATGATCATCAAATGTGTTAGATAATTATTGAATAAAAAGGAAATCAATTTACAGATAAATTTCAAAACATTTACCATTTTATCCGAGTGCTTTAGCTTGGGCTTGCATATTCTATGGTCGGGATTTTGAATGTATGGATGGGATCTTTCTAGGTACCAAGACATGTACCCATCCACACATTCCCAAGGCACGGACCTCACCACGGTCTAACTTCTGGCATCGTACAGATAATGGTCGACCCAGTTAAACTGATACCATTTCTCGATATCAAACTTTAATTTGTATCGGGCCTGGGTCTTCCCCCTCTCCTCTGATAAAGGGCGCATTGACAGTCTAGGAATTATTTGAACACGTCCAACCTAGCGTAGGACCATCTTCGATTAGTGGGGTTCACCAACATCATAGCAAATGAGGAGGCCATTATACCATGAGACATCCTGAAATGGGTAGGCCTCACTTTTTTTGGAGTAGGGTCCCATACAGCCTAAACGTATTTCCAAATGTTAATACGTACATAAATAAAGAAAATAAATACTGAATTTAAAACAACTAATACTTACGTCTGGCGCTTTTAAATCATCTAAGGTTTCCCTCAGCTCTAGTATTTGTGCAAAGGCATCCCCTAACACTGTTTGCTCCCTCAATTTGCATAGACGCGGCTCGCTAGGTTGAAAGTTGAGATTTCTAAGCCCCCTCGCCAAATTGAAGTGGTCATATATCCACACCTATAGTCAAAACAAAATAAAATTCAATATAGACATATTAATTAGTAAATTATTATATTATAAAATAAAATTAAAAGCATGTGTTAAATTTAAAATATGTACCACGAGAAGGGGAAGATATCCGGCCACCTGTCGAATGTCTACCCGAGAGGCAATCCCCAACTGCCGATATAAATGGGTCAATACACCCATCCCCTAAGCATAGTCTTTGCATTTTTTAACCTTTTACAAAGACTGAAGGTAGTACACTAGTACTTGGCTGTCCGATTTGTCCGGGAACAACAAGCAACCGACCTTGAAATGCAAGTACCCCCTAGCAGCTTGCTCAATCCTCATATTTGAAGCACCTTCCCCCAACTTCTTAACCCCCCCCCCCCTTACACAAATTCATTATCGAATGAAAACAACATATACAGACTTACACTCCTCCTTAGCCTCCTCCTCGGTACAACCTAAATATTTAGTAAGCCATTGGATTTGAGTCGTCTTCTCCTCGACTTTCTTCCAAATAATACCGTACATTGATTTACCTATTATCAAGATTTGGAGGAGATGATACACATCATTTAGGGTGATGGTCATCTCGTCGAACGGCATACGAATTGAATTTTTCTTTGGCTTCCACTGTTCGATGAATGCCAACACCGATACATAGTTTATGTACCGATAAAAGTGTTTAATCAGATCGTACAAACTCGTGTTCCTCACCAACTCTATAACCCGCTCATCCTCTGTGGTTATGTCCCACTCATCGAATTTCTTATAGTGGTACACGCACTTCATTATTCTCCTTTCCTCATCTCTATTCCAAAAAGAATAACCGATATGGTTATGATAATTTTTCAAGAGTTCGGGGTTATTTGGCGTGCACCCCTCAAGCGGTTGGGAATCAGAGTGGCTTATTTTTTTACGGGCTTTCTTCTTAGGCACTTTCGATATGGACGATTGGATTTCATCTTCTTAGAAAATAGACTCATGCTTATTTCATCTTCCGAGAAAGAAGACTCATCCTCTCATACTCTCTCTCCTTTGTCCTCTCATGCCCATTCCTTTCTTTCCTCCTATCTCTCTGCCTATCTCTCTGCCTCTCTTTCCTCATTTCTTTCTTCCTCTCTCTCTTCCTCACTTTCCTCCTCTCGCTCTTCCTCTCGTGATTTATCTTCTTCTTTCTCTTCCTCTTTATCTATCACTCCTACACCAATCCCAATCAAATCACCTACAACCGCCTCAACTGCTTGCTCAATTGGCTGCGAAGTAGAACTCACCTCAACATTAAGTAAACCTCCTACCACTGGGTCTACTACTTTATCTAATGAACTATAGTAGGAGAATAGCCCTTACTTGAATTAGTGGACTCACTGTCACTACTACTGCTAGAGGAAGATACGGGTGGTCATACTCCCTTAGCCGCCTCTAACCTCCTCTTTCGCTCGGATGCGGTAGGAGGATTTTTGCTTCTCACCATTTATATAAGCTACCTAAGAAATTAACAAATTTTTATAGAAAATGAACATTGGTACCAACGAAGAAACAATTACTGGTGAAAGGAATACATGCATAGAATAGAAATATAATCACTTACCCCCCCCCCCCGAAAATACCTAATTACTAAAACCTAATCAGTGAAACTTATTTATTAGAAACAATAGTTACTAAAAATACATGAATATATGAAATAGGAAATAAATTGGTACTTTTAGAGATTACACGGTTGTCTTTGGCCGTGAAAATAGACACACGGTTGTCTTTGGCCGTGAAAATAGGTACACGATTGTCTTTGGCCGTGAAACCTACAACCACGATGAGAACTAGACGTATATGGTTAATCACGGTTGGATATTGTCGAATATTGTTGGCACCTTTGGTGATGAGAAACCGTAGGTGCAGAATAGTTTTTTTTTTTCCTTTTTTCAAACCATTAAACCCTAGGTTTTTCAAACCGTGTTAAACCCTAGATTTGTACACACAAATGGAATATATTTGCAGTTATATTAATTAGGGTTACATTTTAATGAGTTTATAATGGATTTCTTATATGTAGTTTGCATGTTAGGATTTAATACACAAAATGAGAGCATGACAGTAATAGGAGTAAGGTTTAATGGTGTAACATACCAGAAATGAAGCTTGAGGGTAATTACTAGGGTTTGAAAGAAAAATTGAAGTAAGTTGGAAGGTTGAAAGGTTTGGGAGAGAAGTTAGAGAGAGAGAGGGAAAGGAAAAAAATGACGTTTAAATTTTTTTATATAGGTGAACGTACATGTGGTATTGTGTGTTTTTGGATAAATATTGGGTACTTATGTGGTGTTTTAGACAAAAGGGTGTTTTGGAGATATTTTTTTGGTGTATTTATCAGGACCCTTGATTTTTGTCTTTAACAAAAGATTTACTAGAGTCTCTTGAATATTTTTTAATACATGTTTCGTCCTAATATTTTTATTTTGTTCTAAAAGATTTAGTATAGTCCCTGGAATATTTTGATAATTGAGGAACTTTTTGATACTTGAGGGTCTCTAGAGCTCCGACAGTGGGGGATTGGGGTGGGGGAGGTGAGGCGGGAATGCCGTTAGCGCAGACCTTTAAAAATAAGAGAATATTGGTTAATGGTGTCTGGGGAACTTTTTGGAACAAAATAAAAGGACTCGAACTAGATATGTATTAAAAAATGTTTGAGAGAATTTTTGATAATTGATCCTATTGTTTACACCTTATTTTTCAGTATGCATCCGCCATACTTTTACACCCCTATTTTTGGGGGTGAAACCCTTTTAACCCCCACACTATCGGGGTTTGAGTTAAAAAAATGGGCATTTAAGTCACAACCCTCATTCTAAGACAATACCAAACATCCCCATTTTAATCTTATATCTTTATATCTCTCATCAACGAAAAGTCGCATCCATTTTCCTCTCTCTCTCTCACCTCGAATTTCCCACTGTCCATCCTCACTGTCGTCATCTCATCCACTATTCCTCACTGCCGCTGCTTATTCCACCCAAGATATGATGTACACTTCTTTTTCTTCTTCTTTATTTATAAAAGATCAAATGTTAAAACACACAGGCACTCAAATCATATATACAAAAACATTTGGGAAGTCATGAAACTAATGTAAGATTATTCCTCTGATTTTTTACTGATGCCTGAATCAACTTCATTTTGAATAGTGAGAAAGATGAAGACCTTACGTAAGGGATAAAAATGAGAATTATAATAATCTTGATAAAAAGTTTCTTTATTTTCTTTAAAAAATAAAAAATTAAGTATTTGTTATAAAGTACATTGCATTAAAAGGTACCAACAAGAAAGTTTAAGACTTTATTAACTGTATATCTTATATATGATGGTACTTATCTGTTTCTTTAATTTAATTCTTCCATTATAGGTTCTTCCATGTTGGAGCTTGCAAAAAAAAAAAGGCTACAGTCCTTATCTTAATATTTTGAGGTTGGGATTTTTTGGGGTTTATAAGTCTTGGTTAATAAAAAAGTTGTGACTTTTTTTTTGAATCTACAGAAATATTATCCATACTTACTTTTTTTTATCAGAGATGTGTTTTCTTCTTCTTTTTTATGCTGTTGAATCTCTTGTGATCTGTATTTTCTCTTCTTTTTTCAAATTCTTATAGATGTAAATATTTGTGGGACAGTTTTGATCCGGGTATTAAAAAATCAATTTACTAAAATCAGAAAAAAAATCTCGTGGGTGAGTCCTTTTGTTTTTAGCATCTTTTTTTAGGATTGCACTAGAGTTCCTTCTTTTAAAATGGCAATTGCTTATGGGCTATCGTTAACAATGGTATGTTGGTACTTTTACAAGCTTTTTAATTTTATAACGATATCATATTTTTGTGGGGCTATTAAAAGAAATGGTGGGTTTATCCAAAAACACCCTTCAAAAAGGTGATATGGAGAATCAAAAATCTAGAAGAAAAAAATAAAATAAAAAAACTAATAATGTGATATACAAACATATGAAATGACATTCACGTGATTTTCGAACTTGCAAGACGATTATGCAAGTTGGGGGTCTTGATCTCAAGCTAGACGATGGGTATGGCTCGAGGACCTTATCCCAAGCCAAATTTAATTTTAAAAGAAAACATGCTCATTCAAGGCCTACATGTGTATATTTCACCTCAATTTCATCATTAAAAGCTCGAAGTGTGCCAATTCTCTTGTCACTTAGATCCCAAATGATATCGAAACCATTTAATTATTATTCAACACATTTGTGGTTAAGAACCCAAGTTTTGTATGTTTCTCTCGTTGTAACATGGTTGTTATTCACTTCCTTGTTGTAAGGATCCTGAATGTGTTTGTTTTCAGTCTAATTCATATTTTTACTTATTTAATGGTTATGTTGTATTATATTTTGGTTCAAAAAATGAAATTTCCAAAGTCATACTTAAGGATTTAAAGGAAGTCGATGACTACTTTTGAGAGGGAAATGACAGGTTGTAGGGGGAAATCCTTGAAGTTCGTGAGGATTTCAATGTCCAGATTCACGAATCTACCAATGTCCAAGAGATTGATCCTACCAATATCCCCGATTTTAGCAGTGATGATGCCTAAAGAGGATGAGCATGTGATGTTGGCCAACTAGGCCATTTAGTAAAGCCTATTTAACAATGCAAAAATTAACTATTTCAACTAACCAAAAGAACTTATGTTACTAAAGTACTTTATCCAATATATTACATATGTGATATGGATCGTTTTAATGGTAAAATACTTATTTATATCTATACATTTACAATACATAGTTTTTTGGAATAGTTATCCCCAATGTTAACAATATAGGTTGAACATAGGCCCTTACTACGCATTACCACTAGACTAAAATCAATTAATGTCCGATAAATAATCATTGTCAAGGCTTGCGTGATTGGGTTAAGAATTCAAGTCTAATGGGGTTGTTGCAATATTCATCGATTACATTTTAATTTTAGCATTTGTTGAGCGTTAGCATCCTAAAACCAACAATTTTCATATGCCATTCGGGGAGATCACGATCACACTTAATGATGTCGCTAAAAAAAAGATACGTTATATGTGGTATAAGTCAAATTAATTAAATATTAATTAACTACGCCTCCTATAAATCAAATCATGTTTTAATTTAACAACATTTTGATTTTATCCAATAAAATTAATTTGTTCAATTACATGTTGGTGATGCAATATATAACTGCGAAAATAGAATGCAGTCACACAGTGAATACATGAATTTTCTAGTGGAAACCCTAATGGGAAAACCCATTCTCGCGCCCAACCCCAATCAATCCACGGGTGTTATATAAACTTACGTCGTATAGTGAAAAGACATGACTTACATATAAGACGGTGATAATCACCATGATGTACCCCTTGCACTCCGCTTTATTGTTTTTACTCCAGACACAGCTTGCACAACACGCAGGTCTCGATATCCACCAATCTTTACTCGTACACGATCAACCCACACGAATCCACATGATATTAACCCATATAATTTCTCGTGCTGAAATCTTGACATGGAGATTGTAAGGTATATGTCAAATTGAAAGTTATTTTAAAAGCATATATTTGACAGGATCTCTTACTCACAAAATCTCTCTTCAAAACCAAAATAGAATTTTGTAAAACTGGGTTGCACTATACGGAATCCCATTTTTGAAGTTATTTATACATTATTGCATAAATAAGGGATGTTAAAACACGTTTCTTGAGGATTAGTCCCTTGTTTTAACGATAGAGGCTCTCATGCAAACGAGATCTTCGCACGAGGAAAAGTTCGTGAAAAACATGTATCTTATGATGTGTCATGTTAACCTTAAGAGGTCTCTCTTGCTGAGTTTTCTTAGTACGATATTCTCTCGTTTAAAACTAGTCTTTATACGGTGACTTATATTCCAATAAAAAATGCTCGTGCAAAATAATATTCTCATAAGGGTGTGACACCTCGTAAAATTAATAATAGGTTGATCAAGTCTACAATCAACAATATTGGAGTCTAAATAATTAAGCATCATTCTAAGCATGACTTTAAATAACAACTGAAAGCACACGTAAGTAAATTCACATAAAAGTGATGAACCATATAATCTCCGATACCATACCGACATAAAGTAAAATTGTTGTAAACATAGAAAGGACTATAGAGTATGAGCACATAGGCTCGACGCCTACATCCTATGAGATCAACAGTGAAAAGGGGATCAAATCTAGATCGGGGTTGAGACTCCACTGGAGGCATATGCCCTGAAAAATGTTAATTGAAGACGTTATCAACAAATTCAATTAGTATAACAATATAATTGACTTTGGATTACAATATGACTATGCATCACCATCTAGTCTTTTAGTTACTTTTAAGTTAACCCGGCCCCAGCAACCCTATGTATCACATACGTATACTCTCAAGCCTAATGTTTTTCACATGATTAAGTCTTTTATATTAATACCGACTTTTAGGTACAATTACACATTTATTCCTTTGAACTTCACTATTGTATAATATCACTAGAAAGTTTCCACATCAGTATCATCACAAGCCAGTATGCTATGAAACGCGTACTGTATAAAAGGATCAAGCCTTCTCGTCATCATTGTGTACAGGCACCAGGATCAAAATTTGGCTCCTTCCCATCATCAATGTGAACAAGCACTGATATATCATAATCAGACATCCTTCCGTCATCACTGTGAACAGGCGCTGATATGTTTGCATATAATAAAAAAAATAAGTAAATTTTACATCGATAAGGGTTACAAGTCGAAATTATAGTTTAATCACCTTAATTAACTTCTTTTAATTAAGAAAATATTATTTTTCCCTAATGTCGTTCGATCTTCTCATTTGAATGAGAATACAATGTTCGTTTGAATGAATTCCTAATGTCGTTCGAACAAAATTACTATGTTCAATTGAATGACTCCAGAATGTCGTTCGAATGAGATATGCGTAAAACCCTTCTTCTTCCCAGCAAAATTTCATCATTGTTAGACCCAATTTCACATTTTCAGGTCTCTAAATATTCCCAAACATTACTTTTTTTTTTTTATGTATATTAGTCTTAATACCAATAGTTCCCAAACCCAATCCAATAAGTCTAATGTCCAGTCTAAGGACTATACTAACCTATAGGCCTTAAAACCTAACCTTTTATGGCACAAATGGATCTTCTATCCATCCCAAAAGTCATCTACAAATAATCAAATTAATTATTTACTTTTGTTAAATAATTTTTAATATATTAATATATATTCGATAAAAATCACTTTCATATAATATACATAAATTAGTGACATCACTAGTCACTGCAAATATATATAAATCAATATAACCTAAATATAAAGAATTCAATTCATTTAAAATTACGGGGTATTACATTCTCCCCCTTAAAATAAGGAGTTTCATCCTCAAAATTTACTTAAAATTACCCGACTGTAATAATTCTGGGTACCTCTCATACATGTCGTCATCTCTCTCCCACGTAGACTTCGATTCACTATGGTATCCCCACTAGATTCAAATTAATGTAATGGCCTTTGATCTTAAGGTCTTCTCTCTCCGGTCAAGTATACGCTGAGGTCACTCCTTGTAACTTCCATTGGGCTGCAGCTCAATCCCATCGAGGTCGATGTGTTGATAGGCATCCTCATCCCTACGAAACTTTCTCAATGTCGATACGTGGAAAATATCATGTAATCACTATAGGTTATCAGGTAAGGCTAATTAATACGCCATCAGACCTGCTATGTCCAAAATTATGAAGGGTTTAACGTAATAGGGTGCAAACTTCCCTTTGGATCCAAATCTGACCAACCCCTCATCGGGGAGATCCGCAAAAGAACCTGGTTCCCTACCTGAAATTATAATTTTGTCCATATCTTGTCGGTGTAATTATTTTTTCCATCCTATACTATATTTATTCGTGCTCGAATGAGTTCCACCTTCTATGAAATATCCTGAATAATGTACGTCTCGAACATCTTGTGTACACTTAATTCTAACCAACACTCGACGAACGACATGGTCACCCATATAGTGCCTCGTAGGGTGCCATTCCAATAGTCTACTAATAACTATTGTTGTAAGCAAACTTTATGAGAGGTAGATGTTGATCTCACCCACTTTTGAGATCCAACACACAAGCTCAGAGCATATCCTATAAAATTTGGTTCACACATTTAGTTTGGTTGTCAGACTTAGAGTGAAAATCCGTACTCATACTTAGATGTACTTCCATAGCCTCCTAAAAACTCCTCCGGAATTGAGATATGAATGTACTATCCCGGTCCGACATAATGTCAAGTGGTACACTATGGAGTTGTATAATCTATGTTACAAATAATTTGGTGTAATGTTCGACGAAATCTGTTCGAACTGTAAGGAAATGTGACAACTTTGCTAGCCTATCAATAATGACCCAAATAAAATCATAACCTCTTTAGGACCGCGATAATCCCACTATGAAGTCTATGGAGACACTCTTTCACTTTCACTCAGAAATATCCAAAGGTTGTAACTCCCCTACTGGTCTTTGGTGCTCCACCTTCACTAGCTGACAGGTGGCATACTTGGATAAAAACTCTATTATATCCATTATTATCTAAGATCACCAATAAATTATGTGCATGTCTTGATACATCTTATCCATGTCCGGATGTACTATGAATCGTGAGCTATGAGCCTCAGCTAAAACTAATTTCCTTAAGTTAGAATCATCTGATACCACCAATCGTCCCTAAAATCTCAGCTCGCCATATCGAGTATAATAGAACTCCACATGACACTAATCCGCGAACCTTCTCTTAGAAGAAGGAGTTTGAAGATTGTGCCTATATTACTCGTATCACCATAGCTGGTGTAACGACCATTACTCCAAAAAAGGCATTCGTTAAATCTAAAGTCCAGGTGGCATTCCATTGTGTTGCCCATAACTCTAAAAATTCCCCCCTGCTCGGCCCATAACATTGGCAAAGTAACTATCAGTCTTAGACTTAGTGAATCTTCCATCACATTCGCCTTCCTTAAGTGATGTTAAATTAAGAAATGATAGTTCTTTACAAACTCTGTCCATCTCCTCTACCGCATATTCAGCTCTTTCTTTATGTAAATATGTATTGGACACTCTTATGGTCAGAATATAATGTGAACTATACACCCAATAGATAATGTCGCCAAATATGAAGGGCAAATACTACCACTACCAACTCCAAGTTATGGGTGGGGTAGTTACCCTCACGAGGCTTTAACTTTTTGGACGCATAAGCGACCGACCTTGCCTCCTCAGTACACCTCCTAACCCGTGTAAAGATTCATACCTGAATACTAAATATTCCACATCGCCCTTTGGCAACACAAGGACATGTGAAATGGTAAGTTTCTCCTTGAGCTCTTCAAAAGTTGTCTCGTACTCTTTACTCTACACAAACGATACTTCTCTTCTGAGTGAGATATATTAGTGGTCCAACAATCTTTAAGAACCCTTGAATGAATCTCCAACAGTACCCTGCTAGACCCAGGAAACTTCAAATCTCGGTAGGTGTTGTAGGTTGTCCCCACTCGATAATTGCAGATAACTTACTAGGATCTACTGAAATTACAACTTCAGATACAACATAGCCCAAGAATTGTACATTTGGAAGCCAGAATCCACACTTAGATAACTTAGCGTACAACTTATGTTCTCGTAGTGTATAAAGCTACAACCTCAAAAGCTCCTTAAGTTCCTCCTTTTACTAAGAGTAAATCAATATATTGTCTAAAAACACAATGAAAAATGGATCTAGAAATGATCAAAATACTCGATTCATCATATCCATAAATACTATTGGTGCACTGGTCAACCAAAACGGCATGAGCCGAAACTCGTACGATCCATATGGGGTAAGAAAAGTCGTCTTCGGAATATCCTCCTCTCAAATTCATAACTGATGATACCCTAAGCACTAGTCAATCTTGGAAAAGAATGACGCGCCCATCAACTGGTCGAATAAATCATCGATACGCGACAATGGATACTTGTTCCTAATCACGACTTTATTCAACTCTCGATAGTTTATATGTAATTGTAGCAAACCGTCTTTATTTTTCACAAATAAGATTAAAGCCTTCCATGGAGATGTATTCCTCCGTATGAACCCCTGGGTCAATAACTACTGTATCTGTTCACACAATTCTTTCATTTCTAATAGAGTTATTCGGTATGGTGCTCTCATAATGGGTCAGGTACCCAACATCAAATCAATGCAGAAATCTACATCCTAGCGGTGGTAATTCGGGTAATTCCTCTAACATGTTTAAAAAATCCTGGATAACAAATATTGAATCTAACAGTACATTAATACCCTCATATGAAGTCGTGTTAACATAATACAAATGTGTTGGACCCCTCTCGAGTTTAGGCATCGCTACTAAAACATCTCCTCACCAGGAATAACAAATGTAATCGCCTTCCCGCTATAAACTATTTGTGCATGGTACTGATCTAACTGATCCATACCCTAAATAACATCACATACGAAGCCATATCTAAAATAAATAAGTTGGCATAAAAACACAATAGGCCGATTTCAACCATTACACCTCTACACACACGACTCAATTACTTGTGGTTGTGCTGGTTAATCCACGTGATGAATGTTTTGACACGTCCATAATAAAGACGAGGGCCCCTCTTAACCAGAGGTACTGTCAGTACCGCTAGCAAAACCTGATATTGAGGTGGGTTTTGAAGAGCCTATTTTTGTCCATGATGTCCTACCTCGTTGTCCTTAGAGAAATTATAAAAAAAATGCCCCCTTTCTTCATAAGTATAACATGGACCCTGATTAAAACGCTCCCAACCACGACCATGTAGTCCCTATGCCTAGGGTCAATCCTAATGTCTCTGACCTTGGCCCTGTGCCTAGCCCTACTAGTCGTACATCCCATCGTCGCGTGATGCTCTAAAAATAGTGTATGATTTAAGTGCAAATATTTCGCAACAAGTAGTATCCGGGTAAGTTCGGAATCGTATTCCTCGGGGATTGAACTCTCATAAGAGAATGAAGATAGGTTATATGAAACTCTCTAAACGTCACAAAGATAAAGTGTAAAAGATTATTTGTTGGTTGAAGTGGTGAGATTAAGTAATAGCTATACTAAAATGCTTTTAATTAATAAAGAACGAGTTAACTGTGAAAATAGACTGAAACGAACTAAGATAACTTAAGTTCAAGAGATAAAAGGGATTGAGGATCATTCTCCCACCTCGAATTCACTAAGAAGATGATAGGATATGGTTCAAATTTAATTCTAATCAAGCATAACTAATTAAGTTCAAACATTAACCATGTAAAGACTAAACTCATCGATGGAGGATCAGGGGTTAATTAGTTACTACTAGATGGGCTGGGTTTGTATTGAAGCGTCAAACACTACCCTTGCATGACAAGGGAAGTTAAGAGACTATGATACTCCAATAACAACACATGAAGTTCCATTAGAACAATTATAAACCAAACCCTAAATATGAATTCAAGCATCCAAGGTGGGATCATGATCCCCATCCATAAGTCTAGCTATTCATAATGGAAACTAAGCTACACATGTAAAACAACAACATACTTAAGCAAGTCATCTAGTTAAACACAAACTAATACAAAAGATGGTAATAAATGCAAATTAAAGCTAAGAAAACAAATAGAGAAGAAGTAAATGAACCAAGCTTGCATTAACAACAACTAACTTGTAAGTAATCAATGATTTACATATGGGTAAGAACAATAAATGAACTTGACGTAGAAGAGAGAAGAGAGAAGAGAGATTTTCTAACTGTGGAAACTTTCTAAGTATAAAATAGATCTTTACAAAAAGGAAATAAAGGGTTAACCCCCCCCCCCCCCCCCCCAAAAAAAAATATCTCGGATGGAAGAATTGTAATAAGCAAGAATAGGGGTGAATCGATTCGCAAAAGAGAAACTGTTTCACTGGGCCATATCGAATCGATTCGGCTGAGGGTCCGAATCAATTCGGACATGTAACTTAAGGTGCAAGCTCCACATAAATGCTTGTAACTTATTCGTTACAACTCGGATTCATGCACCGTCAGAGGCCACACAAAGATGAGTCAAAGGGGTTCAACTTCCGTGAAGAGTTCGGGATCAAAACCCGAATGTTAAATTTACTAAATTGCCCCCAACTTTGCGACTTTCAATGAAACTTTCCCGTGATTCAACCAAACTTCATATCACGTATTCTCGAGACCTACAAAAGCTTAAATAAGGCACACACAATATACATATGATTAAAATAGGGGTTAATCAATAAATGAGCATAAGAACCGGGAATAACATGCTCGAGATTGCTAGAATGCACAAATTAATGGGGTATTAAATGCGATAAGTGTGACTAATCACACCCCCTGACCTAGACATTACTAGTCCCGAGCAATGAAGTACGAAGAAATAAGAGCCATCAATGAAACCATAACATAAGAAATATGTACAAAGAAGAAAAATGCCACTTTCGCGGGTGCACGATTGCATTTAGCGTATGCAATAAGTCGTCGAACCCTTAGGCGGCCCTAGGGGACGAGTGTTATCTCGTGAAGGTTTCCATGGATGACATCCAAAATATCAAGTCAACTCATACAATGATATCCCGAAATTCGATGCATAGCTCAACAATAATCATAGAAAGCATAATCGATTAACAAATTGAACGATGCTCACACAAAAGTCGGTAATTATTGACATTATAAGAGGAACTTCAATAAAAATTGAAACCATAAAAATGCGAAATAAGCAGACACATGTGGTAATTTAGATTTAGCAAAACTTTCATAATCCATGTAGACGCTAAAGTATGCACGACTCAAGTTCTCTCCGGTTGTTACACTCAACAGATGAAAGCACTCAGAGATGGGATGTAACACACACGGTACATGCGGGCATAAGGAGTAATTGAAAATAGAAACTAGGCCGCGCACATCTCATCAACGAAGAATGATATATAAAAGTGAAAATACAATCTCATAAAAGGATATTTCATATTAACCGAGGTGAAATTCACTATAACAGATTATCATATATGTTCAACCTTTAAATCAACTTCACCCTAGAATCAAATAGGACTTTCGGGTATGTAATTTGGGCTAGGCTAGGGTTAGGAAATGAAAGTCTATTTATAGGACCAAAGGGGATTTGGGAATAACACGCGGGATAATCGAATTAGTGGGCAATTTAAGAATTGGATTTCAAGTTCCATAAGTAAGATATTCATGAGAGTAAGACTTTTATTTACATACACGCAGTGAAATGGGATTCACGCATATCGGAGCAATTTATTTTTTTCTTATTTTTTCTTTTCTTTTCTTATTTTCTTGGCTTTTTTTTCTCTAGTCCACTTATTGCTCGATTGTACTACTCAGAAGACAAACATCATTCAATCCTGGGAATAATCCCAAATCAAGGTACGGAAGGTGTATATAAGGGTAAAAACTCTAATGTGGAGTTGGTTATGGGATTTGGGAATGAAACGAAAGGTCATAACAGGGCTCAATGGGGTTGACTAGGGAAATGTATAAGGGTAAGGCTAAGGTCGTAAGGGTTTAAATAGCAAAGAAGGCCTATGATATTTTCCTAGAGTTTCATGTGATTCTCGAAACTCAACAATTTTGAAAATTATTCTCAAGTGTCAGTTTCATGATGAATTCATTTAATATGCAATCAGTGAAAAGAAAATGAGATCGTCAACAAGATACGTTTTTTAAGAAAGAGAGAGAGAGTAATTGTATATGCTCACAAATGAAGGTATGTCTTGAATCGCACTTACATAGGTGTATAACATGCGCTTTATGATCGACGAATTAGAACATCTTTAAATCAAACCATAAAGAATTATTTGTGTATTGTTCTCATGGGATTCACAAATTAATTTCACGAAGTTATTCACAATGCTAACAATATACGGGCTAACGACTAATAAATTAGAAATTCTAAATGTGCATCATTGCTATACAAAAGGGTAGGGCGATCTATACGTAATCATTGGAGACAGGGGAGAAAAAAATAAGAATTTCAATTTTTGATTTTTGATTTTTGAGGTTGATTTTTGATTTTTGATGTTGATTTTTGATTTTTGATGTTGATTTTTGATTTTTGATTTTTGATTTTTGATTTTTGATTTTTGATTTTTGATTTTTGATTTTTTGATTTTTGATTTTTGATTTTGATTTTTGATTTTTGATTTTTGATTTTTGATTTTTGATTTTTGATTTTTGATTTTTGATTTTTGATTTTTGATTTTTGATTTTTGATTTTTGATTTTTGATTTTTGATTTTTGATTTTTGATTTTTGATTTTTAATTTTTGATTTTTGATTTTTAATTTTTGATTTTTGATTTTTGATTTTTGATTTTTGATTTTTGATTTTTGATTTTTGATTTTTGATTTTTGATTTTTGATTTTTGATTTTTGATTTTTGATTTTTGATTTTTGATTTTTTTCAAAATTAAGTAAATATGTGAATTAATAATAACATGTTAACTGGTTATAGAAATGTAAATCACACCCCCTAACTTGAAATATACATTGTGCCCAATGTTTGTAGGGACAAAATGGAAAAGAGGGTTAGAAAATATTCACCCCGTAAGGAGCATATCTCGAGAAGCGCAACGGCATACCTACTAACATGTTAGCACTAAAAATAATATATACAATTGTAGCGGGGGCTTTAAGGTAATCTTGAGATTAGGGACAAATCCCTAATTGGCAACAGTGTTTGAGATTAAGCAACCGAGGCAGCTCAAGCGTGGCAACTCAGCGAGGCAGCTTGGCGCGGCGGCTCATATTTTAGCTTGTTGTATTAGTCATATTGTATTTTTATTTTTGTTGACTGTAAGCTATAACGGTTGTAATGACATAACGATAATAATAAATGAGTTTGTATGAGGTCAAACGGTGCTTGCGAGAGACCAGGCTTGGCAGGGCCTGGGAGAGCTTTCATGCTCTATCGAATGACCTCACCGTGGGAACTTTAGAGGGACTTGGTTTGGAGGATTGAAAAGTGAGGCACCGTTGGGGCTTGTCCTGACCATCTTAGATACACCTGGTAAAATACCGAAGGACCTTGACCGTGGAACCTCGGGCGGAACAACTTGGAGTTCCATCGGGCGTTAGGCTGTGAACCAAACAATCCTCTACTTAATGTCACATCTATTAGAGGTGATGTCACTAGCCAGCTAAACAATGTCAGACATGCACTTGAGTAAACCACCGTGGTATTTGGGGCTGTCAGGTAGTTGGTGAGCCACCTCTGCGACAACAACCCCCTCCCCTGACACACAGTGGTCAGGCAAAAGGCATGTCTTGGCATTTAATGTTTATGACGTGGAGCCAACTAGTGCATCAGGCATTTAATATTGTGACATAAAGTATGAGGGATGTCTTTCATAGTTTTAATGACTGAGTTGTCTCGGGGATGGTGTGGGGGGCTATTTAAGGACCCCAACCACCCCTGAGGAGAGATATGATCTTTTTGAGAACTCTGGAGTTATTGCTAGAGATACACATCAGAGAGAGAGAGTTATTGCAAACCAGATGGTTTATCCACTCACCATTGTTATTTATTGCGAAGCTTTTAATACTTGACAGAGATTCTTGAGGGGGTATGGTGTGTTTCTACCTGCCTACCAAGGTGTATCTAGGGTGCTTACTTCTCTCTCCCTCTACCTAGGTTACCCCTAAAGTTTATTAATATCTCTTGAGTTATACATGAGAGATTTGTGAGTTTAGACTGAGTTCATCTTCATTGGGTTTGTGTTGTATGTCCTATCATTAATCTAAGGTCTTGGGCTAATTAACTTATCATTACCATACTCAAAAGGGGTTACGCCTCCATTTATAATCTAAAGTACCCTTTTACATTTGGCGACTCCGCTGGGGAGGCATTCTTCTAAGCAAGGAGTATGGCACAAGATAACGTTAATCGAAGCCTCAACTTTGGTGACATTCAACATAGTGAGAGAAAGAAATAATAGAACTGGAGGCCCTAAGGGACGGGGCTCATCGAATAGAAGTGCCTCCAGTTCAGACAGCAACAGGCGCTCCAGGGGTAACGCAAGCTTCCACGAGTGCTGGGCCAGGGCCTGCTCAGGTGGCCCTCATCATGAGTAAGTTTTATGAGTTTTTACAGACCCCCGTAGCTTCAACGGTTCTGGGAGGATTTGAAGCCAATTCCTTCGTCACACCAGGAGCAGCCCCAACGGCCCCGCCAGGTGCAGGTACGACGAGAACAGCCCCGGCAAGCATACCCTCCGTCGTGAATCCGGCGGTGGGAACCTCTGGAGTATCAACGGTGCTAGCAGTAACGATGGCTCCAGCTGTAACGGGCATTCTGCCTGTGACCCCATTGGTCGTTACCCCATCGCCCATGGAAGAAATGAGAAGGGAGATGCAAAAGGAGATACTGAAGTTCATGCAGTCTTCCTTACAATTTGTGGGCGAGGTAGTTTCAGTCTATGATGACTTCCGAACACCTTACCCTCAGGAATGCAACGACAAGCCATGTCTAAACGATTATGTTCCTCCTATCTTTGAAAAATACACTGGAAAGGGGGGAAATCCGAAGGAGCATATTAAACATTTTATCGAACACTTAGGGGCACATTGAAACAATAAGAAACTCAGGTTGAGGGAGTTCTCTAAATACCTAACCGATAAAGCATATACTTGGTACTCCCACTTGACCCCCAAGAGTGTTTCTATATTGGAAGAGATGCATGTGTTGTTCGTCCAGAAGTTCTTTCTGGCAGAGGATGAGTTTACTCTGACCCAATTAGGGAGAAAGAGACAACGGCTGGGAGAAGATGTGGTGGCATACGTTCGAAGGTTCAGGGAAAGGTCCCTCGATGTAAGAGAGGAGGCCAAGGAGTCTAAACTATTACAGATCTGTGCGGAAGGGCTGCTCCCTGAGTACATATGCCACCTGATCAACGAGACGCGCGAGGAAACTTTTTTAGCGTTCTTAAAATCCGCAAGAAACATCTCACTGGTTATACGACCAAACCCGGTGGTGGTACCTATGATGTTCAGGCAGCCGATGCAACCTGGGGGAGGAAGACCTCAGCCTCCACGAGTGGGGTACACCGAAGGAACGGATGGGGGCAAGACGTCAAAGAAGGACAATAAGAGAAAGTTTAGAAGGGACAGAGAAGACCCGCCACCATTGCCTTGTACGATAGAAGAGGCTGTGAGTTGTTATAACGCAATGGTCCAAGGTGGAACAGTTTATGAACAAAAGGGCGTTCCAACAAAAGAGCCCGATGCTGCGACGAGGGCGGATTCCAAATACTGCCAGGTTCATCGAAAGATCCAGCATCCAACAGAGAGCTGCTTCACACTGCGAAGAATCATTGACAAGTACATGAAGGCGGGGACATTGCAAATCCCCCCGTAGAACATTAACGACAACCCACTTCCAGCACATGGGGCCAATCTGGTGATGGCCTGTGATGAGGAGGCAGAAAGAGAAGGAGGAGGGTTAACGCTGAAGCAGAAGGAGCTCGAAGAAGCTCTGGAACATTGCACCACGGGAATAGCTAACGTAGTTTTAGCCTACGATGAAGCAAGCGCTAAAGACGTGGAAGACGTATATAGCGTTGAAGGTGAGGAAACAGACACGATCATAGAGTATAGCGCAGTTTTAAAATCTCCGAAGTTCACTTGGTTCTTTGATCAAGTGGGGATCCCGAAGGAGAGAAGAATGGAGATAACTCAGGCGATTTTGGACATTACAAGGAGGAATGCAGTCCCCTCGCTAAGGTGGAGGGGACCCATGGCTAGGCTGGTGAAGAAGTTTCTGTCAGAAGTAACCTTCAACGATGCAGATAGAGCTGTAATGTTCCCTCATAACAGGCCTCTATATGTAACCGCTAGCGTCAACGGGGTTATCTTTGCAAGGACTCTTATGGATGGGGGTGCTTCCATCAATATTATGCCGATCAACTCCTTTCGCGCGGATAATATTCTAGAAGAAAGGTTGGTTCCCATGTCGTTGGTAATTTCGGGGTATGATAACCAATCTTCCAAGTCCATCGGGTATGTGAATGTTAGGATTGTGATGGGAAATCTGAGTTCCCACATCAAGTTCCATGTAATAGAAATTGCAACTTCCTATCATTTACTAATAGGGAGAGTGTGGATGCACAACCAATGGTTAGTCCCTTCAACCTATCATCAATGCGCCAAGACAAATATCAAGGGAAGAGAAGTGACCATTAGGGCTACGAAGAGGCCTTTCGCCATCGAAGAAGAACACTTGGTGGATGTGGCATTTTATACAGAGTTGGAAGAGGATGTGCGGGTCCTGACAAGGAGAATGGAGAGAGCATGGGTTCCCTCGATTAGAGAGAGAATGGGGCCCTTGAACGAGCAAAGTAAAGAGGGTGCAAGTAGCAAAGAGGTGAGGGCCGAAGAAGCCCATCAGGTGATCCCTCGACCCCAAAATATCTCAAAGCAACTCAAAGACAAGATAAGGCCTAGAACAGACCCGGTGGAGTATGAGGTCCAATGGCAAAGCGTATTGAGTCACTTTTTGGGGGAAAGAATCGTTAAGGCTTCCAGAGAGAAGAAGAGGAAGGCCGTGGCAATAGCTACCAGTAGGCAATGCAAGAAAATTATCACTGAAGAGGGAAAAGTGGTGTACCGCTTATAATGGTGTAAACGGGTGATCGAGGAGACTACGAATGAGGTTGAACCGATATATGAGTGTTTCTTGGTGGATCAACAGGGGTAGTGTATGGTGATAGACAACTCCAACATACAGGAGTTCATAGAAGATGTCGCCGAAGAACCAGACTATATGGCAGATCAACCGAAGCCCCAGGCACAAGAGTTGGAGCAGCTGAACCTAGTAAGAGAAGGGGAAGATCCAAGGCCTATCTTTATCTTGAAAGATCTCGGTAAGGAGAAACGAGAAGACTTGGTTGAGCTGATTCGGGTATTCATAGACGTCTTCGCATGGAAATACACTGAAATAGAAGGGCTGGATGAGGAAGTGAGCTGCCACAAACTGAACGTGATGCCTTCATCTATTCTGATAAAGCAGGCAACGAGGACTTACAAACCTGAACTAGACTTGAAGATTAATGAAGAGGTCCAACGTTTATTGGTAGTAGGATTCATCAAGCCAATACGACATCCCCTTTGGCTATCTAGCATTGTGCCACTGGGGAAGAAAGATAAAAATCAAATAAGGATCTGTGTGGACTTCAGAGATTTGAATAGGGATTGCCCTATCGGCAGTTTGATAGATGCCACGGTTGGTCATGAGATGTATAGCTTCATGGATGGATACATAGGGTACAATCAGATCAAGATGGACCCCACAGACGCAGAGAAAATGGCATTCAAAACTCCGTTGGGCAACTTCATGTACAAAGTGATGCCGTTTGGACTCAAGAACGCTGGGGCTACTTACCAGAGGACAATGATGGCCATTTTTCATGACTTCTTCTACAAATTTGTAGAGTTCTACGTGGATGACTTGGTCATCAAATCGAAGAAGGAGGAGTCCCATCTGAATGATTTAAGAAAGGTGTTTGTTCGGTGCAGGAGGTATAAATTGAGGATGAACCCGTTAAAATATGTCTTCGGAGTAACGAGCGGGAAGTTTTTAGGCTTCGTGGTTGATCGACAAGGGGTGCAGATGGACCAGGATAAATAGCGGGAGATCTTGGAGATGCTATGTCCAAGAACGACGAAGGAGCTGAAGAGTTTTCTCGGTAAAGTCTCCTACCTTAGGAGATTTGTGCCTGGATCGGTCGAAATAACACACCTACTGATGCAGTTGTTGCGAAAGAACACGAAATTCAGGTGGCAGGAGGTTCACCAGGAGTCTCTTACTGGGCTGAAGAAATTGCTCGTTTCATCACAAATCATGGTTCCTCCCCAGGCAGGAGCACCGTTGCAGCTATACCTTACGTTTACCACGAGGTCCGTTGGAGCTCTGCTGGCACAAGTAGTGGACGGGCAAGAACAGTCGGTTTACTACCTCAGCAGAATCATAAATGGGCCAGAGATTAGATATTTTAGCTTAGAAAGGCATTATTTGGCCTTAGTCTTTGTAGCACAAAACTTAGACATTATATGATATCTTTTACAATTCATATTGTAACTAGATGTGATCCTATTAAGTATTTGTTAGCAAGGACTATATTGATTGGCAGGGCAGCCAGATGGTTCCTCATCCTCTCAGAATATGACTTAAAATGTGTGATTCCTCGTGCGATCAAGATCCAGGCATATGCCGATCTATTGGCAACCTTTCCATCAGGAACGTTTGAACCTCCTAAAGAAGACATTCCAGGAGATGAATTACAGGCTGATTATCTGGATACAACTGATGAGGAATAGACGATGCAGTTCAATGGATCTTTGACGAAAAATAAGGGAGGAGCAGGGGTTATTCTTTCAAAAGGGATGGAGGAGATTTGCCTTTCCTACAAGCTAGATTTCCCTTATTCTAATAACGAATCAGAGTACGAAGTGTTGGTACTGGGGATGCTGGAGGCTCTTCGAAGGGGAATTCGTTCACTCTGTGTTAAGGGTGACTCGAACTTAGTGATTCAACAAGTAAACGGAGAATATGAGTTAAAGCACATGAGCCTGGCGCCATGCAGAACAATCATTCAGAGGCTTCTCAACCAGTTCCATCGAACCAAGATCAAAAGGCATCCCAGAATGATGAACCGCCATCCAGATGCCTATGCCACTATCGCCCAAAAAATGGCCACGAGGAATGATAAGACTATCGTTGTGATCCAACAAAGGACAGCTCCTTCGGTGGTACAGTCAATACTACCAATGGAGGAGGACGCGGACTGGAGGGGAGAGATTAGGAAGCAACTAGAGTCTGGCGAAGGAGCTATGGGACTAAGAGAGTTAGCCCAATACATTACGAACTAGGGAAATCTTTACTACAGAAATACTGGGGGATGGTTGTCAAGATGTATCAGCCCAGAGGAAGCAGAGCAAAGGTTGAAGAAAACGCATGAGGGGCACTGCAAAATGACTGAGATACCTCTATATAGGAGAATTTAAAGAGAGGGGTATTTTTGGCTTAGAATGAATCAAGATGTAGCAGAGCTGCAACAAAAGTGTGATAAGTGTCAGCTATTCTTCGAAGCAGCTGAGTGCCATTTCATTGAAACTCAAACGGACTGGAGGCATCCCTATATCGACTCCATTCAGGATGGAGTTGTCCCAACTAAGAAAGTAGATGCGATGGGCCTGAGGCAAAGGGCCCAAAGGTTCTATGTTCAGGAGGGGCAGCTTTATTGAAGAGGGTACTTCAACAGGCCATTGCGCTGCATCACGAAGGAAGAAGCAACTGAGGTCCTCAAATAAACACACGATTTAGCCCACGTAGGAGGGGCCAAGTTGTATGATCAACTGATGACGTTGGGGTATTATTGGCCAACAATGGAGAAAAACTCTACTGAGTTAGTCTGAAAATACAAAGCTTGCCAACTTCATGGGAATATGATCCATGCCCCATCGATAGACTTACACTCTCTGGCAACACCCTATCCATTTCACACTTGGGCGTTCGACCTGGTAGGAGCAGTACATCCTTCTTCGAGGGGCAAGATATAGATACTGGTAGCAACAGAGTGTTTTAAAAAATAGACTGAAGCGATATCACTCAGAAGAGAAACGGTTGGGGTGGTGAGCAACTTCATCAGAGAATACATCATTTACCGTTTTGGGATACCAAAGGTCATTCTTTCAGATAACGGGACTCCCTTCGTCAATTCAGAAGTAACAATGCTCACAGACAAGTACTTTATTATTCATCACACTTCAACGGTGGCGTACCCAAAAGGAAATAGTCAAGGCGAAGTGACTAACATAACCTTGGTTAATATTTTAGCCAAGATGATGGAGGACTTTCCATGGTCGTGGGATGACAAGATACCAGCTGTATTGTGGTCCTATCAAACAACCAAGTGGAAACCCACAAGATACACTCCATTATCTCTTATTTATGGGGCTGAGGCAATCCTTCTGGTGGAGTTGGAAGTTCCCTCTGCTCGATACGCCTTATGAAGTAGCATGCTCCCTCAGAATAGACACGTGCTATTGGAAGCGTTGGATGAACACAGAGATAATGAGATGTAACACTTTCCAATGTATACGAAACAACTCTCCAGGGCATACGATAACTTGGTGAGACCAAGGAAGTTCGTGGAGGGAGACCTCGTTTTGAAAGCAGCAGTGAAGCATATCAGGGGGATTCCTCTACCAAAGTTTGTAGCCAACTGGGAGGGACCTTTCGTTGTAAAGTAAGCTCATGATTCAGGTTATTATTTAATTTCAAAGTTAGAGGAAGATAAGCCATTTAAGATTAACAATAAATGGCTGAAGGTTTATCATGTGTAAACAATCAAGTTTGAACCATTATTGTAACTAGCTGTTGTTATGAATATACAAGTTTTAGTTATGACTTGAACACAATGAAAAAATGGTAGAAATTTAGAAATTTATAACATATAAAAGCAGTCACAACACATGGAAGAATTGGAAAATATACATTCTTCATTCATAAACAATGGAGCATTACAAAATTGGGAGCTATCGCCTAAGAATTACATATATAGAAGCAGATGGAGGATATATACAAAAAGCCATTAGCCTAAGAGAAACCATAGATCCGAAGAAGAGAAAAAATCTCCAGGAAGGCCCGAAGAAGCTGCTGTGAAAGACCGTTGGGCGTTGATAAAAACCTCCAACCTCATTTGCACTTGTGTACGTTCGATGAGGAGTCTCTCTCGTTTCAGCTTGATCAGACACAAAGCTTCTTCGGCATCCTTTACCTCTTTATCCACTGCTTCTAAAAGGGGTGTTAATGCAGTCAACTTAGCTTCCTCAGCTCGTTGGTCTTCCTGATGCTTTCGCAATACTTCCCTCTAGCTGATCAGTTGCTGGTTCTTCAAAGTCTTTAAATGTGTTATAAGCCAGTTAAAACGGAAACCATCACGACCCAACTCCCTCAGCAAAACACAAAAATTGGTTAAGGAGGGATCTGGTAACGCTTGCAATAGTAGTACTGGCAATTTCAGCAACAACGATAGCCATGCCTTGAAGTTTGTGACTCATCACGTGAGTATTGGAACGCAGGCAATCCACTGTGAAGGTCTCAGGGTGATGATTCACCAGTTGTTCAATCACCAAGCGATGGTTGACAGGCATTTGAGGAGAATGTCGAAGCACCATCAAGCAGAAAGCGTGAGGAGCCAAGTCAAGAAGAGGAAACTCGCACCCAGATTCGCTCTCTGCTGCAGCACCGGTCGTGGAACCTTGATCATCATGGCCAGAGTTTTTTGAAACAGCAGGTTCCCAACAGGGTGAGCCCATAGGCGAAAGAACTAGGGAGAATTTTCCTGAGCAACCTGAGAAGAGATAGAGGGCATAATAAGTTTATGAAAAATCGTAACAAGCGTTTTCGTTGTTAAGTCACCGTTACAAGGTGAAGTTTATGAAAAATCTTAACATGCGTTTTTGTTGTTAAGTCACCGTTATAAGGTGGAGTTTATGAAAAATCTTAACAGGCGTTTTTATTGTTAAGTCACCGCTATAAGGTGGAGATTATGAAAAATCTTAACAAGCGTTTTCGTTGTTAAGTCACCGTTATAAGTGGAGTTTATGAAAAATCTTAACAAGCGTTTTTCATTGTTAAGTCACCATTATAAGGTGGAGTTCATGAAAAAATCTTAACAAGCGTTTTCGTTGTTAAGTCACCATTATAAGGTGAAGTTTATGAGAAGTAACAAAAATACCTCAATCACAGCAGGGGCAAGAACGGGAGTCATTGTGGCAACCGCAGGGGCAGGAACCGTTGGGGGCGGGCTCATTACCTCAGAAGCCACAACGGGGTCCCTGGTCGCAGAAGCCTCAACGATCGACAAAACTCCCTCACCAACATAAGGCACTAAGGCCAGCATAGGGGATTCATCGGGAGAAGATAATGGACTTCCAAATGACGCCCCAATACGGAGGGGTGCAGAAGAGCCACTATGCTGGGCAGAAGCACCAACCTTGGCCTTGTGTGCATGAAGACCACTAAGAGAAGTAGGTGGTACAAGATCGGGAGAAAGCTGTGACATGAAGGCAAGTGTTAGAAAAGAGGAATAAGTACAGAAAAAGGGAGAAGTATCTCTAGGTGTTACTTACCTCAGTTATGGCACTAAAAAGGGGAATTACGGCCAAAGGTCTCATCAGCATCGTTGGAAGAAGAATGTTAGCTAACAACGAGGACACTTCAACCTGGGGCACCCAAAACCTCAAGGTTCAGCATGATAAATCAATAAAGGGGTGAGACTGAAAGGACGTTATACCAAATAAATTATAGAGGAAATCACACCTCAGGCTCATTTTCTTCAGCCAGAACAATGGGCAGAAGAATCTCAGATGGAGAGGATAAACTAGAAGGGATGGGGAGAGTTGTCTCTGATTGTGAAGAGACACCCACAGATTCAACAGCATCACCCATAGAAACTTCCCTCGCACGTTGAGAGGCCGAACGGCGAGAATAAGTAAGCCCCGTCACGAGGGAACGGGGAGGAGTCACATCGGTTTGAGAAATAACGAAATGCCCCCCCCCCCCCACAAAAGGGCTCACGGGAGGACTATGGGGATGGGGTATTTCCTCTTCAACCCCCTGCACCACAGTTGTCAAGAAAAAATAAGCAAATGCAGCTTGCCCTAAGCAAAGAGGAAATAATTAAAACTAGTATACATACCTTAGATTCGGAATGAGAACGAGAAGTTATAACTATGGGTGAAGAAGGAGGGGAGGCAGTAACAGAAGGGGAAGGAGAGAGAGGCACCTCAGGAGTTTTCTTCCTCTGAGACTTGGTACCCAGAGTCTTTTTCCTTGTTCCCGTTGCATCAGTGCCAACAACTAGAAGAAACCTTGAACTCTTTCTCCTCCTTACCGTTGGCTCTGTGGGATCAACTACATTCGTGGGAAAAGCAACCGAAGTAGGAACAACGATAGCGTGCCATTGATACTCAACATTTATCTTCGCTATCTTCGCCTGGGCTTCCTTCCTTAACCGCTCAGCCACTTCGGCAGGCATGGGAGGAGGAACGGAGGCTATGGCGAAGGCTGCCACGGGAGTCTGGGACTTCTGGGACTTAGATTTTGACTTTGACACCCCACTTTTTGCCGTTTTCGCCTTCTTGGCAGGTGGTTGGGAAGGCCCCTTGCCGATAGCAGCTTCGATTGAAGGGGCAGGTTTCTTCGGGGCTGCAGCGATTTTGGGTTCGGGCGTGGCAACAGGGATCATGGAACAGAGTGGTGGAAGCTCAGTAGGAGGTGCCTTAGGGGTCGTACTTAGAGGGAATTCAATCCCAAGAACGGAGTTGCCTTTTAACCCCAACTCTAAGGTAGAAAATGAAGAAATAGGAGGATACACTGGATCTCCCGTAACGAACTCAACAATTTTAGCCAGTTATTTCGGCTAGTATTTTGTTGCAAACAAAGGGGTCACGTCCCCTTTCCTAGTGATGTTGGGAATGGTGACTCGCCTAACCATTTTAGAACTTATTCCCCACGCAGCGGTTGAAGAAAATAGAGGACACGCCTCGCTAAAGGAAACCTTGGGGTTTGACGATTGAAACACTGGACGAGGAGCCCCCTGGTCAAACCCAAACTGGTGGCTGCATCGGTTGGGATTATAGTGCTCACTAGTATATCCCCATTTAGTGTAAGAAGGCAGATATCCTGGGGAGAACAGAAGGACCACAGCCAGTGAGGGATCTTCAATATCCACGGTAGGGGCCTGTACCACCCTCGCTTCATGTTGAAAAAATCCACAAGTGTGGAAGAAGATATCCTCCTGGTAAGGCCTCATCATGAAGTTATCAAAGCGATCAATCACCGATATCAACTCCTTTTGGCTTTGTCTCCTATGATAAATAAAGGACCGTGGAGGCAGAATTGTTTCCCCCGAAGGAGGACGGTTGGTTTTGGCCTCTACGGCAGGAAAACGAAAGTAAAGGAAGCTGGTTAGAAGGACGTAGTTGGCAAAATTGGCCAAGTTATAATGGCCAAGTGATCGTTCCATATCGAGAAAAGTCCTATCCATCCAGGTGTAGAGTTATCCTAAGGCAATTGCAGCCAAGGGAAGTTTGATGTCCCGGGCCAAACGAAAGGATATATTGATAAGGTCCCTTCGGGGCTGGTCATTGGGTTTTCCCGTCAAAAGGAAATGGGAGAGAATCACAAGAATATAGGCAGGAAGTTCTAACGGTGTACCTTGACCAGGAGCATCTTTTGAAGAACTGCCTTCACCAGAACCCTTGAAGAAATAATTAATCAGAGGAGAGAAAGTAGCCTTGTTGGACGAAACGATGCAGCTTCGGCATATACGATTCAACTCCAAACGGTCGGCAGCCTCTTGGGCATCTAGAGCCTCATCAGTATAGGGCTCATGATCTATTGCATCGAGGCCCAGGAGCTCGCACATGTCTTCCAAAGTTATGGTGAACTCACCCCACGAAGAGATGAACGTATGAGTAGTAACATTCCATCGAGAGACCAGGATAGGAAGGGCAGCATTATTCTTCGAGAGAGTGAACTCACCAAACCATTTAGCCCGTTGCAACCTAAGCTTGGTGAGAATATCAGCATGGGAACTTTGCATATGGGATTTCCAGGCAGCGAAGTGGGCAGGAGATCCCCCGGGTGCTTCAAAATCAATATGGGACCATGGGAAGTTCCCTCGCTCCAGGAAAAATTGAAGAGTCCCCTCTGGAGGAAGAAAGCCCCACTCAGAAGAATCTTTGTCTTCGTCACGCAACAATAAGGCGTCAAACTTAGAAGAAAAATGGACAGTCTTGCAGGCAACAGCAAAATCACCACCTTATCTAAAAATAGGTGATCGACGATAAAACCTTAGTTATTCCTGGCGAGCAGCATCCAGGGTGGTGGCAATAGTAGAGGCAGTGGGAGGAGCACTGGCAGCAGACGCGGTGGGGTTGCTTGAGGATGCCATGGCAAATAATGATAAAGTAACAGGAAATCTTCGAGCAAGAAGGGTTTGAAGAACGAGAATGGAAGATCACAACCACAGGCGGTGGTTTAGAAGATAAGAGGGGAAGAAGGTAAGCAAGCGCTTAACAACAATGGAGTTCTCACAGACTTTCTCTCTCTAAAGCAAATGGAAGTTTGAAGAAGACGGTGACAAAGTAAGAGAAAAAAGGGTTTAAGTGTTTGGGTATAGCCGTTTGAAATTTTGGAGTTCATCGTTTAAGTTTCCCACCATCGCACGTGCAAGGCCGCCTGTAATCATTTTAAATGAACACGTGGAACTTCTGGAAGTGTTTTGACAGTTGAAAAGACAGTGCCACATCATTAATGAAGTGACACTTGGGGAACACAAACTGTTGCCTTCCTAAGCAAGATTGAGTTTTGGCGCCAATTTTTTTTTATCAGACATATCCAATAAACTCTTAACGAAGAAGATGTCCCAACGGTTCCAAAAAGCTACGATGTTCCCTCGTCATAAGTTAAGACGTTGTTTAGTTATGACTCGGCTATATCAGGGAGAATTTCTGCTTTTTCGAACATGATGAAACATTCCAAAGGAGAATTTCACAAGTTACAACAATATTTGCAGTCCCAACAAAATTTGAGAATATTAGCAGGTCTTTCGGGAGAATTTCAGATATTGAAGCTAGAACGGTCGAAGCTCAGCATAAGGAAAAAGTAGCGATGTCCCTCAATCGAAGCATCAACAAACGGCAGTGCCTCGGCTCAGGTACATCGAAGAGAATTTTACTTTTTCTTAGATACTTTAACGCTCTGGTTCTGAATAAAGGAGAAGAGGCCTGAATCTTTTCACATAGAGAAAGGTCCAACGGCTTGAGACGTTTCGTGTAGACATTTCTTGTTCCAACAAATCTCTCCATGAGGGGGAAAATGTAGCGGGGGCTTGAAGGTAATCTTGAGATTAGGGACAAATCCCTAATTGGCAACAGTGTTTGAGATTAAGCAACCGAGGCACCTCAAGTGTGACAGCTCAAGCGTGGCAACTCAGCGCTGCAGCTTGGCGCGGCAGCTCATATTTTAGCTTGTTGTATTAGTCATATTGTATTTTTATTTTTGTTGACTGTAAGATATAACGATTGTAATGATGTAACGATAATAATAAATGAGTTTGTGTGAGGTCAAACGGTACTTGCGAGAGACCAGGCTTGGCAGGGCCTGGGAGAGCTTTCATGCTCTATCGAATGACCTCACCGTGGGAACTTTAGAGGGACTTGGTTTGGAGGATTGAGAAGTGAGGCACCGTTGGGGCTTGTACTGACCATCTTAGATACACCTCGTAAAACACCGAAGAACCTTGACCGTGGAACCTCGGGTGGAACAACTTGGAGTTCCATCGGGCGTTAGGCTGTGAACCAAACAATCCTCTACTTAATGTCACATCTAATGTAGGTGATGTCACTAGCCAGCTAAACAATGTCAGACATGCACTTGATTAAACTGGTATTTGGGGCTGTCAAGCAGTTGGTGAGCCACCTCTGCGATAACAGCCCCCTCCCCTGACACACAGTGGTCAGGAAAAAGGCATGTCTTGGCATTTAATATTTATGACGTGGAGCCAACTAGTGCATCAGGCATTTAATGTTGTGACATAAAGTATGAGGGATGTCTTTCATAGTTTTAATGACTGAGTTGCCTCGGGGATGGTGTGGGGGATTATTTAAGGACCCCAACCACCCCTGAGGAGAGATATGATCTTTTTGAGAACTCTGGAGTTATTGCTAGATATACACATCAGAGAGAGAGAGTTATTGCAAACCAGAGGGTTTATCCACTCACCATTGTTATTTATTGCGAAGCTTTTAATACTTGACAGAGATTATTAAGGGGGTATGGTGTGTTTCTACCTGCCTACAAAGGTGTATCTAGGGTGCTTACTTCTCTCTCCCTCTATCTAGGTTACCCCTAAAGTTCATTACTATCTCCTGAGTTATACACGAGAGATTTGTGAGTTTAAACTGAGTTCATCTTCATTGGGTTTGTGTTGTATGTCCTATCATTAATCCAAGGTCTTGGGCGAATTAACTTATCATTACCATACTCAAAAGGGGTTACGCCTCCATCTATAATCTAAAGTACCCTCTTACAACAATAAAGAGAGAGATATACAAATGCAAATAAGAAAAAGAAACTAGGAAATTTCATTAATAATATAAAGTTGTGCACATGGGATTAAAAACCAAAAATAGAAAATACATAAATGTACCCTCTCACCCTCAAGTTACACAACTGAAAGCCAACCAAAAACTAACTAAAAATAGCAAAAAACAGCAATACATTAGAGATACTGAAACAACATCATAGATACGGGTAATTCCTAAGGGAGACTCGAAGACCCGACTGCGTTGGGGTCACGCGGCGCATAAGGGTCATAAAGGTATGGTGACACAGGCACCTCGCCCCCACATATGTGAGCGAACAACTCCATCTCCGTACAAGTGAGCATAAAAATATCGCGCTAGTAGTCACCCCTGAATGAAGCGAAGTCACTCTGGATAGCGTCCATTATGGGGCCCAAATCTCTAATCAGGTCAACCCGAGATTGAACCGGGGGTGGCACCTCCGGTACATCATGCATTGGTGCGTCAGCAACATAGGGATGGAAATTTTCCCCGGAATTTCGGGTCCACGCGGTTACCCAAAAAAAAATCCCCGACGATTCGGGGATCGGGGATAAAAAAATCCCCAAAATATTTCGGGTCGGTTTCGAGTCTACCCTCGGGTCTCCACGGGGATACCCAAATTATTAATATATTTCTTATAAATATATATTTATATGATAATAAATATATAAGTATATAAACATCCAAAAAAACCCTAACTTAATCTCATTCTCTTTATTGAGTTGGTTCACTCCCCCCCTCTCTCACGAATGTCCTCATCTAACCTCCCCTCACGAATGTCGGTCGCTACCTCACACCTCATCTCAGGTCCCCTACCCTCATCTTAGGTCCCATCACGAACGTCACTCGCTCGCTGCCAACACCGCCACTGCCGCCGCTTCTGCAGACACCGTCGCTGGTTCACTCCCCTCATCTCAGGTCCTTCCTTCAATTCAAAAATGTTTAGGTACATATTCAAAGCAGTAGGGCTATTTTAACAGTACATATAACTTAGATTTATTCTTAAGTAAGACATCAATCTAAGGATAAGTACTGAAAATATATATATAAGAAGTAAACAACAAAAAAATGAATAGCTTCTGGGTATGGTCAATTTATTCTTATCCTTAGATTGATCAGAAAGCAGACGCATAAATTAGTGATATTGCTCCAGTACATATAACTTCTTTAAATGGTAAACTCATATAACTTTTTAACAGTACAGATAACTTCAGGCAAGGATTTTAGTTGTTGTTTTTTAGTTTTTTTTTTTTCAGATTGGTAAACTCATCCCCTGTTTTTTTTTGTTTTTTTTAGTCTTGTAAGGTAATCTCATCCCTTGTTTTTTTTATAATATTCGATTGGTAAGAGTATTGATTTTAGACTGAAAAATTAACTGAAATTTTCAGTTGCCCTAGATTGTCTATTTTGAAGATATTTTTTTAGATAACCTGTTGTTATCCCTCTCTACTGTTACGATTGTCTATTTTCTTTTTGTGAGATTTAACATATAGTAAATCTAAAAAAAACTATGCTGAGATGTAATTTAGTTGGAGATTTTGGAGTTGCACTTTAGTTGTGTTTAATAATTTCTAATTGAAATGTAATTTAAAAGTAACTTTTACTTAGGTGCTTAAAGAGGGACAAAAAAAATCAAAACGAGTTCCCCGCGAGGAACCCGATCCCCATTTTAAACGGGGATAGGGATCCCCGAACCTGTTATAATTGGGAACGGGGCGGGGACGACGATGGTTTTTCTAACGGGGACGGGGAGTTAAAACCCGACCCCAAGCCGCCCCGTTTCCATCCCTATAGCAGCATCAAGGCTGCCCCTGTAGCCGGATGATCCGTCATCCTCTTCTTTTGTTGCACCCAATAGTCCTTGCCCAAACTCTTCTCAATCGCATGATTATCGGCAATGTGGGAAGCCTTGAAATTTTTTCGGAGCCCGCCAACTCACATCTTGCGTCTCTGGCAACCTCTAACATCCATTGAAGCACCAAGGAAGGGTGGCTAATGATGGTATTTACGTTTAAAAGGTGGTAGAGGAAGTGGGCTTGTTTAGAGCAGAGGACAAATTTTTTTTGTCCTAAGATTATGGAATTGACGGCTACTAAGTGGATAAGACGATGGATGTCAGGCATATCAGATGTGGGGAAAGTTCCTCCGACCCATATTTTGCACGACGCCCGATGCACAATAAGTGTCTCATTAGACAACTTCCCATCACTAGTAAAGGGATAATCATAATCATCGCGGGTTTCATCCCCGGTCAAGTGCAGCGTAAGGATAGTCTTAGAAAAGGGAATCTTTTTGCCCCTCACATAGGCCTCGTGTGTCTCGTTTCCAGATGAGACGAGTGAAGCGTAGAATTATCGGACGTGCTCCTCATTTACCTCTCCTCCCTTAGACAAGTGGGTCTCCTATGAGAACTTGTTGAAAGAAATCTTCTAGGTGCACTGATCTCTCATCATCCATGGCACATCTGGGTGGGAATTTTGCCATGTACCAGTCCCTCTCTTCCTTAGTGCGGAAGGATTCGAACCCAGTTCGATCGACTACGGTGGTGGATGTTGGTTTGGAAGCTATAACGCCCTACAAAAAATTAATCTGATTCATACACAATGAGTCCAATGCATAAAATTAAAGTATAGCATGAAAATGGGTGAAAAAGGAACGGAGGGTGCACGTCGGGAGAAATCAGTTGGAAAAGCGTAGCCGACGTGCACCACACTTAAACAAGGATAGATCAACATGAATGTGCGATAAACGGTGCAAAAATGAATCATTTGTGCACACATAACCTGTTGGGGCATTTTATCGAACACTTTGTGTGCATTCTATACAAACTAGGGTGAAAATGCCATTCATTCAAGAAATACCCCCAACAAATACAACTATAACACCAAAACAATATACACATGTTGTAATTATTGAATAAAGAAGAGAAAACATTAGAGAAAATAGGGCATTTCTATGAAAAATAAGCAACATAGAACAAAGTGTCATTTTTACCCTATATTTAATACATTGGACACAAATTACAAGTTGAAATGGACAAAGTAAAGATTGGAAAGTTACCTTGGTTGAGTGTTCTTTGGAAAGTAAGGAGATTTGAAATAGAGGAAATGATTTTTTTTAGAGAGGGAAATTTCGTAGGTTTAAAGTGAGGGGAGAGAATGAAATGACGTGGGGTTATAAAAGAAGTTGGGAATTTTTAAGACTTGACAAAATGAATCGATTTGGCTGGTACCCGAATCAATTCAAAATGTTGGAACTGCTTCACTGCCTCTAGCTAAATCGATTCGAAAAGAAGCCAAATCGATTCGCAAATTGGAAGGTTGACACTGGATCTAATCGAATCGATTAGAATCTTACCCGAATCGATTCGCAAATGTTGACTTACCCACTGAACCTAATCGAATCGATTCGCACCTGCTACAAATGGGTTATGCTTTTACTAGTTTAGCAATCTCATGAAAATAATGAAATGGACTGGTTTCTATGTTTTTCATTGACCCTATGAGCGTATCAAAGATGTAAAATGGTTGGGGATAAAAAATTGCAACCCTTCACGTGTCAGGGGTTGCTCGACACAAAATTTTTGATTATGGGAACCTTACCTAGCCCCATAAACGGGGGTGTTACGTGCGATGTTCAGTGGCAAATTCGCCGATATAACTTTGACAAAGTTCCCTAGGTGAATCCTAAGTCCCTCAACTTTCATGATCGCGTTCCGTTGCATATTCCATCAATTAGCATGTATGCCGGGTTCTAAGTCCGATGATGTGATGCATGTCACATTTTCAAAAGTATGGCCCTCGAAATCACGACTGATTTTCTCACGCGGATAGACATTCGAGAGTGGGGGCCTTGGATTTGTACAATTAAGGTTTGGTAATTTCGTGAATGATTGGACAACTACCTCAATTACCTCAATTTCTCCCGAATAACACTCCTCGCTCGGTATTAACGTCTTAATATGAATAGTTGGTTCATATAGGCTCGAGTCATTAATCGAAGTGAATTAACAAGTCATGAATTCAACTCTTATTTTGACTTTTGCACTTAAGTTTGCCTACCCTATCATGTCAAAGCATGCGTTTAACACGCACCACTCAATAGCATCTCTCACGCTTTGGTCGTCTTCCTCAAACACTTCCTCACAAAATTCACCTCCTTTATACACTTATCCTTATCTAATATTTAACTCACTAACTTGGCTTCACGATCATAAGGAGAATAAGGATTCTCTAAGTCAAGTGAGTTCAATAATCATTCCCCTAAAGTATACGCACAATACGTAGCATCAAAATTCTCTTGGACTACCTCCTTAATGAGGTCTACCTCTTGAACCTCGTCATCATCACCCATTTGCTTAGCAATATTAAAAATGTTAAGCTCTAAGGTCATGTTCCCAAAGGTGAGATTCATTTGTCCATTTTTAGCATTAATTAATGCGTTTGATGAAGCTATAATAGGACGACCTAGGATGATGGGGGTATTGTTGCTACTCGAAGGAATGGGATGAGTATCCAAGACCACAAAGTCCACCGGGAAGTAGAATTTATCAACCTGAGTGATGACATCTTCCACAACCCCTCTCAGAACCTTAATGAAGAAATTCGTTAATTGAAGAGTGATTTTGGTGGGTTTGAGGTCGCTTACACCGAGATGTTCATACACTAAGTATGGTAGTAAATTGACACTCGCGCCTATGTCGAGCAAAGCTTTCTCTATTTTAAAGTTTCCTATTACACAAGTTTTGGTTGGACATTCCGGGTCATTATATTTTGGAGGTAGGTCGGATTGAATGATTGAGCTCACATTTTGAGCTAAGAATGCCTTTTTCCTCATAAAAAGTTTTCGCTTTACCGTAATCAAGTCCTTAAGGAACTTGGCATAGGCGGGAACTTGTCTTATCACATTTAAGAGAGGGATGTTAATCTTGACTTGCTTGAACATCTCCAAGACATCGGTATTGTTCACATTACCTTTTGGAGGTATAAATCTTTGAGGATAAGGCATGGGAATGGGACATTTCGCAACTACCTCTGAATCTATTTGCAGCTCCTTATCACTCTCTCTTGAGGAAGCGTCTTTGACCTCTATTGGGTCGGGAGAGACTTCCTTAATGGTTGGGAGTGGAGGAAGTATAGAATTTCCGATGACTTTCCCACTCCTTAGGATCGTAATAGATTTTGATTGATCGGGCTAGGGATTCGAGCTATCGATATTCACACTATGTTGCCCAATGGGCAGTCAAGGTTGTGAAGGAAACTTACCCTTTTCTTATGCGCTCAAGGAGGTGGTAAACTTAGAGATTGAAGATCCAAGTCGAGCAAAGCTTTATGCATTTTGATTATTGATCGCTTGTTGAGAATTCATAAAAGCATGAAGAGTATCTTCAAGACTTTTCTTATTCGGATGGGTGTAAAGAGGTATAACCGGAGGAGGTAGTCCCGGTGGAGGACCTTGCATTTGCACATTGGGAAGAAGAGGTTACAAGTACAGTTATTGGTAATTGTGAGGTGGGGGTGGACCTTGATAATTTACTTGAGGTGGGTTTTGGGATTATTGGGGCTGCCCGTAGGAGAAACTGGGGTGGTTTATCCACGAAGGATTGTATCCTTCTCCGAGAAGAGACATGGATTGATTTTTATAAGTGGCCATTGCTTTGGCTTGATCATGAAGCATCACTTTATATGCCGGGATTGTAGGACAATCCTTCGTAGAGTGATCCTCAATGTTGTAAATGGCACAAACCTCCTCAATGAGAGATGGAGAAGGAGTGGAGGGTTCCCGACTCTTTTGATCCATAGCCTCAATTCTATTGGCTAGTTGAGCTACTCGCAAAGACATATCATCCCCATCGACGAGGTAATTATTCGGGTCCGAGGTATCCCAAGCTTGGGTGGTCTTGGCAAAATACTTTAAATGTACCCACGCATCATCCAGATTGAGCCTGAAGAATTCCCCAAAGCACATAGTCTCCACCATTTGTTTAGCATTGAGAGAAATCCCGTTGTGGAAAAAGGAAATAAGTCTCCATTTTTCAAATCCGTGGCGTGGGAATTTATTCAGTAGCTCATTGAATCTCTCCTAACATATCTCAAAAGTCTCACCCTCACCTTGATAAAAGGTTTGGATTTGACCCTTAAGTAAGTTGGTGCGGTGGGTAGGGAAAAAATTCTTTAAAAATTGGGCTTGCATATCCCGCCAACTTCCTATAGAGTTTGGAGAAAAATACCAAAGCCAAGTTTTAGCTTTGTCCTTAAGAGAGAAAGTGAAGAGTTTGAGTCGTGTGACATCGAGAGGACAACTATGATCACTAAAAGTAGGGCACACCTCCTCACACTCTCTCATGTGTAGGTATGGTTGCTCACTCTCCATGCCGTTGTAGGTGGGTAATAGTTGAATCATTCCATTATGAAAATGGAATTACACAACATTATATATAAAGGTGATGCACGATGGAGAGATGGTCCTCTACGATTGTAGATAGTCTCTCATAGGTCTATAGGGAGGCTCGGCTTACCCTCGACTACCATGATCACTTTGATTATTGGCCATGGAGTTAGTCTCAAAGTGGGCTCCGGTATGAGATGAGATTGAAATGAGAGGAGTTGTAGATGGTGTCTAATAGTTCGAACGTTCATTAGACGACAAGGATTCAACTATAGGATTTGAAGTACTATCGCTCGCATCTTGCATAAGCGAATTTTGGATTAGTTTTTGGAAACCGTGTTGTCACGGTGACCACAGGGAACGGAAATGTGTACCGAGAATTTCTTTGAACCAACAATTATTGCCAATCCCCGGCAACGGTGCCAAAAACTTGATGATCCAACAATAGAATATGATTCAAGTGTAAATCTTTCGCAACAAGTAGTATCCGGGTAAGTTCGAAATCGTATTCCTCAGGGATTGAATTCTCATAAGAGAACGAAGATAGGTTATATGAAACTCTCTAAACATCACAAAGATAACGTATAGAAGATGATTTTTTGGTTGAAGTGGTGTGTAACACCCCGTATTTTTTATAACTTTTAAATGTTGGATTAATTAAATTAAATATGGAAAATTAAGTGATAATTAATCCGGATTAAAATAAATATAAACTAGCGAGGCGAGGGTTAGTATTTATTGATGTGGATTATATTGAATATTACTTAGTGAGTAAAGTAATATGTAATTATGAATTTATTAAAAATTTTGCGAGTGAAAAATACGACTGTTACGATAATTAAGTCCGGACGCGCATGTCAGTCGTGTCGGGACTCAATTTAATGAGATAAAAATTAATTAATCTTTAAGTCATCCGAATGGTTATTTCAAGTGTGCCAAAGTGTCCGTAAGGGTCGAGATAGTCAGAAAAGTTTACTCGGGTGTTTAGTTTGGGTCCCGAGCAATTTTTGGCTAAACCGGCACACTAGGAGGGCATTTTGGTCATTCGAAATTTTAAAGAAAATAGACCTACGAATTTCTAAGAGTTATATTAAATGAGAGGTTATGTCTCGTAGGGTTAGAAATAATAAAGTTGCAGAGAGGCCGTAGGGGGAAGAAAAGAGAAGGTTCCAAAGCCCTTTACCACCAATTCCTATCCCAATTGCACCATAAACTTCACCAACGCGTAGATCGAGAAGAAAGCATCACATCCCTACCCATATCCTCCAACGGATTAGACCTACCAAAAGAGTCAAGTATTTATTTTGCTAAGTTTTAATGAGATATAATGTCCATGTTAGTATAGGGTTATTATAAGATCAAATTGATGCAAGTAGAGAACAAATTATGGATTGAAATAATATTCTGGGTAGAATTAATGATTTAGATAGTAACCTTGTTGTATGGAGACGAAATTGATGCCATACTAATGACTAAAATGGGAAAAAAATCCTAGTTTGACATATGTTCTTGGGGAAAATGATGAACTAGGGTTTTTAGAGGATAATCTTGATTTAATCCCAAGTAATTGATGTTTATTAATGATTTAATGATTATAAAACATTAATATCATGTATATGTGTTGGTATAACGAATGGAAATATTAGTTGGGATAATGGAATTGAGTCATGAAGGTTGGAGGATGAAAACGGTGAATTTCGTAGGTTGTTTAAGGAAGAAAAAAGGACATGTACCATTTCGAATCGATTCGGTCCAAGGGCGAATCGATTTGGTTATCCAGATTTTTGGACAGTTTTTGCCTTTTAATTTAGAACTTATGGGAACCGACCGAATTAAATTTTGAAGGGGCTTTAAAATAAAATGAGGGAGATTTTACATAAAACTAGGCTCGTGTGGGACATAGAGACTAAATAATTTGAGTTAAATATAGAGTCGAGGTTAAGTGTACTTAATTTAGAATTTAAATCGAAATTCTGGGAAATACGATAATGTCATGGGTAGCCTAGGAAACCTACGACGTAGACCAGTAGGGATGAGTGGGTTACCTACTGAGTTAACTTAAGTGACGCATAGGAACCTTACGAGAAATAGAGGACACTCGGGATGTTATGAAAAGAAAAATTATGTTAAGTAAATAATACGTAAGCTATTCGAGGGTTATATGCTACGTATGAAATATATGTGTTGTAGGTCGTGAGTATACCTATCCAAATGATATAAATATACACGTGTATGTATATCTATTATGTGGCTTATTATGTGTATGACATACCTGCACTGCTTGCTATCACTGAAGGTATTTTTAAAGCGGACAGTCTTATCTTGATGAGCCCATTAGGGGGATTTTAGATTGGTACCTCAGAATATAGAACCAAGAAATAACTTATCGATGAGTTGATAAGTTGGCAATCACATGGGTGCGTAGGTATGTGCGCATCCCGTAGCTTTGGAACTATCTTCGCCTCTAATATGTGCAATTTTTATTTATATGGTTCGAGAGTGATTCTGAATCGGTAGTCCTTATTTCGTACGTGATGTACTGGGACTTAATAACAGAGTATGCACGCACCGCGATTAGCCTTTGGGGTGCCGTATTAGTGTATATATATTATGAGAGTGATGAATATATATACTTGTGTTTATTCTACTGTGTTTGCCTAGTAGATGAGAAAGATATTAACATCTATAATAATTTAAGTATGTGGGAACTTAAATGAATATTGAGATAGTCATAATTTATTAATTGATATTGAGAATTCAATAGCGTATTATTTGGGAAAGACAAGTGGGCCCAACGAGTTAGTTATAATAGGAAGAGACTCGTTTCAAACTAGTTAGGCGGGGTAGCATAACTAGGACGGGTCATAAGTGTACGTTAGACGTGCACTATAGTTCAGAGGTGAGAATATCAAGTGAGAGCTCGTGGACTACCATATATATAATATCTGGTATTTGTGCACTTTAAATACTTGCTAAAAAATGTTTTAAAACTAGTTTCCCTTCGGCTCTGACCCGTTTCTTGCAAATTTATTTCTCTTATGCAAACTATTTTAGGTGTCCAGGCACAGGGACACCAAGCATAGACTATCAGATGATTTGACGTGCTGCGGCTGTTATGGAAGTCGCGAGGCCTCATTATTAGATGCCTCCAGTTTTATATATTCCGATCTTGATGCAGATCTCTTTCAGTCAGGGTATGTCTCCCATTTCTAGTTATTCCTCATATCAGAGATATTGTACTTATTTATTTTAGTTTGGTTGGATTCAATTTTATTATGGATTAATAGTATTTGAGACATCAAACTGGGATGTTTATTCCAGTCTTATTTATTTAGTTAGATGGTCTCTCATTTGTTATTATTTTATTATGAGAATGGTGAATGTGATTACATATTTAAATTATTGAATATTTATGAAAAGATTAAAAGTTTTTTTTTACACTAGCTTAATTAACTATTAGGTGATTTATAAATAGATGTTTTCCGACAGTGATGCTAATAATGAACCAACTAGATATTATGTTTTAATTTAATAAAGGACTGATCACCCGGTATTTAATTGAGCGGGGTGTCACAAATGGTATCAAATCCAGGTTCTAGAGTCCTTATGATATGTGCGACTTATTATGTTTTCAGCGTACCGTCCTTTGATATAAAGCCCTATTACTAGGACTGTTGCATTCTTAATTGCACTTTCACGTACTTCTACTATTAACTTTTACATTGATGGTGAACTCATATAAATCGATTTGATTTAAGATGTCACTTAGGGGAGAGCGACAGACTGACATCGCTGAAGGATTTAAGGTTGGACAAGATCAACAGGTACCCAAAGTACCCCAGGGAATGGTAACGGTGACAGGGGTGGCAAATATAGTGGCACAAGCAGTTACTACTACAATATTGCATTTCTGAGATCGTCGTATCTAGCTTATGTTTGGCAAAAGAACAAGGGAAATTAGTAAATCTGGCAGGACAAGGGGTAACAATAGTGGGGGGAGCACCGTTGCAGCAACGACAAGTTCCTCAGGGTCATCGAGACCAATGGGACGATGGAAATGGTGGACAAAGCCAAAACCACCACGGCTAACAAAGCTAAGAGCAGGGAGGTTTCACAAAAATGTGTTTTAAATGTGGAAGAAGTGGCCATAAATGTCAATCTTATCCGTAATAAGCCGGAGGGCAGCCCCGATCAAATTAGCAAAGTCAGTAGGGCCATTAGGCCTAACAGCGTGTTCAACAGGGCCAGCAGGGCTAGTAAAGGGGTGGAAACGACCAACAGGGCCGAGGACAGTAGGGTCAGTAGGGAGGAAACTTTACTGGGAAGTGTTTTATCTGTGGTAAGCGGGGCCACAAGCATCAAGATTGCCCTAAGAAGGGTAGGGCCCCGTAGGGCGATCGCCAGGAGTCACAGAGTACCCATCATGGGAGAGTAGGTACAGTCCGCCCCGCAGCACCAACTCCACACCAGCAGGAGGAATTATAGTATGAACATGCCTACAACATACGATATGTGGTCATGTCACTAATACCGCAACCACCATCCTCATTCAAAGGTACGTTATTATTATCTTGAGTCATGAACTGGCAAATAATAAGTTGAGTGACGGTGAATAGTTATAGTTAAAATATTATGTTCAATATCCAAGGTAAAATATATTGTTGTGCGAGACATCACCTGAAGAGGGTTGGGCTTACCTATATATAGTATACTATATATTGGACTTTGGTGAGCATGTTGTCTTGTTATATCTGATTTCGATTTGCAGGGTCTTCTTACTGATGTAATTCAGGGTGCTTTGCATTTATTCTTGACCAGAGAGACATAACTCATTATTTATATAATGCTGAGAACTTGTGATAGTGAGAGCGTTGCGTTGTATGTCGTCTTTAGTGAAATAAAAGTCCACGAGTAGACTTTTATTGTTAGTAGACGGGAATTTGGGGAATATATGTTATGTACTGAGGGCCTACGGATTTCGATGACTAACAATGTTAGTTAGTAGTGTATCAGAGGGTTCCTTGTTTGGATTTCACTTTGCGAGACATCCCACGCATACAACTTAGCAAACGTCGGGAGTTGGGAAGTGTTTGGTCTTTAGTACATGGGGTTAGTACCTTAGTTACTATACGCATATGTAGTTATAACTGGGAATTAATAGTTGTATTATGCTTTAAGGCCAGTAGAGTCTTATGGTGATTGACGTGAGATAACATTATGGAAGGTCTACCCCACGAGTAAATCGATGGGACTACCTGGAGAGTAATTAAGTTACGGTTGGTGGGATAGTTGCGTACCAGCTTAATGTGTAATAAGGCCAAGTATACATGGCTGGATTTAAAACCAGTATATTATGCTCGATTAATTTGTATAATAATGCACAAAACATAGGGTGTATGAGCGCTTAAGTAGTTGAAATTTTCAGTATTCCTCATAATGGTAGGCGAGGAAACATACAGAATAAACGTAGAAGTATAGGTAAACTAGTACGAAACTAAAAGGAGACGCGGGGAAATGAAGTTTCATTATGAGAAGAATGCCCCTAAGACTGCCTTTCTGGAGAGGTATGGGTCCTATGAGTTTCGAGTTATACCATTTGGGTTAACCAACGCGTTATCTGTGTACATAGACTTGATGAATAGGTTGTTCAGAGAGTTATTAGATCAGTTTGTTGTTGTCTTCGTAGATGACATCCTAATTTATTCCCAGACTAAGGAGTAGCATGCCGAGCAACTGTCTTTGGTTCTACAGACACTACGTGAGCACCAGTTGTATGCTAAATATGAGAAATGTGGGTTCTGGCTACGTGAGGTATAATTTTTTGGGTATATCATTTCTGAATTAGGGATGTCAATGGACCCGAGCAAGGTGTCAATGGTGAGGGGGTGGGGATAGCCCACGACATCGACAGAGGTGCATAGTTTCTTGAGGTTATCCGGGTACTACAGATGGTTTATCAGGGGATTCTCCAAAATTGCGGACCCGTTGATTAATTTGACCCGTAAGGGTGTACAGTTTGCTTAGGATGATGCATATCAGTTGGCATTTGATAAGGTGAAGGATAAGTTGATCTCATCACCCGTACTATCACTCCCCAGAGTAGGGGTTGAGTACCTTGTTTTTACTGACGCATCATTACAGTGGCTTCGTTGAGTATTGTAGCAGGAGGATTAGGCTATAACTTATACTTTCAGCAAGCTTAAACCTTGTAAGATAAATTGTCGAGTTAGCAGCAGTCGTGTTTACACTTCGGATTTGGAAGCATTATTTGTTAGGAGGGAAGTTTTACCTGCTCACAGATCACAAGTCATTAAAGTACTTGTTCACTAAGAGAGAGGTGAATATTCATCAGCATAGGTGGCTTGAATTTGTGGAAGACTATTAGCTTGAGATCCAATTGCACCCAGGAAAGGCAAATGTAGTAGCTGTTGTGTTGATCCATAGGCCAATAGGTAAGGTAGTCGAGGTGTGGAAGGTGAAATGGAAGGAGCTGGGACATCAGGATGCGATTGTCAGATCGTTGACGTCAGTTATGAATGTTACACCCCAGATGGTAACGAGGGTTTTACAGGCCTAGGCAATGGATCCGTTTTGTCAGGAGAGGATTCAACATCTTTTAGCCGAGGAGTAGAGTCTTACTCAGTGAGTTCTGAGGGAGGCTTGCGCTTCAATGGGAGACTGATTGTCCCTAAGGGTGCGTTTGGTTCGGGGTAAAATATATTTCAACGCGGTGAAAAGTAATATGGTGAAATACGTTTTCACCTATTTAAAGTTAAATTTTTTTCTCAATTCTTGTTTAAAGTTTCATAATTATAGGGTGTGCACTTATTCATAATGTCAACCCAACAAAAATTTAATTTTAAAGAGGTGAAAACGTATTTCACCATATTACTTTTCACCGCGTTGAAACATATTTTACCCCGAACCAAACGGACCCTAAGGGGGAGGATTTGCGACACGCGGTGATAAGAGAGTCACACAGATCTCAATTTGTGGTGCATCCCGACGGGGATAAGAAGTACTAGGTGTGACACCCCACCCAATTAAATATGGGGTGATCAGTCCTCTACCAATTTAAAACAGGATATTCAGTTTGTTCATTCTCAGCATCACTGTCGAATTTTTTTTTAACATATTAATCACCTAATATAAAACTAAGCTAGGTGTCAAAACATTTCCAATTTAGTAAAACCAAGTAAATCCATTTCGATTAAATTTCAAAATATAAACCATTCACCGCACATCGAAATGTAAATAAATACTGAACATGAATCAAGTACTTCAATAAATAAGACTGAGTAAAACTCTCAGTTCAAAACTCCAAACCATCAACTAAACTGAATACAATAACTCTGATGAAAGACTAGAAGTGGGATACATATGCCCTAAACAAGAAGTCTAGATGAAACTGAATGGAAAGGATAGATGTATCTACTGCAAGGACCCACAACTTCCACAACAACTGTAGCACGTCAAGCAATCCAAATCTCTAAATCTGATACTCCTGTGGTTGAGCACCTGATATAATACATATATATATCAAAAGAGAGAAGAGATACAAGAAACGGGTCAAAGCCCGATGTGTAAAAATAATTTAGCAAGTATTTAAAACTGGTTCTTAAAACAAGTCTTATACGCATGTTAGATATCGAACTCTCACATGAGCTTCTCACCTCTCGTCTATTGTGTACGCCTAACGTACATCTAATCTCCCCCTAGTTATACCTCCCAGTCTAACTAGTCATAAACCATAATAATACTAACTATGCTCACTAGTAGTATTCCCGTATCGCCCATACAATACGCTATTCAGATAGTTTATCTCACATACTGAATTACATTATTTACCGTTTGAATGGTTAATCTTTTACTCAATAAGATTATTATGCTTCTCATTTTCATTTTATCTACTAGTCTCACAAAGTAGAGAGTTATCCAAGTACACTCATACATATATATAGTCTCATCATCCCTATATATATACACACTAATCCTGCACTCTTAGGTTAAAACCACTTGGTGCAATGAAATGATTATTATTATTACCAAGTCTACTAATTTCACACAGTAGCAATATTCACAAGTCCATATATATATATATATATATATATATATATATATATATATATATATATATATATATATATATATATACACTAATCCTGCACCCCCGACTAAGCCCTATTAGTGCATATCTCCAGAAAATCATGCATCCCCGAGTTAGCACCCATTAATGCACCTAACAATAATAATTAAGCACCCCCGGGTTATCACCCATTAGTGTGCCTAACAATAGAATATTTCATCCCCGGGTTAGCACCCATTAATTCACCTATCAATAATAATTCAACACCCCCGGGTTATCACCCATTGGTGCGCCATACAATAATCATCTCTGTACCCTCGGGTTATCACCCATTAGTACACTTAATAATAGAGTTTCTGCACCCCCGAGTTATCACTCATTAGTGCTCTTAACTATAAGGTTCTTGCACCCCCAGGTTATCACCCATTAGTGCTCTTAACAATAATATCACGTAATAGGTACACAAACATCCTATTATAATTTATAGGTATTTTCTCCAACCTACATATAAACTTTCCATACGTATTTTAACCTCATTACTACGTATAGTATAAATAATTAGATTACTATATGTCTCGTAAGCTCCAAGGTACATCCTCTCTATACCGAAATAATTAAAGTATTAATTCTCACATACTTTCTCCAAAATTCTTTCCTATTTGAATTGACTGTTTGGTAGTTTCTCTCACTCTAATAAACCAACAAACTCCAAATTTAATTATAAAAAAAATTCCCAGAAATTCACCCTGTGGTTTGAACCAGAATAACATGTCGTTCGAACCAGAATGACATGTCATTCAAACGACTTCCAATGTCGTTCGAACCACTTCCACATCTCGTTTGAACCACGTCGCGCGAGATTGCACTATTCGTCTTCTTCATCAAACTTCAGCGTTTTTCACCATTTTTAAACCTAAAAACCTCTAAGATTCAATTCCCAACAACTCATCATCAATACCCATCAACACCTAACAGGTTATAAATCATTCCTAACCTCCTAGGATCATTAATTCGTCATAAATCATCATAAATATATAAAATCCCCAAATTAATTCATATGAACCCTAGTTTCCAAATTTTCAATTAAAGAACCTAATCAACCCAGATTCGTTCATCAATATATAATCAAATTCCGTGATTAATCCTCTACATACATGAAGGAATTCGAACCACTAATTAAACCAATCCTTAATCATAATTTAAATATCCAATTTTCACCAAATTAACATATAAATCATGATTAAATCCACCTATACTAACATGATCATGATTATTGCTAAAAGAAAGCAAGTAATAAACACTTGCCTCGAATATGATGGTCTGATCCATTGGTGATGTTGGTATATATGCGTTCCTCTCTTCTCGATCTACGCGTTGGTGGTCACGGTTATGCATGGTGATGCCAAATGAGTCTTCTCTCTTGGAATTTGGTTCTCCCTCACACCCTCCATGGTCGTTCTAACTTCCTGTCACTTCTTAACCCTAATGGACTTTATTGGCTGATATAATAAATCCCAATTTTCGTCCATTAATTTAGCGCAAAAATATAATTTACCAGAATGCCCTCTCGGGGTGCCGGTTAGGCCTAAAATCATCCCGGGATCCAAACTAAACACTCGGGTACACTATTTTGACTTAACGACGCACTCGAAATGACCATACGAGTTACCAAATATAAATTCTCTTTTTATGTCAATCAATTAGTCCCGACACGACGCACACGTGCGTCAGACTTAAATTACCAAACTGCCGTATTTCTCACTTCCGACAATTTATCAAATATCATAAATCCATATTACATATCACACAGTAATATTTAATAGTTCACAACAATAAGTATTAACCCTTGGCACGCTAGTTAATAATTATTTTAATCCGGATTAATAACAAATTAATTTCTCACATTTTAATTTAATTAATCCAACAACAATAATTAATAGCATACTAATTACCATAATAATAAGAAATCAAATAATTATTTAAATCGTCAAAAATACGAGTTGTTACATACTTCCCCCCTTACAAAGGAATTTCGTCCCGAAATTCGGAAAAAGTATACCAGGTATAGACAACGCTGTAAAAATATTGCGCATCGCATCCCGGCGCTCACAAATAAGCTACTCCGTACCACCCATATAGTACGCTATCAAATACCCTTAATAATGAACACTACACATGTGTTTACTTTAAACTCCAGGTTACCCTTTCAAATAGGCTCTTGCCCAAGCCTTTCTGCTTAAGTTTCACTACTTCAACTTTATTTTAGATATTCACTATCTAACCTTCTACTATATGCACCTTAGTAGATTTATCCTCTTTTCATATACATACGACTTCATCTCGTGTGGTTCATACAAGTAAATGGGTTGTGCAATATATATTTCACACACAATATATAAGATAATATCGATTCTTCTCCAACATTTGTGATCATAACTGGTCCCTCACCTTTAATTATCAAGTAGGACAACAACAAAGTTTATCATGCCATACTTCCACCGGCACTCTGCCCGAACGTGAACTTATAGGAATTATTTGGACATAAACTCCACTAGTGTAAGGTACTGCTCCAGTCCTCCTCTAAGATCTCAGGGTTCACATAAAATTTTCTCTCCCGCATCCGGTTAGACCGTTTGTCCTTACCCATCCCTCTATGGGTATTAGGTTGTACTCAATCGCATCGTAGTACCTATAATATCACCGTCTCAGCTACATGAGAAGATCCTTGGGGTAGCCTTCTATTCTCTAGTGGAAGAAGCCCCTACTGGTTTCAAATTGTCCACCATTTTTCAATCCATCAGGTGACCCACTGCAAGACTATCCTTGCAATATTACCCTACATCGTAACCCATCACCACTATTGTTTGTATTCTGATACCTTTTATACTATCTTGAATAAATTTCAATTTCATTTTGAAACGTAAGTCTCTGACAAAACTTCTGGAATAAGCTTCGGCTTACCCGACTACATGTTATCGAATTCACATGCTAATCATAATCCACTACCTGATAAAATCGCCCAGGGCGCCCATACACCCTATGCCTCGCGCATCATTATACAACAACATAAAATTTTCTTACCTCAATTATTGCACACTCGTTATGCTGATGTGGTAGGGGTGCACTCAACCGCCCCACTAATCATGACTTAAACCATCCTTCAATGGCATCATTCATCTATTCCGGAAAAAAAACTAACGCTAGGCTACTCTATTGGCCTTAAGTTATAAAAGAATTATCAATTCTCAAATATATCCTCCTATAGGTACAATAACCAACATACAAAACTTATGTACTATCGACCAAACTTCTCTCCAACTCTCGACGTTCGCTAGTTTCATGCGTGGGATGTCTCGTAAAGCGAAATCCAAACAAGGAACCCCCCCGATACACTACTATCTAACCTAGTCGGTTGTTGAGGTCCGTAAGGCCTTCAGTACCTACTATGTACTTTCCCACAATCTACGTATTGTGACACAAAAGTTTACTCGTCCACTCTCATGTCCTTAAAAATGTAACATGAAGCATGGCGCCCTCACTATCCCAAGTACTTGGCGCTATAGATATATAACGAGCTAACACAATGTATTCTAAGTCTTAACACACAAATAAATTCCTATGCTCGAAAATCACATATAATTAGACACTATGCTCGCTGAGGTCTATATTACCATGAAGGTTTCATATATACTCATATCGGGGCCCAACCCTATTTCAGGTGGCGCCGTACAAAACTAAGATAACACTGCATATTTACTATCGTTTAACCATACGGTAATTAATCACTACAAATTACCATAATAAACTCTACTAAAGCTGACTCAAATCAGTAGTAAATTATAATAACAAAACATATTCTTAGGGCCCGCCCGGTTCACTCACGAGCAATCATCAAAATGCCCTGCTAACAACGAGAAATACGTTTTTGACAAGACTGTTAAAACTAATGTTCCCACTAAACTCGACCCGCACGCGAAGTTTAGGATTTCCAATTTACATAAAAGTTATGGCACACCCGTCTCACTAGAATTTATCCTTTACTCACAAGGAAGAAGCAAAACTTCACCGGTCTCGCCAAATCACAGGGTCTCAGCACGTGGCTACCATCACGACCCATGAACATCTACAATCGTCATACATCCTTGGATTTCATCCTATAGTTGTCCCCTCTCACCATGGACAATTTATTCCATCTTGTGGATTTCACGCCCATTATTGAAACGTTGGCCCAAACTCTCCAGGCCTCAATTATAGCTTTATAAAACTCCCGTTAACATCTCGGGTCCCGTAGACTCTGACATACTGTATGCTACTATTAATAAGAACACTACTGGTCCAGCCTGAACCCATCATTCTCCGGTTGTAAATTTCCTAGGCCTAATTCTCTAGACCCCGAATTCCTTCGTCGGAAGTCTCATCCCTCCAGTCGTTATGCCTAACTGGCACGATTTACCATTTCTTATCTCTTTGGTATCACTTCTCAATTGTGGACACCTTCAATACTTGTACTTGTACTTCCTTCAAATAAGGAAAACTTCATGAACCATTTCCCCATCACTGGTCCCACTGACCATTTTTGGAATGTCCTTCTCTCGGTCCGACAGTCTCAACTCACTATTATTCTTCCATTATCCCTTTGGATACGCTAGCTATTCGGAACTATGGTTGGCCTCTATAACCTAATTGACTTCATCGTCCTCTTGAAGATAATCACTTAAAATCATCTAACCGAGTTCCCTATTGGGTATACTCTCATGTGGGGTCTCATTAACACCGTTAAATTCAGTTTCTGCTCTTCAGCAGGTTCGTTAACCCTCTTTACTTCCTTCTCTTGGAAGGACTGTAATTACTACTGACCGTATACTTTGATGACATCAACATTAGTCATCCTAGCTGTATTTCTCATCCATACTGGTATTCTACTCATGGGTCCTTTATCAACTATAAACCCTTTGGATAATTTATACCCCTCTTCTAGGTACGAAGTTCATTATGCAATTCAACCTTTCTCTCACGATCGTTTTCAATCTTACCCACTGTGCTAAACATCAATATTTCACTCACATTTTGTTACCACACCGGAATAAGACTTCACAGTCAAATCGTACCCAAATTTCTCTCTAAATTTCAAACACACTTCTTCATATATGGTGATTGACTCTAATCACTACACGATGCTCCTAAGAGGTATAGCTTTTAACTCCAAATTTAATTATGAGTGCCGTCACCCCCCACTCTACACAACTGCCTTCGAATTTTCTACCTCCGCTGGTCTGTTACACTTTCTCATTTTCTTTTTCATATCTTCACCGATGGGTTTTCAAAGGATTCCCTCTGATTTCCCCTTTATCGACTATACTAGGTGGCCCTAAATTCACTCCACCGTTATCTATGACTGTGTCCTGGGAACCCACAGTTCCCGAGTGATAATTTTACTATCTCTTACTTAAGTAATTCTCGTGGTGATTTTTGTCCCAATCACTCTTACCCGATTGATCTATGTCTTTTATTGAGCTTCTCCTCCCGTAGTTCCTCTTACGGCCCTCGCTGGTCGTTCTAAAATGTTCGGGGTTCGAATCACATCGAATTTCGTATAATGAGTCACCTCTACTATGATTCGTAGCAGGAGAACGTAAGTCGCATACGTAAGGGAACACAACAATCCTATCATAAGGCTCTACATCAAAGAACGATACGCTGAAACGTAATAAGCTGAACAGATCCTAAGGACACTAGAACCTGATGCTCTGATACCACCTGTGACACCCCGCCCAATTAAATATAGGGTGATCAGTCCTCTACCAATTTAAAAAAGGATATTCAGTTGGTTCATTCTCATCATCACTGTCGAAAAACTTTTTAACATATTAATCACCTAATATAAAACTAAGCTAGGTGTCAAAACATTTCCAATTTAGTAAAACCAAGTAAATCCATTTCTATTAAATTTCAAAATATAAACCATTCACCACACATCGGAATGTAAATAAATACTGAACATGAATCAAGTACTGCAATAAATAAGAATGAGTAAAACTCTCAGTTCAAAACTCCAAACCATCAACTAAACTGAATACAATAACTCTGATGAAATACTAGAAGTGGGAGACATATGCCCTAAACAAGAAGTCTAGATGAAACTGAATGGAAAGGATAGATGCGCCTACTGCAAGGACCCACTGCTTCCACAACAACTGTAGCACGTCAAGCAATCCAAATCTCTAAATCTGATACTCCTGTGGCTGAGCACCTGATATAATAAATATATATAGCAAAAGAGAGAAGAGATACAAGAAATGGGTCAGAGCCCGATGTGTAAAAATGATTTAGCAAGTATTTAAAACTGGTTCTTAAAACAAGTCTTATACGCATGTTAGTTTTCGAACTCTCACATGAGTTTCTCACCTCTCGTCTATTGTGTACGCCTAACATACATCTAATCTCCCCCTAGTTATACCTCCCAGTCTAACTAGTCAGAAACAATAATAATACTAACTATGCTCACTAGTAGTATTGCCGTATCGCCCATACAATATGCTATTCAGATAGTTTATCTCACATACTGAATTACATTATTTACCGTTTGAATGGTTAATCTTTTACTCAATAAGATTATTATGCTTCTCATTTTCATTTTATCTACTAGTCTCACAAAGTAGAGAGTTATCCAACTACACTCATACATATATATAGTCTCATCATCCCTATATATATATACACACTAATCCAACACTCTTAGGTTAAAACCACTTGGTGCAATGAAATGATTATTAGTATTACCAAGTCTACTAATTTCACACAGTAGCAATATTCCCAAGTCCATATATATATATATATATACTAATCCTGCACCCCCGACTAAGCCCTATTAGTGCATATCTCCAGAAAATCATGCATCCCCGGGTTAGCACCCTTTAATGCACCTAACAATAATAATTCAGCACCCCCGGGTTATCACCCATTAGTTCGCCTAACAATAGAATATTTCATCCCCGGGTTATCACCCATTAGTGCGCCAAACAATAATCATCCCTGTACCCCCGGGTTATCACCCATTTGTACACTTAATAATAGAGTTTCTGCATCCCCGAGTTATCACTCATTAGTGCTCTTAACTATAAGGTTCTTGCACCCCCGGGTTATCACCCATTAGTGCTCTTAACAATAATATCACGTAATAGGCATACACACATCCTATTATAATTTATAGGTAATTTCTCCAACCAACATATATACTCCCCATATATATTTTAACCTCATTACTACGTATAGTATAAATAATTATATTACTATCTCTCTCGTAGTCTCCATGGTACATCCTCTCTATACCGAAATAATTAAAGTATTAATTCTCACATACTTTATCCAAAATTCTTTCCTATTTGAATTGACTATTTGGTAGTTTCTCTCACTCCAATAAACCAACAAACTCCAAATTTAATTATAAGAAAAATACCCTGAAATTCACCCTGTGGTTTGAACCAGAATGACATGTGGTTTGAACCAGAATGACATGCGTTCGAACCAGAATGACATGTCGTTCGACCGACTTCCAATGTCGTTCGAACCACTTCCACATGTCGTTCGAACCACTTCGCGCGAGATCCCCATCTCGTTTGAACCACATCGCGCGAGATCGCGCGAGATTGCACTGTTCGTCTTCCTCACCAAACTTCAGCGTTTTTCACCATTTTTAAACCTAAAAACCTCTAAGATTCGATTCCCAACAACTCATCATCAATACCCATCAACACCTAACAGGTTATAAATTATTCCTAACCTCCTAGGATCATTAATTCGTCATAAATCATCATAAATATTTAAAATCCCCAAATTAATTCATATGAACCCTAGTTTCCAAATTTTCAATTAAAGAACCTAATCAACCTAGATTCGTTCATCAATATATAATAAAATTCCGTGATTAATCCTCTACATACATGAAGGAATTCCAACCAATAATTATACCAATCCTTAATCATAATTTAAATCTCCAATTTTCACCTAATTAACATATAAATCATAATTAAATCCACCTATACTAACATGAGCATGATTATTGCTAAAAGAAAGCAAGTAATAAACACTTGCCTCAAATATGACGGTCTGATCCGTTTGGTACATACGCGTTCCTCTCTTCTCGATCTACGCATTGGTGGTCACGGTTATGCAAGGTGATGCCAAATGAGTCTTCTCTCTTGGAATTTTGTTGTCCCTCACACCCTCCATGGACGTTCTAACTTCCTGTCACTTCTTAACCCTAATGTACTTTCTTGGATGATATAATAAATCCCAATTTTCGTCCATTAATTTAGCCAAAAAATACAATTTACCATAACGCCCTCTCGGGGTGTCGGTTAGGCCTAAAATTTCCCCGGGACCCAAACTAAACATCTGGGTACACTATTTTGACTATCTCGACCCTTCTGGACTCAACGGCGCACTCGAAATGACCATACGAGTTACCAAAAATAAATTCTCTTTTTATCTCAATCAATTAGTCCTGACACGACTCACACGCGCGTCAGACTTAAATTACCAAACTGCCGTATTTCTCACTTTCGACAATTTATCAAATATCATAAATCCATATTACATATCACACAGTAATATATAATAGTTCACAAAAATAAGTATTAACCCTTGGCACGCTAGTTAATAATTATTTTAATCCGGATTAATAACAAATTAATTTCTCACATTTTAATTTAATTAATCCAACAACAATTATTAATCACATACTTATTCCCATAATAATAATAAATCACATAATTATTTAAATCGTCAAAATACGGGGTGTTACATACTTCCCCCCTTACAACGGAATTTCATCCCGAAATTCGAAAAAAGTATACCAGGTACAGACAACGCTGTAAAAATATTGCGCATCGCATCCCGGTGCTCACAAATAAGCTACTCCGTACCACCCATATAGTACGCTATCGAATACCCTTAATAATGAATACTACACATGTGTTTGCTTTAAACTCCAGGTTACCCTGTCATATAGGCTCTTGCCCAAGCCTTTCTGCTTAAATTTCACTACTTCAACTTTATTTTAGATATTCACTATCTAACCTTCTACAATTTGCACCTTAGTAGATTTATCCTCTTTTCATATACATACGACTTCGTCTCGTGTGGTTCATACAAGTAAATGGGTTGTGCAATATATATTTCACACACAATATATACGATAATATCGATTCTTCTCCGACATTTGTAATCATAACTGGTCCCTCACCTTTAATTATCAAGTAGGACAACAACAAAGTTTATCATGCCATACTTCCATTGGCACTCTGCTGTGACACCCCGACTAATTAAATACCGGGTAGCTACTCCTTTATGAAATTAAATCAAAATGCCAAGTTGGCTCAGTTAATAGCATCACTGTCGAAAACATTTTATTATTTCTAACCACCTAGTATTTAAAAAGTAAGTTGTCAAATTTTAATTAAAGTCTGATTAACATGCAGTAAAAGATTTAAAGTAAGAATAATATCACCATTCACCATAACGAAATAATAGATTAACCATCACATGATATAAATAAATCCGGAGGAAAACTCCTCACAACAAATCCCACAACTGAAATAAGTAACGAAATACTGAATACTGAATCAATACATGCCAAGTCTGAAAACTGAAATGGAAAAGTCTCTAATAGAATCTGGGCAACATGCCCTACAACTGAAGAATACTGAATATGGAATCCAAATGGTAGAAGCGTCTAAAGCAATTCCCTGTAGCTTCCATAAACAGCTGCAGCTCGTCACCTGAATGAGTATCCTATGCATGGTGTCCTTGTGGCTGGGCACCTAAAATGGTTTTACAAAAAAAGTAGATTTGAAAGCAAACGGGTCAGAGCCCGAATGTGGAGATATTTTAAAAACCTGCAAGTGCTTTAAAAACATTTAAAACATTAAATGCAAAGTACATGTTAGGACGTGCACTCACATGAAATTCTCACCTCTCGACTAAATGTGCACTCCTAACGTAAGTACCCATCTAATATGACACTAATCCCTAGCTAAGTGACATCATATCTAGCTAGACTGTCATAGGTTCTGCTCTTATTACTCGATTCCCATTTACATTAATGATCTCATTTAAATAGGGGCTTAACGTAAATTCAGATTTTCGATATGTAACATATTTCACAATTTGTTAGCCCGTTATGTTTTCTCAAAACAATACCATAATTTTATTCACAATATTAACATGAAGTTCCCATCAATTAAGTGTATATTATTCACATCATAAATATACAATACAAGCACCCCGAGACTAGCTACGGTGCACACATACTCTGCTATCCATCCCGGTACATCACGTACATAAGGATCACATATTCCGAATCTCTCAGGAATAGTTCACAGATAATAACATCACAAATAATGGAGGCGAACACAGTCACATCACATGGGTCACGCACATACCTGCGCTCCCACGATCAGCAGACTTATTAACATCCCAATAAGCCCTTCTCTGACCTATGTTCATCGAGGTAACCAGTCTAAATCCGGGCAACACAAGGATTAGAGGGCCCTAAGAGAACGCAAACCTCCCGTGATAGCAAGTATGGTAGGTATGTCATACACATAAAATCAATACATATATACTAAGTATGCACACGTCTTAGTAATCACCATAATATATATTAGTAGATATCTCTTCTCGTACTTACATATAATACTACACCATTTATATGTTCTCGGCTAATATAATTAATTAGGCCGTCAATAGCTCACATCGTAATAGACACTCACGTCCTACTTCACATTTTCCCTTAGGTTCAAACTACACTTCTAGGTTTGACTCCTCGTTATATCCCAAACATCCCAATTATATCAATTACTCGTCAAGGAAAGGCTATCTCTACCTATACACAAGGTTACTGGGCACTCGGGATCAAAACAGGCTGTTCAAAAAAGCCTAAACTGTCAACTCGTTCGAAGTCTCGTTCGAACGAGACTGTTCGAACGAGACTTCGTTCGAACGAACTGAGTCTTCTAACGAGATCTCGTTCGAACGAAGTGGGCTTTCTAACGAGATCTCGTTCGAACGATCTTATCGAACGAACTTCACCCTCATTAGAAGTCAATGGTCAACTCGTTAGAAGCTCGTTCGAACGAGCTCGTTCGAACGACCTGGGTAGGTCTTCTAACGAGTGGCCAGATTCAAGCCCAGAATTTTCCTACTCGTTTTTCACCAATTTCTACTCCTCAATTCTCCTCTAAAATTCATCCCAACAACGTTTTAAGGTCTCTAATCAATCCTAAACATATCAAGGTCACATACTAACGTGTATTAAGGAATCAATTCATCCTAAACATCATTAAATCATCAAGTCTCTTCACTTTTTCCCAAATATTCAAGTACATAAACCCTAGAATTTATAATCATCAATTTACTCAATTTTGATTCGTTTTTGTCACACCCAACACAGATTAACATCAGGGTAATCATTTCTATACGATTTTACATGCAATTACTCCTCAACATTCAAGTTCTAAGTCCAATTAAAATGGGTTTTTATTAAACTCTCAAGAACAATTTGATTTATGTAAATTCCTACGCATGGAAGAAGCATTCTCTATAATAATTGAAATTAAACCACTTGCCTTGATTCAATCTCTGATTTTGATGACGATTTGCTGAAGTTCTCTCTCTCTTTTTGCAGAATTCCCTTCTATCTCTCTCTCTCTCCAAGCTTTTCTCCAATGGTGGCTAGGGTTTTCTTTGGGAAAGTTTTGGAAACCTAATCTGATAACCCTCGTAGCTTATTGGGTCATTAAGGGTTCGTTAGTGGGTTTAGTGGGTCTATTCCCAATCAGATAAAGACTCCTAATTTTCGTCACTTTTAATTCCCAAAAATACGAAATTACCAAAATACCCTTTATGTTGCCGGTATGGCCTAAAAATACCCCGGGACCCAAACTAAACCCTTGGCTAGTGTTTTCTGACTATCTCGACCCTTCCGGATGCGTTGGCGCATTCAAAATGACCATACGGTTAATAGAATTTAAATTCACTTTTATAATTAAAATAATTGTATCCTGACGCGACTGTCTCACGCGTCCCAATAAAATGTCCAAATTGTCGTATATCAATCTCACGATAAATTTCATAATTTAATATTCATATATCATCATATATACTCAATATAGTCAAATACCAACTCACAACTCGCTAGTATTTTATCCGGATTAATTCCCAATTAAATCTCATTTAATTAATTAATCCCAAAAATAAATATCGCCAAAAATACGGGGTATTACATACTTCCCCCCTAATAACAGAATTTCGTCCCGAAATTCGGAACTAGAAAGTACCTGATAAAAACAACTCTGGATAACGTTCTCGCATCTCATCCTTGCGTTCCCATGTGGACTCCTCGACATTGTGATGTCGCCACTGAACACGCACTAACGGAACTATCTTTGACCGCAACTTCCTCTCACTTCGGTCCAAAATAGCAATCGGCCCCTCTTCGTAGGAGCTATCAGGTTGTAAATCAATCTCCTCCAAAGCGATGTGAGATTGAGCCAAATCGTCCCTGAGATATTTCCTTCGCGAGGAAATATGAAACACATCGTGAATCCGGTGTAAATGCTCCGGTAACCCGAGTCTATACGCAACTGGTCCAATCCGCTCAATAATTAAAAACGACCCCACATACCTCGGTGCCAACTTCCCCTTCTTCCCGAAATGCATAATCCCCTTCCTAGGAGATACTCTGAGAAAAACCTGGTCCCCCACTTGGAACTCCCTGAAAGATCTCTTCGCATCAGCATAACTCTTCTGCCGGTCTTGAGCTACCCGAATGCGACTCCGAATCAACTCAATCCTTGTCGAAGTATCCTGAATCACTTCCGGCCCAAGTAGTTTGTTGTCCCCCACCTCTAACCAACATGCTGGGGAACGACAAGGCCTACCGTACAACGCCTCAAACAGAGCCATGCCAATAGTGAACTGGTAGGAGTTATTATAAGCAAACTCTACCAGTGGAAGGTATTGCTCCCATCCACCTCCAAAGTCAATAATGCACATGCGTAGCATGTCCTCCAACATCTGATTTGTGCGCTCGGTCTTCCCATCGGTCTGCGGATGATAAGCCGTACTCAACCGCAATTCCGTGCCCATGGCCTCCTGGAAACTCTCCCAAAACCGCGAAATAAATATCTTGTCTCTGTCAGACACGATATTTAGGGGCACACCGTGAAGTCTCACAATCTCTGAAATGAAGAGCTGGGCATACTATCCCGTAGTGTAGTCAATCCTTACGGGTAAAAAGTGAGCAACTTTGGATAACCTGTCCACAATTACCCAAACGGAGTCGTGACCCCTCTGCGACGTAGGCAACCCCGTGATAAAGTCCATGGATATGCTCTCCCACATCCACCTCGGAACCTCCAACGGCTGTAGAAGTCCTGTTGGTCTCTGATGATCAACTTTTACTAGCTGACAAGTGGCGCATTTCGAAACAAACACAGCGATATCTCTCTTCATACCGCTCCACCAATATTGGCGTCTCATGTCTTGATACATTTTGTCCCCTCCGGGATGTACCGCGAACCGTGAGCCGTGCGACTCTGCCATCACCTCGTGTCGCCATTCCTCCCCTTCCGGCACTACCAATCTCCCATTGAAGCGTAATCCCCCGTCTGAGCTAACGGTATAGGACTCGTCTCCCTCTGCTAGTAATCGAACTATCTGCTCCTGACAGAATGAGTCATTAGCCTGTGCCCGTACTACCTTCGTGACAATCTGCGGTGTAACGGTCATCACAGACATGAAAGATCGGACCACTGCATCCTGGTGTCCCAACTCCTTCCACTTAGCCTTCCACACCCTTGCCACCTCATCTACTGGCCTACGGCTCAACGCGTCTGCTACCACGTTAGCCTTTCCCGGGTGATACTGGATGTCGAACTGGTAGTCTTTCACAAACTCAAGCCACCTACGCTGCCACATATTAAACTCCTTCTGCGTGAACAGGTACTGTAGGGACTTGTGGTCCGTGAACAATTGGAACTTCTCCCCCAAAAGATAGTGTCTCCAAATTCGTTGGGCAAATACCACTGCCGCCAACTCCAAATCATGCGTGGGGTAATTCTTCTCATGAGGCTTAAGCTTACGGGAAGCATAAGCTATGGCCTATCTCTCCTGCTGCAAGACAACTCCAAGTCCTTGCAAAGACGCATCGGTGTAAACCAAATACTCAACTCCCGGTCTCGGCAATGCTAACACAGGCGCTAAGGTCAACTTATCCTTCGATTCATCGAATGCCAACTGACAGGCATCACTCCAGATGAATGGCACACCCTTACGAGTCAGATGTGTTAAAGGACCCGCTATCTTCGAGAAACCCCGAATAAACCTCCTGTAGTATCCTGCTAAACCCAAGAAACTACGAATCTCCGTTGGTGTCGTGGGCTGTCCCCACTCCCTCACCGCGGATACCTTCCTCGGATCAACAGATATCCCCCGGTCAGAAATAATGTGTCCCAAAAACTGGACCTCCTTCAACCAAAACCCGCACTTCTCATATTTTGCATACAACTCGTTCTGACGTAGTGTCTGCAAAACTTGTCTCAAATGTTCGGCGTGCTCCTCCTCTGTCTAGGAGTAAACCAGAATATCATCGATGAAGACAATGACAAACTGATCTAGGAAATCCCTGAACACTCTGTTCATCAAGTCCATAAACACTGCTGGAGCGTTGGTCAAACCAAAAGGCATAACCCGAAACTCGTAAGAACCATATCTCGACAAGAACGCAGTCTTCGAGACATCCTCCTCCCTGATACGCAACTGTTGGTATCCCGATCTCAAATCAATCTTCGAGAAGAAAGAAGCTCCTCTCAACTGGTCAAATAAGTCATCGATTCGAGGCAACGGATACTTATTCCGTATCGTGACCTTATTCAACTCTCGGTAGTCCACACACAATCTCAGTGAACCGTCCCTCTTCTTCACAAACAAAACTGGAGCGCCCCAAGGTGAGGTACTCCTTCGAATAAAGCCCTGACCTAACAGCTGCTCTATCTGATCTCGTAGCTCTCGCATCTCTGCTGGAGCCATACGGTACGGTGCGCGTGCTATAGGTCTCGTATCTGGCAATAGATCTATAACAAAGTCTATCTCTCGACTGGGGGGTAGGTCTGGTATCTCTCGAAACACATCCGAATACTCCCTGACGACTGGGATCGAATCTAAAGGAATCACAACTTTCTTAGAGTTATCCTCCTCTAGGTAATACAAATGAGCGGTCGAGCCTCCCTCTGGGCGAGGCATCGCCACTACAAACATCTCTTGCCCCGGAATGGCAAAAACAATGCTCCCACCGAAGCAGTCAATCATGGCTCTATAATCAACGAGCCAATCCATACCGATAATCACATCGTGAACATGCATATCTAATTCCAACATGTCTGCAGGTAATACCAGACTACCAATATCTACCCCCACTCCCCGGCATATAAAGAAAATAAGTGACCCACTCCCCAATGGTGAGTCTACACACGTCACTGTGCTCTCTGCCGTAGCTAACAATCCTAAGGCTTTCGCGAAATGAGTAGCTATAAAATAATGTGTAGCCCCCATATCAAACAATACCCGACCCATAGTGCCATGGATAGGAAACGTACCCTCAATCGCGGGCGGTGCCTGTGGAACTGCTGCCTGGTGGACGTTGTAGATACGTTCATACTGTAGCTGCCCCTATTGAACTGGGACTGCTGGAATGGGTGGCAATACTGCCATCTGTGGCGATGCGGGGAGAGCGGCGGGAAACATAGGCCTCTGCGTCTCCTGGCGAGCACCCTGCTGCTGCTGCTGTGGGGCCCTGCCCCTATCAGGACAATCCTGTCGTTTATGGCCAGTCTTGCCACAAACAAAACACTTCTTCCCTCCTCTCTGCCCCTGCTGTCCCCGGCCTTGGTGGCCGTTACCGTTCCTCCCTTGGCCCTGCTGGCCCTGCTGAAACTGCTGCCCATTCTGCCCCTGTTGGCCCTGATGGCCGTTTGGACCCTGATGGCCCTGACGGAAGCCTCCCTGTTCGTTCCTGTAATTCCCTGATCTGAACCTCTTCTGATCCCCCTGCTGGGAACCCTGCTCACCCTGTCTCTGCCCTTGAACAGATTGTGCCCCACCCGCACCATGTCCTCCAGTCCTGCCCTGATGGCTAGACTCTCCCGATCTCTTGCCCTCAGTCATATGAAAGCGGTGATCCTGGCAGTGTAACAAAGCAACGTTAACCACATGAGAATAAGTGGCCAACGAAAGGTTCCCTAACAGATGCTGACGAATCCTCCATGTCAACCCGTCGGTGAATTTCTCAATCTTCTTCTTTTCTGTTGGTATCTCATCCGGAACGATATTCAACAGATTTGTGAAGTCGGCCTCATACTCGGCCACGGTCTTACCCTCTTGCTTCAGATTCATCAGTTTCCTCCTCATTTTCGTGTGAACAGCTGACGGAAAGTACTTGCGGTCGAACCGCACCCAAAAGTCCTGGATAGTGAGAGTATCCCTCTCCTCTACGGTGGTAATAGACTCCCACCACTGCAGCGCAGATCCAACTAGCTTGAAAGTAGCTAGCACCTTCTTCTGAACGTCCGTGCACTCATACATACTCAAGTGCCTCTGTATATCCTTCCTCCACTGGCTCGAGACTACCACATCTGAGCTACCTGCAAACTCTGGCGGATGCGCTTTTTGAAAAGCGTCACGTACACGTTCCCAAGCAGACGGGAATGCATTTGCCTGTATAGGCGCGGCAACCGGCGCCTGCTGAACTACGGCAATTGTGGCATTTACCGCTTGGGCTACAATGGCTGCAACCTCAGCGGCGTTCATCATGCCCTGAACTGGAGTGGGCTGGGGTTTGGGCGTTGCATCCTTGGGAACTCATCGTGCACGTCGTGGAGGCATCTGAAATAAGAATAAAGTTTATAAGTTCACAGTTTATAAACTTACAATAGCTGAAGAATGAAGCATACACAAAAAGAGTACAACAATCCTAAAATATAGGGCTCTATATCGAAGAAAACTTAGCGGAAACATAATAGCCGTACATATCCTAAAGGACACTAGAACCTGGCTCTGATACCACCTGTGACACCCCGACTAATTAAATACTGGGTAGCTACTCCTTTATTAAATTAAATCAAAATGCCAAGTTGGCTCAGTTAATAGCATCACTGTCGAAAACATTTTATTATTTCTAACCACCTAGTATTTAAAAAGTAAGTTGTCAAATTTTAATTAAAGTCTGATTAACATGCAGTAAAAGATTTAAAGTAAGAATAATATCACCATTCACCATAACGAAATAATAGATTAACCATCACATGATATAAATAAATCCGGAGGAAAACTCCTCACAACAAATCCCACAACTGAAATAAGTAACGAAATACTGAATACTGAATCAATACATGCCAAGTCTGAAAACTGAAATGGAAAAGTCTCTAATAGAATCTGGGCAACATGCCCTACAACTGAAGAATACTGAATATGGAATCCAAATGGTAGAAGCGTCTAAAGAAAATCCCTGTAGCTTCCATAAACAGCTACAGCTCGTCACCTGAATGAGTATCCTATGCATGGTGTCCTTGTGGCTGGGCACCTAAAATGGTTTTACAAAAAAAGTAGATTTGAAAGCAAACGGGTTAGAGCCCGAATGTGGAGATATTTTAAAAACCTGCAAGTGCTTTAAAAACATTTAAAACATTAAATGCAAAGTACATGTTAGGACGTGCACTCACATGAAATTCTCACCTCTCGACTAAATGTGCACTCCTAACGTAAGTACCCATCTAATATGACACTAATCCCTAGCTAAGTGACATCATATCTAGCTAGACTGTCATAGGTTCTACTCTTATTACTCGGTTCCCATTTACATTAATGATCTCATTTAAATAGGGGCTTAACGTAAATTCAGATTTTCGATATGTAACATATTTCACAATTTGTTAGCCCGTTATGTTTTCTCAAAACAATACCATAATTTTATTCACAATATTAACATGAAGTTCCCATCAATTAAGTGTATATTATTCACATCATAAATATACAATACAAGCACCCTGAGTCTAGCTACGGTGCACACATACTCTGCTATCCATCCCGGTACATCACGTACATAAGGATCACATATTCTGAATCTCTCTGGAATAGTTCACAGATAACAACATCACAAATAATGGAGGCGAACACAGTCACATCACATGGGTCACGCACATACCTGCGCTCCCACGATCAGCAGACTTATTAACATCCCAATAAGCCCTTCTCTGACCTATGTTCATCGAGGTAACCAGTCTAAATCCGGGCAACACAAGTATTAGAGGTCCCTAATTGAACGCAAACCTCCCGTGATAGCAAGTATGGTAGGTATATCATACACATAAAATCAATACATATATACTAATTATGCACACGTCTTAGTAATCACCATAATATATATTGGTAGATATCTCTTCTCGTACTTACATATAATACTACACCATTTATATGTTCCCGGCTAATATAATTAATTAGGCCATCAATAGATCACATCGTAATAGACACTCACGTCCTACTTCACATTTTCCCTTAGGTTCAAACTACACTTCTAGGTTTGACTCCTCGTTATATCCCAAACATCCCAATTATATCAATTACTCGTCAAGGAAAGGCTATCTCTACCTATACACAAGGTTACTGGGCACTCGGGATCAAAACAGGCTAAAAAGCCTAAACTGTCAACTCGTTCGAAGTCTCGTTCGAACGAACTGAGTCTTCTAACGAGATCTCGTTCGAACGAAGTGGGCTTTCTAACGAGATCTCGTTCGAACGATCTTATCGAACGAACTTCACCCTCGTTAGAAGTCAATGGTCAACTCGTTAGAAGCTCGTTCGAACGACCTGGGTAGGTCTTCTAACGAGTGGCCAGATTCAAGCCCAGAATTTTCCTACTCGTTTTTGACCAATTTCTACTCCTCAATTCTCCTCTAAAATTCATCCCAACAACGTTTTAAGGTCTCTAATCAATCCTAAACATATCAAGGTCACATACTAACGTGTATTAAGGAATCAATTCATCCTAAACATCATTAAATCATCAAGTCTCTTCACTTTTTCCCAAATATTCAAGAACATAAACCCTAGAATTTATAATCATCAATTTACTCAATTTAGATTCGTTTTTGTCACACCCAACACAGATTAACATCAGGGTAATCATTTCTATACGATTTTACATGCAATTACTCCTCAACATTCAAGTTCTAAGTCCAATTAAAATGGGTTTTTATTAAACTCTCAAGAACAATTTGATTTATGTAAATTCCTACGCATGGAAGAAGCATTCTCTATAATAATTGAAATTAAACCACTTGCCTTGATTCAATCTCTGATTTTGATGACGATTTGCTGAAGTTCTCTCTCTCTTTCTGCAGAATTCCCTTCTATCTCTCTCTCTCTCCAAGCTTTTCTCCAATGGTGGTTAGGGTTTTCTTTGGGAAAGTTTTGGAAACCTAATGTGATAACCCCCGTAGCTTATTGGGTCATTAAGGGTTGGTTAGTGGGTTTTGTGGGTCTATTCCCAATCAGATAAAGACTCCTAATTTTCGTCACTTTTAATTCCCAAAAATACGAAATTACCAAAATACCCTTTATGTTGCCGGTATGGCCTAAAAATACCCCGGGACCCAAACTAAACCCTTGGCTAGTGTTTTCTGACTATCTCGACCCTTCCGGACGCGTTGGCGCACTCAAAACGACCATACGGTTAATAGAATTTAAATTCACTTTTATAATTAAAATAATTGTATCTTGACGCGACTGTCTCACGCGTCCCAATAAAATGTCCAAATTGCCGTATATCTATCTCACGACAAATTTCATAATTTAATATTCATATATCATCATATATACTCAATATAGTCAAATACCAACTCACAACTCGCTAGTATTTTATCCGGATTAATTCCCAATTAAATCTCATTTAATTAATTAATCCCAAAAATAAATATCGCCAAAAATACGGGGTATTACATCTGCCCGAATGTGAACTTATAGGAATTATTTGGACATAAACTCCACTAGTGTAAGGTACTGCTCCCGTCCTCCTCTAAGATCTCAGGGTTCACATAAAATTTTCTCTCCCACATCCGGTTAGACCGTTTGTCCTTACCCATCCCTCTTGGGTATTAGGCTGTACTCAATCGAATCTTAGTACCTATAATCTCACCGTCTCAGCTACATGAGAAGATCCTTGGGGTAGCCTTCCATTCTCTAGTGGAAGAAGCCCCTACTGGTTTCAAATTGTCCACCATTTTTCAATCCATCAGGTGGCCCACTACAGGACTATCCTTGCAATATTACCTTACATCGTAACCCATCACAACTATTGTTTGTATTCAGATACCTTTTATACTCTCTTGAATAAATTTCAATTTCATTTTGAAACGTAAGTCTCTGACAAAACTTCGTGAATAAGCTTCGGCTTAACCGACTACATGTTATCGAATTCACATGCTAATCATAATCCACTACCTGATTCAATCACCCAGGGCGCCCATACACCCTATGGCTCGCGCATCATTATACAACAACATAAAATTTTCTTACCTCAATTCTTGCACACTCCTTATGCTGATATGGTAGGGGGTGCACTCAACCGTCCCACTAAGCATGACTTAAACCATCCTTCAATGGCATCATTCATATATTTCAAAAAAAAAACTAAGGCTAGGCTACTCTATTGGCCTTAAGTTATAAAAGAATTATCAACTCTCAAATATATCCTCCTATAGGTACAATAACCAACATACAAAACTTATGTACTATCGACCAAACTTCTCTCCAACTCTCGACGTTCGCTAGTTTCATGCGTGGGATGTCTCGCAAAGCGAAATCCAAACAAGGAACCCCCCCGATACACTACTATCTAACCTAGTCGGTTGTTGGGGTCCGTAAGGCCTTCAGTTGCTACTATGTACTTTCCCACAATCTACGTATTGTGACACAAAAGTTTACTCATCCACTCTCATGTCCTTAAAAATGTAACATGAAGCATGGCGCCCTCACTATCCCAAGTACTTGGCGCTATAGATATATAACGAGCTATATTTCGCCGTTCGATAAGAACACAATGTATTCTAAGTCTTAACAGATAAATAAATTCCTATGCTCAAAAATCACATATAATTAGACACTATACTCGCTGAGGTCTATATTACCATGAAAGTTTCATATATACTCATATCTGGGCCCAACCCTATTTCAGGAGGCGCCGCACAAAACTAAGATCACTCCTCCCGGAGTATCCGGTACGACAGTCATAACAGTACATATTTACTATCGTTTAACCATACGATAATTAATCACTACACATTACCATAATAAACTCTACTAAAGCAGGCTCAATGCAGTAGTAAATTATAACAACAAAACATATTCTTAGGGCCCGCCCGGTTCACTCACGAGCAATCATCAAAATGCCCTGCTAACAATGAGAAATACGTTTGTAATAAGACTGTTAAAACTAATGTTCCCACTGAACTCGACCCGCACGCGAAGTTTAAGGTTTCCAATTTACATAAAAGTTGTGGCACACTCGTCTCACTAGAATCTATCCTTTACTCACAAGGAAGAAGCAAAACTTCACCAGTCTCGCCAAATCACATGGTCTCAGCACGTGGCTGCCATCATGACCCATGAACATCTGCAATCGTCATACATCCTAGGATTTCATCCTATAGTTGTCCCCTCTCACCATGGACAATTTATTCCATCTTGTGGATTTCACGCCCATTATTGAAACGTTGGCCCAAACTCTCTAGGCCTCAATTATAGCATTATAAAACTCCCGTTTACATCCCGGGTCCCGTAGACTCTGACATACTGTATGCTACTATTAACGAGGACACTACTGGTCCATCCTGAACCCATCATTCTCGGGTTGTAAATTTCCTAAGCCTAATTCTCTTGACCTTGAATTCCTTCACTGGAAGTCTCACCCCTCCAGTCGTTATGCCTAACTGGCACGATTTACCATTTCTTATCTCTTTGGTCTCACTTCTCAATTGTGTACACCTTCAATACTTGTACTTCTACTTCCTTCACATAAGTAAAACTTCACGAACCATTTCCCCATCACTGGTCCCACTGACCATTTTTGGAATGTCCTTCTCTCAGTCCGACAGTCTCAACTCACTATTATTCTTCTATTATCCCTTTGGATACGCTAGCTATTCGGAACTATGGTTGACCTCTACAGCCTAATTGACTTCATCGTCCTCTTGAAGGTAATCACTTAAAATCATCTAACCTAGTTCCCTATTGGGTATACTCTCATGTGAGGTTTCACTAACACCGTTAAATTCAGTTTCTGCTCTTCAGCAGGTTCATTAACCCTCTTTACTTCCTTCTCTTGGAAGGACTGCAATTACTACCGACCGTATACTTTGATGACATCAACATTAGTCATCCTAGCTGGATTTCTCATCCATACTGGTATTCTACTCATGGGTCCTTTATCAACTATAAACCCTTTGGATAATTCATACCCCTTTTCCAAGTACGAAGTTCATCATGCAATTCAACCTTTCTCTCACGATCGTTTTCTATCTTAACCATTGTTCTAAACATCAAAATTTCAATCACATTTTGTTACCACACCGAAATGAAGACTTCACAGTCAAATCGTACCCAAATTTCTCTCTAAATTTCAAACACACTTCTTCATATATGGTGATTGCCTCTAATCACTACACGATGCTCCTAAGAGCTATAACTTTTAACTCCAAATTTAATTATGAGTGCCGTCACGCCCCACTCTAAATAATTGCCTTTGAATTTTCTACCTCCGCTGGTCTGTTACACTTTCTCATTTTCTTTTTCGTATCTTCACCGATGGGTTTTCAAAGGATTCCCTCTGATTTCCCCTTTATCGACTATGCTAGGTGGCCCTAAATTCACTCCACCGTTATCTATGACTGTGTCCTGGTAACCCACAGTTCCCGAGTGATAATTTTACTATCTCTTACTTAAGTAATTCTCGTGGTGATTTTTGTCCCAATCACTCTTACCCGATTGCTCTATGTCTTATGTTGAGCTTCTCCTCCCGAAGTTCTTCTTATGGCCCTCGCTGGTCATTCTAAAATGTTTGGGGTTCGAATCACACCAAATTTCGTATAATGAGTCACCTCCATTATGATTCGTAGTAGGAGAACGTAAGTCGCATACGTAAAGGAACACAATAATCCTATCATAAGGCTCTACAACAAAGAACAATACACTAAAACGTAATAAGCCAAACACATCATAAGGACACTAGAACCTGATGCTCTGATACCACCTGTGACACCCCGCCCAATTAAATACAGGGTGATCAGTCCTCTACCAATTTAAAACAGGATATTTCGTTGGTTCATTCTCAGCATAACTGTCAAAAAACTTTTTAACATATTAATCACCTAATATAAAATTAAGCTAGGTGTCAAAACATTTCCAATTTAGTAAAACCAAGTAAATCCATTTCTATTAAATTTCAAAATATAAACCATTCACCACACATCAGAATGTAAATAATACTGAACATGAATCAAGTACTGCAATAAATAAGACTGAGTAAAACTCTCAGTTCAAAACTCCAAACCATCAACTAAACTGAATACAATAACTCTGATGAAAGACTAGAAGTGGGTGACATATGCCCTAAACAAGAAGTCTAGATGAAACTGAATGGAAAGGATAGATGCGTCTACTGCAAGGACCCACAGCTTCCACAACATCTCCATCACGTCAACCAATCCAAATCTCTAAATCTGATACTCCTGTGGCTGAGCACCTGATATAATACATATATATAGCAAAAGAGAGAAGAGATACAAGAAACGGGTCAGAGCCCGATGTGTAAAAATGATTTAGCAAGTATTTAAAACTGGTTCTTAAAACAAGTCTTATACGCATGTTAGTTATAGAACTCTCACATGAGTTTCTCACCTCTCGTCTATTGTGTACGCCTAACATACATCTAATCTCCCCCCAGTTATACCTCCCAGTCTAACTAGTCAGAAACCATAATAATACTTACTATGCTCACTAGTAGTATTCCCGTATCGCCCATACAATATGCTATTCAGATAGTTTCTCTCACATACTGAATTACATTATTTACCGTTTGAATGGTTAATCTTTTATTCAATAAGATTATTATGCTTCTCATTTTCAATTCATCTACTAGTCTCACAAAGTAGGGAGTTACCCAAGTACACTCATACATATATATAGTCTCATCATCCCTATATATATACACTAATCCTGCACTCTTAGGTTAAAACCACTTGGTGCAATGAAATGATTATTATTATTACCGAGTCTACTAATTTTACACAGTAGCAATATTCACAAGTCATATATATATATATATATATATATATACACACACACTAATCCTGCACCCCCGGCTAAGCCCCATTAGTGCATATCTCCAGAAAATCATGCATCCCCGGGTTAGCACCCATTAATGCGCCTAATAATAATAATTCAGCACCCCCGGATTATCACCCATTAGTGCACCTAACAATAGAATATTGCATCCCCGGGTTAGCACCCATTAATTCACCCATTAATAATCATTTAGCACCCCCGGGTTATCACCCATTAGTGCGCCAAACAATAATCATCCCTGTACCCCCGGGTTATCACCCATTAGTACACTTAATAATAGAGTTTCTGCACCCCCGAGTTATCACTCATTAGTGCTCTTAACTATAAGGTTCTTGCACCCCCGGGTTATCTCCCATTAGTGCTCTTAACAATAATATCACATAATAGGCACACACACATCCTATTATAATTTATAGGTATTTTCTCCAACCTACATATATACTCCCCATACGTATTTTAAGCTCATTACTACGTATAGTATAAATAATTAGATTACTATCTCTCTCGTAATATCCAAGGTACATCCTCTATTAATTCTCACACACTTTCTCCAAAATTATTTCTTATTTGAATTGACTATTTGGTAGTTTCTCTCACTCCAATAAACCAACAAACTCCAAATTTAATTCTAAGAAAAATTCCCAGAAATTCACCCTGTGGTTTGAACCAGAATGACATGTCGTTCGAACCAGAATGACATGTCATTCGAACGACTTCCAATGTCGTTCGAACCACTTCCACATGTCATTCGAACCACTTCGCGCGAGATCCCCATCTCGTTTAAACCATGTCGCGCGAGATCGCGCGAGATTGCACTGTTCGTCTTCTTCACCAAACTTCAACATTTTTTACCATTTTTAAACCTAAAAACCTCTAAGATTCGATTCCCAACAACTCATCATCAATACCCATCAACACCTAACAGGTTATAAATCATTCCTAGTCTTCTAGGATCATTAATTCGTCATAAATCATCATAAATATATAAAATCCCCAAATTAATTCATATGAACCCTAGTTTCCAAATTTTTAATTAAAGAACCTAATCAACCCAGATTCGTTCATCAATATATAATAAAATTCCTTGATTAATCCTCTACATACATGAAGGAATCCCAACCACTAATTATACCAATCCTTAATCATAATTTAAATCTCCAATTTTCACCCAATTAATATATAAATCATGATTAAATCCACCTATACTAACATGAGCATGATTATTGCTAAAAGAAAGCAAGTAATAAACACTTGCCTCGAATATGATGGTCTGATCCGTTGGCGATGTTGGTACATACGCGTTCCTCTCTTCTCGATCTACGCGTTGGTGGTCACGGTTATGCAAGGTGATGCCAAATGAGTCTTCTCTCTTGGAATTTGGTTCTCCCTCACACCCTCCATGGCCGTTCTAACTTTCTGTCACTTCTTAACCCTAATGGACTTTCTTGGCTGATATAATAAATCCCAATTTTCGTCCATTAATTTAGCCCAAAAATACAATTTACCATAATGCCCTCTTGGGGTGTCGGTTAGGCCTAAAATTGCCCCGGGACCTAAACTAAACACCCGGGTACACTATTTTGACTATCTCGACCCTTACGGACTCAACGACACAGTCGAAATGACCATACGAGTTACCAAAAATAAATTCTCTTTTTATCTCAATCAATTAGTCCCGACACGACTCACACGCGCGTCAGACTTAAATTATCAAACTGTCGTATTTCTCGCTTCCGACAATTTATCAAAAATCATAAATCCATATTACATATCACACAGTAATATTTAACAGTTCACAATAATAAGTATTAACCCTTGGCACGCTAGTTAATAATTATATTAATCCAGATTAGTAACAAATTAATTTCTCACATTTTAATTTAATTAATCCAACAACAATAATTAATCGCATACTTATTCCCATAATAATAATAATAAATCACATAATTGTTTAAATCGTAAAAAATAAGGGGTGTTACACCAGGATATGAGGCGACAGTAATGGTGGAGTGGGATGAAGAGAGACATTGTCGAGTTTGTCTCAAAATCTGTCACATGTTAACTAGTAAAGGTGGACCACTAGAAGCCAGCAGGGCTTCTACAGTCATTTGAGATACCTATGTGGAAATGGGAGAGCATTTCTATGGATTTTATTACCGATTTTCCTACATTTTAGAGGGGCCGCAATTTTATATGGGTGATAGTGGATCAGTCGACCAAGAGATCCCACATTCTTCCAGTCCGAACGGATTATACTACGGCACAGTATGCCCAAATTTCATTGTCGATATAGTGATATTACATGGGGGGCCCTAGATATTGTATCCAATAGGGATAAGTTTTTTTGTGCCTCATTTTTGGGAGAGCTCCCAGGAAGCCATGGGCACGGAGTTGCGATTGAGTACAACCTATCACCCGCAAACAGATGGGCAGACTGAGTGGATAAATCAAATGTTTGAGTACATGTTACATATATATGTCCTTGATTTTTGAAGGAGGCTGGGAGAAGTACCTTCCACTGGTGGAGTTTGCGTATAATTACTCTTATCAGTTTACTGTGGGCATGGATCCATTTGAGGTGTTGTATGGCAGTCCCTGTCGTTCTCCCGCTTGTTGACTAGAGGTGGGGGACAACAAGCTACTTGGGCCAGAGTTGAATCAGGACACTTTGGCCAGGATTTAGATGATTCGGAGTCACATATGGGTAGCCTAGAACGGACAGAAAAGCTACGCTAATGCTAAGCGGTTCTTTCTGAAGTTTAGTGTGGGAGACTAGGTGATACTACGAGTATCTCCTATGAAGGGAATAATGAGATTCGAGAAAAAGGGGAAATTGGTGCCGAGGTAGGTGGGTCCATTTCTTATCATCGAGAGGATTAAAGCGGTGGCATATAGACTTGGGTTGTAGGAGAACTTGCATCATATCCATGATGTGTTCCATATTTCTTCATTGAGGCGATATCTCAGGGATGAGTTGGCCCACACTCACATTGCGATAGCGGAGATTTATTTACAGCCTGATAGCTCATATGAGGAGAGACCGATGGCTATCTTAGAACAAAGCGAGAGGAGATTGATGTCGAATGTAGTTCCATTGGGAACATCATAATGTCAAGGAGTCTACTTGGGAGCGCGAGGATAAGATGCGCGAGAAATATCCAGAGTTGTTCTCACCAGGTATAATTTTATTTTCCAAATTTTGGGATAAAATTCCATTATTAGGGGGAAAGTATGTAATACCCCGTATTTTTGATAATTTTTAATGTTGGATTAATTAAATTGAATTTGGGAAATTAATTGATAATTAATCCGGATTAAAATAAATATTACCTAGCGAGGCAAGGGTTAGTATTTATTGATGGGAATTATATTGAATATTACTTAGTGAGTAAAGTAATATGTGATTATGAATTTATTAAAATTATACTACAGTTACAATAATTAAGTCCGGAAGTGCTTGTTTGTCGTGTCGGGACTCAATTTAATGAGATAAAAATTAATTAATTTTTAAGTCATCCGAATGGTCATTTCGAGTGCGCCATAAGTGTTCGGAAAGGTCGAGATAATCAGAAAAGTGTACTCGGGGGTTTAGTTTGGGTCCCGGGTCAATTTTAGGCCAAACCGACACACTGGAAGGGTATTTTGGTCAATCAAAAGTTTAAAGAAAATAGACCTATGAACTTTTAAGAGTTATATCACATGAGAGGTTATGTCTCGTAGGGTTAGAAATCACAAAGTTGCAGCGAGGCCATAGGAGGAAGAAAAGAGAAGGTTCCCAAGCCCTTAACCACCAATTCCTACCCCAATTGCACCACAAACTTCACTAATACGTAGATCGGGAAGAAAGCATCACATCCCTACCCATATTCTCCAACGGATCAGACCTACCGAAAGAGGCAAGTATTTATCTTGATAAGTTTTAATGAGATATCATGTATATGTGTTGGTATAATGAATGGAAATATTAGTTGGGATAATGGAATTGAGTCATGAAGGTTGGAGGATAAAAGCGGTGAATTCCGTAGGTTGTTTAAGGAAGAAAAAAGGACATGTAGCATTTCGAATCGATTCGGTGAAAGGTCGAATCAATTTGGTTATCCAGATTTTTGGACAATTTTCGCCTTTTTATTTAGAACTTATGGGAACCAACCGAATTAAATTTTCAAGGGGCTTTAAAATAAAATGAGGGAGGTTTTACATACCAGTAGGCTCGTGTGGGACATAGAGACTAAATAATTTGAGTTGAATATAGAGTCGAGGTTCAGTGTACTTAATTAAGAATTTAAATCGAAATTCGGGGAAATACCATCGTGTCACGAGTAGCCTAGGAAACCTACAACGTAAACCGGTAGGATGAGTGGGTTACCTACTGAATTAACTTAAGTGACACGTAGGAACCTTATAAGAAATAGAGGACACTCGGGATGTTATGAAAAGAAGAATTATGTCAAAAAAATAATACGTAAGATATTCGAGGGTTATATGCTACATATGGAATATATGTTTTGTAGGTCGTGAGTATAGTTATCCAAATGATATAAATATACACGTGTATGTATATCGATTATGTGGCTTATTATGTGTATGATATACCTCCGCTGCTTACTATCACGTGAGGTCTTTTTGAAGGGGACAGTCTTATCCTGATGAGCCCATTGGGGGGGATTTTAGATTGGTGCCGCAGAACATGGAACCTAGAAATAACTTATCGGTGAGTTGATAAGTTGGCAGTCATATGGGTGCGTAGGTATGTGCGCATCCCGTAGGCTTGGAACTATGTTCGCCGCCAATATGTGCAATTTTTTTTATATGGTTCGAGAGTGATTCCCAATCGGTAGTCCTTATTTCGTACGTGATGTACCGGGACTTAATAACAGAGTATGCACACACCGCGATTTAGCCTTTGGGGTGCCGTATTAGTGTATATATATTATGAGAGTGATGAATATATATACTTGTGTTTATTCTACTGTGTTTGCCTAGTAGATGAGAAATATATTAACATCTATAATAATTTAAGTATGTGGGAACTTAAATGAATATTGAGATAATCATAATTGATTAATTGACATTGAGAATTCAATAGCGTATTATTTGGTAAATACAAGTGGGCCCAACGAGTTAGTTATAATAGGAAAAGACTCGGTTCAAACGAGTTAGGCGGGGTAGCATAACTAGGACGGGTCATAAGTATACGTTAGACGTGCACTATAGTTGAGAGGTGAGAATCTCAAGTGAGAGCTCGTGGACTAACATGTATATATTATCTGGTATTTATGCACTTTAAATACTTGCTAAAAAAATGTTTTTAAACTAGTTTCACTCGGGCTCTGACCCGTTTCTTGCAAATCTATTTCTCGTGTGCAAATAATTTTAGGTGTCCAGCCACAGGGACGCCATGCATAGACTATCAGATGATTTAACATGTTGCAGCTGTTGTGGAAGTTGTAGGTCCTCATTATTAGACTCCTCCACTTTTATCTATTCCAATCCTGATGCAGATGTATTTCAGCCAGGGCATGTCGCCTAATACTAGTTATTCCTTACATCAAAGATATTGTACTCATTTATTTCAGTTTAGTTGGATTCAATTATATTATTGATTAATTGTATTTGAAACATTAAGCTGGGATGTTTATTCCAGTCTTATTTATTCAGTCAAATGGTTTGTCATTTGTTATTATTTTATTATGAGATTGGTGAATGTGATTACTGATTTAAATTGCTGAATATTAATTAAAGGATTAAAAGTTTTTTCTGACACTAGCTTAATTAACTATTATGTGATTTATAAATAGATGTTTTTCAACAGTGATGCTAAGAATGAACCAACTGGATATTCTGTTTTAATTTATTAAATGACTGATCACCTGGTATTTGATTGAGCAGGGTGTCACATGGTGAGATTAAGTAACCGCTATACTAAAATGTGTTTAATTAATAAAGAACGAGTTAGCTATGAAGATAAACTGAAATGAACTTAGATAAGCTTAAGTTCAAGAGATAAAAGGGATTGATGATCATTCTCCCACCTCGGATTTGCTAAGAACATGATAGGATATGGTTTAAATTTAATTCTGATCGAGCATAACTAATTAAGTCCGAACATCTACCATGTAGAGACTAAACTCATCAATGGAGGATTATGTGTTAATTAGTTATTGCTTGATGGGGTAAAGCATCAAACACTACCCTTGTATGACAAGGGAAGTTAAGAGACTATGATACTCCAATAACAACACATGAAGTTCTATTAGAATAATTATAAACCAAACCCTAAATATGAAGTTCAAGCATCCAATGTGGGATCATGATCCCCAACCATCAGTCTAGCTACTCATAATGGACACTAATTTACACATGTAAAAGAATAACATACTTAAGCAAGTCATCTAGTTAAACACAAACCAATACAAGAGATGGTAATAAATGCAAATTGAATCTAAGAAAGCAAATAGAGAAGAAGTAAATGAACCAAGCTTGCGTTGTTAGTTAACAACAACTAACTAGGAAGTAATTAATGCTTTACATATGGGTCAGAACAATAAATGAACTTGACCTTAGAAAGAGAAGAGATAGTTTCTAACTTTCAAAACTTTCTAAGTATAAAATTGATATTTACAAAAGGGAAACAAAGGGTTAAACCCCCCAAAATATCTCGTATGACATAATTCTAATAAGCAAGAACAAGGGCGAATCAATTCGAAAAGAAGCCGAATCGATTCGCAAAAAAGAAACTGCTTCACTGGGCCAAATCGAATTGATTCGGCTAAGGGACCGAATCAATTCGGACCTACTGCCATACTAAGGTAGGCTGCTTATATGGATGATTAAGGTGTAAGCTCCATAGAAATGCCTGTAACTTATTCATTACAATCGAATTCATGCATCATCGAAGGCCACATGAAGATGAGTCAAAGGGCTTCAACTTTCGTGAAGAGTTAGTGATCAAAACCCAAATGTTGAATTTACTAAATTGCCCCCAACTTTATGAATTTTAACGAAACTTTCCCAAGATACAACCAAACTTCATATCATGCATTCCCGAGACCTACAAAAACTCAAATATGGCACACACAATATACATATGATGAAAATAGGGGTTAATCAATAAATGTGGATAAGAACCGAGAATAACATGCACGATAATGCTAGAATGCAAACAATAACGGGGTATTAAATGCAATAGACGGGAATAATTATCGCCCTGGAGAAGAAAATCAACTCATTCTTTGAATCGCTTTGGGGGTTGTTCCCCTTGCATCGATCCTCTCTGGAATTGGGATCCTCCCTCACCTACATATCCCGACTTTAGGCTTTGGCCATAACCTCCCTTTTCTTTATTCAGTTCCTTCGTTATCTTAAACTCGTTAAAGTCACAACAATGTCTCAGTGAGATATCCAATATCTACATGTAAGACATGCATGCCTAATTTCCCATTAGAACCCACCCAATCCTCATTTTAGTACTCGTACAAACCAATATATCTTCTTTGGCTTTGAATATTTGATTTATGGGGCAAAGTCCACTAGTTGAATAAATTTTCTCGTAATCTACTATTGTACGACCATCTTGTCTCAATTTATCAAACTTAACTCTCAGAGCTTCCTGTTGTGCTAGAGGGAAATACTTCCTCTTAGACTTCTCCCAGAACTGTGAAATAATCATTTGAGATTGGTCCTCTACAGTGATAATCGAATCCCACCACTGTAATGCGTCTCCTACAAGCCAATAATTATCTAATATATGCCTCTGTGTGTCAGTGTACTCTAGTAGATGGATATGATGATCAATATCATGCTTCCGCTGTAATGCTAAAATAGGGTCGATAGATCCAAATAAGTTCATTGGACGTCTCTTCTCAATAGCTCCAATCACTTTCTCCCACGAAGCTGTAACTGACTAAATAGGCACAAGTGCAACCATGGGTGGTGGCGACTGCTGATGCTGCACGGTAGCCATGGTCGCAACTACAGTCTGTGAAATGATAATGGACAGGTTAGCCGATGCAATAACAGATGCCTGTCCCTGTGACGGTGGATGAGATGGCTGCAGCTACTGTGGTGTCGCGACCTTAGACTTGACACCAGTAGCATGTCGCGGTATGCCTGTTCATCTACGGGCATTCACTATCTGAAAGATAGTAGACAAGTCTTATAAGTACACATATGGAGAACAAAGTACAAAATCTAAATAAAAACTCTAAAGTATCAAAGAACGCTATGCGAAAAGCGGAGGGAACACTAAAAATCCGTAAGATACTAGAACCTCGAATGCTTTAATACCAACTAAGACACCTTGTAAAATTTAATAATTGGTTGATTAAGTCTAAAATTAATAGTACATGAGTTTAAAAAATTGAGCATCATTCTAAGCACGATTGTAAATAAAAACTGAAAGCATCCATAAGTAAATCCATATAAAAGTGATGAACCATACGATATCTGATACCGTACCAATATAAAGTATCAACTGATTCAAAAATAAAATCCATATAAAGATAAAAATGATTATATATTATGAGCATGTAAGTCTGACACCTACATCCTATGAGATCATCAGTGAAGCGGCAATCAAACCTGGATCAGGGGTGAGGCTGCACTGGAGGTCTATATCGAAAAAAATGTTAATGAGATACGTTTATAGAAAGTTCAATTAGTATAAAAATATAATTGACTTTGGATTATAATATGACTACGCATCACCATCCAGTCTTTTAGTTGCTTTTATCATGTACGTCTACTCTCGAGCCTAAATTATTTTCCCATGATTAATCTTTTTACATAATTATAGACTTTTATGTACAATATCACATTTATTCCTTTAAACTTCACTATTATATAATATCATAGGAATGTATCTACAACAATATCATCATAAGCCAGTACATTCCAAAATGCGTACCACATGAAAAGGTCAGGCCCTTCCTGTCATCATCGTGTATGGTCGACGGTATTAAAATTAGGTTCCTTCCCGTCATAATTATGAACGGGTGCCGATATCATAATCAAGCCCCTTCCTATCATCATCATTATGAACAGGCGTCAATATGTTTGCATATAATAAAATAAACAAGCAAATTTTATACATATGAGGGTTACAAGTTGAAATTACAATTTAATCTTAAGAAAATATTATTTTTCCTTAATGTCATTTGTTCTCCTCGTTAGAATAAGAATACATTGCTCGTTCGAACAAATTCCTATTACCGCTCGTATAAAATTACTATGTTCATTTCACGACACCAAATTTTGCGAATGGTCACGATAAAGGGGTTACGGATCCCAGCCGTGACCATAGCCAAAATGGGAATGACCAAATCCATGACTCAGTGTGGTCATGGATTGTCTTGTAGGTGGTCACAGCTGTAGACCCTGACTTCTTTGGGTCACGACTCTAAGCTGTGACCCAACTGTGACCATTATTGCGCCAAGTTTACCTCTAATTTTGGTCAAGGATGAGTCACGACCCTTAGCTGTGACCACATACCCCAATACACAAAGAAATGGTCATGGATTAAGTCCGTGACCATTAAATTATATGAGTCATGACTTTGGGCCGTGACCATGGCCTTATTTCCACGCTGACGTGTTAAAAATAGAGGGGTCACGTCATATGGTCATGGCCCTAAGTCGTGACCATGGTCTTTATACTTAAAAAACATAGAACAGTTTTTCATTTCCCTCGAAAATTTCTAAACCCTCATTTTCCCTCCCACTCTCCGGCGATTTCGGCTCTCTCTTTCTCTCAATCTCAATCTCTCTCTCAATATTAATCTCAAAGGTAATCTCAATCTTCTCCTTGTTATGTATTTATGTGCGTGCGTATTTCTTTGTGTGTGTGTGTATTTCTATGTGTGCGTATTTCTCTATGTGTATGTATCTTTGTGTGTATACGTGTGTGTGTGTGTATGTGTGTGTATACGTGTGTGTATTGTGTCTATGTATATAGGTGTGTATACATTATCATTGTGTGTATTATGTATATGTAAGTTTGTATATTTTAAACGTGTATGTGTGTGTGATTTTAGAAAACAAATAAATAGATACGACTAATGTTGGTTTAAGTTTCAAACTAGGGAAAATTTTAATTTAATGGGTATTGTTGGTTTAAGTTTCAAACCAGGGAAACTTTTAATTTAATGGATATTGTTGGTTTAGGTTTGGGGCTGAAATATATTAAATACATCTCCATTAATATTGATGCTGAATTCGGGATTAATTTTAGGGGCTTTGTAAAACTAAGTCCCCCAAATGCATAATCTATTAATTATAGGGGTAATGTTTGTAAGGGCTAATTTTCGGGTTGATTTTAAGGATTGTTGGCTTAAATGACAAAAATAGGCATTCAAAACCAAATAATTAACAGTTGATGATTCATTAGAGCCATAATTTATAGGAATCATATTCACGCCCTCGTACATAATAACTCGTTATTGATTCATTAGAGCCATTATTTATGGGAATTGTAATCACACCCTCATTCATTTTCCTCGGGAAAAAGAGTCAAGGTGCTAATAAATGCCAACAAGAGTGGGAAAGGTTGCAATTGGATCGCACGCGTATATCTTTTATTAATGAGCCTCATAAAGTGGGTACTCTGGTTTATCAGTATGGGAATAGGAGGATCGAACAATTTAACTACCTTGTAAACCGTGGAGTTCATCTCCAGCAAGAGTACTTATTCGATCGAATTTTGTTTTACCTGCCAGAATGTTGGGATGAAGTTGTACAATATATATTTCGCGTACATAATCTCGATAGATCACTAACCTTGCTTACGGTGTTAGAGGAGGAACAAAAATAATTCACCCTATTGTGGATAAAATTATACTACAAGAAAAAACATCGTTTATGTCAGTTTAAAAATGAACGTTATGCCAGACAAATGCAAATTGACATAAATAATATTCATTTATGTTACTTTGGCTTTTAAAGTAAATTTTTATTTCAATTTAAGTAAACTTGACATAAAAAATAAACCATTTATCTCATATTTATATATAGATGACGTAAATATACCTTAATTCTTTTAGCCTTTGAGTAAAAACTGAGATAAATGAAAAAAAGAAGCGGGCCTATTTTTTTTCATTCCCGCTCCAAAAATTGCTTCCTAAAAATTCCCCCCCTCTCTCTCTCGCGTACATCTCTGCGTCGTACGACCTCTGTCTCTCTGTCTCTATGGCGAAGACTGTGATGTCTCACGACATATACACGTCAAACTCAATCTTGCCAATAGGTTGAAGAGGATGAGATTTCGAGTTTATGTCGGTGACATCTATGCATCCATTATAGATACGCTTCCTCCTAATTGGGCACGTGCAAAAATCCATAGGTTTTTAAAAACAAATCCAGACTGGATGGAGATCGAAGACATTGAACTTTTGTTAAAGTCTTACCATGAAACTGTAGATTATAATATGGTCTAAAAATTTATTTTGTTAGTTATAATTTCATACTGAACTTTGAAATTATGCGTCTATTATTATAGATACACATTTAACTTTTATTATTTTCATACATAATGTCTGACGTTAATGGAAGCAATGCTCTAACCAACAACGTGACACAACCACAAGGAGAATTCTCATCACCAATTGGTAAGCAATACGCAACTCCACAAATTGTTCACTCCCCTACTCCGAGTTGCAGTAGGCAAAGTACTCCCACTAATCCAACAGACACGCCCAATGCTCTTGAAACTGTCGGGTCAGTTGAGAAGAAGCCCATTGGGTTCTCTTTAATGGGAAATAACCCCACATGGGATAAAAATCATGTTCAACATTTTAAAGCCCAGTGTTTGTCCTTGGCAAAAATAAATGTGGTAGTGGGAAGAACTAACAATTGGAACCTCGTAGATAAATGTATTAAAGATGACATCTACGAGCAACTCAGCAAACGGTTTTCATTTTCCCTAAACTCAAAAAATAAAGTGCTTTCTCGGGTTGCTGAAAAACTCCGAACATATCGAAGAAACCCTAGGAATAAGCATTTCCCCAAGGGAGAATCGAGCTCCGACATTTTGGTTCTCAAAGACAAAGTCCCTTCGAATGTTGAGATGCCAGTCTCTAAATGAAATGATTTTCTGGAGAATGAGGCGAAGGACTCCAAAATGCTGCAAAGGGAGAAAAATAAGCAGAATAGGGCAAAAAAAATTGATGTACACTGGCTTGGCTCGAAATCTTATGAAGATTTAAAGAACGAGTTGTTGATCGTCACAAAAGGCATCCCGGATGAAGGAAAGACAACGAATAGGGCCAACTTTTACGTGCATGCTAGATGAGACAAAGATAATAAATTCCCTCCTCACTTGACCAAGACTCTAGAATCAATAGAGTCTATCAATAGTCACTCATATTCAAGCCCATTCGATGACATTGACAATGATGCCATATCACAAACCTTTGGGCAGGACAAGAGGTTTGGGGTCGCATATGTCAAAACAGGATTCAAACACATCGTACCTCTCGTGGACGAGCTTTCTTCTGTTAATAAGCATTTTGCGTCCAATAATGAATGTCAATCTAGGACTGAAGGTGATATAATGGGGATTCGAAATGAATTGGGAGGTGTGAATGATAAACTTTAACATATCGTGTCCCTTTTAATCGTTCGTATGCCCCTGTAACCCCCCATGCATCCCGATTTCCATCCACATAAGTCAGTTCCTCCTAAAAAAAATTCTCGTTCTCCATCCCCCCCACAGATTTCGGTTCCTCCTTCAACATTCCCTTTCTCAGCACCTCAGTATGGCACAAGTCTTGGATCATCGTTAATAACCCACGCTGACTATGGCGAAAAATACTATATGTAGAACCTGAGTGATAAATTTGTTGTTGGTATTTGCATGCTCATATCCACTATCATAGGAACTTTAGTACATAATCGACCTTTGGTAGAGGCTGACTGTCAGATCGTGGTTGATACAGTATCTGAGGGTTGTGAAACTATTCCAGCGCTCAACAACAGTAGAGAAGGGAATTTTTAAAAAAATCATAAAGACTCTGCTACCACTTGGCTAGTCTATCGTTTGATGAAAAGGTAGTAATATTTTTCTTATGTTGTAATAATATGAGTAGACAAATTTATTTAATTCGAGTTTAAGTGGCTGTGCAGTATCATTGATTGGCGTGTTCTTGTATTTAAGCTATTGCATAGTTTGATTGATTGGTGCGTTATTGACTATATTAGTGCTTTGCTTTGATAGTATATTACTGCTTAACTGTGCATCATGATATTTATTTTATCATGTTAACACATGATTGCAATTTGAAGATTATTAAATGGATTTTCCACAATACAAAGAGTGGACGGGGAGACTGACCGAATAGCTAATAGTTATGTTAAAGGCTCAAGAATTTATTAGATACACTTTTAATAACCTTAAAAATGAGAAGATTCCATGTCCGTGCACCCATTATATAAACGAAAAATATAAATCAATAAAAGATGTTGAGTTACATTTAATAATGTGGGGATTTTGTCAAGATTATAATAAGTGGACATACCATGGTGAAAAATATGTACCTTATGTTCCCGAAGAATTACCGGTAACCGACCACATAACAGAACACCAACGAGTGGAAGTGGTAAATGATTTGCCAACACATCGTCCATTGTTGACCTAATTAACGATGCTTACGGAGTCCACCACGACCAAGACCACCAACCTATGGAGACAGATAATGCACACAATGAATAATTTGATAGTAAACTACCAAGAGACCGAGAATACATACGGTTGAAAGCCGATACGGCTAGAACATTATATAAATATTGCGATGAAGATTATTCGATATTATATATAATTATTGGTTTGCATTATTTAAAGAGTAAATTTGGCTTATCTGATAACAGCATAATCGGAATTCTTAAGTGGGTTAAAGAAATTCTTCCAAAAGAGAACACGTTACGAGACAATTATCCTACCATAAAGAAGGGCTTGAAGGGTTTGGGATTAAAATACGAATCTATTCATGTATGCAAGTATGATTGCATATTGTATTACACCGAACACAGAGAGAAGGATGAATGTACAGTATACGGTGAGCCTAGATATGTCGTTTGTGAGAGGTCAATGACAAACATGCAAAATATCAAAAGAGCTCGCAAGTCCCAAAAAGGTTTTGAAGTATTTTCCACTTGGGTCACTGTTAAAATGATTTTTTACTGTACCATGGATAGCGAAAGCCATGACATGGCACGCTCGATGCAAGGTCAGTGGGAATTTGATGTGTCATCCAGCTGATTCACTCGTCTGGCAAATTTTAAATGCACGATGCCATGAATTTGAAAAAGAACCGCGTAATGTCCATCTTGCAATATCAACTAATGGGTTTAACCCTTTTGGTAATTTAAGTACTAGTCAAAGTTATTGGCTGGTTCTCATGGCGTCTTTAAGTCTCTCTTCAACACTGTGCATGAGAAAGGAGTTCACATTATTATCTTTATTGATACCCAAGTCGAAGGCTCCACGTGATGATATTGATATATTCTTAGCCCCATTAATCGAAGAACTTAAAGATGTATGGGATAAAGGCGTGACGACATTTGACTCTCACAAGGGTAAAGAGTTAACACTTAAAGCAATGGTGATGTGGGCGATCCACGACCTTCCTGCTTATGGGACCTTGTCCAGTTGTAATGTTAATGGTTATTATGGATGTCCCATATATGAGGAGGAAACTGAAGCCATTTGGCTATAACATAGTATTAAGATGAGTTACACGAGTCCATTTGGCTATAACATAGTATGGAGAGAGGGCCCGTCGAGATCTACATGATATGAAGATAAATAAGAAACTTTAGTTAAAAAATGATCCTATAATAGGAAGAATTTCTACCCCTTCGGTTGCTTTCACTTTGACTACTAGTGAGAAGAATATCCTCTTAGACACGTTGTTTAACTTAAAGACTCCAATTGACAATTCTGGTAATTTATGCAGGGTCATAAACTACTAAGTAAATGACTTAAAACAGTGTAAGTCTCACGACTGGCTTGTAATCATCTAATTACTCCCTCTCTTATTTAGGCATTGATTTTCTGAACACAAAGATGTCCGTCGGGAAATTATGCAAATCAGTTTCTGTATTACCATAGTTTGTGCAAAAGGGGTAAACAGGAGGCACATTAAAGCTGCAAAATTAACTTTAGCCAAGGAAATTTGTGTATTAGAGAATATTTTACAGCATCGTTCTCCGATATCAGTATCCACTTACTTGTGAATTTTTGTGATGAAGCTTTATTATGTGATCTCATTAGGTATCATTGGATGTATCATTTTAAGCGCTTGATGAAAACCTTCAAATATTACATAAAGAATGCATGGTATATTGGAGGGTCAATTGCTAAAAAATACGTAACTCTGGAATCATCGTTATACGCTAGGGAATATATGCCAGAACAAGAGGTGAGGAGGTTCAATCCTCATAGACGAGGAGTAATCGAGGAACCTGACGAGTTTGAGGACAAATTACCGTTTGGGAACCCTAAAGAGGTGAAACTCACAAATATACAATACGCGTAAGTAACTCGTTATGTCTTCGAATCGCAAGATGAAGTCAAAAAATGGAGAGAGTGAGTATCTATAGAATTCTTCTTCTTTGATTATATGCATTTTATGTTTTATGATCTAAACTCTACAATTTACCCGTAGGAAGTACCAGAATGAAATTGCCCAAAATCAAAGCAGAAATTGCATGACAACTAATTTTAGGGCATGTGTATCAAAAGAGGAAAATTTCACATCTTATGTGTGCAGTTATTTATTCGTGTGTGATAAAAACATGCCCTAATACAAATTCATTAATAAATACAACTTCTAATAAGAGGTGATGTCTCTTCGAGGCTTACGCCTAGCAAAAGGCCCTAATTTTCATGCGAAAGAGTTTAAGAAATTCCGTAGGCAACGCTAATACCTCGCTCGGGACCAATGTAACTCGTAGAAACTGACTGCATGGTCACGGGACCCCCGGTTTGAGAGAATGACACAAATTTGTGAATATCCACACTTAACCTTGAAAACGTGTCGTTGGGGGCGAAACCCCTTAGTGCCCCCCAAACGGCCCCGTGAGCGGTGCCAACATCTCGCACGGGACAAATGTAACTCGTAGGAGCCGACCGCGTGGTCACGAGACCCCCGGTTTGAGGGCACATCCCAAAATATAGAAACTCCACACTTAGTATTAAAAACATGCCTTTAGGGGATGAAAACACATAGTGCCCATTTAACGGCCCCGTGACCACGCGGTCGGTTCTCGCGTGTTGTGGAGCTCATTGAATTTTTTTTGGAAAGGAGTCCCAAATAATATGATGTGTTTTCCTGTTTGAAGTTTGATAGCGTATTTCAAATACGAATCCTCTATTGGAGTGTCCTGGATTGGTGGGTATTAATGAAGGCTACACTCTCCGTAATGAGAATATCAACCATTACGGGGATTGTGGCATTCATTAAGATCCACTAATCATGACTTTAGAGGATTCTTATTTGGAATATGCTATCAAACTCCAAATGGGAAAATGCATCATATTATTCAGGACACCTTTCCAGAATAATTTCAATGAGCTCTACAACACGCCGCATTTGGCCAGGCCAGAAAAGACTGATTTTCTTAACGAATAAGACTTTAGAGGAAGAAATCCCAAAGCTCCCCCCAAAAGGCCCCGTGAGTGAAGCCAACACTTCGCACGGGTAAAATATAACTCGTAAGAACCGACCGCATGATCATAAAACCCTCGATTTGAGAGCACGACCCAAAGTAGATAAAATCCACACTTAGGTTTGAAAATGTGTCGTTAGGGTACAAAACTCCTTAGCACCCCCCACGGCCCCGTGAGTCATGCCAACACCTCGTAGGGGTCGAATGTAACTCGTACAAATCGACCGTGTGGTCACGGGACCCTCAGTTTGAGAGCAAGACCCAAAACAGAGAATATTCACACTTAGGCTTGAAAACGTGCCATCAGGGGGGGGGGAACCCCTTAGTGCCCCCCAAACAACCCCATGAGCAATGCTAGAACCTCGCACGAGACCAATGTAACCCGTAGGAAGCGACCGTGTGGTCACATGACTCTTGGTTTGAGATCATGACCCCAAATAGAGAATATCCACACTTAGGCTTGAAAACGTTGTAACAACCCGCCTAAAATAATAACGGGTGGCCAAGCCTATACTATATTAAATCAGGAGTTTCAGATGGTCCAGTATCAACATCAACTATCGGTACTATATAATATAGGACTAACTACCCGGTATCATATAAGCGAGATGTTAAATTTAATAAAATACAAAACAAGCAACAAACCAACACTATATACAACTAACCAAGAAAAGAAAGATGTGCATACAAGAACTATGATAAATGAAATGAATAGAATAAAAAGGAAATGAGTAACTACAACAGAATATACTACAAGAAATAAACCCGAATAAGCTGTCGGGGCACAACCAATACAATGGATGGAATGGAATAAATATAACAGGTATATACATATCCCTTGGGTACAAACCCGAAATACAATAAGAATCCTGTCTAGATATACAAAGAAGTGGGAAACGACTACCAACTAAGTCCCGCGACAGCCCGCACCTATCACGGCTCCCAAAACTCAGAAAAGAAGGTCATCCGGCATCCATGCGGTAGGATACCTGTAGTAATATATATATATACAAGCAGGAGAGAAAAGTAAACGGGTCAGAGCCCGAGTGTGAAAAATATTTAGCAAGTGTGTTAACTGTGCATAATAATATCGGTGCACTATTTCATAATAAATGTGTAATCGCACTCTCGTGGAACCCCAACTCACCTCTCATCTAACGGCGCGCACCTATTCGCGTCCTCAAATTTTAGGTAAATTACCCCAATTATAAGGATAACCAAACTTATCATAGGCCTAGCCTATACCCACGAGATTGGCCTTCCTACCATAACCTAAGAATCCACTTTTTCTAACCTCCCTTAAGTATTTCTACAAATATATGTGCCTTATTAGGCTTAATGGATTCCGGTTTATAATTTAATCAATTATAAATCTTAATAAGTTACCCATATGCATTTGGGTTGAAACATTTGATTTAATTTCTAAATAATAGGCATACAAAATTTATTTTTGACAAAACTTCTCTCCAATTTCAACGCTGCGCTGCGTTTCGTGCGTGGGGTGTCTCGCAAAGCGAAATCCAAACAAGGAACCACCCCGTTACACTACTCCTTGTCAACGTCGATCCTGGAGATCCATTATGCCATAACTAATTATTGATAGAACATCTCTCTAATCTCAACAATGCACTACGTTTCGTGCGTGGGGTGTCTCGTAAAGCGAAATCCAAACAAGGAACCACCCGGTTACACTACTCCTTGTCAACGTCGATCCTGGAGATCCATTATGCCATAACTAATTGTTGACAAAACTTCTCTCTAATCTCAACAATGTACTACGTTTCGTGCGTGGGGTGTCTCGTAAAGCGAAATCCAAACAAGGAACCACCCCGTTACACTACTCCTACTACTAAGTTTTAAACTACAATATAAAAACAACCTAATATCTCCAATAATATCCTTGGGATGATGTAACCGAAATATTCCTTAAATGCGATACATCAACCCCCAATAATCCAATACATCATAATCATCCAAGATGTACTTCAACAAGAATCCATATCCTTTCATCTATAGGATATATATAAATATATATATATAGGCATTTTATTCTCACCATATACATATATCATCATCCATACCCATGACCAAGTGTACATATCATATCTGATGTACAGTGGCCATGCACATACGATACCCGGCTATATATAGCGCCGATAAACTACACCATGCTATCATCTTTCCAGTGCCCGGCTCACGTAGCAATGCTGGGGACCACCTGGTGGAGATCAACAACACCCACCTCGTGATAAACTCACACACACGACATCCCGGGAAGCGGTCATAGCTCCAAACCGGTCAATGAGACGAGACATACCCACCACGTACCACCCCAAAAATATAAATCACATAATAACACACAGGACGACTATGACCTGGGGAATATCCACACCCTGCTCCTTAAGCCAGGATGCTCACCCTCTGCGCGGAAACTTCCCAATGATAGTATGAGCGGGGTATGCTTAACCACTTAAGTATATATATCGTTCACATGCACAATATACATACATCCATATGATCCCATCATATGATCCAATATTAAACCATCACATAAGGTTTAAATATTCATTCTATGTATATCCACAACATAAATATATCCATATATTCATATCTATATAGATATATATACTTATATTCACATATCTTTATATCTATATATATACAAACTAATTCTCGTTCATATGCATAAGATATCTAAACTCGGCTATAAGTATACATAATCCTCTATATACAAGCCGTCACCACAATCTCATTTAATTTACCTCTATATGTGAATATAATCCCTCACTTGAAGTATATTCATCCATTGCTTTCCTATGATGAATAGTCTCCCAAAATACATGTATATAACCAACATTAGGGTTATCACCCAAAATTTAGTGTAGGAAACCATCACTACACATTTCATCTATATTCGAAGGTACATAATTATCTATAACTATCCTAACTAGAATTTGTGCTACCGCTTATTCTAGTCGATAGTACGATCCAAATCGTTCCTTAATTCACCTATGGTTCGATTGATCTTATGAGCCCTTACGCCCCTTGGGTTACCTATTATTCCTTAATTTAAATGTTTCTAAGGATGCATGACCCCTGTCTCTCTTCGGTTCCCAAACCTTAATCGCAATAGAATCCTGATTACCCTAAGGATTTTACACCACCCTCAGCCTACAATTTCATATCGTACTCTTACCACTCTCATGGAAGGACCCCAATCATTACCCCATAATTAGGCCCACTTATGACCCCCAATTAGAACTCCCATACTCAATGAGATCCCCCCACTATACCTAAGGGTATCCATTATTAATACACCTGTAGGCTAAAGGGACTATCCCTATACCATTTATAACCATTTCCTGAGAATCCGTCTTTATCATATTAAGGTAATCTGCCAATCACTTCAGTCCCATATTCATTTTGTTAATAAAAGAGGCATCCCATCCTTCTACATCAATTTAACATAGGCCCGCAAGCCCCTATTTGACCTAGGGCCCAATTCCCTTAATCTACTATCATAACCCTTCCTAATTTAGCCCATTAAGAAAGCCCCTAAGAATAAAACCCCAAAAGAAAAGGGAAAGAACAACTCCAAATTTTAGGCTAAAAACAGGGGACCGTTCGATCGGTCCCAGACCCTCGGTCGACCGCGGGTCCAAATTTTGCCTACGAAGAAATGCAGTAGGCTTTTTCCTTAAGGCGCGATCGACTGGTCCCCAGACCGCGGTCGACCGGCCATACCAATTGTCTTGGCCGATTTCCATTTTTCAACCAAAACCCTAAATCCTCAAACACCCAAATATTATCACCAAACTCCCAAATCTTTAACCCAATAATATTATTAACATGTAAACTCATCCTACATTTCATCCCAACAATTTATACATCATTAAACCCATACATAAACATTGATTTCAAGATTTAAACCCAAAAATCTAGGTTTTGATATTTATACCCAAAATCCATCTCTTTGACCCACAAATTATGAAATGAAATACACAAATAACTATTTAGCACAATTAAACACTTGCCTCAGATTTGTAGAGGTTGGATCGTCCTCGATGTCGCGGTTGGGCCGAAAATCCCCAAGTTTTTCTTCATCTCTCTCTTCCTTTCTTCTTCTTTATTTCTTCTTTCTCCCTCTAGGGCTTTTTCTCTCTTTCTCTCAATTGAGAATGGCTTAATCCGTAAGCCTCTTAAACCTTTAAAATAAAATCCCAAATTTTAAATGTTAATACACACTTTAAATGACTCGTTTACTTCAATTCGAGTCAAAATAACTTAAAAACATTCCGGAGCCGAAATAAGACCCAATGACAGTCATTTTGACTATCTCGACCCTTCCGGGATCGATGGTACCCTTAAAAACATCATTCGGAATACTTTGAAATATTCTCTATTTTTGGGCCTTAATTCCCAAATTTTTAGAATTCTCCAATTAATTAAATTTTATTTTCCCAAAAATTTAATTTCTCAGTCTCCAAAAATCGAGGGTTGTTACAAACGTGTCGTCGGGGAGCAAAACCCCTTAGTGCCCCACACACGGCCCCGTGAGCGGCGCCAATACCTCGCACGGGTTTAATTTAACTCTTAGGAACCGATCACGTGGCCACGAGATCCTTGGTTTGAGAGCACGATCCAAAATAGAGAAAATCCACACTTAGGCTTGAAAACGTTCCATCGGGGGGCGAAACCCATTAGGCCCCCCCCACGGCCTCGTGATCAATGCCAACACCTCACACGGGTCCAATGTAACTCGTAGTTATCGATCGCGTGGTCACGCGACCGCCGGTCTGAGAGCACGCCCCAGATTTAAGAATGCCTACACTTAGGCTTGAAAACGTGCCGTTAGAGGGAAAAACCCCGTAACGCCCCCCAAATGGCCTCGTGGGCGGCGCCAACACCTCGTTCAGGACCAACGTAGCCCGTACAAACTGACCGCGTGGTCACGGGACCCTCGGTTTGAGAGCACGACCCAAAATAGAGAATATCCACACTTAGGATTGAAAACGTGCCGTCGGGGGGTGAAACCCATTAGCGCCTCCAAACGGCCCCGTGAGCGGTGTTAACGCCTCGTACGGGACCAATGTTACTCGTAGGAACCGATCGCGTGGTCACGGGACCCTCAATTTTATAGCACAACCCAAAATATAGAATATCCACACTTAGGCTTGAAAACATTCCGTTGGGGGGCAAAACCCCTTAACGCCCCCCCACAGCCCCGTGAGCTGGGCCAACACCTCACACGGGTCCAATATAACTCGTAGCAACCGATCGCGTGGTCTGGGACCCTCATTTTGAGAGCACACCCCAAAATAGAGAAAATCCATACTTAGACTTGAAAATGTTCCATCGGGGGGCGAAACCCCTTAGTGCCCCCCACACGGCCCCATGAGCGGCACCAACACCTTGCACGAATCCAATGTAACTCGTAGGAACCGATCGCGTGGTCACACGACCCTCGGTTTGAGAGCATGACCCAGATTTCAGAATGTCTACACTTAGGCTTGAAAACATGTCGTTAGAGGGTGAAACCCCGGAACGCCCCCAAACGGCCCCGTGGGCGGTGCCGACACCTCGCTCAGGACCAACAAAGCCCGTATGAACCGACCGCATGGTCACAAGACCCCCGGTTGGAGAACACAACCCAGATTTTAGAATGCCTACACGGGTACGGGACCCTCGCGAGGTCACCCAAAGATCACTTGCAGCAATTGGCAACTGACCGATTCAAGGATTTTTTGTATTATTATGAAAGTTAGTCACAGTCCAAAGCCGTGACTAAGTTGAATTCTACAAAAAACGTAGTAAGAACTTAAATCCGTGACCAGGTTTAATTGTACACAAAACATGGTCACGACTATGGGCCATGACTAGATGGTTTTTAAATTGGGTGATGGTCACGGGTCTGGGCCGTGACCATGCTTGTAAATCGGGTCAGGGCTATTGGTCATGACCATGTTCATGACTATTAAAAGTCCGTGACCAGGGCAGTCGGTCAGGGATTTGGGTCGTGACTACCGGAATTGGTCACGGACTAAATCCGCGACCTTCACTGCCTGGTCAGGGATAAAATCAGTGACCAATTGCCCAGTTTGGTGTAATGTTTGAACGACTCCAAATCGTTGTTCAGACGATATTTACACAGAACCCTTTTTATTCCCAGCAAAATTCCGCCATTTTTGGAGCCAATTTCATATTTCTAGATCTCTAAACATCCCTAAATATTAACTTTCGGATGTATATTAGTCCTAATACCAATACTAACCTATATCCGATGATTTTAAGTTCTTTTAGTACAGGATTTAGATTATAATCCTTAATTATCATCTCGAGAACTCTACTCATGATTCCATCACAATTTAACCCAATTTCAGTATATTTCACAAGATTAATAAGGGATTCTTAATCCTTTAACAATAATTGCAATTACCATAACATCAAATTAGCAAATTCTACTCTAACTCAAGATAATCATCCTAATTTCATCATACAGTCTAGTTCCTTAATCCTAATAATGGTCATATAAATTGTCTAATTCAATGTTTTAATATTAAATTAAGAATTCAGTGAATAATAACATCATAATTCAATTTCAATTATAGTCTTATACTGAACAAACTAGCCTCAATTCTCAATTTGTTGAATCTTAGATGAAAAGACCCAATTAATCTTTCTCAATTCCTTAACCTTCCTCCTTAGCTCTAGGGTTGCCTCTAAATGTATAAAAAGGATTTAGTCTAAGACAAATTTCTATTTTATGCTAATTACCCACGAAATTAGTCTAAGTGTGTATATAGACCACAACTCATTAAGCCCAAACCCAATCCAGTTAGTATAAAGTCTAGTCCAAGGCCTATACTAATATGTGGGACATAAAACTCAACCTTTAAAGGGATAAACTGACCTTCTATCCATTTTGAAATTCATCTAGAAATAATCAAATTAATTATTTACTTTTGTTAAATAATCATTAATTTCTTAAGATATTTTCGATAAAAATCACTTTCAAATAATACACATAATTAGTGACATCACCAGTCACTGCAGATAAATACAAATCAATATAATATAAATATAAAGAATTTAATTCACTTAAAATTATGGGGTATTATAGGCGGGTCCTTTTGTTCAAACGAGAGATCAATTTTCATAACTAGTTGTAAAAATCCCATAAAAACAAATTAAAATTATTTTCTAACAATACGATTAATTTTATATCAATTCTTAACTTCAAATAAAGCATAAGGAATTTACAAAACCATAAATGCTTACCAAACCTCCAATGGAATGAAATTATTTGGTCTGACAATATAGTGTCTCGGTGTTTTATCTTTGTCTTCCAATGATTCAATATACAAATCAAGACTGAAAGAGACACTTATAACTATTTTTTTTATATTATGAAATAAAGCAAAAACCAAAACAAAAAAGGATGTAAAATCATGTCTTTAAAAATCTCCCTCTTTGAATCTTTCGAAACAAAAGTAAAACCGATAAAGATCCAAAAAATACCGGATCAAATGTTTATACATCATATATACCCGTCCCCAAATCCCCACGAGCCAGACTCGATACTTTGTATGGATTCAACAATCAATGATTCCAAAAACATAATGATCCATGTAAAGACAACATTCTTAAACATATACCCCTAGTGTACAAAGGATACAAGGTAGTATAAATATTGCATAAATGAGTGAACTACACATACGTACATGCATGTTCTATAATCATCTCACAACAACTCCCCCTTAATCCATAATTTCTCCTCATTTTTTTCTTGAAGAGATAAAGGGAAGAATTCGATAATAAATATAAAAAATTCATCAATTAAAAAAAAATAGAGAATATCATGAATGTAGGTCAAAAGAATCTCGATGGAAGGGATAACATCTCCATCATTACAAATGGAGGCCATGTATATCCAAATGATATACGAGAGATCAATGGTTTGACTAACCCTTATAGCATACTAAAAGCAAATGTGGTCCGCACTGTAGGTAAAGTGATATGCAATGTGATGAAAATTGTAGCTAACAATCTTATTGAGGATACAATAGTTAGTGTAAGGTTTCGGTGCTAGGGTGGCCTCATATTGTCCAAGTCAACTTTAGTGTAGTGGATGGAAGAATTGGCATCATAAAACGAGTTTGATGGTTCGGGTCCTCGGGGTATTGTGGGATAGGTATTATAGGAATATAAAAATAGTGGCAAGGTTATCGGGGGAAATTGTAAACTGCACACCCATAACCCAAGTCCCAAATATCGATTAGGAAATTTAAGCCCCAATTTTAAATTATTAAGTAACTTCAGGGCCTAAAACATTTACATAGTAATTGGAAAACTTTGTATCTCAAAAATTAAATGGGAGCTTAAGGTTCTAATATTGATTAGAATTTGTAAGTCTCAATTTATAAAAGGAAAAAAACATTTAAAAATATATTTTAAATTATAAAAACATAATATCCAATAATATTAATAAAAATAAACCTAATATTAAATTAATTCTTGATAAAAATGATTAACAATATGCCTCATATTTTGATAATTGTTATGATATCTAGTGAGTGTAGAGAAAAAAAAATGGTAAGTTATTAACGATCATACCTTCAGAAAATAAAATTATTGAGATCATGTTTTATATAATCATTGACATCTCATGGCAATATGCAAAGTTAATACAATAATTTTTCTTTCTTTTCATATGGATGAGTACAAAGATGTTTGATGATGATGGTGTACTCATCACTTAAAGCATGCATCGTACATGCATACACACTAGATGTACAAGTAGAGTACCATAGTATTATTGTTCTTTAGTGAAATCTATTATTACTTCATACTTCACATCAAAGTCGAAAAATGAAAAGAAAATACGTCTGCTAAGATTGTTGACTCCCATTATAAGGAAATAATATGGGTGGAATTGTGTTTATAATGTATTGTGAAAAATAAGTCACTGATAGAATTTATAGGGGACATAAATTATTTATTTAAATGTTGGGAAACATAGTGATAAGACCTTAGACTATTTGAAAATTAATGATAAGGACAATCTAAAAATAATTTTGTCAATAAGTCCACATTAAAGCGTATCTATATATTAATCTTCATTATTTTTTGTCTCTATAATCAAAATGTATGCACATATTTTTACGACACCGTCACTAAATTAAAATTACAAAAAAGTTACTTTAACGATTAATTGTATTTATATTATAGCAAACACTTTTTCAAGTGTATCTTTTCGACTATTTAGATGTATTTAGATAGTTTACAACGACCAAAATGAAGAAAAAAAATTAATTTATATAAATTTAATATTTTAAAGTACCTATATACCTATTGTTTATGTATCGATCTTATAGATTTTAATTAAATTTTGGAGGTGCCTTTAGCATCACCCATCGTTAATTAATCAAAAATATGATGTCCATAAGATATTAAGAATATTGTTTTTCATGTCCTTAACGTTGTTAAATAAAGAGTCAAGAAGGTTATCGATAAATTCCCCTCCAGCGTATCGCTGTGATTAAAGGAATTCACCTTTATTTATAGTAGAGAGTAAGACTACCTAAAAGACACATTCAAATAAAAAAATAATTATTTTGTATTTGACCCACATTAGATTTTTGATATTTAACACCCAAAGAGCTCATTCGTGTTGAGGATCATAGTTGTAAAAAAATAAAAAATAGTATTCAATCAAACCCTCGCTTGTTGACTTTTTTGGGGTTTAGCCCCCATTTTTAACACTTCCAGTAGTCAACCTAGTTTGATTCGTTAGGCCACTCATTTTATCACAAGATTTCCCACTTTTACTGAAATGCCCTGAATATTGTAATAATTATATAAAATTGGGGAAAATGAAATACAATGGATTAACATGGTAATTTAATTATTTGGACTTAATAAATAAAATAATTAAATAAATAAAACATAACGGTTTTATATTTACTTCTTGTTTGTGTGTATTGCTTATCTGTGTTTTGAAAATGATAATAATAACATAATAATTTTATAATAACTTAATCAGTTTGGACTAAAAATATTATATTGATTGAAATTGGATTTTAAAACCTATTTAAGGGACCAACTCATTTAAAAAAATTATGAGAGAGTGCACCCGTGGGTGGTGTAACCCACTGGGGTAGGTTTGAACATACTATAGTTGGTTTAGGGGATCTATAAACCCACTTAAAATTAGGGTTACAACTAATTTTAGGATTAAACATATATAAGGAAGGTTTAGACAAACCCTAATTCATTTTATCATCCACTAAACCTTAAAAACTACAATAAAATCCTAGAGACTATTTGAGAGAAAAAAAGGTCATTTGAGAAGGAATCTATAAGAGGGAACCTTGGTTGCAAGATAGAAAAAGGATTAAGCTAAGAGAATAAGTCAACATTCCAATCCATCGTCTTTATCAACAATTAATTGATATGGGATTTTCATAAAAAAAACTAAGGCAAGAACATGTGTACTACTCTTCCCCTTTGAATAATTTATTTAATTTAAAATTATGTTTATAAAAGATAATTATCTTAATTTAATTAACTGAATTTATAGAATTAAAAATATATATTAAATCTTAAAATTTAGGGGATTTAGACTAGTTGATGAATTGTATTGTAGTTGGACTAATTTGCATGATAAATCCACCTTAGAACTGGAATTCTTCTTTATATCTATTTACAATTCTGAAATTATATATATATGAAGTAGGATTTCACATGCTTAAGTAATATACTCTTGAAATTGAACATTTGATCGAATTGGGTTAATTCATATATATGCTGAATGAGATAGGGGGTAGGATTGCATATAAATGATAGAATTAGAGATTTGAAGATGTTATTATGATATTATATATATATGAAATATCTACTAAAATTGGGTTGATATACATAATTATAGTCTCATCAGATGGCACCCTGACATTCAATCACCAGTATAGTCTTGTCATTATAGCACATTGGCATCTAATCAGACACTACTGTCTCGTCCTACAGACGAGACTAACCTTCCCACCTATACCGCATATACAATGATAACTTGACCAAACCCTAAAGTATCTTTGCACAGGGGAGTCCAACCTCAGTCGTTGGGCGGAAGAGTTTTAGCTTCATATGATACTCATGTTACAAGCCATCGCTAAAGGGTAAGGGATAGATGCGCCGGGAATATGAGACCACCCTATCTCGTCTCGGCTTTCAGCATGGAACCAGGCATCAAACAGACACTCGGTAGGGATGACACCTATAATATCACATCAGTTGATACCTCCAATAAATATGTTCATCTAGGCGTGGAAATCATAACATGAGCATTTCAATCATGTCCACATAAAACCGTTATCTCAAATAAGCAATCCACATGGGGGAATATTCACTATGATGACCTCACTTTATTAACAAAAAACTAGCACTCTTTCATGGGCCCTTGACCTCAACTGGTCATGGAACACCTATTGGGGTTTACCCTATACACCTCTCAGCCTATAAAAAGCACACTCTATTTTCTTTATTGGGATTGAATCTTATAAACCCTACCGTTACTCTGAAACAATGGTTCTAAAGAGAGAGATATAGAGAGCTTGTATTGTCTCCAATAATAGTTTATACCATATTATAGTGAAACACACTCATACCTTATAAAGTGGCTGTTGATACCAAAATTAGTATGCTGATATAGACGAATAATAAGAAGACACGTGTCGATCTACGTGGCACAATAGCAACGAGGAAGTCTATTTCCCCGACCAAGTCATACTCGCTCCGAGCAGCAAGTGTACTTCGAGGAACTCCAACACTCCGAGGAACTCCTGAACGACGAGCAACTAAGGCGGTCCGAGCTGCATCTCGGCCACAGCATTGATTGCCAGATAATCAACAGTTCAACTATTCATTAAATGCTAATCATACAGACGCATACTCTTAAAGGGCATTAATTGTTTACCCTTTCACATGTACAGCCCAAGGGCTATAAATACATTGTATTACTCTCATTCAAAGGGACCGGATTTTCTTGATAGAATTACATATCGAGAACTCCAAAACACTTGGCAATAACAGAAACAGTGGACATAGGCCATTCTTATAAGGCTGAACCACTTTAAAATTCTTTGTCTCATTTATATTTATCTGTGATTAAATAATTAGAAGCAATCTAATTTTTTACATCAACAGATTGGCGCCGTCCGTGAGAAACGACTATTGTTATCGTTTTTCACCAAAAATCATTCATCATCAATGGCAGATAATCCGGAATCCAGCAATCGAAACGCTGGAAATGCTAAAAATCCTCCAAATCCCTCTGTACCTCCAGATCTGGCAGGAATTATGACGAATCTGGCTCAAGGACAAACCGCCATGCAAGAAACAATGCGGTAACTCATACAAATCCTTCATGGCGGTGCACCTGCACATTCGGGACAGCGAAGTGGTCAGAGGCAAACCTATTTACTTTCTTCACGATCCAGGCGTACAAATGCGTATCGTAATGAGGAATCTGATGATTTCTCTTATTAACCTGGGCGAACTTCATCAATACGGGCCACAAATACTGAGCAACGTATCACTCTCTCTCCAGAGAGACCCAGTGCCTTGGAAAGACTGAGCAGGGCGTCTCCTTTCAGTCGATTAGGCCCTAGGAGGAATAGGAGTCCACCTAAAACCATGTCGAGGAGTTTTCGACAACCATCAGATCTAAGAGAAGGATCAGCACAATCACGACCAGTTGCTCGTCAAGATAGATCTCAGGAGGCCACGTCAGAACAATCAATTGCTCGAACTAATAAGCCCGAGGAAGGAAATGATGCGTGGAAAGGTTCCATTCAGCGGTTGGAGGATAGATTGGAAGAAATGGCTAAGGCGAAGAATCCCCTATAACGAACTTTTGTTCAAGGGACACCTTTTGTCCAGGCCATTGTGGATTTTCCTACCCCGTCAAAGTTTAAAGCCCCTGTGGTAACCCCCAAATATGATGGAAAGACAGATCCTGTTCTGCACATAGAGCAATATCAAGCTGCTGCCGACATCTATGCTGTCCCCGACGAGATGAGATGCAGGGCATTCTCAGGAACTCTTACTGGATCTGCCCAGATATGGTACAACAATCTTCCTCGGGGTAAGATTTTAACTTTCTTTCAATTGGCCGAGTTGTTCATCGGCAATTTCTGTTTTGGAGCAAAGCCAGTAAAACGAGTAGCACACTTGTTAAGTGTTAGACAAAAATCTGGTGAGAGTCCTAGAGATTACATAACTCGTTTCAATAACGAGAAGCTGGAAGTCATAAATTATGAAGAAAAGATAGCAATCATCGCCTTGATGAGTGGGTTGTTGCCTAACAAATTGTATTACACTTTGGTCAAAGATCCACCTACAACTATGTCAGAATTGATGGCAAAAGCGGCCAAAATCATGAATGCCGAGGAGGCTATGGCTGCGAAGAAGAATATGGATAAAGAAACCAAGGTGGAAGTCGACAAATCTAAGAAGAATGAGCATAAGGGTAATGGCGGTGACAAGCATTCTAAGAATAATAAGTCGTTATGGGAAGTCCTGAAGAAATTCGATAATTATACTCCTTTGAAAATGGGTATTAATCATGTCTTGGAAGAAATCAAGAATAACGAAGAAGTAAAGTGGCCAAAGAAACTGAGGTCAGACCCTGACACGAGGAATAGGGAGAAATATTACGAGTTCCATAAGGATCATGGCCATATGACCAAAAATTGCATAGCTCTTCAGAACGAGATCGAAACACTCATCCGAAGACGGAAGCTAGCAAAGTATGTTGATCGGGGAGGTGAAACAAGAAATAATGACCAAACTAGAGAAAAGTCTAGATCTCCTCGTTGAGCAGAGGAGAAAAAGAAGAGAGATCATGAAGATGATACAGAGGATGACCCCGATCTTCCCAAAAGGCCAAGACAACCAGAATGCGAGGTATTTTCAATACGTTTCAGAACATTTGATTGTAATGCTATTACAGGCGGAGATGCAGGAGGAGGAGATCTTACTGCAGAAAGAAAAGCTTACCTCGGTGAGGCTCAGGCTTGCTCATACATTCAACGGATAAATTTGGCTGAGGAGGATCGCCCGAGGAAGATAAACAAAGAGAAGCTGGTCATTGGTTTTTCAAAAAACGACCTTGCAGGTGTTCTTTACCCTCACGACGACCCTTTGGTGATCAAAATGAGGAAGAAAGAAGTAGTGATTTCAAGGGTGCTGGTAGATAATGGTAGTTCGGTAGACATCATGTTCTACTCATGCTTTGACAGTTTAAATTTGAAATTATCTCAATTGGAACCTTATCATAGACCTCTCCTGGGTTTTGCTGGCGAGAAAGTTTTTCCACTTGGGACGATCACGTTGGATATATTCATTGGAACTTGGCCTGCTTGTCGAACAGAAAGAATACGCTTCTTTGTGATGGATAAGAATGTGCAATCAGCTTACAACATCATCATGGGAAGAGTTGGTTTGAAGAAGTTCGAAGCAGTTCCATCTACAGTACATCAGTGTTTAAAATTCCCAACAAATTTTGGAGTAGGAGTTGTGAAAGGTGATCAAAAAGTAGCTCGGGAATGCTATTATTCATCTACCGAGCAAGAGGAGCTTGAAGAGTCAAGGAAAAAGACTACTACCTACCAGGTGGATGAAGGTACAGAAATTGAAACACTGGATCCTAGAGATGAATCCCAACTTGTAAAAGGACAGGTGGTGGAATCTACAGAAAATGTTATTCTGGACGATGAACACCCTGAACGAATAACCCAGATAGGTTCGACGTTGGATGCTTCAATAAAACAGGAGTTGATAACTTTCTTGAGAAACAAAAACAAAACTTTTGCACGGAGTCATGAAGACATGCCAGGAATATATCCAAACTTCTTATGCCATGAGCTCAATGCGAATAAGGAGATCAAGCCCGTAAAGCAGAGAAGAAGAGTGTTTAGTCCCGAGAAGAATCAAGCTATACAAGAGGAGGTCAAGAAGCTCCAGAAAGCTCGATTCATTGAAGATGTGAAATATCCAGACTGGTTAGCAAATGTGGTGATGGTAAAGAAGAAAAATAATAAATGGAGAATGTGTGTTGATTTCATAGATCTCAACAAGGCATGACCAAAGGATCACTTTTCATTGCCCAGAATTGACCAACTAGTGGATGATACCTCGGGGCACGAGCTGCTCAGCTTCATGGATGCTTACTCTGGCTACAACCAGATCAAAATGAAACCTGAAGACAGGGAAAGTACTTCTTTTATTACCCCTAGGGGAACTTATTGTTTTAATGTTATGCCTTTTGGTTTAAAAAATGCAGGAGCGACACACCAGCGGCTGATGAACAAGGTTTTTGCCGAACAAATTAGTTGCAATATGGAAGTCTATGTCGATGATATACTGACAAAGAGCAAGAAAGCCGCTGATCATCTAGTTGACTTAGGTCAGACCTTTGATCAACTGGATAAATACCAAATGAAGCTCAACCCGATGAAGTGCACCTTTGGAGTACGAGAAGGAATGTTCCTCAGGTACATCGTCAACCAGCGAGGCATTGAGGCGAATCCAGAGAAGATCAAAGCTCTTTTAGGGTTGCGATCTCCAACGATGAAGAAAGAGGTGCAGAGTCTTACGGGACGAGTTGCAACGCTCAACAGATTTGTATCCCGAGCAACTGATAGATGCCTTCCATTCTTCAAAACACTTCGAAAAACTTTTGAGTGGAATGATGAATGTGAAAAAGTCTTTCAAGACTTGAGGAAATATTTGGGAGCACCTCCACTGTTGTCCAGGCCAGTAATGGGAGAAAAGTTGTACTTGTACCTGGCAGTATCGGAGAATGCAGTCAGCTCGGCATTGATCAGAATGGAGAATGGAGTCCAGAAGCCAATTTATTACACAAGTAAGGCTTTCCGAGGTGCAGAGATCAGGTACCCAAAGCTGGAAAAATTGGCATTGACATTAATTGAGGCAAGTAGAAAAATGAGGCCATATTTCCAGGCCCATACCATCGTCGTGTATACCGACATGCCATTGAGACAAGCCCTTCATAATCCAGAAAAATCAGGGAGACTGATGTACTGGGCAATAGAGCTCGGTGAATATGATATTGTGTATGAACCCAGATCATCATTAAAAGGGCAGGATGTAGCAGACTTTATAGAAGAGTTTACATATCCTGATACCCCTGAGGAATAAAAGTTTCTCGCTGATCAACCTGTGGATGTTACAGGATCAACAAACACAAGCTCAGACCAACTCCGGTTGGTAAAAGGGCTTGTGGATATTGAAGGATCATCAAATTCGAGCTCAGACCAACTCCGGTTGGTAAAAGGGCGAGAAGAGATGATCGACGAGGAGCGAGAAATATCAGGGGAGGATGAAAGGAAATAACAAATATTTCACCGAGGAATTTTATCAGATAAGAAATTTGAAGACGAGTTACCTACATGGAGATTATATATAGATGGGTCATCTTGCACAACAGGTTGTGGAGAAGGGATTGTTTTGAACACCCCAGACGAGATTGACATGGAATATGCCCTACGATTCCAATTCAAAGCCTCCAATAATGAAGCCGAGTATGAGGCCATGATAGCAGGTCTTAATTTAGCAAAGATTATGGAAGCGAAACAAGTGATGGTATTCAGTGATTCTCAATTAGTTGTGAATCAGATAATGGGAACATATGCAGTTAAAGGAGAATTAATGGTAAAGTATCATGCAAAGGTGATGGAGTTGTTGGCAGAATTTGATGCCATTCAGTTGATCAGAATACCAAGAATGGAGAATGCACAAGCAGACGCACTGGCCCGACTAGCATCATCTACTCGTACCGAGCTGCGAAGAACGATACCAATTGAAGTATTAGAAAGTCGGAGCATAGATGAAGATCTGACGATGAATATTATTACCCTTGATTTAGGACCATCTTGGATGGATCCCATCAGGGCATATATTGAGGATGGAGAATTACCGGAGGATAAGCTCGCTGCCAAGAAATTGAAGTTTAAAGCTGCTCGGTATGTACTAACTAATGGTGTTTTGTATAGATGAGGAATTATGGCAGGTTTGCAAAGATGTGTACATCCCTCCGAGGTGAAAGAATTGATGGAAGAAATCTATGAAGGGTCCTGTGGAGCCCATGTAGCAGGTCGGACACTTTTGCAAAGGGTGATGACGCAGGGATACTACTGGCCAACGATGAGGGCTGATTGTATAGCCTATGCTAAGAGATGTGATAAATGCCAACATTTTTCCTCCATCCGACGAACTCCACAAGCATTGTTGACACCCATAACTTCCCCTTGGCCATTTTCCATGTGGGGAATGGATTTGGTTGGACCACTGCCAACGACCCGAGGAAGATTCAAGTACCTCGTCGTTGCAGTGGATTATTTTACTAAGTGGGTAGATGCTGAGCCACTTATTGATATGACATACGAGAAGGTGTACCAGTTCGTTTGGAAGAACATCATCTGCCGATATGGTCTCCCTCATGCCTTCATCACAGACCATGGAACACAATTTGATAATGAGGAGTTTGCCGCCTATTGTCATCAGTCAAATATTTTGAAGGTTCATTCAGCACCAGGCCATCCTCAAAGCAATGGACAGACTGAAGTGACGAACAGAACATTACTAAATGGTTTGAAGAAGAGGCTAAGTGAGGCTAAAGCTAATTGGATTAATGAGCTACAGTCAGTATTGTGGGCTTATCGAACAACTCCCCGAGCAGCAACTGGAGAATCACCATATATGCTGGCGTCTGGAAGTGAGGCCGTAATACCCGCCGAGTTGGGTCTTCCAACACACAGAGTGCTGAATTTCAATTCCCCAGTCAGCGACTTAATGAGGAGATTAGATTTGGACATGCTCGAGGAGGTTAGAGAAGAGGCAGCCATTAGGAATGCTGCTTACCAACAACAAACAAGAGGGTGAAAAAATGCGACTTAAAAGAAGGAGATTACGTGATAAAGAAGGTCATTCAGAAGCACAATAAGTTGGAAGCAAACTGGCATGGACCTTACCGAGTTACAGAAGTTGTTCGACCAGGAACTTACCAAATAGCGACTCTAAAAGGAGAGGAATTTAAGAATGCATGGAATGCTGAACACCTATGCAAGTATTATCAGTGATGTAAAATGTAAAGCAGTTCCATCAATATGAATAAAACGATGATATTTCGCCATCTTCTCTCCTTTTATTGAAAGTTTTTCGGGGAATACTAGTGTGTGTAACACTACGCTGCTCGGCAGTAAAAACAACACGATAGTTCAAGCTCAGACCAACTCCGGTTGGTAAAAGGGCGAGAACACGATAGTTCAAACTCAGATCAACTACGGTTGGTAAAAGGGCGAGAACAAACCATACTCCTTTGGTTAGGAGGCGTACACTAGCTCAGACCAACTCCGGTTGGTAAAAGGGCGAGTGGACATGATAGTTCGAACTCAGACCAATTTCGATTGGTAAAAGGGCGAGAACACGACATTCCTAAAAATACCAGCTCCGGTTGGTTAGGAAACCATACTCCTTTGGTTAGGAGGCTGACACTGGCTCAGACCAATTTTGGTAAAAGGGCAAGTGGACATGATAGTTTGAACTCAGACCAACTCCGGTTGGTAAAAGGGCGAGAACAACATTCCTAAAAAAGCCAACATGTTTGGTTAGGAAACAAGATATGCTCTCAAATGCCAACTTATGTTGGTCGGGAGGTAAGATTATTACAGAAAATACAAAAGTTCCTCGAAGAACAAAATATTCCAAACTGAATCAAGTATGGTTGGTCAGAGATAAAAATCCACTAACTGTAGTTGGTCGACGAGGAGAAATTATTCCAAACAGTACCAAGTATAGCTGGTCGGGGATAAAAACCCACTAACTATAATTAGTCGACGAGCACAATTTAACAACCTTGGTTGGTTGGAAATTTTTTAAACATTTTATACTCATTACTTTATTATTAAGTGATCGAGCAACATTACTGATACTTGTAACCTTTTTGGTCGATGAACCACACGATATTGTTATGCAAGCACGAATATAAAGTGTTTGACAAATACAAGACAATAGCAATACAAATTTGCGAACAAAAATGAAACTCTTTCATTAAAATTCAAAATAAATTACACAAATTTATTACATTGATATTAAATTGTGTACTAATTATTACATCAGAATTTCCTATTCTACTGGTCTTTTCCCTTCTGCTTTTGAAATAGGCTCCTCGCCAGCAGGAGGATCTTCCAGGCAAAGGGGAGAATTAATGAAGTTAATATCTCGAAGCATTCTGACGTTCATTATTGAAGGTGTGTCCAGTAGATGCTCGGGACGAGATACCTCGATCTGAGAATGAAGATTGTAATCACCAAGGTATTTTGCAATTAAGCTCCGAGGAATGGCACGAGCTGGGATCCATTCCATGTCCAAATTATACGGTGGCACAGGCAAGTCAAGTACCCCAGGATCATAATAGTCCCACAGATAGTGTCCTTGTTCGAGCTTCAGCACGCCCAAGGCATTCAACCAGCCTTGTTTGTAGCCCTCGTTATTGGCATTCTGGATACGATAATCTAAATGAAATAGTGCTTCGTTGTATCCAGCCATCCAGAATTCCCTGGGATGTTTGTGAAATTGAAATGTCAACCTTTCAAGCTTCTCGTGAAGACTCTGGATGAAAAGTTCATTAGTCTCCGACACTGATTTCTTTGAAGAGAGTTGTTGTTCCAGTTCTCTAATTTTCTTTGACATGTCAGACAAAGCTTGGTTCTTAGCCATTAATTGGAATGCTTGGTTTTCCAACGCTGATTGAGTATGAGCTTCTTCAACAGTACGACAAAGACCTCTTGGTTGTCCCCGAGCAGGTTGAGTATTTTGTTCCTCGTCAACATTCTGAGCAACTCTTCCTCGTCCACGAGAACCTCTTCCTCGTCCCCGAATAGCAGTAGAAGGCCCAACTCTTCTCAAAGCCTCTAACTCTTCTCGTAACTTAGCATTTTCCACTTCTAAAAATGAAAATCCTTCATTGGTGACCGGTACCAGGGCAGTGGAAGATAAAGCTCCAGACTTATACTGTGCTAGCTCTTTCTGCAAATTATTATTCTCTTGCTCCAGCAGCTCTGCAATCTGTCTACATGCTTCAACTTCACCCTTTAGGGTTCTCTCCCTGACATCGTACCCAGCAAGGAGCTTTTCGTGGCCCTTCTCGGCAGAAAGCTGCTGATACCTCTTCTCATACCCCTCATGCAACAGGGCAGTTGATTCTTTATACTGCTACTGAAGTTCATCGAGAGTACCTTGCAAGTCTTCAATTATTTCGTAATAAGCCACATTGTTGGCCACAGCTCGGTCAAGTAAGCATTTCAGGTACTGATAAGCTTCGATTGCCTGCTCTGAAGCATCCTGACCAAGGATGTCGGCAACTTCTGATGCACTCAGTTTTGTGTGACTAGCCTTATAATATTCATGACATTGCTGCATCAGCTTTGTATCATTAGCAGACAGCAGATCCATCCTGGCCAAAAACTAGCAGAGAAAGAAAAAGTAATCATCAAAAAGAAGATCAAGACAGAGTACAGATAGAAAATAGACAATCATATGGAAAAAAAGAACTCAAATTTTATTAGATCATAATGCAGAGTTACAAAGATCTTGGTTACACTTGAAAAAGAAGAAAATTAGAAAGAGAATACCGAACAACTTCACACCTTTTCCTTGTCTCCCAAGATTTTCTCGGGAGGCTGGGACGAGGAGCTCGGTTGCTCGGTTGGAACAATGAGTTGGTCGGCTAAAGCTGGAACTTGTTCAGGAGGAGCAGGCAGAGATGAGAGCTCCTCGTCGGCAGGCTGAGTAAGGATTGGATCACCCACTACCATTGAATATTCTTCGGAGGCAGCTTCGTCCTCCTCTTCATCTTCAATATTTAGGGGAGGACCAGGGAGAAGCTGTTGAAACAGCTCTGAATCCCCACTAACCTTCAATTCTTGCAGGGCAGCCACCCAACCATCTCGGAAGTATTTCAAACTCCCATACTACACCTGAGTCATCATTGCTGCTACCCCCTGTCCCATCCTTTGTCCCAACCAGTGCGAAAAGATTTTTTCACCGCCATTTTTCTTTTAATTTTCTCCGAGGAGAGCTTATCGGATAGAAGATCCTCGGTGGCCTTCAACTTAGCCTCCACCTCCTCCTTCTGATGATTTACTTCTCGCAGAAGGGTAAGCTCTTCCTCAGCCAATTTAAACTTATTTTCAAGCTCCCCAAAGTTCGTGAGCTTCTCGGCATACTTCTTGTTCTCTTTCTCCAAATCCTTCACTTTATTTTCCAAACCCTTGGAAACTTCAATGAGCTGCACCTTCTCTGCCTCAACTGCAGCCAACTTTTTCTCCCAATCAGCCCTATCCTCGTCATACTTTTGACGGGAATCCTTCAAAGATTTGGTCAATCTCGATAAAGCATCCTCCACTCCGGACGAGGAGCTAGAAGCCTTGATCGCTTCATCCTTCTTCACGATGGTGTTAAAGCAACTCACCAGCTGAAAAAAGGAGATAATAATAAGTCAGCACAGAGATACATGTATTGATGGAAATAAAGAAAATTCAAAATATGAGAAACTTACTGAAGCAATGTGACGAGTAGCCAGGGATGTAAGCATATCCCTAGACATATTCTCCTCAATTCCTTGGACCTCAGGAATAATCCAAGTCTTTACCGAACTCATCGCAGAGCTCGGGGGAATAATAGTTGGGACACCAGCTCCACTAACTTGCAGCTGGGGAATAGTTTCAGCTAAATTAACCGAGGAGGATTTCTTCAGTCTCCTCGGTGGAATTTCAACAGTTTCAACCAAAGAAGAGCTTTTGGTTGGGGAGATAGTTATCACTTCCACAGGTGCATCCTTCCTAGGAGCCAATGGGGGCTTCTCGACAGCCTTATGAGGAGCAACAGAAGGGGCAGCATCTATTTTCTTTGTCCCCTTTTGGACATCAGTTTTGTTTCTTTTTCCATCTCCAGCAGAGGTGGTCTCCTCAAAGATAACAGGAACTCTTCTTTTACCCATTTTCTGACTCAGAGGAATGTGAGATTCTGGAGAAGAATCCTCAGGAACTGACACTGGATCACTAGTGCTGACCACAGGACGAGCAGTAAAGGATGATGTATAACTCCTGTACTGCAACAAATATGAAGCAGACCTGATGTGCTCGTCTGCAACTTTCTGATGCAAACTCCAGATAAGTTTCAAATGCTTGATATTAACGTCAGCTTCTTTTGGAGTTTTTCTTTTGCTGTCAACTGCAAACAAATACATAGTGAAATATCAGTCACACATTTTATCAAACATAATGAAATCATAATTTCAGAAATAAAATGAAAATAACCTATTCCATTGCCATATGGAGGGCATCTGGGACCTTGATATACTTCATCTCCAATCAGAGGGGCATGTTGCCAGTTTTTTATAACTACCCCATGTTCAAAATAATCCCTATTGGCATCAGGGAGGTTGACTACTAAAGCCCTATTCAAAAATCTAGTTTTTAAATAAAAAACATTGTCTAGAACAACCCATCTATAACAATACATAATCTCAGGAATTCCAATACGGGTTCTGTGAGTTTGATTTAACCTATACACCCCATTAACTATTCTCCATGTATTGGGGGCTATTTTTGCAGGGACAACATCGAAATAATGACAGAACTCTAAGCACAAAGGGTTTGGTGGAAAAGAAAATCCACATTCAACAATAAAGAGGCAGGGGAGCCAATGTCCCTCAGCCAAACTAAAATAATTTGAAGGCTCAGAAAGATCCTCCAGAGTTACCCAAGATGGAATAGAAAAATCAGAATGGAATTTCTCGAGAGATTCAATAACATAAACCATGGCGAATAAAAGAAATGAAGAATAAGGAAGAAGATCTTACAGGAAAAAGGGAGATCTGTTGACAACGGACGAAGAAAAGGATGAACGCACAAGAGAGAGAAAGACTATGGAAAACTCGAAAGCAGAAATTGGAAAAGGTAGAAGACGATGGGATTGCCTATGAAGCTTAAATACTTTGCCTTGGGAAACGACGAAAGAAATGATTACAAAATAGAAACTATTACGCTACCGGCGGCTAAAAGGACAAAAGGTGCGCGAAGATCGAAGCGCTTACAAAAATTCAAAAAGCGAATTCTGCGAATTTGGAAGGACATTCGAATACGAAGAAAATGCTCCTAAAAACTAAGAAGGTAATTTAATATTGCCATATACCGAGAAGGAATGTTCCATACTCCTCAAAGTTCGAAATATGAAACATTGGGGGCTTCTGTTGATACCAAAATTAGTATGCTGATATAGACGAATAATAGGAAGATACGTGTCGATCTACGTGGCACAATAGCAACGAGGAAGTCTATTTCTCCGACCAAGTCATACTCACTCCAAGCAGTAAGTGTACTCCGAGGAACTCCAACACTCCGAGGAACTCCTGAACGACGAGCAACTAAGGCGGTCCGAGCTGCATCTCGGCCACAGCATTGATTGCGAGATAATCAACAGTTAAACTATTCATTGAATGCTAATCATACAGACGTATACTCTTAAAGGGCATTAATTGTTTACCCTTTCACATGTACATCCCAAGGGCTATAAATACATTGTATCACCCTCATTCAAAGGGACCGGATTTTCTTGATAGAATTACATATCGAGAACTCCAAAACACTTGGCAATAACAGAAACAGTGGACGTAGGCCATTCTTATAAGGCTGAACCACTTTAAAATTATTTGTCTCATTTATATTTATCTGTGATTAAATAATTAAAAGCAATCTAATTTTTTACATCAACAGTGGCAATGAACGAACCACTCAAACTATCATGTTCATCTTTGTTTATCTCATCTCTTCTATTAAATAGCTTGCTAATTAGTATTTAATTACATCTCTGTGATACTTACATCCATGGTGAATCCAGTGCATGATCTTAGTATCATCAATTTGGCATCATTTCTAGGAATATTTTCTTCGTTCTCATTTTAGCTTGTATTTACTCTATAATCTCTAGTTATGATCCAATTCCACCATTGTTGGATTTAAACCACTATTGAAAGAGCTTGGGGGAGGAGTTCATCAGTTTCCCTATCTAATTTATCCTTTTTTTTTAGGTATTTACACTCTATTATTATTGTCTACTTTGTCTGATCGACGATGTCTTTCGATCCACCATCAAATGCTGGTATTGGTTCCAGCCAACCTCCTCCGCAGTCTGAAATGGTCGACGTCATGAAAACATTGATATCTTTAGTGGCTAGTCAACAGACCATACATCACTAGTTGATGGCATTCAAACAGGACATAATGAGTCAGATCCCAGAGAACCCGATCGTAAATCCCATCACGCTGATTGTCGTGAGAGGAGATACGACACCAATAGGTAGATGACCACACCTAGATCCAAACAAAGAGGTTCCTTACGGCTTGAGGAGTAAAGAGGTCAGTGATTCCTATCATTACTAGCTTGGTAAATAGGTAGACAACGGACTTGAGGTAGGAAAAGTCTAAAGTCTCATATTCCTACTGGAAAGACGTCTCGTCCAAATAAAAATACCAAACTTAACATCATTCTTTTATGGTGAAGAAATGAAATATCTCTCTCGGCGGTGTGAGAACACTTGAAATCTCGGCTCCTAGGCATAACTCATATAAACCCTGAGAGGTGGAAAACTTAACATCATTATTCTTATTGTGATTCTTAAATATTATTATCTTATGGTGAAACTTGGACATCATTCTTTTATGGTGAAAAATGAAATCTCTCTCTCGATGATGTGAGAAAACTTAAAGTCTCATCTCCTAGGCACGTCTCATATAAACCGTGAGAGGTGGGAAACTGAACATCATTATTTTATGGTGAAAAAATAAAGTATCCACTGATGGTGTGAGAACACTTGGAGTCCTGTCTCCTAGACATGTATTATATAAACCATGAGAAGTGGAGAACTTAACATAATTCTATTATGGTGAAAAAATGAAATCTCTCTCTAGGTGGTGTGAGAGCACAGTTAGTTTCTTCTCTTCGGCATGTCGCATATAAAACCTTAGAGGTGACAAACTTAAACATCATTATTATTATGGTGAAACTTTAACATCATTATAATATGGTGAAAAAATAAAATCTCTCTCTCGGCAGTGTGAGAACTCCTGGAGTATCATCTCATAGGCATGGCTCATATAAATCCTGAGAGGTGTGAAACTTAACGTCATTATTATTATTGTGAGACTAGACATCGTTGTACCGCGGTGAATAAAAAATAAAAAATTTCACAATTAGACATGATGATGAAAAGGAAGCAGAGCATATCAAAATGTCATTTACATTCATCAACGAACAAAAACACCACAATAAATGGGCACTACGATATATAGTAACATTGTTAAAATCCCAAAAGTGGGACGAGACTAATGTTTATAGATAAAAATTTGGGCATCAGAGACCATATGCGATCACCCAAAGATCATAAATAAATAAATTCAAGTCTTGTTAATAACACCACTAGAAGTAGTAACTTTGGGAACGGTCTCCTCCTCCTAAACATTGGTGTCATCATAGTCACCAAATTGAGTCTCTTCTTCGACTCTATAAGTCTCCTCATCACCCCGAGTATCGACATCAATAGTATTAACGCCCTCGACTTGAATCTCCTCCTAGGATCATAGAAACTTATGGAGTTAAGGGTGTCAACCACCTCTGGATATATGGTGACGAGATTAGGAAATTGGATGACCAGTCTTCTGCACGTATCCTTGGACCCCTCCTCCAGGTAGGGATGGCAATTTAACCCGAACCGTAGGAGTCCCGCCCCGCCCCGCCCCTAATGGGGCGGGTTTTAAAACCCGATTAATGAATTAGGAGTGGGTATGGGTTTAAGAAAAAAACCCGTTTATTAAATGGGGCGGGTTAGGAGTTAGCTGAAATAAAACCGCCCCGCCCCGCCCCGTTTAACTTATGCTTATATAAATATCCTTTATATGTATGTTAATTATAATTAAATTATATATATATATATATACACACACACACACACTAAAAAAAAATCTTTATATGTATGTTAATTTTGTAAAAGATTTAAGTGAAAATATGAATTGACAATTGGGGGATTGTCTCACTTATTGGAATACGAGCCATTGTATACCTCTAAGACTATAATGTAATATTTTTAATTTTACTATTTTTAAAATTAACGCAACCCGTAGGAGCCCCGACCCGCCCCGTTTATTAAATGGGGCTGGTTAGGAGTTAATTTTCAAAAATCCTAACCCGCCCCGCCCCGCCCCGTTTATTAAATGGGGCGGGTTAGGATTTTTGAAAACCCGCCCCAAACCCGCCCCGTTGCCATCCCTACCTCCAGGTATTAGATGCCATAGCCACCAAATTCCTTAGAATCCATTAAAAACTCCACAACCGCCTCACCGTTGGTCTTTAGAAGCTCCTTATCTGTCTCAACACATTGCTTCAAGGCTTCCTTATTGTCTTCCTTCAAAGAAGCAAAGTGAATCCTATATCGATCTCAAAGCTTCACCATCTCTTCTTTATAAGAAGCTTTTTCATCGACCACCTTCTTATGCATGTTGTCCATCTTCTGCTTGGCATGCTCAACTAGCTTGATCTTCCTGTCATTACTGATAACCCACAAGTGAAATTACTGAAGAGAAATGACATACTAAAATAAGGAATACAAGAGAGATAAAAGTAAGTATGAGATGAGAAAGCATTTTGTAAGAACTATGAAATCAAATTGTTATAAAAGTAACCCTATGTAGAGAAAATTTAGAAATTGTGGTGTTATTTTGAGCATAAAAAAATGGTTGTCACAGGGAAGAATCAACAAAAACATGACTTATTAGGCCTTAAATTGACTCCCAAGAAGAGAATAAATATTCAGGCTGAGCCTAGAGAGATAAGCGGTCGATGGCGTATCACCAAAAATTAGGATAATGGGAGCATCGGGTCATCTCGAAGGTTTGGATTTATTTTGTTATTGGGAGACAACTCCATACCCAGTAGCGTCTTTTCTCTCTTTAAGACCTTCAGATTTGGGTCGATAATTTTAAATTTAAACTTGGTAGGTCTTATTGGCTTAGCATTCGTCTTACCCTTCTACTTGGACATAATATTTCCAGTGATGGAAGCTTCCATTTCCAAGATATGATCAAGTGTATTCTCTGGACGATCTGGATAATGAAAAATATTAACAGCCTTTAGTATCAGCTAAAGAATAAGATGGCAAGAAAAGATAATAAAATCCTCAAAAGCAAAGAATCTTATGAAGAGACTCTAATGGGGTCGATACCATTCCCACAAATTGGAGGATTTCAGTCATGATCAACTCCTCCAATAGTATAAGACCATCAGTTCCTCTTAGTCATTTAATCCTTTCCCTATTGCTCATACTAACTGTCATCCTATACCACTTATGGGGCGCCTTAACTTCCTTACACATCAGCGAATCATCATCAATGAACTCCCACAAGCTCAAGATAAAGAAGTACCGAGACTTCTAGTTATGATTGGAAGTCTGGTTCAAGTGCAAGAGTTTTTTATCTGGTTTGCGAGCAACATAAAGTTAATAGCACGGGATGAATTTGGTGGTAACAGTTGAATAACACACTCGAAAGACATCTGGGGGTAAATCTTCCTCGTTGGAAAGCCTTCAAAGGAACTGACCCCATAATCGTCCTCCAAACATTAGGGACTAGTTGGGTCAGAGAAATGCTAATATCACGGAGAATTTCTCTAATTTGAAACCCGAAGGGAAGACGAAGGCCAACTTTAAATATTTACTCATAAATGATAATCTCGTCATCATTCCTCAGATTATAGGCCCTCTCATCCTCGCCTGGCACTATCCTATTTATCATCAAGTTAATGCCATACAAGTGTGGAAAAATAATGAGATCAGTCTCTTAGACATCACTCTTATAAGATAAGGCAACGCTTGTGTCAACCACAAAAACTTTTTCCTCATTAACCTCAGCAACAGATGCTTTACCGAACTAATCTCGACCTAGATTAGCTGACTAAGTCATTGTAGTTAAAGGTTTTAGCATCATGGGGTGGAATGTTATCTCTATTCTCGTCATCAAAGATATCATAACTATGGGGATCAGGATCTCCATGCTAACGAGATGAGATGCTAGGATGACCTTTGTTACTTGATTAAGAAAAATTAGAAGTTTCAATCAAGCGAGGATGAGCAATTATAACTCTTATGGCTTCCTCAAAGGAGCCGAGGTTTGAAGTTCCAACTGGAGGGTCCAAACCCTCAAAAGGGATATAACCCTTAGAGGATGACGTACTATCACTACTAATGATAATAACACTTGGAGAATGAACTTTAAGTGAAATGTCTTGGTAGGAAGGAGAGTTGGTAGGACACAAGGGAGGAGGTAAAAGTGTGAGAGTCAGAGGTTTCGGATGAACTCCCTCTTGATAAGACATGTCTCGGTTGAATTAAGCCTCAACCTCTTCCCTCTTTCGGTGAAAATGATTATGAAGGCGACGCAGTTCAAGCTAAGTCTCATACAAATTCTGGTACGTTGAGAGACATTTAATTAAAATATTTCTAGGGGGCTTGAAATAGAAAAAAAATAACAGTGAATCTTTTTTAATCAAGTACACTCAAGAATACTCCGATGAATTGAAACCCTATGTCAGCGAAAGAGTCATCAAAGAACCCAAAATGTAACCAATTTCCTCGAAAAATCACACAGCCACTACTAAAAGCAAGCACAAATCCTAAAAACCCCAAAATCAACATCCTAACATGACCACAGAGGGAGGTGTAAATTCCAGAAACTCATCAAAAAACTAAATCGACGGGAAGGAAAATAAGTATTAATGAAGATCTGAGGAGGTGTGATTAAGATTTACCAGGGAGAAGAAGGCGACTGGAAAATGACGAGACACATGGGGGAAGGAGATCAAAGTAGGCAGAAGAGGTAAAACCCTAGAAAAAATAGAAAGCTATAGTTTTTTGCTCGAAGATTTTGAGAAAAATGGTAGAAATGATAAAAGCCCACTTGAATCAATATTCAATCTCAAAATCTTTATTAATGATGAGGCATATATATACCAAGACACGGGATGGCATGGGAGTTGTACGCATAGGATTGACGCGCCTTGGGTAGTGCACCCAATCTTTTTGAATCTTTTCACCTCTAACACAACCAAAGGATTACCAACAACTAGCAAGTATCTCATAATGGGTATGACTTTAGGACACATGGGGGGTGATGTGATCGTTACGTCCTCAAGATATGATTTAGAACTAATAGACAACTAAGTCTCTAAAAAAATGACTTATAGGCCATTCGTAGGATGAGACGAGACACTAAGAAGAATCGTCTTGAAGGCCAAGTCGGACTAAATTTAAACTGCATCCTCCTACTAACACAAAAGACTAAGGTCTAGGGGTAATTGATATACATAAGTATAGTCTCGTCCAGATGGCACCATGGCATCCAATAACAAGTATAGTCTCGATATTATGGCACCCTGGCATCCAATAAAACATTGTAGTCTCTTCCCACAGATGAGACTAGCCTTGTCACCTATACATTGTGTAGAGATAACTTAACCAGACTCTATAATATCGTCGCACACGGGAGACCAACCTCACTCGTACCAGTGGAAGAGTGTCGACATCATATGACACTCATAATACAATCCATCGCTAAAAGGTAAAGGATAGTTGTGCCGGGCACATATGACCACCCTTTCTCATCTTGGCTTTCAGTATGGAACCAAGCATTAAAAAGACTCTCGACAGGGACGATATCTATAGTATAACCTAAGATAATACCTATTACAAATATATTCATCCAGGCATGGAAAGCATGACATGGGAATTTCAGTTATGTCCACACAAAATTGTTATTGGGGATTAAAAATCCATGTGAGGGAATCTTCACTATGATGAGATCACCTTATGAATAAATAGTTGGCAGTCTCTCATGGGTCCTCGACCTTAGCTGGGCAAGGAACACATGCTGGGGGCGACACTGCGCACCCCTCAACCTATAAAAGGCACACTTTGTCTTCTTCATTGAGATCGACTCTTAAAACCCTACTGTATGCCTATTATAGTGAAACACACTCGTACGTTATACAGTGGATGTAGGCCAATGGCCGAACCACTTGAACTCTCGTTTGCACCTCCATTTTTCTCATCTCATCTCTTCTATTAAATTGATTGTTAATTACTATTTCATTAATTCTATGAGATACTTACACCCAGGGTGAATCTAATATATGATCTTAGTATCATTATGGGTAATTCAAATCAACTAATCAAGTTAGAGTATCTAACATTCACATGTTTTATTTTTTTATGTTTATGTGCTCTTACCTGTGATTTTATTTTTTCTTGTTGTGTAGATGTTAATTTCGTGTTTTACAACCTTATTAAACTTAGTTTGATGTCCGTAATCATCTTCTCACCGTTTTATAACAAATTGGAAATTGGGGTAAAATTTGTAACTAATTTGGGGAGATTTGTTGGAGGCTATAAATCGAATGAAGCCGTCTCTAGGGCAGATTGATTTGGCATTAAGAGTTGGTCCCATACTGGTTTGATCTCGATTTTGTCCGAGGGTAATTTGGTTGGGTTCTTGAAGTTTTTTAACTTAAATTTTATGCATAAATTAAGAGCTTTAAAGATTTTTAGGAACCTAATTAGTAAACGACACTTTTATTTAATTAATTAACATAAACATATTAATGTAATCGAAAACACATAATTGAGATAACATGAATTAACATAAGATGAGGTAATCTAACTAAGAGGATAAATTTTGAATAATGAGAATTTATAAGTGGAGGGATGTATAACCATATTGAGACTAACTTATGACTATGTGTATAATATAGTTATGCATATACTATATGTATTGTATATAATGTGTCGTGCATGAATAATCTCCATATCTTATATTGAGTCGAGACCGCAGTATAGTATGTGAGTAGATGCTCAACTAGCGAGTATTGAGGTGAGATTAAGTCATATGTGTATTGAGTATTCTCTACAAGATATGGATACCTAGTGAACTACATAAGCCATAAGTAGAGGCTATGTATGTTATGCTTGATCCTTAAGTTGAGGTCATACATGTTGTACTTGAGCCGTAGTGGAGGCCATGTATTGGATATATATTGTATTGATGTCGCGGCCTGTTAGTTATCCTATTGGTGATATTTTATATATTTGAGATGTGATATAATCAATTCGTGGTAAATGAGAAAGAATGGAATAAGGTACATGAACTTGAACGTGAATTCATAATTATACATAAATGTAAATTCAATGTGGAAAATATAATAATATACTTGGGTTTGGTATAATAACTTGATTAAGATAAGATAGGATGACACTTTTTATTATTATGGTTTAGATATCATAATTGGGATCATGTAGTAAGGTTCTTACTCGAGCCTGACTCTATTTTTGTTGAGCACTCTCTGGTCCTATTAGTATCAGCAGTTGAGAGGTTAATCATTGTTTCAACTTCTATTTTTATCTAGCCATCCATTAGTTCTATGTAAGTGTTGCGGGTTGCATCCCCCCTTAGTCATTAATATTTCAAGGTTTATGTATCGAACATTGTGCTGCCCAATTACTATTACTATCAACAATTACACTTATGTTGAGATTAAGTTATTATATATTATTACTTGATACTCTTTGATTGTTAGTTTTATATTAGTGGATGGATGTAACTTATTTATTTATCTTATAATTTTATACATGTCATTTCATTAGTATCGCAAGTTTAAAACGATACCTAATTGATTAATATCCTTTAGTGACTATGCAGGAGCTGCCACTTTATGTATTGAAAATATGGGGTGTCATGGTTGGTATCAGAACACTCCAGGTTCTAATTGTCTTAGGGATAAGTTCACCATTTCCATGTAGCATTCTTGGATATTTTTTTGTAGAGCTGTCATTTGTAGGATTTGTACTCTATTTCTTTATATATGATAGTGATATTATTTTGAAATTTTCCTTTGATATGGCAAATATGCGTAAGAGAGCTTTGCATCATGATGAGGTTGATGCCAATGAGCCACTATAGGGAACGACACCACCATAACCAGACTTATCCACTATCATTGCTCAGGTTGTTGCCACTACCATGGTTGGAATGTTGTAGAATCAACCATAACCACCACCTCAACGAGATGCATCGACAATAGCGTCGAGAATAGTGTGGGAAAAAGCTCATAGTTCCTTTAATTTGGGTAATCCTCTTGAGTTCACATAGTTGACTGATCCAATATTTTCAACTAGTGGAAGCAAGATATTGATCTCCATTTGATGATGGTTGAGTGCTCGAAGGTTCAACGACAAATACTTACCGATTTCAGATTGACCGAGGATGAAAAATAGTAATGGTTGAAGTCTGTTACCACTACTAAGTAGAGGATGACCATACTTGTTGATAACTTTTGGATGTTGTTTAAAGACAAGTATCTTCCTTATGCTATGATAACGACACTAAAGATAGAGTTCCTAACCTCAGTACAAGGTGATCATAGTGTAGCCTAGTATGAGCAGGAGTTTACCATAGTCTTATTGTTTATGCGAGAGGATGTTAGTACAGAGATGAAATGAATGAAGTTATTTATATCGGGTTTGACATAGAGGATTAAGTATATTTTGATGGGGAATCCAACCCACAATTACACTCAAGTGGTGAACGTGGCACTAATGACTTTTTAGGATTATGAGTCTTTCAAAAGAGGTATGAGAGATATGAAAAGGACAAATGGGTTTACTCAAGAACCTAAGGCTAGAAAAAATTGAGAGTCATCATGTGTGCAGGATGGACACTAGCAGTAGATGGGTCATCCTCAGGGAGAGCATCCGCCTAAGAAATTGAAAGGGCGGGATGATTTTAGACATGAAGGATAATAAATCCAATGGTATCTGGGTAATCAGGACTTTAAACCAAATGGATAGGGCCACCAAGGTTGATGCCACTAGGGCCAACATCAGGGTAATAGGCAAGATAGGCCTTTTATTCAGAATTATCTTACTTTTGGAGAGAATGGGACATTTTAAGCATGTAACTTAGGGCAATTGGACAATATGGGGACAATAAGGATAGTTAGGGCAATAAGGACAATGTCAACATATACCATCCCCACTAGTGAGGCCCGCATTATCAACACCATATACTATAACGCAACTACCGAACACACCTTTAGTATAGACACGCTTATAATATCTCACCTCATAATACTCATGCTCCACCTCAGGCGATCGATTACTTCTACACGATTAATTCATACGGGGGACTTTGATTCCAAGTTAGACAAATAGTGTTTTATGATACAAACTTAGGTAGATCATTGTTGATTGAAGCACATGGGTCCAATTTCTCGATACATTTAATAGGTGATAAAATGTACCAAGATATAAGACGATGTTATTGGTGGACGGAGATGAAATGAGATATAGAAAAGTTTGTATCTAAGTGCACCACGTGTTAGATGGTAAAGGTGAATCATTAACGACTACCAGATACTCTAAAGTCGCTTGAGATTATGGTATGTAAATGGGAAAGTATTTATATGTAATTCATTGTTAGGTTTCCATTGTCCTAGCGAGGCATAACGCCATTTGGATCATAGTTGACAGATTCACTAAAGTGGAACACTTTTTTTTTAGAATGGACTAATTATATAGTTGAGCAGTATGTCAGACTCTTCATTGCTGAGATTGTATGACTTCATGGGGTGGAATTAGATATAGTGTTCGATAGGGACTTTACTTTCATATCTCACTTCTGGCGTAGTTTTAAGGAGGCGATGGACATACAACTTAACTTGAGCATCATGTACCATCAACAAACAAATGGGCAGACGAGGATGACCAACTAAATATTGGAGGATAGGTAAAGGGTGTGTATTTTGGACTTTATGGGAAGTTGGTAGCAGTATCTCCAATTAGTTGATTTCACCTACAAGTAGGGCTGTGTTTTTTTTTCGAACTTCCAATTTTTTCGATTTTCGATTCGATTTTTTCCGAATTTGGAATGAAATTTTAGTTTGTCGATTTTTGATTTTTCCAAAAAAAAAATATGGATTGGAAATCAAAAAAAATTCTGAATGTTCGATTTTCTGATTTTTTTATCAAATTTTTTTGAAACTATGCCGATCCGATTTTTTTCAAATTTTTTCTGATGTTTTCGGAATTATTTTTCGATTTCCCATTTTTTCAATTTTTTTTGAAGTTTTTCAAATCCCATATCGGTTGGGAGAGGGAGATGGCTCCAAAGTGTGCTCTATAAAAGAAGAGTTTCCTTGTAACTTCTACACAAATGAAAAAGAGGAAAGTACTCTTAAAGGAATTTTGAATTTTTGTAAACATTTAGGTCCACTAATTCTCTTATTGTAGAAGTCCACGCTAGTGGCATAACATCTGGACCTAATAGTAAATTGTCCTTAAATGTTTAAAAATTGTTACTAAGGGACCTAATTGTAAATTGTCCAGTGAAAAATTGTCCAAATCCTTATGTATTTACATATTGGTTTAAGCCCTTTTCTTTGTTTCTTTGAAATGAGAATTTCGAGTAATCGAAAATCGAAAATTATTTTTTTTAAATTTGGAATTTTTGAAATTTTTGGATTTTTAATATATTTTATGAATTTTTGATTTTTTTTCGACATTTTCTGGGTTTTTTCGATTTTTCTGAATTTGAATTTTTTTTAATTTTTCAAAAAAATCGGATTGGAAATTCAAATAATAATTTTATTTTCGAAAAAGTCAGAATTTTTTTCAAAAAGGCATTTTTCGATCCGATCCGGCTGAAACATAGGCCTACCTACAAGCATGGTTATTAGCAGACTTTCGGTATGACACTTATGAGACTTTATATGGACATCCTTTTTGTTCACTGATTTATTGATTTGAGACCGAAGGGAACAATTTGTTAGGGATTGATTTTATTCAGGGAACCTCGGAGAAAGTGACCTTCATCAGAGATCGTATGAGGATTTCCAAGAGTAGGCATAAGAGTTATGCATAGGGGTAAGCATCACTTAAGCTCCATTTGATTGTTATTAAAGTTAAGGGAAAAATAATTCCCCTGAAAAGTAAATTGAAGAAGTGAAAGCAAAGGCAAGTTATTTTCATGTGCGTGCTTGTTTAATAGGAAATGTTGTGGGAAGATCATTGAAAAATGATATACATACACATACACATAGTTATAATTATTTTATGAACCAAAGTATAATATATTTCTTATTTAAAATACCAAAAAAGAATTAATTTGGTAAACATTTACATAATTTAAACATTATAAAAATAAAAATTCGGAAGAACATTTAATTCGTAAAAATATCAACAAATATCATATTAATATGAATAGTTAATAATTTTAATTGAAAAATAATTTTCATGGTTGTGGATAATATTTTCTGTAGAAAATTTGAGAACATGGATTCCATAATTTTTCTGCTAACCAAACATAACAAAATGTGCAGAAAAAAAACTTTACATCATTTTTCCCTTCTTTTTTCTAACAAACAAATGCGGCATTGGAGTTCGTAGTGGGTGATCAAGCTCTATTGCAGGTATCGCCTATGAAGGGGGTTACGAGGTTCGATAAGAAACGAAAGTTAGTAGCATGTTACGTTGGGTCGTTTACCATAATTGATGGGGTAGGACAAGCGGCATATCGTCTTGCTTTACCCAACCATCTTTAAAGCGTTCATGATGTGTTCCATGTATCGATACTAAAGAGAATTCTATGTTATATATTGGCTTATCAACATATGGATTTGGAAGAGATAAAGTGACTGGTGATGAAAAAAACTAGACTAGGCCTAATTAATAAATCACAAATAAAAATATGTAAAACAAACAAGACACAAGAAATTTTAAAGTGGTTCGGCTCAAGGAAATAGCCTACGTCCACTGTTCTGTATTGATTGCCTTGAGTTTTTTTTTCCTTTCACAATGAGGGTGATACAATGTATTTATAGCCCAAGAGGTCTCGATAGTTGTCATGCGATAGGATGGAATGCCTTTATTCGTTAGGCACTTACATCGATACATAGTGTGAATTAATTATATGCATGATGTCGCTTCATTGGCAATACAGGTTGTAAGATCGTTGTCGCTTTATCGACAACACAGGTTCTTGTTCGGGCTTCTTTGTTGGTCGGATTGACTTGGGCTTGTGCCACATTTGATGACACGTGTTGGCTTGTGATTGGTCCACGTAGGATGGTAAATTTTAGTATCAACAGAAGCCCCCAATGTTTCATACTTGTAGCTGATGCGAAAGTGTGAAATATTATGCTTCAACAGTAGTTTGGGTTGTTTGGTTTAGCTAAAGACCTTCCAGACTTGAAAATTTATCCACTGGATTGATGATTTTTGGGCGCGAATGGCAATTTTGTAAATATTTTAAATTTTAGTGAACTTTTATGGGGTATCTTCGTCTTTTCCATTGTTATCCACCGTAAACCCAAACATCGTTCGCTTTAATAATTACTTTTCCCATTTTTTCACGCGTCTTATAAAAAGGGCGGTAAAAACTTCGATCATCTTTTACCTCTTACTTCTAATTCTGCCGCTGTGTTCTTTGCTTTTTTGTGCGATCGCTTTCTTTTCTGTCTTCAGTTCTTTCTGAATCCTTAAATCTTTGTAAGAATTTTTCTTCTCTTCTTCTTTGTTTTCATCATCATCGTTTATTCTATTGAGTCACTTCATAAGTTTAGAATTGATTTTTAACATTTCATCTTGGGTTGTATTAGAACATCCCACTTTTCCTTCTGTTTTTTTCTCTCTTGCTAAGGGTCATTGGTTCCCTTCCATCTTTATTGTTGAATGTGGTTTCACGTTTCCTCTTAATCCCCTGTGTTTGGAGTTTTGTTAATATTTTGACATTGTACCTGCAAGAGTGGCTCCTAACACATGGAGGGTTATAAATGGAGTTTATAGGTTAAATCAAATCTATGGAACCCATCTAGGGATTGCAGAAATTATGTCTTTTTATAAATGGGTAACTTGTGATACCACATTTTATTTAAAAACTAGGGAAGTTAGTAAAGCTTTAGTAGTTAATCTCCCTGATTCTAATAGGGATTATTTTCATCACGGGAAAGTTGTAAAAAAATTAGCAATATGCTCCTTTAACTGAAGGTGCTAAATACCAAGGACCTAGATGTCCTCTCTTTGGCAACGGAATAGGTTGTTATATGTTTTAATATTTTTTCCCTGTTTATGTTTGATAAAATGTCATACGGATTGTTATTTTATAAATTGATTTGCAGTTGAGCCAAAAATAAAGTTCCCCAAAGAGAGTGAAGTAAATTTGAAAGAATTAAAGTTTATCTAGGGGTTTCACAAGGTAGTTGCTGAGGATCACGTTAGGTCTGCCTCCTATATGCTTCAATATAAAAACACTATTTCTTCCTTTATCGCCAGACCTGCTGCTTCTCCTGCTCTGGTGATTGACTTTGATCAAGAGGTTGCTGTTGACTCAGACACTCCTCTGTCTGAAATTGTGAAGAAGAGGAAATTTCCTGACCTTTACAGTGGTAGCATTTTTGGCTCCCAAACATCTGCTGAAGGGGCCAAGAAGAAAGGTGGGGATGCTATGAAGCCCCCAACCCCCAAGGATCCAGTTCTAAAGACCCAACCCCTAAAGACTTTGCTCCTAAGGATATAGCTCCCAAAGAGGTTGAAGTTCCTTTGAGGAGACTTAGGAGAGGGCTTGCAGATAAATAAGTTGGTCAAGTGATTGATCAATTGTCCTTGGTTAACTTTCCCTATTTTGGTGTTGTTCCTCTAGCAACTATTACTCCAGGTTTAGCCAGGAAGTTAATCAAGTCTGGTACTCTTCCAGACCACAAGGGGGTGTATTCCATGCTCCCTAGAACGAGGGTTTCTGAATTATCTACTCAGAATCTTGCATCAGTAAGTAGTTTCCATTTTCTGGGTTTGATTATCTTTTATATCTCTCATATACTCATTTTGATCTTCCTCTTTTGCAGTTCTTAGTACACTTCAATAATATACTGGAGAAGGAAGATGCAATTAAGGCTTCTTCTTCTTCAAATGAGGTAGAGGAAGCCTTGGTTGGCTTGAAGAAACCTCTGATCGAATCTCAGTAGGCATTGGAGACTGAGAAGAGTACTTGGGCAGAAAAACTGAAGACAACTGAGACTGTAAGGACACAAATTTCCAATTGAGTCCATATGTAGTTTTGGCTCAATTCCGGACAAAAACATTTATTCATAGGATAGTATTTTATTGTAATATTCTCAAGCCTATGAAGTATGTATTGAAGACGTAGCGGAAAAGAATTTAAAGCTTCATCAAAATGCCGGTTTGCGTGCCTCGTTTCTACGTCATCAACTAAGGTTCCATGCTCCCAAGGTATGAATGTAATTATATTTATATAGAAGCTTGGAACACTATTTATTGGGTGTTAGGTTTAATAAAAACCATGTTTTACTTTCAGAATAATTTAATTGGAACTTTAATTTAACGTATAAAAAGTTTCTGGGCCAAAATAGAATTTTAGAAAAATTTCTGGAAGTCGTTCGAAATCTCGTTCGAACGAGTTTTTCGTTCTAACGAGGTTTCGTTCGAACGAGACTGCCAACGAACCTAATCTGATAAGTCGTTCGATATGTCGTTCGAACGAGTTTTTCGTTCTAACGAGGTTTCGTTCGAACGAGTTTGCCAACGATCCTAAACTGGTCAGTCGTTCGATATGTCGTTCGAACGAGTTTGTTCGTTCTAACGAGGTATATAACGAGTTTCTAACGAGTCCAGTCTGGTTGCTCGTTAGAAGTCTCGTTCGAACGAGAGTCAAGTTCGTTCGAACGAGATGCCAGCGCGGGAACAGTTTTGAGCAGTTTTTGGCAGTTTTTACCCACTTTCCCCACTTGGTTTTTAACCAACTTTTTCAGACTTAATAATGTGCGGGAATGACTTTTTCCAAAGCATCTTTTTCATACCATACAAACTCCTAGAGAGTGTTTTGAGAGAAAATTTGTTTAAGGAAAAAGATCATGTTTTGAGTGTTATTCTTTAATGAAAAATCCTACACACTCTAGTGTTTACACCCAATAGTTGTTTATCCAAGTTCTATATACATATCTTTACTTGGAGTTTTGACACCGGTTTATCTCTACTGAATTCAAGAAGAGAAGTTTTGGTTTGCTTCTACATCCATCAAAGAAGAAGACTTTTTGTTGAAGATTCTACCCACTTGGAGAAAGGCTCCATGCTTGGGTGACGGTGACCATATAAAGTCCCATCGGTGGATTCCGAGACCGTGGTGGTGTTCCGAGGTTGTTCGCTAGGAAGAGGTTTCTACGAGAAGAAGCGTCGATGCTTGAGAGGGATCGAGTCAGTCGTTGTAAGTCTATCTGTCTTGTAATTGTAATTCCATATCTAGTGGACTTGTGGCTAGGGCCGTCCGAGGTTGTTTCCCGTCTTGGGTTTTTCCTCGTACATCTCGGCGTAGTGTGATATTGTTTATTTTATCTTGCATCATAATTTAGAACGCATGCTTAGAATAAATTCAACATAAAATTTGGTTTAATTATCACACTCATTTAATTTGGGACTAAATTAAATATGGGGTAAATTTGGTGTATTCAAGTCTTTTGCTAAAATTGGTTTCGCCTAACTTTGGATAATTGAAAATTATGACTTAGGCAAATTCTAGGACTTGGATTAACTTATTTTAATTTTTTTTTGAAGAAATTAAAATTCGGCCTTGTCTAATTCTTGAACCATCACTTATATACGCTTCCGCATCATCTCGTGTTTTACATAAAAAGGAAATTATTCACTTTGATTTTAACTGAAGAAAATCCCCATCTCCGGGGGTTTCGGGTCTTTCAAATTGGTATCAGAGCCAAAAACGATAAATTATTTCGTTAAGATCCTTTAATTTTTTTTTGGCTAAAATGGATTTTTCCCCATTTTCAAAATTTCCTATTTTCGATGGTTCAAACTACGTGTATTGGAAAGCGCGTATGAGATCGGCACTAAAATCTATCGACGAGAGAGTTTGGATGTCTGTTGTTACCGGATACTCCCCACCAACTTACTTAGTTGAAAATGAACGTGTTATCAAACCCGCCGATAGATGGACTGAAAATGAGTTTAAACTTGCTAACTTTAATTCCCGAGGTTTAAATGCCTTATTTAGCGCTGTCGCACCGGATGAATTCCGACGTATTATGACGTGTGAAACCGCTAAAGAAGCTTGGGATATTTTATAATTAACTCATGAAGGAACTAGTGTCGTTAAAGCTTCAAAACTCCAAAACTTCACCACTCAATTTGAAACTATCAAAATGGATGAAAAAGAAACTTTTGATAAATTTTATGCTAGACTTTCTGATATTGTTAATTCATCCTTTAACTTGGGAGAGAAAATACCTGACGACCGTGTTGTAAAGAAAATTTTGAGGTCCCTACCCGATAGATTTATTCCTAAAGTGACCGTTTTAAATTCTTTACCCACTTTAGCCTCTACGAAATTAGAAGAGCTTGTAGGTGATTTACAAACCTATGAACTAGATATGTTTCCCTCTAAAACTGAAAAGAAAATTGAAAAGGTTGTTGCTTTAAAAGCCCGAAAAGAGGTCAAACAAGTAGTAGAGAGCGATAGTGAAAGTGACTCGGAAGATATGGCTTTGTTTGCTCGCAAATTTAGAAAATTTCTTAAATTTAACAAAGATAAATTTAAAAATGATTTCAAGAAATTTGATACTTCTAAACATGATAAAAGCGAGAAGATTTCTAAAGCCGAGAGGATCCCTAAACCTAGTAATGACAATTTAGATAGGGACGAGTCTAACAAGTGTTTTGGTTGTGAAGGTTATGGCCATCGAGCTTATGAGTGCCCCACTAAACTAAGGAAAGAGGGTAAATGACCCACTGCATATAATGCAACCCTTGGTGATAGTGATAAGGAAGAAAAGCCCGATTCCCCCACTAAGAAAAATTTTGTGGCTTTTATGGCTAGTCATGTGAGTGATAATGAAAACTCATCGATTGATGACACGATAGCACATGCCACTTCCAAGGTCATTGTTCATAATTCCCTTGTTTTTAATGATAGGGAGAGTGGAGAAGAAAGAGAGAGTGAAAATGAAGAAGAGGTTGATGTGAGTGAACTTCAAAATGCTTTTCATGAATTATATAAAGAATCTATTAATTTGAAAAGAACTAATTTGAAGTTAGAAGCTTGTTTAAGAAAGAGTGTCAAGGTCGTTGATGATAGTGCCTTAATAGAAGACCTTAGGACACGTGAGAGAACTCTCCGTGAGAAGATAGAATACGTAGAAGGCGAAAGAAATAGCCTTAGGAGTTTAATGGAATCCTTAAAAAAGGAGCTTCTTGCTTTTGAAGAGCGTAATTTTTTACTAGAATCTAACATTTTAGAATTGGAAAATAAATTAAAAGATTCTAGTAATGTCAAATTTGATTTGGAATATCGTTAGAAAAAACTTGATAAAATGTTAGGAATGATCCAAATTAAAAATGACACTTGTGGTTTAGGCTTCAATACTTGTAATGAATTTACTCATAATGCCCAAACCAATATTTTAGGAGAATCTACTAGGAATGCATTTAATGATCACTCCTTAGGCAAATCTTTTCGACATGTTCTTACTTGTACACTTTGTGGTCGAAAAGGTCATCTTAGGAAATATTGTTTTGATCTTAAACGAATTCCTAGAAAATCCCATAGTAAAGTAACCACGGTAGTTAAAGCTCCTACACCCCAAGATAGTCATTCTTCATTAATTTGGGTTAGGAAATCCGACTTGGTTGCCTTACAAAATAGGGATTTTGATTCTCATTTACTTACACATGCTTCCTCCCTTGCTAAATCTAATGGATGAATGTGTTAGTGTTTGCATACTTTAGCGTTTGTACTTCATGCTATATTCATATGCTAAATGTATGCTTGTTTAGTCATTTTCTAGTCATTGCCTTATTTCATATCACATGCTAGAAATTATGACTTGTTTATCTTTTTGTATTATATTTTGTGTTTGAATTAATTGAAAAATATAAAAAGATTTTTGTTTATCATTTGTGTTTTATTTATTTCATTTAAGCTTAATGAAAAATACAAATGATTTTTGTTTGTCCTTTTGAGTAAATATTTATTTTTGATTAAAAATGTTAAAAACTCAAAAAGATTTTATTTTGTGTGTATTTTAGTTTGACACACTTTATGTGGCATATATTTGTGTTTGAATCCTATCGTTTACGCTTCCATGTGGCTAGAACTTTTGCTTTAGATTTTCAATCCTTAAAATGTTCTTTACCATGTTTTATATGGAGTAGTTGGATTTTGTATTGTTTAAATGGATTCTATTTCATATGCCTCTTTTCACACATGCACGAGCTCTTTTCAAATTTTGATGTCACATGTTATATTTGAGCTTCTTGAGGTGTTCTCCTATCAATCTAGTCATCTACATATCTATGACCTAGGAGGACTAGTGCATGTCAAAATCCGTTGCATGTGAGATTTGTGTGAAAATGAAAACATGATAAATTAATATATGCACGGGGAAGGGCTCCGAAAGGATGAATTAAATCCTTTGCGATTGTAAGCCACCGTTTATTGGATCTAAAAGAAATTCGTGATCCAAAGGCCTAAAAACAGAATATTTGGCATTAAACAGAAAGCAATTGCCAATGCCTATGTTTGTTTGATATATTCATTCAAAAACAAAAGAAAATATATGATCATTGAGGGAGAATGGGATGGTATATCAACGGTTTGCACAATGTCCGTTTATCCTAGTGGTCTTTAATGTCATGACTCTATTTGGTTTGTAGAATCATCATCATGCTAGGCTTGTATGCATTGTGTATGTTTGTTCATTGAGTTCACTCTATATTGTCACATGAGGTTATATTTCAATGTGATGAAGTTTACAATCAAATGAGAACTCCGTGAACGTTTATTAAGTGTTTGGGTCTAAATTTAAATTGTTGCTAGTTCACACCCCTACACTTCCGTTTCCATATGACACATTTTTGCCATACGAGTGTGCAAACTTATTGTATTTTGTGTCATGTGTGTGTTTATATCTATATATATATGCAAGTGCTCTATTGGTATATTTTTAGTATCTATATATATGATATTTATTTGTCTTTGCCTTGCTTTTATTACCCATATGCTTTCATGTCTTTTCACTTTAAGCTTCCACATGCTGTTTATTAGTTCTTTATCCTTTGCCTATTCCCGAACAAAAAGGGGGAGAATGATGATAGGGGGAGAAATGGTATCTAATCCTATTATTATCGCATCTTAGTTTGGGGGAGATTTATCTTAGGGGGAGACGTCTTTCTAAGTAGGTCATGTGTTTGATAAAGGGGAGAATTAATTTAGGGGGAATAATTTAATTAATTGCATTTTATATTTAATATTCCCTATGCATTTGATGAGTTTGCTTAAGTGTGCAGGAATTCTACTAAAGCAGCATTGTTTAATGGCAAAGCGTTTGATCCTTGGGTTGAGTCAAGATTGGGCGGGTTATATTTTGAGTCTAGTGAGCTTGACGGCCCTTTAGGATTTTTGTTTGGTTTTTGTCCCGGAATAGCCAAAGGGGGAGATTTGTAAGGACACAAATTTCCAATTGAGTCCATATGTAGTTTTGGCTCAATTCCGGACAAAAATATTTATTCATAGGATAGTATTTTATTGTAATATTCTCAAGCCTATGAAGTATGTATTGAAGACGTAGCGGCAAAGAATTTAAAGCTACATCAAAATGCCGGTTTGCGTGCCTCATTTCTACGTCATCAACTAAGGTTCCATGCTCCCAAGGTATGAATGTAATTATATTTATATAGGAGCTTGGAACACTATTTATTGGGTGTTAGGTTTATTAAAAACCATGTTTTACTTTCAGAATAATTTAATTGGAACTTTAATCTAACGTATAAAAAGTTTCTGGGCCAAAATAGAATTTTAGAAAAATTTCTGGAAGTCGTTCGAAATCTTGTTCGAACGAGTTTTTCGTTCTAACGAGGTTTCGTTCGAACGAGACTGCCAACGAACCTAATCTGATAAGTCGTTCGATATTTCATTCGAACGAGTTTTTCGTTCTAACGAGGTTTCGTTCGAACGAGTTTGTTCGTTCTAACGAGGTATCTAACGAGTTTCTAACGAGTCCAGTCTGGTTGCTCGTTAGAAGTCTCGTTCGAACGAGAGTCAAGTTCGTTCGAATGAGATGCCAGCGCGGGAACAGTTTTGAGCAGTTTTTGGCAGTTTTTACCCACTTTCCCCACTTGGTTTTTAACCAACTTTTTCAGACTTAATAATGTGCGGGAATGACTTTTTCCAAAGCATCTTTTTCATACCATACAAACTCCTAGAGAGTGTTTTGAGAGAAAATTTGTTTAAGGAAAAAGATCATGTTTTGAGTGTTATTCTTTAATGAAAAATCCTACACACTCTAGTGTTTACACCCAATAGTTGTTTATCCAAGTTCTATATACATATCTTTACTTGGAGTTTTGACACCGGTTTATCTCTACCGAATTCAAGAAGAGAAGTTTTGGTTTGCTTCTACATCCATCAAAGAAGAAGACTATTTGTTGAAGATTCTACCCACTTGGAGAAAGGCTCCATGCTTGGGTGACGGTGATCATATAAAGTCCCATCGGTGGATTCCGAGACCGCGGTGGTGTTTCGAGGTTGTTCGCTAGGAAGAGGTTTCTACGAGAAGAAGCGTCGAGGCTTGAGAGGGATCGAGTCAGTCGTTGTAAGTCTATCTGTCTTGTAATTGTAATTCCATATCTAGTGGACTTGTGGCTAGGGCCGTCCGAGGTTGTTTCCCGTCTTGGGTTTTTCCTCGTACATCTCGGCGTAGTGTGATATTGTTTATTTTATCTTGCATCATAATTTAGAACGCATGCTTAGAATAAATTCAAGATAAAATTTGGTTTAATTATCACACTCATTTAATTTGGGACTAAATTAAATATGGGGTAAATTTGGTGTATTCAAGTCTTTTGCTAAAATTTGGTTTCTCCTAACTTTGGATAATTGAAAATTATGACTTAGGCAAATTCTAGGACTTGGATTAACTTATTTTAATTTGTTTTTGAAGAAATTAAAATTCGGCCTTGTCTAATTCTTGAACCATCACTTATATACGCTTCCGCATCATCTCGTGTTTTACATAAAAAGGAAATTATTCACTTTGATTTTAACTGAAGAAAATCACCATCTCCGGGGGTTCCGGGTCTTTCAGAGACTGCTCGACAAACGTCTGATGATAATGCCCTTGAAGGTGAGCGTAGGGCCAAGGAGGTTGAGCGCAAGAAAGAGGAAGCGGAGCACATGTCAAAGGCTTCCGAAGAGCTTGTATCCTTTGCCAAAGCTAAGAGAAAGTCTGTTGTAAAGGCCTCCTTTAGTGCTTGTTGGGACAAAGGCTGGAACAAAGTCATTTTTGCTGCTTCTTCTTAGATTGAGTATGTGAAGCAAAAATATTTTAGAGATGGTTGATTTTCTGCCCTTTAAGAGTTGAATACAACTGAAGACTCTAAATTTTTTTAGAGTTATATTCATGGTCCTCTTCCAGTCATAGAGGATGAGGTTGAAGCTGCTTCTGAAGAATCTTCATTTGTGGTTGAGTTTGTTGCCAAACAACCTGAAATACCTCAGTCTTCTCTTCTTCTTGTCAAGAAAACCAAGCAACCATAGCATGTAGTCCCTTCTTCTGAGAAGGATAATAAGGTTGATAGGGAAAAGGAGTAAATTTGTTTGGCATTTGCCCTTTTTGTTTCTTTCTCTTCATTTTTTTGTACTTGAACTTTTTGTCATTAATAAAAGAACCTTTTGCCTGCTTTTGTCTCTTGTGGATTGTACATGTTCTTTATTCTTATTATTGATTGGTGGTTATTTATTTCTTTCTAGTTTATAGCGAAGATGGAACAACTATCTTCTCATGATACCGATCTACTGAGGAAGTGCAATACTTTTTTCAAAGTTGGTCAT